>CAWUFW010006098.1:0-1212425 GCA_963921515.1 Calotriton arnoldi | reverse complement strand
TCGTAATGGGCCCCTTAGTGCTGATTTTTGCATGTGCCTCCATAAGCATTGGTTAAAATGATAGTAACAGCCTTGTATGCAGGTATGGGGGTATGTCTTTAATATTGCGTTAATCATTGACTGCTCAAAATCTATGATGATTTTTTGTGGGTAATAATCATTAGTTTGTTGTTTTATTGTATTTATTACTTCTACGTATGTTGAGTTGTGTTTGTTTGGTAATAATGCGTAAATGAATGGAATATTGCAATTGTGATGTAGCCCATGTATTGTGTACAGTTGGAAAAAGGGCCTGGGACATGTTGTAAAAGTCCCATCCATCATCCAGTATTGACATTGTTGCAGTTTTACTAGATTAGTTGCAGTTCCAAATATTATTAATCTTTTTTCACTGTTTTTATTATCAAAAATGACAAATGGTTCTTTATTTAAAGTTATAGATTGTTCGGGGCTAATTATAAATTTGTTAAATGTTTTAGGAATTGGGGTGGAAGTAGTAGTATCCCTTTTAGTACGTGCTATAGTTCTCTTCAATGAAGCTAGAGATGGCATTTGTGAAGTTGCTTGTTTTGGAATTTTGGGCAGCTGCTCTTTTAAAATTACACTTGTTGGTTTTTGGGAACTTGTGCTAGCTTCTTTAATTGTTTCCAATGCATCTCTGACTTCTATTTCTGCAATATTTGGTGGGTGGTTATGTTCTCTGGTGTAAAGTACTGTAGTTTCCCTTGTTGTAGCACAGCCGTAACATTTATTGGAATAGTATTTGCAGCATTTCCAGTTAACTTTTAATCCAAATTGTTTTTCCTGTGTATAAACGTATCCCATATAGCACAATAACATTTTTCCTTTCTGGCTTGTAATAAACTGTGCTCCTTCAGTCATTTTGATGCAGGAAAATCTATGATAAATGTATATTATAATTATTAAATATGTTGTTATATGTATTTGAATGTTTAAAAAAACAGTTTCTTAAAATATACTTACAAAGTTGGTCTTTATGTATTTGAATCTGATGATGTTTATTCTTTAGTTGTGGAATGTTCTTTCTGTATTTTCTTTGTCTGAAAAACAAAAGTAAATTCATTTTATTATTTGTTTCTACATATTTTATATGGGGTGGGTAGGGTGTTTGGGATGGGTTTTGAGTTTGGGTGGGTGTTTTATCTATTTATTTAATATAGTTTGGAAAATACTTAATTTGTTAGTTGTATCTTTATTGATGTTTTCTGTAGTTTGTTAGTTTTCTTCACAATTGTCTGTAGTGGAAATATAAAATAGAATGTAGACATTAATTAATTTTTAGCTTATGTATATTATTGTTTAAAGTTTTTTACTTTTAGTATTATTGAGTATAATTTAGTTTACTTACTTTTGATAGAGTTTCTTCTTTTTTATATGTTGATCTTCTTATGTGTTTAGTTGAATTTCTGTAGAGTTTCTCCTTCTTCAGCTTTCTTTATTTTAAGTGTGAAAAAAATGTTCGTTAATTTAATTAATTTTGTAATGTGTTTTTAGTCATTTATTTATATTTATGTCGTTTTAATTTGATGTTTTTTATACTTTTATATAGTCGATATATTTAAAAATACGATATTAGTGTTGTCGATATACTTGTGGTCGATATTTTGTATCTAGTTAATGTATTTTAATGAAGTTCGATATTTTTAAACTTCGATAAGTATGTTAGCGATATTTGTGATGTCGATATTTATGTATTTCGATATTGTATCTTCGATATTTTAGTAATTTTTTAATTAAGTATATAATGTCGATATTTATGCCATCGATAATTTTGTGTCGATATAATTGTAGCTCGATATTCTGTCTGTCGACATTATGTCAGTGATTCAGTAGATAGGTAGTACCAATAGGGGTAGTAGGTTTGAAACACAGACCCACTATTCAGTCACAAGAAAGATCAATATCTATTGAAGCATGACCATTGCTAACAATTATAGAAACTAGTCATAGTAGATAGGGCAATTAAAATGATGAACAACAAAGAAAAACGAAATAAAAAGAATGTGCTTGTACAGGGAGAGGTGTGGTGAGAAGGGAGAGGTGTGGCGCAGCTGCCACAGCGGCTAGCTCAGGAGCACAGGGTTCACGGTTTGATCCCCAGTGGCAGCTCAGCTCAGCACCATGTGACTCTGGGCAATAGCTCACTCAATCTCCCTGAAGGCCCCCAGCAACTTGAAACCTTAAGAAGTGACATGTTTGCGCTTTACAAATATGGATTTTTATTAATATAATTCCAAGGCCCAGATTTTCGTTCAGGGTCATAATGTATACAGAGTGATGTGCTATGACTGATATAACAGTGGAGTGTCTAGTAAAGTTATGTCATGAAGTGTTATCGCAAAATCTTAGCAATCTTCAGATCTTCTCAAATGTACTATGAATCCACTTTCTTTTATCTAGGCACTAAATCCAAAACTATTGACATTTTTGTTACTGGTGGAGGCCATCTATAAATTCTCCTCTGCTCAGATAGGCACCTATTGTACTCCTGGGGACATATTTACTAACATTTCACACAACACAGTAAGTGAAGTTGCTATACTGCTTTATGTGAAAGGTAAAGTGAAGAACAGTGCCATATTTTCAAAGATATAGCACGTTTCTGCTCTCTCCTAGCAATGGCGCACTTGTGGCTGCCTAAAGCTAATGCAGGCATGCTTGTGTCATGGCGCAAAGGAGTCTGTATTGTGGTCAGGATGGCTTTTGGGCAGTAGGGAATACCTTCCTCCATAAAAACTATCCTTTGAGGCAATTTCCTCTTTGTGCAGAAATACCAAGAAGGAATCAAGATATTTCTCTATGTTCATTACCCCAGCTTGAGGTACACACACCATTTTAGTGCACAAGCAAGTTTATAGGTCTTTTAAAATAAGTGTTTGCGTCAAAATACATGGGAAGAAAAACATGAATGCCCATGCTCCACCCATCCAACACCTACTTGATGCAAAGTAATGCAGAGCAGCGCTGGGCTCTGATCTGCATTCATTTTTTTTTTTTTTTTACAAAGCCACAAAATTCGTGATTTGTCTGGCTTTGTAAATCCCAAAATGAGATTTACCTCTGGCCTGTTCCAAAAAAGTAATGCAACCCTGATGCAAAATCTTAGTAAATCTGGGGCTTGTTATGAATTTTACCATGTGATTGATACTAGAAACCATGTGTGTAGTAGAGTATATGTTTGGGTCCCGCCTTCTCTCAGAGTGCCTAGCTTCATTGCTGATACATGGGGGATCCCATTACCAGTAATTTCTGTCATTCACAATTTTTAGATTAAACATTTTACAGACTCACCTGCAAGAAAGGTCAGAGTTATCTTTGACAGGATCAACTGGCCCAAATTCAGGCGCAGGGAGCCAATTGTTGCTAGGCAACAGTGTAGCAGTCTTTGTTTAGCACGCACGGTTGTTCACGAAATTCAAGGGCCTGAGTCTCAGAAACAATCAGTCATGGTCAAGATTTTCACTATTGTGGCACTCACTAAACCTGAAGCCGTGGGAACTGTGGATTAGTGTTAGGGAGATAAATGAATCTGAAACCGACATAACTCAGAAACTCTAATGGCAAGAAAATAGTTCCAATCACTCTAAATTTTGGATTGATGGAAATTCCTGGAAGCAAATGGGCAGTCCCTACTTTTCCTTTCAAGTTCGAAATGAAAATTGGAACTTTCTCCAAAACTCAATCTGATTTTCAGTGACATCTTCAAAGCTGTGCACTCAACCTCCAAATGATAAATGGCGTAGGCAGGGACGACTCATCTATTGGAGCAGGGGCATTGACCCTCTACGGCAAGTCACTACACCCCAGACAGACTCCATATCCTGATGCATTTGGTTCCTGTAGGGTATGGGCGGGGCTATGGAGCATTGTTGTGAGGATTGACTGTTGCTATGTTAATGAATTGGGCATGTCAGATTGGCCGTATATTTGCACTGGCCAGCCTAACATGTGCAGTTTTGATTTCCATAATCAATGCTATGTGAGAGGTGGAAGAGCTTCTACAAAGGTCCAACAATCTCCGACTGAGCATTGTGTTTCCCTGACCATGCCAGTGCTGGCACTGCTCTTATGCTGTTTGCCTTTTAAAAGCAGCATGACAGCAGTGCTTGGATTGGCTGGGATGCTATTGCCCAGCATGCACATCTTTGTTTGGCAGCATGAGTCTGGAGGATCAGCTCATCAAGATAAGAACATTTTTCTTTATGTTTATTTTTTTGAAGTTCAATTTGAATTACAAAGTTGATCGGTGCACATCCTATATAAATAAAATGTACCCATACATAGAATGTGCCCTGACCACCACTGCAATACAAATGTTAGCATGTCCGTACTTTGGAAAATGATTTTACTTTTACGTGATGTACGTGCCCCACCACTTTTAAAAGTCGCCAACTGCCGCTGGGCATAGGTGCTCACTGCCTGGTTATAGGGTACGTGTGTGGGCAGCTTAAGGAACTGTGCAATACTTTAGTGCCTACAGAATGTTTCAGTTCTCCTCTTTGGAATGTTCACGTTTTGTCAGTCCAGCACATCTGATCCACAAATGTTTGTTGCTCAAGGATAGGCTCTTTACTCAGGTTGGTCTATTACCGAGGCTTCAATCAATTAGTTATAGCCTCTGTCATCTCATTCAGAGGCAGTTGTCATCACTCAAGGCAGACAAGATTCTTGAATTCTATGAAGATTTGCCATCTAATGTAGTATCAGTCCTTCCCTTGAGGATAATATCAACAGGGTGCCCTGTCTCTTACATATCACTTTAACTAATGCAATATCCTTCTTTAAAGTGAAAATGGGCAAAATATATAACATATAACAAAAAGTCTAGTATTTAAGGCAAATTGGAGGCCATGGCAGGAAGGAAGAGCCTTAAGCACAGTATATTATCTCCAAATTAAGACACCTAAGCCAAACTGAGCTGGAACAAACTTTATAGAATTTGGATGAGCTTTCTTTACTAAAGGAATTGAGACCAACATATGTTCAGAGAAGTATACCTTGCAGTTAAAGAGAATGCTGAAAAGAACATGGTCCATTCATACCAATAAACTATTTAAGGTATGTGGTTCATTTGCATGTAAAATGGGTCCCAATCAGTAGAATCTGAACTGGTTTCACAAAGAAGAACCTTAAAGTCTTTAACTTTAATGCAATGATGAAGCACACCTTCTCAATTGCTTCAAAGGATGTGCGCTTTCCTTCTACGTAAGTTGAGCCATAATGTCCAATAGTTCACTACATCTTTTCTTTAGTAGTCAATAAATCCTAGGAACTTACTTATCTGGATTTGGGTTTTGATAAATGCCATGTCCAGCCGAGTGTCGTCTCTGAGTATGCGAGGCTGTATTGTTCATTCCCCACCACGTGTGCATGATCCAGTATTAAATCCTGATACTGTTGCCACTATGTTGCAAATAGGATGCCTTTATGGTCAGTTTGAAATTCTGTACTGCTTACCACATCTTCTGGAGAAGTCCCAGGAGTTCACATAGGATCTGTTGGCAGCTATGGGTATGACCAGGCAGCACCTGATTTACTAGCTATTAAAATGTTAAATGTTAAATGTTAAATATATTTCTATAGCGCGGGTCTACCCATAGGTGTCTTGGAGCTTGCAGATCATGAGCTACTAAGCTAGAGCATTGCTGATTCCTAAACAGCCAAGTCTTCAGTTCCCTTCTGAAAGCGAGAAGGGTGGGTATGGACCTAAGATACAATGGGCTGGAGTTCCACAGCTTAGCTGTGCTATTAATGAAACTCCTTCCTCCCCATTTCACTTACCTGATTCTTATGGTGGTAATCAACTTTGCATTAGTTGCCATATAGGCTTTTTTGCCCAAAGAGATATGGCCATGAAATGGCAAAGGACCCACATATTAGAAAACACTGTTTTGCCCTCAGCACCAGAATCAAGGGTAATGTACTAATAACCACTGATCAAGCCAAGTGCATTAAGGAACTTTTCATCTACTGACATATTCACATGCTTACCTGCTCTAGAAATTGCATGTTCATCAGTCTGCCAACCTTTAATTTAGAACACAACGAGTTTGGCCCATAGAAGTGGTTGCACTCATTGACTCCCACTTCAGGAATCATGATTTTGACCTGTGCATTTAGATTGTGCTTTTTAAAGGAATACTGATAGAACTGTCAGTCTCATGGCTCCCTGCGAGAGCTGAACAGTGGGATCAGTGTGCACAAGTGACTAAATCAATTCAGCTGTGTTCTGAAATTGTTCTGGGCAGGTATAATATTCAGGTGTGGGAGTGTGTAGCCTAACATTGAGCCAGTGGTGGATGGTCATTTTAGCAGGTAGGATGTCGGGGGCCACACAGTTAAACATGCACACTCACTCACACCCATGGACTCACACATGGGTACACACAGACACCCATTTACAACACTCACTTACTCAAATACACATACATACATAGGCGCACCAAACATCAAAAACCAAAACTTACCTTCACTGCAGCTCTCTGGGAGGGAAGTCACGGAGGTCCCAAGAGGGTTGGGACTGCTGCCTTCTCTCATTGGCTGACCTAAGGTCAACCAACGAGGGAAAGCATTAGTCCCACATTCGTCACAGAGCAGAATGGGGTCAGCAAGACCATCAAGTAAGAAAAAAGGTACCGCTTCTTATTTTAATTTGAGGTCTTGGAAAAGGCAGAAAGCAAAACTGGCTGTAGTACATTATCGCACGTGACCGATATTGCTTCTATAACCGCTCAAAGTGCACACAAGTCTGACCGAAAACAAGGTTCAATCCATTTATATTTGGAACATTTTCATGTTTTGTTTTTTTATATCAAAAAAATGAAACATGAATTAATGCATACTGCACTACTATTCAATTTATATATATACAGTATTATTTTCAAATCTCTCAATCATCAAATGTTTACTTTTTCCAATATCAAAAGCATTTTTCACACATTTTTCTATACCACAAAACATCTTTCACAACTTTTATATATTTTTCATAAAAAACAATTGCAGTACACATTATTGTTAGCTCCAATCCTCAATCCACTCTCTCATTCATTCTCAAGAACCACATCCTCTCAGATATACCATTCATTCCATTCCCAGCCACACTACAAATACACCACAGTATATAACTGGAAAAGATCATTATTTTCTGCCTTTGTTTTGTTGCAGGCTAGGATCTCTCACAAAGACAGTCAATGCACATCTCGGTAGGGTAAAGATTATATGAAGCTATTTTTTTGAGGACCACGAGATAAAGGGCTTAATCTATGGCTGGCCAAAGGGGAGTTGTAATCTGCAAAGTAGTGTGCAGAACAAAAGGTCAGACCAGACAAAAGACATTACTTTGCAAATTGTTCTTCCATTGTGGGAACCTATATTGTGTGAGCCTCCACCATAGACCAGAAGCTGCTGGTGAAAAAGTGAAATGGTGATACTGCACAATCTGTGTGTGTTAGGAGTAAACAAACAAAAAACATATTCATCACCTTATACCATAATTATCCATTCAATGTGCACAGAGAGATATGGTGTAGACAGGTGAGAGGAAGGTTAAAGGGATACCAAACTTCTGCACGTGCATATGGACACTTGAGCTCTTCCCGCCATCACCATTCTGACACGAAGTGGCTGATTACGACTTTGGCATTGCGGGGCGGCACGCCACCACCCGCTCCCACGCCGCAAAAGTCGACCACCCACCAGATTAGGAGTTTTCTCCTGGTCTGGCAGGCGGTCCTTTGGCATTTCCACAGCGGTGCCTTTGAAAAAGGCACCGCAATGGGAATGCCAAAGCAAGTTCCTGCACGGCATGGAGTGTTTAGTCCATGCGGTGCAGGCACTGGGTGTGCATGCACACAGGAGGGCACACCATGTGCCCCCCTTCATGCATCGCAGTGTACAGGCACAACAGGGGGCCCTGTAGGGCCCCTCTTGTTTCCCCACCAACAGCCTTTTCATGGCGGGATCCCCACCACGAAAAGGCTGGTGGTGAGGAAATTCAAAATATGCTTGGAGGTGCTGCAGCAACACAGCCAAGCATATTACTGCCCCAGGCCACCATGCCATCGCTAGGCAAATTGGTTCCCTGGCAGTTGTGGCAGTCCCTAAATGGACGACCACCATACTTGCAATATGGAGGTCGGACCACTGCGCCCTGCGGTCCCTGACCACCACCGCACCTCCACCACGGGTTCGGTGGTCCAGTGGACTGCCAAACTCATAATCAGGCCTTAGTTTGTAGCCTGTCACTCACATTATACTCAGAGAACACCTAAACTATGTTTCCAGAAAATCATATAGGGCAGATTGCATTATCTTTCAAATGGAGTCCAGCTAGCAGAGACTCGCACTCCTAATGAAAAAGAGGGAAGGATGACTTTAGGTCAGTGCCCCTATATATTAGCAGTTATAGAGATATATACCGAAGTTTTTGATATATGCATAATACCTTGCTTCCTTGTCTCTACTTTTTATTTGGAAATCATGTTCATATCCTTTCAAGCAGCCATGAACCCTCTGGCAACGTTCAGCTCAGGTAGCCAGCAGTCTGCACATTTAGCGCAAGTACAGCTCCTGGCTGCTTGACCTAAACAGGTTGATGTTTGTTCAGCCTGACAGACACTCTCCTTGTCATGAAAAAGGTGGAGGGGTGTGAGCCCCCCCACCTTTCCAATGTTGTAATACATTTTGAAAATTAGGAACAAAAGAAGAGAGCCACCACTGTTGCAATTGCATATTGTTATGTTATATACCAAATGTGGTATGATTTGAAAAAAATGCTGAGAAAACAGTGCATATGTATTTCATAGGTTATTTATTTAACAAATAGCTCTAGGAGACCGGAAAATCAAATTGCAATCATCAAGATAGTTAACTAGAGGGGGGCGTGGCTTGAGCGCCGATGGGAATGGCGGCGGGCTGATCTCGCTCCGGACCGAGATCGAGACGAGATACGAGGAGCGGCGAATTCTGACCTCTGCTGAAGCTCTTGGGCATGCCTTTCGTTGTCGGAATGCTTGATGCATTGCAGGATAGTGTTTTTGAGCTGCGGTGAGCCTCCAAACGCCTAATTTTCTCATTTGTTATGCGGCGCGCTCCCTGTGTGGACCGCGGCCGCCATCTTGTGCTTTTAGCGGTTTTTTCTCTCAGTGCGGCAATTTTCACTATCCAGACATGCCGCTTATCTATAATGACTGCAACTTCTTGGGCATGAAGGGGGCCAGCTAGTTTCCTCAATGTTGGTGCTGCTGCTGTCCTGAATTCTGCTTTGCTCTGTGACATGCGTCGTGTGCCCAGCTCGACCGCCATTTTGTGTTTCCTGCGTCATTCGCCTCAGGGAGGAGACCGGTTCCTTTGGAGTGCACTGTTTTGCCGCAATGCCTGCATTTCTAATAAGAAGGGCCAGGGCCAACCAATTTCATAGGTATCTATACCTCCAGCTATTTGGATGCCAATTCTGCCTGTGAGGTGCCTTTGTCCTTGAAATGCGAATGTCACATGGTTTCTCTGCATTATTTGAATTTAAGGATCGCTTAATCACATAGTTCTTTTGGCTGTGCTCTGTTTGGAGGTATTGTGACTACTTACTGGTACCGTTTATGTCTGCCTACGTCACCCGTGCTCGCCCTTCAACAATATGATTTGAGACTGACACCTCTACTTATTGCTTCATATTCTTCACACGTCTGTTCAAGTGGGTTGCTACACTCATTGCATAGGGCTCCTCAAGTTCTGGATGGTTCTTCTGGTTGATTGGATGATGCTCTACGGTGCGGGGTGATAATAACTGTATTCCTGTTTTTTCAGGCGGGTAGCAGGTTCAACGGTTGTTACACGTTATATACTCTGCTCCTTTCGAGACCTCCTTTTTCTGCCCCACTTTTTCCTCATATATCTCTGCATGGAACCTTCTTTTTCTTTGGGTCAGAGGAATACCTTAGCAAATATGGCTTCTTCCCGTAAGGATCCTAACCCAGTCACTCCATCTAAACGTAATCGGAAGGAGTCTAATTCACCCACTAAGTCACCACTACCTATATCAATGGAGGATCTTATGGAGGATATAAAGATACTCAAACCCTTTGTTATGGACACTAATGCCACCCTGCAGAGATTGGATGAGAAGTGGTCCAACTTGGACTCCAGGGTGTCTGCGGTGGAACAACGTATTAGCGATACTCAGGATGTGATACCTCAAGTTAAGGCTATGTCCAAAGAGATTGATCTCCTCAAGGCGCAAACAGAAGACTTGGAAAATCGCAACCGGCGCAATAATCTTCGTATTTATGGAATTCCGGAGGGAGAGGAGGGATCTGATATGCTGGTCTTCCTGAAATCTTTCATTCCTAAGATTGTTGGTCTCAAAGATGGTACAGCTCTTAATTTGCAACGTGCACATCGTATTGGCCCTAAAACTGGTGGTATGTCTTCTTCTTCTTCGTCAGCCGATCGCCCTAGAGGAATCATTGTTTTATTTCTGGAATACATGGAATTGTTAACAGTTCTTGCAGCGGCAAAGTCAAGAAAACAGATGTTGTGGTCTGGCCAAAAAGTCTTCTTCTCTCAAGATGTGGCCCGTGCCACTGCGGCTCGGCGCAAGGAATTCCTTTCACTACGCCCGGTTCTTCGATCCATGAATGCCAGATATGGTTTGGTTCACCCCTGCTTTTTCAAGGTTACCTATAAGGAGAGGTCTTATTCCTTTGATCGCCCTGAGGACTTGAGACAATTTATCTCACGCCATAAAGGAGAGGGAATGGAATTTGGAGGGTCTTGATTTGAATCGCATTGTTGTGCTCGTTATGTCACCTGTTTTTCAGTTTATTTTAACGCTTTGATGTCGATCATATTTCAGATGTTGTTGCGCATGTTTGTTTAATTGTTGTTCTTTACAATCAAGATCTGTTAACCCCTTTCCGTGGCCAATTTATATTGTGATTGTTCTTTGTCTCCCCATGTAGCTGTTTTTTACCTGGTGCCGACCCATTTCTTAGATGTTTCCCTCTTTCGTGCCCTCTCATCCTGTCCCCAAGGTTCACTGTTGTGTCTCTGGTTTGGTAAGTGTTCAACCTTTAGTTGTTAATTTGAGTGTTGTTGTTCGCCCGTTCTACTTATATTTATGTAGTCGCTCTCCTCTGTTTTGTTATTAAATATCTGCTCTTTTCTATTTTATTTATCTCTTTTTTTTTTTATTTCAGCAGATTCTTTTGATCTCGGTTCCGGGGAGGTTTTGCTGTCTGTCCTCTCCTGCGGCTCCCCGCTCCCGATGCCATTTACCTTACTCTGGCTATTTACCTCGCCTTTCTTGACTGAAGTCTCTCGGCTCCTAGTCAACTGTTTTTTTTCTATCTTTTATACCCCTTACCCTTTCCTTCTCTCCTCTCTCCTCTTCTTTGCTCTTTTTCTTCTCTTTTCTCTCACTTATACTCTTTCCTTCCTACTCTATGGGTCCACTTGTTTTTCTGTGTTTTTATCTTCCATATTTGATTATGTGATTGTATCTTCACTGTTTCTTACTCTCTATTTCCCTTCTAAAATTTCCAATCTGAATTTTTTCTTCTTTACATGCTTTAATTCTGATATTCCTAGACACCTTTATAGTGATTATATATTTATGTTGAAGTATATGATGATTTTGTCAGTATCAATGCTTTTTTCTGCCTTGCAATGACTGAAAATGTTCGAATTATTTCATGGAATGTCAAGGGATTGCGTAACCCAGTTAAAAGGCAGCGGGTTCTTACCCATCTCTCTAAGCTCCAGTGTAAAATAGCAATGCTACAAGAAACGCATCTTAACGAGAATGATGCTAACTCCCTTAAAAACAATGGGTGGGGCATGTTTATAGTTCTCCTTCGAATGACAGGAAAAATGGAGTAGTCATATTATTTCATAAATCTTTATCACTCACGATAGATAAAGAGGAGAGGGACGATGATGGTCGTTGGCTTCTTCTCCACACTACTATTAATGGATCTCATGTTTCCTTGCTTAACATTTATGGCCCCACAGGCATTGATTCGCATTTTTGGCACTCCATGTCGCACACCCTTCATGCATGTTGTGGTTCTAATCTCATAGTGGGTGGTGATTGTAACCAGATTATGGACCCTTTTACAGATAGGAAATCCTCCTCTAGATATATTCCAAATAAAATGCAGAAAACATTTGTTAGAACCATTAATACAAGGGGCTTAGTCGATGCATGGAGAATATTTAATCCTGATAGTTTAGAATATACTTTCTACTCTCCCACGCACAACTCTACCTCTAGAATTGATTATATTTTTTAAGTCCACACCTTCTTCCCAACTTAGTACACGCAGAGATTGGCTCAATTCTTATTTCTGAACACGCTCCTGTTCTGATTAGTTTAGATCTTCCTTCCTTATCTTCTAGATCTCGTCGCTGGCGTTTTAATAATTATCTCCTTAAAGATCCTTCTTTTCTTGAGCAGTTTAAGGGTTTTATTTCTGAATTTTTTACACTGAACATTAGCCCAGATATGCCCTTTCATACTGTATGGGATTCCTTTAAGGCAACAGCTAGAGGCTTCATTATTGATTATGTAGCTCGCAAGCGGAAACAATATCGCAAGGAATCCGTTACTTTGCTCTCTTCTATTAAAAAATTAGAGCACGCCTATTTTTCTTCTAAATCTGCAGACACCCTTAAAATGCTAATCCAAGCAAAGCTTGACTTTAATAGAAAATCTACGGAAGAAGCTTCCGGGACTTTGTTAAAGATTAACTCTAAATTTTATAGTGGTCGCAATCGTGCTGGTAAATTATTAGCAAACTATTTAAAGATTAAGTCGCAAAGATCCAGAATAGTAAAGATTATTGATGATTGCGACATTCCTCGTTTTAAAGATGAAGAAATTTTACAGTGCTTCACAGACTTCTATAAGACCCTTTATACCCCTGAGTCTTCTCCTTCAGAAGGAGATCTGGATTCTTTTTTTAACTCTTTACCTTCCCGAACTTCCCCTCTCCCTGATTGTTCCTTTTGGAGAAGGACATATCTCTCTCAGAGATTAAATCTGCTTTGTCTTTGTTACCTAAGGACAAGGCCCCTGGTCCGGATGGACTCACTGCCGAATTCTACTCCTGCTTTTCTTCCGTTCTTTTGCCTCATCTCTTATCTCTCTTCCAATATTTTGTCCTGAATGGTGAGGCCCGAGGCACTTTTCTTGAGGCTATGATCTGTCTCATTCCCAAAAAAGATAAAGATCCCTCCAGATGTTCCAATTATCGTCCTATATCTTTGATTAATCTTGATTGTAAATTATTTGCCAAGATACTAGCCCTTCGTATCAATCAGGTCCTTCCCGATTTAGTTGGTTCTGAACAAACGGGGTTTGTAAAAGGAAGGAATATTTCGGATAATTCTAGAACTTTCCTAAATATCATTCATCTGGCTTCTAAAAGCCTTTCCCCTATGGCTGCCATAACATTGGACGCCGAAAAGGCTTTTGATCGTGTTCATTGGCTCTTTATGATGCGTTCCCTTGAATGGCATGGTTTTGGTCCATCTATTCTGTCCCTTATCAAATTATTATACTCCTCACCGTCTACTTCAGTTTTTGCTAATGGTTCTCAATCCTCTTATTTTCCTCTACAAAGGGGCACTCGTCAAGGATGTCCTCTTTCCCCGTTACTTTTATCCTCTCTCTTGAGCCCTTTCTCCACTCTCTGAGGCATTCTCCATCTTTCCGAGGCTTTAAGTATAAGTCCGTTGAAATTAAATTTACTGCCTATGCAGACGATATTCTGTTATACGTTTCTGACCCATCTTCTTCTATGCCTGCTTTTGTCGAGCTTCTTTCTTCTTATGCGGCCCTATCTGGTTATAAATAAAATTTCTCCAAATCGGAAATACTTCCCTTAAATAAATTTTGTTTAAAGAGCATGTTTGAAGGTATCGACTTTAAATGGAATACTTCTACCATCACATGCTTGGGAATTAAATACTCTTCTACCCTTACAAAAACGATTCATGTTAATTTGGATGAGGTTTTATCAAAAGTAAATAATATGGCAGATAAATGGTCTCCCCTTTTTTTATCTTGGTGGGGTAGATTGGACTCCATCAAAATGATGATGCTTCCTGTAATTAATTTTTACTTATCCATGTTACCGGTTAAAATACCATTTACATTTTTTAAAACACTTAATGGAATCCTGAGTAAATTTCTCTGGAACGGTAGGAAGGCACGCGTTTCTCTTGCAATTCTATCTGCTCCTAAGGACCGGGGAGGTGTTCATTTCCCCAACTTTCGACAGTATCACTCTTCTTTTCTCATCCGCCAAATGTTACCTTATTTATCTACCTTGGGAGGGACTTCCACTTCGGTATGGTATAGACTTGAGAAATCTCTACTCTCTCCTTTCCCTTTTTCTCTTCTAACCGGCTTCACTCATCCCCCTCGTTCGCTTAACTATCCAACTATTTCTAAATTTATCTCTACCTTTCATTCCATTAAGTGTAAATCTCACAGTCCGTTACAGTTATTTTTGGACTCTTCTCTTTGGCATAACAAGAGTATCAAAATTTCTAACCGCACCATTTTTGGGAAAACATGGGCCACCAAAGGGATCTTTCAGGTTAAGCAGCTAATACAGGATTCTCGCAGTCTTTCCCTACAAGAAGTCCAGTCAACATTTGCTCTACCCTTGCCCTCATTACTGAAATATGAATCTTTAAGAACGCTTTTAATGGCTCAACTTTCTCTACTTTCTAGCCCTCCAACTCCTTCTCAGGATCCTCTAATTGAGCCTCTGTCCATTTCCCCTTTTATTAGAGCCTCTCATGTTTACAAATACTTACACTTTTCCTCACTTAACCGCCCTAAAAATAAAATTGAACTGTTATGGGAATCTGAGCTACAACATACTCTTTCCGTTCAAACGTGGAACTCCATTTGGACACGCATACTTCATACCTCTTGTAATTCAAGCATTACTCAGACTCTTTATTATTTTTATCACAGATTGTTTTTCACTCCATTATCACTTTCCAAGTTTGGTTCAGATTTATCCCCGAATTGTTGGGTGTGTCCTACTGTTCTTGGCTCCTTTATGCATTCCTTTTTCGTTGCCCTAACATTGCTCGTTTTTGGACTAAAGTATGTGAAGCAATATCCTCTATTTGCAATATCACATTTCCCTTTGACATCTACTCCATTTTTCTGGGCAGTAATTCCACTAACCTGTTGTGTTCTCGCAGGGTGGGCAAATTTGTTGATTTGTTAATTGCTATTGCATTTCAGGTAATTACTTCTAACTGGAAGGATGCCTCCAAAGTCTCCTTTTCAGTTTGGTGGAACCTTCTTTGCTATCATCACAGACTAGACAGAGCTTCTTCCAAAACTTCTCAGCAACTTATGCATAAAGAAGCCCTCTGGTCTCCACTTACCAATTATATATCTGCTTCTGCACAGCGTAATCAAGATAGCTCTTTTGTTTTTCAACCACCATAAGTGGTGTACAGTCATCATTTTGTTTCTTTCTAGGATACAATTTTCTGTTATAACTTCAATGTTTCAATATAATAACAGTTAAGATATTGTAGTGTCTTTGTTTCTTTTCCTTTTCTCTTCTTCATTCTCTTTTCTCCTTCTTTTCCCACCTTACTTTTTCTTTCTTCCTTTCCCTCTTCTCTATTTCTTCTCTTTTTTCTACCCAAAAAACTCAAAATGTAAAATGCTATTTTGTCTATTAGGTACAATTCTTTTATTATTGCTTTTCTTTTTCTGGAATATTTGTATACTTAAGATAGACTTCTGATTGTCATTTATTCCATCAAATCATCTATTCAATTTGTTTAATCCAAAGCTAATTTCCTATACGCATGTTGTGAGAAGTTGGCCTGGCATATGCTGTCCACTAATTATAGTGGGCACCTTGCACCAGTCCAAATCGACTCTTATGGTAGGTAGGTTAAAGACAACCTTATTGAAAGCTATCCTAGTGGTAGCTATGGAGAGCAGCCTTCAGGCTAAGTCTTGAAGGAATGTAAAGCAGCTTGTTTTACCAGTCTATAATCTCTTGAGTGACCAAATGAAAGAGCACCACACCAGGTATATATTCAAAATATATGTATTTATTACTAAACACACCCCTCTAGTCTCTTTATGAGGCTAGAGTTCAAGTACATAGGTTATAAGATCTTAAATCACAGTAATAGCACAAATACACGTTTGGGCCCTAGGGGCGTACCAAACCATATACCAATAAAGTGGTATGCGAACCACGACTGAACTAGACACTAGGCCTAGAGCCTCTAGAAGTGCTTGGACCACAAGGAACCACCCAAGGTAGTGACACAGGGGACCCACGGGAGACGCGTGCAGTGTAAATACACAACCGCGATACGCCGTTAACTTCTATGGAGAAAGTCGGGATCGGGAAAATAGAGGAAAGGGACACTTAAAAGAGGACTAGGACAAAACCCTTTGAGATCTAGGACTTTGAAGAGTCACTACCCACGGGAGCACCGGAGTACTCGTGTTACCTCACCCAGGGAAGCCGGGTGCATAGGTGCCTTTCGGGGTCGGGTTTCGTCGCCGGTTCTTATGGCGATCTGCTGCAAAGTGCTGCTGGCGACCAGGAGAAAAGTGTCCGGGCGGATCCAAGAGTGGATCGGAGTTCTGAAGAACCTGAAAGCAGAGGGGACAGAGTCTGGGTCACTAGCCAGTGACCAGGGAGGCGATGGACAGATGCCCACCGATGTCGAGTGCTTCAGGTTCGATGACGGTCGTCTTGACTCTTCAGCCACGAGGTCCGGGAGGTGTTGTCGGCAACCAGGAGCAGGATTCGGGCTGTTGCTCGATGTCTGTCGAGTGCAGAGGTGTCGGCGACCAGATTGGACCCAACAAGCCTTGGCAACGGCAAGTCTTGAGTAAGATGGAGATCGTCGATGATGCAGACCAGCAAGGTCTGGGGAACTCACCCAGCGAGGGTAAGTGAGGGCAGGCCTGGAGCAACCAGACTGCCAAGAAAAGAAAAGATTGGCCTTCGTTAAGGGCTACTAGCCAACGGGCTAGCGACCGCGAAGGAGCCTCGTGACGCCGCACGTGGAGCTGGCTTACAGGACACTCATGGAGTGGGGGCCAGTGATCTTCGGTGCAGGTGGTGCTGGAGGCTAGGGCTACTCGGAGCCCAAAGCACGACTTCTTGGGAGACCCAGAAGATGGTGCACTTGCAAGTGTGCTCGGTGTCCAGGGGTCACGGTCTCAAGTCACCCACGATAGCCACGGGCCTCAGCTTTGCTGGGGACTCAGGGTAGCCTCGGGGAAGTCTGAGAATCCACCTCTGGTGATGCGATGACTTCGGCGTCCGACGGGAGCTTCAGTGATGCGAACCGGACAGATGCTTCTTTGGTGCCTGCCAAGCAGGGGAGTCACTCCTTGACCCCAAGGGAGATTCTTCAGTCCTCTAATCGTGAGTAGAGCGTCGAAGCTCCAGGATTCAGTTTCAGAGTTTCGTCCAGGTAAATCTAAAGTCCTAAGGACTGGGTTCCTACCTTTATTCTAAAAATAGGGGTTGGACTAACTCTATGACCCCACCTATGGGAGGGTCAAGGGAGGGGGTGGCTACACCCACTTCCCTTTGTCCAGTTTCACGCCAGAGCAGGGGCAGGTAGCCCCTGAGCTGGTTTGAACTGGCATATGCACAGAGGAGCCTTTTGCTCCCCCAGTGCAGGACTTCAAAGCACTCTAAGAGTGCACCCACCCAGCCCCAATACACATTATCCTGTCTGGGGAGGTGGTCACACCTCCCTGCAACAGGAAACCTATTGTCCAGGCCTCCCCTGCCGGAGTTTCGTCCAGCAGCAGGAGGCCAGACTTGTGTCTGTGGCAGCAGCATCCATTTTGTGATGCCAGGGCTTCAGAAAGAAGTTACCGGGTAAGCCAGAGTTAACATGTCTTTCCCTCTAGAAGGGTGGAATGCTACCCCCGCCGCCAGGATTGGCGGGGGGTAGTATTCCAAGATGTTTGACACCAAACACGACATGTTTAGGTGCAGCCATTCCAAAGTTAGCATTTTACCGCGAGGATATAATGCGTTTAAGAGTATATGGTCAGGCTGCACTACAAACAGCATCAGAGATGGTCTCCAAACGCTGCAGAGGGGCCCTGCTCATGCAGGGGCACCCTCTCACATAGGAACCATGCACTCTGCCTTTAGGATTGATAAGGCCTGCCTTAGGAGTGACTTATAGGTTTATATGTGTGTATGCATTTAGTGATATAGGTAACCTATATCACAGTAAGGGGTGCATGCACCACCTTACCCAGGCTGCAGTAGCAGACCTGAGGTGTCAGTTTGGATGGCCTTCCAGGGGTGGCATAATACCTGCTGCAGCCCCTGGCAGGCCTCTGAGGTACCTATGCCCTTGGTACATAGTATACCATATACTAGGGACTTATAAGGGCACTCCAGATCCCAATCAGAGATGTGCCTAAGGCACATGGAATCCATTTTACAGAGAAAGCAGATAGACTGGGGCCCTGAATAGCAGGATCCCAGTCCAACTAAGTCATAAACCAGCAAAACACCATAAAAAAGTGGGGGCAACCATATAGTCAGATTCCACCTTCCTACATAACCCCCCCAAACGAAAGGAGATAAGGCTAACCTTGGCCAGTTGAGCCTTCATTGACTAAGTGGTCATATAAGGAAGCACCTGCACTAGCATGGTTGCCCCCTGTCTTATGGTCCACTAAGCAATCCCTCACCCTAAAGGTATGAGAGGGTCTCCACCATGGGGCATCACTACCTGTGGTGTGCTTAGGTAAAGTACAAGGCTGGTGAGGTGGCTGAGTAGGGAAGTGAGGCCCTAGGAATGTTGGCCTCAGCTTCCTCAGATCACTGGTCACCATGTATGCCTGTCTTTCCATGACTGAGTTGCACTTTGCTCTAAGGGTCAACCTTTGGCTGCCTACAGCTGGGGGTTGGGTCCCTTTGGATGGAACACTCGAGGGACATGGCAGGTTTGGAACCTTCTGGTCCCAGGTTTGCCCTTGCCTACCAGAGTCCTTCTGGGGGAGGTCCCTACATAAAGGTATGGGGATCCCTCAGTGTGTAGAGGAATTTTCACCTGGCTAGGGCTACTAGACTGGGTGCCCCTAATCTGCTGATGGGGGCTTCCTCTGGACAGGGGGCCCTGGGGGTCCACTGACCTCCCTGACCTCTGCAGCCCTGGGCTGACTGAGGCAGGGTAGAGAGGGGCAGGTTACCTGCTCCAGACTGGGTACCACCTTGGAAGGGTCCTCTGCCATCAGGGGTGTGGCCAGGCCAGGCCTGACTACCTCTGGGGCAGTTCCTTCACTAGGGGTGGGGTCAGTTCCCTGAGGAGGCTGACCCTTACCTACTGTCTGGAGGGAAGAAGACTTTTCTTCAACCCTTGTGCTCTCTTTTGGGGGAGAGTGGGCCATTCTTTCAGGCTCCATCTCTCCAAATTCTTGGGCTGGGGCTGTGGCCATCACAGCCCCACTAACCTTTGCAGGGACGCCCAACATCCTAAGATGGGTTTGGTGTTCAACTTCAGCCCAGGCTGAAATTTCCAAATCATTGCCCATCAGGCAATCTACAGGTAGGGTTGGGGACACTGCCACTCTTTTGGGCCTGTGACCCCCTCCCAGCTGAGATTGACTATGGCCATGGGGTGATCTGTTCTGACACCATCAATGTTGGTCACCTGGTATTTAAACTCAGGTAAAAGCTGGTGAGGGGGACTAGTTTCCCTGCCACCATGGTGACACTAGCCCCTGTGTCCCTAAGTGCCACAGCTTTCTGACCATTAATTATTGGCTCCAATCTGTACCTGCCCAATGCTATGGGACCCATGGTAAAGGTGGCAAATCCTATACCACCATCAGAGTCAGAGGAGTCTGTTGAGGGGTCCCTGTCTAAACTAGGGCCCACCTCTGTTCCTCTTGCAAAAGCACCCAACTTTTTGGGTGCACTACTCCCAACTGGAGGATTACTACTGGTAGTACCAGGAGGGGTGGTAGTAGTTGTGGGAGGAACATTTTCTTTATTGCCAATCCTGGGGCAACTGGGATCAGTTTTCCAGTGCCCAGGCTTTTTACAGACATGGCAATATGGTTTCTTTTCAGGAGAGGAAGGAGTTTGGGACCCACCCCCAGAAGAGGAATTTTGGGGCCCTGTAGGGGACTTATCCTTAGATTTATCCCCACCTTTCTCTTGGGACTTAGTAGAATCTTTCTTCTGGTCACCACCCTGATTTCTAGTTTTTACTCTGGTTCTGACCCATTTGTCTGCCTTCTTTCCCAATTCTTGGGGAGAGGTCAGATCAGAGTCCACCAGATACTGGTGCAAAAGCTGGTTTTGACAATTATTAAGGATCTGCTCCCTCTTAATCAAATTGTACAATCCTAAAAAGTCATGCACTTTGTTGCCATGTATCCAACCTTCCAGAGCCTTTGTAGCACAATCTACAAAATCAACCCAGTCTTGAGTCTGAGCTTTTTGGGTGTCTCTGAACTTCAACCTATACTGTTCAGTGGTTAGGCCAAACCCATCTATCAGAGCACTCTTCAAGACTGTGTAATTGTCAGCATCCTCTTCTCTTACAGTGAGGAGCTTGTCTCTACCTTTGTCTGCAAAGGAGAGCCACAAGATTGCTGCCCACTGCCTCTGGGGACCTTCTGAACTTTACAGGCCCTCTCCAGTGCAGTTATCCATTTGTGGATGTCATCCCCACTCTGGTAGGGAGGGACAATCTTGTTTAGGTTTCTATGGTCATAAGACCTGTCCCTATCTCTAGGGATATTGTTGCCACCATGGGACTCTAGTCCCAACTTTCTTCTCTCTCTAAGGAGATCTAGGGATTCTCTATCTAAAGCCAATTGCTTCTTCCTGATCTCTAGTTGAGTTTCCTCATACTGGACCAGTCTCTTTCTTCTCTCATGAGAGGATTCCCTCCTGTGAGAAGAAACAGAGCTCCCTATTGAGGTGCCAGAGTGGTTAGACTCCTGAGAAGGAGACCTAGACTTTCTGTGCACACTCATAATCCTTCCTGGGGGACAAAGGTGTGGTTCTCTAGATCCTCATCTTCATCTTCCCCAGAAGGGATTGGGTTCTCCTGGTCAGGGTCATTGTCACCCTCCTGGTCAGTTTCAGAGGGGGGGCTGGGGGTAGTGGTACCCCTGGTCCCTTCCTCATCTGCTGGCCCACCCTCTGCTCCTACCCCTTCAGTCTCTGAGGACTTACTAAGATCATA
The DNA here is from genome assembly GCA_963921515.1 of Calotriton arnoldi. Lineage (NCBI taxonomy): Eukaryota > Metazoa > Chordata > Amphibia > Caudata > Salamandridae > Calotriton > Calotriton arnoldi. Next base: position 1,191,158 of record CAWUFW010006098.1, on the reverse strand, counting down.
AGCCACCAACAACTCCTGGAGGTGTTGGGTGGTGGGACTTTGGCCTGTCCTTAATTTCCTCACGTTACACAAAGCTCTCAGTTCCAAGAATGGGAGTGTGTCATACTTGGAGGGGGAAGCTCAATGGCTTCCTGCAGGGTATCTTTGGATCCTGCTTTTAAAGACATTACTAGTGTGGTGTGGTGTATGCACTACCTACTCTAGTGTGGCCTACTAAACTCTCTTGAGTTGTAGAAAGGGTTGTGCTATCCCTTAACACACAACTCTAAGTTCAGTAGAACTTACTGATATTCTAAGCTTAAATTATATGTACCTTAGGTACCTTTAGTGGTTTTCAGTTGATCCATTCAATTGAGATTATCTGGTAAAACAATAGCAAGCTGGAATCCCACACGCTGCACACCAATGTGAGAAGTTGGCCTGGCATATGCTGTCCACTAATTATAGTGGGCACCGTGCACCAGTCCAAATCGACTCTTATGGTAGGTAGGTTAAAGACAACCTTATTGAAAGCTATCCTAGTGGTAGCTATGGAGAGCAGCCTTCAGGCTAAGTCTTGAAGGAATGTAAAGCAGCTTGTTTTACCAGTCTATAATCTCTTGAGTGACCAAATGAAAGAGCACCACACCAGGTATATATTCAAAATATATGTATTTATTACTAAACACACCCCTCTAGTCTCTTTATGAGGCTAGAGTTCGAAGTACATAGGTTATAAGATCTTAAATCACAGTAATAGCACAAATACACGTTTGGGCCCTAGGGGCGTACCAAACCATATACCAATAAAGTGGTATGCGAACCACGACTGAACTAGACACTAGGCCTAGAGCCTCTAGAAGTGCTTGGACCACAAGGAACCACCCAAGGTAGTGACACAGGGGACCCACGGGAGACGCGTGCAGTGTAAATACACAACCGTGATACGCCGTTAACTTCTATGGAGAAAGTCGGGATCGGGAAAATAGAGGAAAGGGACACTTAAAGAGGACTAGGACAAAACCCTTTGAGATCTAGGACTTTGAAGAGTCTCTACCCACGGGAGCACCGGAGTACTCGTGTTACCTCACCCAGGGAAGCCGGGTGCATAGGTGCCTTTCGGGGTCGGGTTTCGTCGTCGGTTCTTATGGCGATCTGCTGCAAAGTGCTGCTGGCGACCAGGAGAAAAGTGTCCGGGCAGATCCAAGAGTGGATCGGAGTTCTGAAGAACCTGAAAGCAGAGGGGACAGAGTCTGGGTCACTAGCCAGTGACCAGGGAGGCGATGGACAGATGCCCACTGATGTCGAGTGCTTCAGGTTCGATGACGGTCGTCTTGACTCTTCAGCCACGAGGTCCGGGAGGTGTTGTCGGCAACCAGGAGCAGGATTCGGGCTGCTGCTCGATGTTTGTCGAGTGCAGAGGTGTCGGCGACCAGATTGGACCCAACAAGCCTTGGCAACGGCAAGTCTTGAGTAAGATGGAGATCGTCGATGATGCAGACCAGCAAGGTCTGGGGAACTCACCCAGCAAGGGTAAGTGAGGGCAGGCCTGGAGCAACCAGACTGCCAAGAAAAGAAAAGATTGGCCTTCGTTAAGGGCTACTAGCCAACGGGCTAGCGACCGCAAAGGAGCCTCGTGACGCCGCACGTGGAGCTGGCTTACAGGACACTCGTGGAGTGGGGGCCAGTGATCTTCAGTGCAGGTGGTGCTGGAGGCTAGGGCTACTTGGAGCCCAAAGCACGACTTCTTGGGAGACCCAGAAGATGGTGCACTTGCAAGTGTGCTTGGTGTCCAGGGGTCACGGTCTCAAGTCACCCACGATAGCCACGGGCCTCAGCTTTGCTGGGGACTCAGGGTAGCCTCGGGGAAGTCTGAGAATCCACCTCTGGTGATGCGATGACCTCGGCGTCCGACGGGAGCTTCAGTGATGCGAACCGGACAGATGCTTCTTTGGTGCCTGCCAAGCAGGGGAGTCACTCCTTGACCCCAAGGGAGATTCTTCAGTCCTCTAATCGTGAGTAGAGCGTCGAAGGTCCAGGATTCAGTTTCAGAGTTTCGTCCAGGTAAATCTAAAGTCCTAAGGACTGGGTTCCTACCTTTATTCTAAAAATAGGGGTTGGACTAACTCTATGACCCCACCTATGGGAGGGTCAAGGGAGGGGTGGCTACACCCACTTCCCTTTGTCCAGTTTCGCGCCAGAGCAGGGGCAGGTAGCCCCTGAGCTGGTTTGAACTGGCATATGCACAGAGGAGCCTTTGCTCCCCCAGTGCAGGACTTCAAAGCACTCTAAGAGTGCACCCACCCAGCCCCAATACACATTATCCTGTCTGGGGAGGTGGTCACACCTCCCTGCAACAGGAAACCTATTGTCCAGGCCTCCCTGCCGGAGTTTCGGCCAGCAGCAGGAGGCCAGACTTGTGTCTGTGGCAGCAGCATCCATTTTGTGATGCCAGGGCTTCAGAAAGAAGTTACCGGGTAAGCCAGAGTTAACATGTCTTTCCCTCTAGAAGGGTGGAATGCTACCCCCGCCGCCAGGATTGGCGGGGGGTAGTATTCCAAGATGTTTGACACCAAACACGACATGTTTAGGTGCAGCCATTCCAAAGTTAGCATTTTACCGCGAGGATATAATGCGTTTAAGAGTATATGGTCAGGCTGCACTACAAACAGCATCAGAGATGGTCTCCGAACGCTGCAGAGGGGCCCTGCTCATGCAGGGGCACCCTCTCACATAGGAACCATGCACTCTGCCTTTAGGATTGATAAGGCCTGCCTTAGGAGTGACTTATAGGTTTATATGTGTGTATGCATTTAGTGATATAGGTAACCTATATCACAGTAAGGGGTGCATGCACCACCTTACCCAGGCTGCAGTAGCAGACCTGAGGTGTCAGTTTGGATGGCCTTCCAGGGGTGGCATAATACCTGCTGCAGCCCCTGGCAGGCCTCTGAGGTACCTATGCCCTTGGTACATAGTATACCATATACTAGGGACTTATAAGGGCACTCCAGATCCCAATCAGAGATGTGCCTAAGGCACATGGAATCCATTTTACAGAGAAAGCAGATAGACTGGGGCCCTGAATAGCAGGATCCCAGTCCAACTAAGTCATAAACCAGCAAAACACCATAAAAAAGTGGGTGCAACCATATAGTCAGATTCCACCTTCCTACACATGTTAATTATTGTACCTGTGTTTAAAAATGTTTCTCTTTTAATAAAGCTCTTTAAACTTAAAAAAAAAAAAAAGATAGTTAACTAGAGGTACCACTTACATCAATGTGGCATATAGTTATTAAATAGTCTAATACTTGTTTATTCTGAACACTTATTGTGCACCCACCGAAGAAGCACTCTAAAACTTGTCCCTGGCTTGCAATTGCAGCCTGAAAGCATTGTCACACTGCCATGTTGACTTGGCTTTTAAAACCCCTTGTCAAGCCTTAAACTCCTGTTTTATTCTATATAAGTCACTCACCCCTAAGATAGGCCCTAGGTAGCCCATAGGGCAGAGTGTTATGTCAATAAAAGTTAGGGCATGAACTTTAAGGGCCATATTATCGAGAAAGGCGCAAACATTATCGCCACTTTAGCGGCAGGAAACTGCCGCTAAATCGGCGATAAGGGGCTTGATAATATGCCCTAGAGAATTCCAATAGAAGCCCAGGTTTGATGTCCTTGACACCAGAACCTGGGCTTCAATTGGAATTCTCTAGGGCATATTATCAAGCCCCTTATCGCCGCTTTAGCGGCAGTTTCCTGCCGCTAATGCGGCGATAATGTTTGCGCCTTTCTTGATAATATGGCCCTAAGTTTTACACATCCTGGTAGTGAGAAATTCCCAAATTCATGTTTCACTACTGTGAGGCCTACCTCTCCCATGGGCTAACTTTGGGGATTCCTTATTGCATTTTGTAAGCAGTACTTTTTAATTGAGAGAAGGTATATATATCATGTTTGGTACCTATGGAATTGTAATGATGAACCATCTTTAATGGTAAAGTTGTATTTTTCATTACAATTTTGAAAAATCCACTTTTAGAAATTTGGCATTTTCCTGTCCTTAGCCCTTTGTGCCTGCAGCCTGTCTTGGGTCATATACCCGGGGGTGGCTGACAGGTAGACTTTATGACTTCCTCCCAGACGGTCACACATTAGTGGGATTAGCTGTGCCTCAATGGGCCATCAGTGACAGGATGGGGGGCAGAGCTGAGCACAGCCCCACTTGCACCCGAATAGGTTGTGTCCTGTCTTCTCACAATAGGCTTAATGACCCTGTATTGTCACTGCAGCCAACTTGGAGCCAGGGCAGGGGAGGCAGGAAATTCTGTGCACTTCAAAGAATGTTTCTCAAACTTTCTCCCACCTTCTAGAAGCAGGGCACTATGGTATAAAAATAGGACCCTCAGACCCATTCTTCAGTTCACTACTGGCTCTGTGGAAGGACTCTCTTAGGACTGTCTGCTGCTGTGCACTCTGCCATACTGCTGCTGTACCAGGAAAGACTGCTTTGCTGCCTGAAACCTGCCTTGAACCCTCAGAGGCCAGCCCTGCTGTTGAGCCCTGCATTTTCACCTGCACCCAGGATTGTCAGAAGTGACTCCAAGCAGTAGCGGTCGGTGGTAGGAGTGCCGGCCGAATTTCGTTGTGCGCACTGCATCGCATTTGGCGATGCAGCGCTCACAACGAAATTCGTTTTATTTATTTAAATGTTTACTTACCTGTATTCGGCCGTAATCCGTGGTTTACTACCCCTCACCCTGCCCCTCCCCCGCCCCACGTCACCGCCCGGCCGGCACTCCTACCACCGACCGCTCCTGACTCCAAGGGATAGTTTGCTGGCCTCCTGTTCAGAGCCAAGAGAACAAAACAGGCTCCCACCATCTTTAACCCACAACTGGACACAGCCTGAGTGAGTCCTGAACCCCCAAGAGGACTCCATCCACTCCTGGATGCTTGGTTGTGGTGGTAAAGGTGCCCAGATGGCCATTTGAGGACTTAAAAAGAATTTTGGCTAAAAGTGCACAGAGAACCAGGGTCCAACCTGGTTGCCCATCCACCCGAGGTGCATCGCAGGTCAGATTGACTCCCGCTACATTCTTTTCTGCAGTATCAGACTACAGAATTTAGCCCATATACCCCGAAGAGACTAGGGCAATCATCTATATCATAAAACAGTGTCTCAAAAGGGTGTAAATTGAAGGCCAGTTACACATAGCACAACTAATTGCTGAGAATAGAATCAAAAGGGGAGAAAACCAGGGAGACAAATAGTTTTTGTAAGATAAATTGTATTTTAGTGACTATACACATTTGACATATTAAGTATCATATAATCAAATGTATGGGATGCCCTGCGTTACATTGAATGACATGTAACTTGTGGGATACTGTGCACAAGTGCTCGTGAGGGGTTGTGACAGCGCAAGTGACACGTGAGGAAGTATGTACAGCGATAGGAGGTGGTGCAATAAAAAGCAAGTGAAAGTAAAAAATGTTACATAGTTAGGACACCCAAACAATAAATGGTAGAAAATACAAATTAATCAAGTCGGGTATCCTTGATGGGGGAGCCGAGAACTCCGCTGTAAAAAGTCGACGGTTTTTCGGCCTGTAGAGGTATTTAGGCCATCATCAGGACTAGGTTACTTATTTATATGGCAGTGCTGGGGATGAAAGGATATACATATATCTATATACATGTGATCACTCATGGTGGACCAAGAAGAAGAGAAATAAAAGGGAAAAAGTATAAGGACTAATTAAAAGGAGGGACAGGGAAGCGATGGGTAGTGGCAGACAATTACTGCGTGACTGGGATGGGGAGAGTAACACTTGCCAAATGGTGCGTGGGGGCGCCGTAATGTGGGGTTACAGCCCGTGAAGGTCTGCCGGGGTGGAAGGAGGGGCTGGAACAGCAAGGACTGCGTATGAGGGCGCCCTCGCCTCCCCGTCCCACTACTACCTCCCTCCCTCCTTGGGACTTCTAACTACGTCCCTCCCAGTAAGTCCACCCCTTCCTTCCTTTTCCGCCATTTTTCTCTTTCCCTGGAGTATAATATTTTTTAATATTTAGAAAGAGGTGCTTATGACACCTGACAAAAACAGAAGAACTTCTGATAAGCCTCCTATATTCCAGGACACTCTGTGCATGGCCTTGAGCCATGCCCTGCTTGTCGTGTGATTACCTCGTACTCCAAAATGCTCTGGATTAAGCCTCTAAATATCCCTTTACCCAATTATCCATTGGGTGCATATTTTTCCTAAGAATTCTAGAAAAAAGTTACTGGTGCAGGCTACAATTTTGTGTTGTTCATGGTCAAGAGCTCTCTCTACCACTGAATTGTGGGGGGGCATCCCAGCAGAGCTGCTGTGTACCTACAGAATTAAATCTAAACATGTGCACTTCTAAGTATATAAAGCACTTGTATCTATTGTGCCAATGGAAGGTCCTCTTTCTGTTACAACATCTTTTAGTATCTACATTACAACCATACATTGACATGTGGACTGGTAAAGTTCAGTCTGAAGCCGAAGACCCCACACACAGACTCCTCACACATTTTGTGATAAGAAAGGGGCATTTTCAGGCATCTGGGTGTTTCGTGGCTTCTGAATCCCCCACATGCACTTCCCCCATTGTTGGAGCATGCTCGTAATGCTGATTTATAGCATAATGGGGATCAACTGTATAGGGATTAGTTTAACTAGGAGTTCCCAAAGGTTTCCAGGATTATTGAGCGCCTATTATTGTAGGTCCCGTGGAATACTCTAAAGATCCTTGTGATTTCTTGAATTCTGTAAATCTGCATCCATTTAGGTGCGGATTTATGCATATCTTTGTGGGTCTGTCCATCAATATGCATGGCACGGGCTACTACACAGGTCTGGGTGAAGTATGTAGATGGCAATAGTCAGTAGTCCGCTGACAACCGAAAGTGTTCTTGGTGGGTATGAATATGGTCAGATTGCTTAATTTCCTTTACAATTTAAAGCATATAAAAATAATTGAGTGCAAGTTGTGTACTTAAATGCTACGCCAAAAAATAAATCTTCAAAACTGAAGAAAACAACCCTAGTTCAGGCATACAGAAGGAAATGTCACAACAAATTTCACTGGTCTCGCACACCTAGCATCTAAACCTTAACCTCGGGGACTCTCTGCTCGCATGGTTGAGAGCGCTCCCGTTCTTCATGGAAATGCAATTCTCTTCAGAGAACAAGCTGACAGACTTTTCAAATCCTGTTAAACCTCTTTAGTTGCCACAGTAGGGAATCTTGCTCTGCTTGACTTTGCATAATCTATATTTTGTCCAAAATGTAAAATCTATGCAAAGCTGCAGTTCCGAACATTGGAGCTGTGATTTCAGTATTGACACGCTGAACACTGCACTGCAGGCACATTAGAGAGGGAAAAAAAACATCAATACATTCAAAATAAACTAATACTTATTTTGTCCTTGTGCTCAAATTATGTTTTCAGCACAAACACTATTGAAATTAAAGTTTAGGAGTATGGATTTAAAAGCATTTTTGGCAGCAAACACATTAGTTTACCTTTAGTTGAACTAATATCAAATAATGTTTTTACTTTTTCTATTTCAAAAAATGTCTTACTAAAAGGAATGTGTTACATGTTTGCGTGGAAATGTTTTGCGTGCTGAGCATGTTTCTTGGGAATACATTTTTTATAATAATTCATTTATAGCTGTTTTGTGCTATGCATTTTCTTTTTCAGTTGTCACAATTGTCATTGACTGACTTTCAAAAATTGTTTATTACATTTTGTTGTGTAGGCGAATTAACACATTTGCAAATAAAAATATTTACGAAAATTGGTCAGCTCTCCAGCACGGAAACTAAAAGTAGGGTGCATTTGATCAAAAAAGAAAGTTTGTTAGAAATTAAAAACCTATTTACAAATACTTTACACATTTCATAAAAAATCCATATTTCAAGATTCTCCCAAGAAATTGTGCGCTCCCCCTTCCTGACACTGTTAATAGCATCTGACTGACCTCATTGTTTAAACTTGAACGAAAACCGAGCAATTGCAGATCACATGTATCAGAGATTCTATTTTTACCCAGAGAATCTGTAGACGTTTGCGGTATTTTGTATAATAGAATATAAAAAGCGAATTTACAAAAATTAAAAAATTAAACGTATGCCTAAGATCTTGAATCAGTGGAGAGGTGTGGTGCAGTGGCCAGGGCAGCTGACTTCGGAGCACAGGTTTCACGGTTCGATCCCGCCTCCGGCGACAGCTCAGCACCATGTGACTCTGGGCAATAGCTTACTTAATTTCCACGACGGCCCCCAGCGCCTTGAGACCCGTAAGGGTGAGTAGTTGCGCTATATAAAAACGGACTTACAATCATATCTGATAGGGTAGTTGATTATGGAAAATAACTTTCTTGCTTACTGTATACGTTTTAAAAAATCATTTTGCCCATATTCATTAACCTGTTTAAAATGTGTCGGTCCTCTGTAGGAGAGCACGTCTTATTTCCTTCCTAAAATGTTGATTTAAGATCTGAATCTGATTTAAATTCGCCACAGCTCGGGTAATGTGTGCAACAGTGACACTAAATGACCATACCATTTAATGATTTGTGGGTTGGCAGGTATTCCAGGCTATATAGAATGTAGAATGTTTAGATTAATTTCGCTTTTGACTGTGGCTGAAAGCAGATGCTGTGCTACACTAATAAAGAGCTGCCAACTTTAGACTGGATTTTATTATTCTGCGACCATTGGTGATGAGTTGTAGAAGTCTATAGGCCAGATTCACAAAGGTAAATTTAGACAAAAGTCTAACTTTACGACTTTCAGAATTCACAAAGGGCATTTACTACTCGTAAATGCCCTTTGTGAATACCGAAAGTCGTAAAGTTAGATTATCGGTATTCACAAAGGGCATTTACGAGTAGTAAATGCCCATTCTGAATACCGAAAGTCGAAAGTTAGACTTTTGTCTAATTTTACCTTTGGGAATCGGGCCCTATCTGTCATTACAGCAGCACAGGAATGATACCATGTCTATTTACGGACTCATCTTTGATTGCAGCCTGTGACTATGATTGTCTGTGTATACTTTCAACAAACCTTTTGGTGATCACAGTAGATGAACTACTACTACTACTGGAGACTGGCTTATCTTTCTTTTCCATCTATGGCTGTTTTGGGATTGCTCAAGAGCACCAGATTGAGTGCACTGTTTTAATTGGCAAGAAGAGCGTTTTAAGTGCATCACCTGGAGCACACTTGTGAGCACGAAGGGAGTGGCTCGAGCAAACCACGTCCTGGGAAGTTCATGCAGTTGAGCATTTTCATTGGACGGAAAGGCTTGAGTGCATCACGCTCTCTGATTAGAGGAAATGACAACCTATTTTATTAGATGTCGGGTGGCAGAGAAATAAACTGCAATTCTATAGCAAGAGTGATCTTATCGTCATGTTCATTGGACAATATTTCCTGCTTCTTGTTTAAAAAAAAAAACGGATTGGCTGTACTGGGAAAATATACATTTTGCAGTTTGAGTTTCCTATTTTTTACAGAATAAAGGAGACCCTCCCATTCCATTGACATGATGAAAGAAAGAAGTTGTGACTTATATGAAGGTCATTGATGTGAAAAGGATGGGAGCAGAGAGAAAACAAAAACATTTTACTCTAGTGTTTAGGGTCTGAGGGTCAAGTTGTTTTTAGAGCTTTACCACAAGTTGTACCTTTGGAAGGTCAAGAAGAAATTAATGCTTATGAGAATGCACTATTGAGGATGGCGTATTGGGTTAAACCCACTATGAGTATTGCATTGAATAGATTTAAATTTCATACCCATGCACAGATGAAAGAGGAGTCTTTTCATGAGTTTCTCACTGCATTGAGGGCTCTTTCTATGAAGTGCAATTGTGATCTTAGATTGATGAGATTATTAGGATCAAATAATTGCACATGTTAAAAGTAAAAATACAGTTGTGGGTCATGGGTGATCCCAAATTGCAGGATGCCCTTGCAAATAATAAAGCATTAGAGAAATCAGAAAAATGGTTGTCTTCAATAAATAAGTAGATGTCAATAGTCAACAGTCATGAAGAAGTGTGTAGTGTGAGTAAAACTGATGTGTGTAGCATGAACAATGTGCACCATAACAATGGGAACTCTGGGAAGGAAGTGAAGAAGGTTAGTGTACGTTACAGATGCAATATTAATTATCATAGCACTTCATTTGCATGGTGTCCTGCGATAGGCAAGGAGTGTAAAAAGTGTGGATGTGTGGGTAACTCTGCCTGTATGTGTAAGGATATAAAAGAAATATGTTATGCCACGTAGAGGGAAAGTTTCATGTATTTCTAGCAATGAGGATTCCAAGTGTGAGGGTAAATGTGGGACAAAATTGGAGAATTACGGTATTGTGTTGTCGGTCAATGATTACTGTGTTGGTGAGGAAAGTTTGCCAACCTCATAAAAGTAAAGTTGTGATCTTGGGCATTGAACTTACGTACTTTTGGTATTCACAAAGGCATTTAGTAGTAGTAAAGTTAGGAGTCCTAACTTTACTACTACTAAATGCCTTCTGTGAATACCAAAAGTAGTAAGTTTAGGATTTTATCTCAGATTTTTCTGTGAATCGGCCCCATAGACTTTATCTTCGTAGTTGAAGCCGACAACAGCTATCACTTAAAAGTATTTTATTCTTGGGTCAGTTTTCCAGATGTAGATGCTAATACACAAGCATTTCATAAATACATTACTGTTAACCCACTGAAACAATACAGAGCATTTTTGTTCTTAAAAATTCCAACTTGAAGTCATTTTTCCCCTTATGGGACCACATGACAAGCACAGAATATTGACTATGTGCTAACCACATGAGATGATTTCCGTCATAGGTGACTGCGCCACTTGGGGCACAGTCTTTGCTGCAGTCTATACCATCACACATGGTACTCCATCTATGTCAGTCTTGCAAATACAGATACAAATACAGAACTAACATAGGGTGGCAGCTACTGCCCTGGATCTGGGGATGAAATTAATGGGAAACTTTGCTGTAGTCTCCTCAATGCTTCTGTCTAACATTAAAGGCAAAGCATCTTCTCTGGCTATACACCAGTGGCTTGCACAGGGTGCACCAGTCAACCAGGAATGCAAGCTACCTATTATTAATGCTTAAGTATATACTTCTATAGAACTCTAAAATTTGGGTACCAGACACAGTAAACCAAAACTTGGCAAACCTAGGTCTGATAAGGATACTGCAAAGAAGAACCCAAAATTGGTAAAAAAAAAAACGATGGGGAAAACCCAAACCTGCTATAATTTGCATGATTGCACACAGTTAAAAACACCTGATAGGTATCAGCTTTCTGATACTTGTCCTTATTGTTCCTTTCAGGACTCATCGGAAAAACAGTACGAGAAAGGAGGGCATTCTGACCGCGGACAAAAAGAGTACGTGAAACCGAAGAAGAACTCAAAATGCTCATCTGAAGTGAAGATAAAGAAGAAAGAGAAACCTCCTCAATTGAAGCTCCAATTTCAGATAAAGAAAGTTGCAGCTTTAACCGCAAAATAAGCCACAAACACTGAGAACTCTCTGCATGAACAGGCGGTGGGTGGTGACACTCCTCAACTGCATGCCGAGGTCAGTATAATGCGCAGGAATCTCCAGAGGTTTCTGGCAGTGACAGGAAATGATAACTTCATTACAGTTAAAACCCCAGACAGGCGAGTATCCACTCCAGGCAGATTACATAATTTGGAAATACAAATTGAAGGACGTATACAGTGAACCAGTAAACTGATATTCTGGGAAGATGCCGCTTTATCATACAACATTCTATTATCGGAGGTCTATTGGCCCCCACAGTTTGTCCAAACATCCCGACAGGGCGAGGATGTAATACTTCCATCTTTTTCTGCGCTTGCCCCTGATGAAGTCAAACAAGCCTATGCAGCAGAATGGGCTCTTGCACAAGCCCCTGCTTTATATCACAATCATGTTCGCTGGAATAAGGACTTCCTTTATTATATAATACTCATATGGTCTAGCTGACAAGTGCATCGACAATATCCCATCAAACGGTATGCTAAAGCAAATGTTAGAGAGATACTATCCCAGTTGGAATACAAGGAAGTAATCGAAACCTTTGTCTCTTAGATGAATAATCCACATTTTCCTGTTTTGAAACTGGATAATTCATTATGCATAGTCTTAGACTACAGACATTTGAATTGTCATACATGCACATTTGCAATACAAAAAAGCAAAAACAACAAGATGATGGATGGAGTGATTAAACTTTTCAACCACTCATCCCAAGTCACAGATCTGGGTTTAATCCATCGTTTTTTCGCTCACTATGCCACCCCAGTTTGGACCCAGCCATATGCAAATCAGTCTTTACCCTGTTCCTCATTGGAACAGTCCAGCCCAAACTACCAGACTGGGTCATCCCTGGACCTGAAACAAGCATCCTGAGACCGGTTTCAGGGTATTACCCCTCATCAGCCAGGCTAGCTTGAATCCAGTGGCACAGCGGGCAAGGAACCCACATCTGGGAACACCCTTGGCCACTTAGGGTGAACTTAACTAACACAACTAGATGATGGATGGAGTTCTGAGACTTTTCAGTCACTCACTGCCAGTCACATATCTGGGTTTAATCCATCGTTCTTTTGCTCACTATGCACCCCATTTTGGACCTAGCCGTATGCAAATCAGTCTTGACCCTGTTCCTCATGGGAACAGTCCAGCCTGAACTACGATGACAGGTCCTCCCGGAAACGGAAACAAGCATCCTAGGACCAGTTTTGGGGTATCACCCCTCATCAGCCAATTTAGCTTGAATCCAGTGGTACAGCGAGCAAGGGACCCACGCCAGGGCATACCTTTGGCCACTTAGGGCGAACATAGCAAACAGAACAGGATGATGGATGGAGTGATGAAACGTTTCAACCACTCAACCCCAGTCACAGATCTGAGTTTAATCCATTGTTCCTTTGCTCAATATGCACCCCAGTTTGGACTGAGCCATATGCAAATCAGTCTTGACACTGTTCCTCATGGGAACAGTCCAGCCCGAACTGCCAGGCCAGGTCCACCCTGGACTGGAAACAAGCATCCTGAGACCAGTTTCGGGGTATTACCCCTCATCAGCCAGGCTAGCTTGAATCCAGTGGCACAGCAAACAAGAGCCCACATCTGGCCGTACCCTTGGCCACTTAGGGCTAACATAGCAAACACAACAAGATGATGGATGGAGTGCTGAAACATTTCAACCACTCACCCCCAGTCACAAATCTCGGTTTAATCCATCATTCTTTTGCTCACAAAGCTACCCCAGTTTGGACCCAGCCATATTGAAATCAGTCTTGACCCTGTTCCTGATGGGAACAGTCCAGCCCCAACTGCCAGGCAAGGTCATCTCTGGACCGGAAACAAGCATCCTGGGACCAATTTTGGGGTATTACCCCTCATCAGCCAGGCTAGCTTGAATCCAGTAGCACACCGAGCAAGGGACCCACATCTGGGCGTGCCCTTGGCCAATTAGAGCAACCATAGCAAACACAACAAGATGATGGATGGAGTGCTGAGACTGTCAAACCACAAACCCCGGTCACAGATCTGGGTTTAATCCATCATTCTTTTGCTCACTATGCCACCCCAGTTTAGACCCAGCCATATGCAAATCAGTCTTGACCCTGTTCCTCATGGGAACAGTCCAGCCCGAACTGCTAGGCCAGGTCCACCCTGGACTGGAAACAAGCATCCTGAGACCAGTTTCGGGGTATTACCCCTCATCAGCCAGGCTAGCTTGAATCCAGTGGCACAGCAAACAAGAGCCCACATCTGGGCGTACCCTTGGCCACTTAGGGCGAACATAGCAAACACAACAAGATGAAGTATGGAGTGCTGAAACTTTTCAACCACTCACCCCCAGTCACAAACCTCAGTTTAATCCATCATTCTATTGCTCACTAAGCTACCCCAGTTTGGACCCAGCCATATTGAAATCAGTCTTGACCCTGTTCCTCATGGGAACAGGCCAGCCCCAACTGCCAGGCAAGGTCATCTCTGGACCGGAAACAAGCATCCTGGGACCAATTTTGGGGTATTACCCCTCATCAGCCAGGCTAGCTTGAATCCAGTAGCACAGCGAGCAAGGGACCCACATCTGGGCGTGCCCATGGCCAATTAGAGCAACCATAGCAAACACAACAAGATGATGGATGGAGTGCTGAGACTGTCAAACCACAAACCTTGGTCACAGATCTGGGTTTAATCCATCATTCTTTTGCTCACTATGCCACCCCAGTTTGGACCCAGCTATATGCAAATCAGTCTTGACCCTGTTCCTCGTGGGAACAGTCCAGTCCGAACTGCCATGACAGGTCTCCCTGGACTGGAAACAAGCATCCTGGGACAGCTTTCTGGGTATTACCCCTCATCAGCCAGGCTAGCTTGAATCCAGTGGCACAGCGAGTAAGGGACCCACGTCTGGGCATACCCTTGGCCACTTAGGGCGAACATAGCAAACACAAGATGATGGACGGAGTGCTGAAACTTTTCAATCACTCACCTCGGTCACAGATCTGGGTTTAATCCATCATTCTTTTGCTCACTATGCCACCCCAGTTTGGACCCAGCCATATCACTCTTTGCCCTGTTCCTTATGTGAACAGTCCAATACAAAATACGCATAGTACAGCCCTTATAAATAATATAGTCCATAAAAAATACAAAACAACCTTGGACATTTCCAATGTTTTTTTCTGCCAAAATACAGCACCTGAAATCAGAAATTGAACTGCCTTATTGGCGCTGGGCTTTCAGTGTCGCTTTTCTTGACTCCTTGTGGGGTATAAGAACAGTCCTGACCGCATTGTATCAATTCTAAAAAATATTGACCTGACGCATTGTCCTATGTACATATATGTTATCTACCTAACAAATCATGAGTTAAACACACATTTGGCCAAAGTGGATTGCATAATATTGGGATTATATTTTTATGGACAAAATAAAAACACCAAAATGACAAAAATCCAATGTAGGTAACCGGAGATATGAATTTTTAAAGAATAAAGACTTTCTAGTGCTTAAAAACATATAGCGCCACTTTGAGGCATCTGGTTGCACTTGACCAGGATACAGTCAAAGTTTGAGGCTGACCGCGATGGAGCCCTGGTCAAATACACTAAGTGGGAGGCCTCAGTCAAAGTTTTGCCTTCGGACTTAGAGACTTTCTGGTGGATTTTTCTCTTTATGTCAAGCAGTCCCCTCCAGCAGGCCGATTTAGATGTGACGTTGTTGGATTGCTTCTCCATGAGGCCTCGGTCAAATCCTGGCATTCTGGAGCATTTTAGATTTCAGCAGGACGAACTTGAAATCCAAGCTGTGTCGCGGTTGAAGGTAGTCGGCTTGACTCTCGATGTCGAGTCAGTCACCTTATGAAGATTTTTGACAAAAAGTTTCCAAACTTCACCAAACTTCTGAATTGCCTTCCTGAAGTTTCTTTTGAGGTTTCAAATTGTACAATACACAAACCCAAGGGTTTGGAATCTACTAGAAGGTCATTGAGATGTCTGGACTACAATACCCACAGTGCACCTGGCCAAATCCTTAAAAGTCCACTGGATGCACTCTAGGATGGGGACTGTTGGTGGAGATGATGCAGGTAGTCTATGTTAACCTGAAGCTTGCAAGGAGTCTAATCCTAAATCCTTCTTGAAGGAAGGCAACATCCTTAGGGCTGTAGTACCAGAGTGTGCAGCAGATGCAGTCCTTCAGAGTGCAGACCTTTGGAGTGCAGATCAGGTTTCCAGAAGAGCAGTCCTTCTTATCCTTGTTGTTTCAGGAAGCTGATTTGTGGAGCTATGCAGCTCTCCCATATTTATTCACAGTTTCTGGGCATCAAGCAGAGGGGGCCCCTGACCACTGGGATGTAGGGTGCCACCCAGGTGTAAGACTATTTCCTCCAAAGTGTGCCATATTCTTGCCCCAGAAAGCACCATTCTCTCAAAATGGAGAAAGTCTCTCATTCGGGGTTAGATCTGGCTAAACCAACCCACTGGTGTAGCTAAGTTTCATTAACATACCATTTCAAACCCCCTGACTAATCTAATTACTGAGGCTCCTGTGTCTCTAGGGGTGCAGGATGTGGGGGTCAGCCTGTGCATGTCCTATACTGTCATTCTCCCTTTGAAGACCCGTTTGGCTCTACTACCCCATTTTGGCTTCTGCAGCTAAAGTTCTCTACCTACAGGAAATCCATTGTCTACTCTGACAGGTCATTTCACACCTCATGAAGCAGCTCTGGCTCTGCCTGGAAAAGCTGGCCACTCAGGTGAGGGCAGCTGGAAAGCTGGATTTTGGCTCACAGAAAACAAAGTTTAATAACTTCTGGCAAGTTGTTCGATGTATCTTAACTATTAATTAGATACCTTGAAGTATATTTCTAGGTGGCTCCTGTCAATATTTATACTTAAATAAAATGTCTCAATGTTAGCCTATGGAGCCATTGACTATAATGAAGAAAGTGGAATTGGCAGTTTTTCCCTCACCAGGGCTTATAAAACATCTTTTATAATATCCCGGCTTATAGTTACAAGGCACCCTACCCCTGGGGCACCTAGCTAGTACTTAGGGGTGACTTATATGTGAAAATAAGGTCGCTTGAGCCTTTGGAAGTACCTTTAATTGCAAAGTCGAATTTGCATATCATTAAACTTTAAAAGCAGCCTGCATGGCAGGGCTAGCTTTTAAAATTACAGCAAGCAATACAGCAGTGCACACTCCAGTGCAGGAAATCTACTTGGCCTCCAAACCTCCCTGCCCTATTATATACTAAGGACTTAGGGGTAGTTGGAATCCCCCTTGCCTTATTGTTGGGATGTGTGACTACAATGTCAATGAACGTCGTGATATGTGCAGGCCTGACAACAGCAATATCAATAAATTCAATGAGAATGTATAGCACAGCCTGTGGCCACATAACCTCATCAATGCTCATCAATGCAATGTCAATGTATACCATAACTTGTGCCCGAACAGCAGTGCTGACATCAGCAACAATGATACCAATGTATGTCATAATCCATGCTTCTACAATAATATTATTGTTGCCAATAAGAACATTGTCAATGTACGTTCAGACCAAAGCAAAGAACGATCTCAATGTGCAAGATGACAACTGTATGCACAATGTTGGTAATGTTGATAAAAATGAGACCGGTGGCTGCCATATTATAATTAGGAGTTCCAACAAACTCACATCATTGCTGTCGGATTCACGCAAGGTGGCCTCCCCATCAACCCCGAGTGAGAGATACATGGTCAGGCAGGACGTGCAGCCCATGCTTAGCAAGTAACAGGTGGGGTCCCCCATAAATTACATGCAAAAGCGCATACAGAGGAAACCCTGATCAACTCCACAGATAGATAGTTGCACCACAATTAAGTCCGAGGTAATTAGCCCCATTAAAACCCGTTTGGCCAAAGGCTCACATTCCCCAGAAATACCACAGAGCTAGATACCACATGTAGATAGGTACACTCAACCAATCAGGACACAACGTGCACACCACACGTAGCGATCACGCGCTCCTCACACCTGACATCTGGACACATACACATTGGCCCAAAATTAGTTCCCCCCCGAGGTTGAGAGCCATTTGGGTCCTTATCAGATGCACACATGTGATTGATTTATGACTAAGATGCTCTTTTGGAATGTAAAGAACATATTATTGTACCTCATGACAGTGTAAATTGGCTGCCAAAACTTTGTACATCGAGAGATTTTGAGCAGACACATTATGTCGAGGCTCTCACGGCTACAGCATTTAATTAAACCAACGTGTTCCTGTTTTGCCTAACGCCTCTTGTCTGTTCATTTATATAAGGTAAATTCACATCCGAGCAACATTTTGGCGAGCCAGCCAGGAGAAATTGGTTCATCATGAGCCCGACTTCTGTCAAACGAAGGACCTCGGCCCGAACGGATTCATCTGCGCAAAAAAGATCAGTGAGCAGACGCCATAATTGATTAGAAGTTCCGTCCTCATAGGGTAAGAGACCATGGGGCATATTTGTAATTAACTGGCAGAGCACTGTGTTACTCCAAAATTGGTAAGGCCACGCTCCGACAGTTTTAAAATGCAGGGTATTTACAAAAATACGGCACACCCCTGCATTTCCTCTAGCGCTGGTGCTAAAAAAGCTGTCTAGCGCCAGCACATGCACCCTAGCTCCATTTTGCCAGGGTGCCTGTGCTGCGGGGGTGATTGTATATGTGCAGGAAGGGGCACCTTCCTGCGCATAAACAATCTTATCAGGCGATTTGCTCTATCTATGTGTGCTGCGGAATGCAGCACACGTGGAAAGAGCAATATAGGAGGAGAAATTAAATATTTTTCCTAGAATCAGCCATTTAAGACCAAGGGGCTTATTTACAAGCCCCTTGCACTACCCGTACGTCACTTTTCCCATGTTAAAAATGACGCAAAAGTGGCGCAAGGGGCTTGTAAATCTGCCCCCCGTATTTACTGGTCTTATTTTTAGCAGTGCTCCATACCTTGTAAATATGGCGGAGCATCAAAAAGCAATGGGTGTTGCTGTGGAACGCCCTCGGCAACATCCATTGCATGCCTCTATCACGCTAAGGGCTGTGTGAACAGGGGCATTATTTACAAGGCATCATTATGCCACAAAAAGTGGCTTAACATCGCCTTGTAAATAAGGTGAAGGAGTTAATGCCACAAGAACATCAAAATAAGTAATATTATGATGGCGTTAACACCTTGTACATATGCCCCTAAATCTGATCCTTAGTTCCAACTTGCGACATATGGCAAACAAGGACAAGGGTGATGACCGGTTTTGTTTTTCCCCTAGTCAGCATGCTAGTAGAAAGCAAAGGTAGCTACCTGACCTTGGGTGTAGAGCACAAGGTGCGCCTCATCCCTGGGTGTTTGCAAAGGATAGCCTCGCTTTGGGCTCGGAACAGGGTCCGCCTTTTCCCCAGTTGTTAGCAAGGGATCCCCTGACTTTGGACTCAGAACTCTCTGATCAAATTGTTGTTATTGTTGTCCACCGAGCCAATAGCAACAGACTATCAGGCTCACCTAGCTCCACTACTGCGCAGAGCATCTCCTCTCCACAGGCTATAGGCACTAAAAGAGGGCCTTAGTTTTTTGGGCAAAATAATTTTTTCTGTCAACCTTTTTAGTCTCTTTTTTAAATTTTTTCCATTTATTGGCGTTGTGGTGCTGTTGAATTTTGCAAAATCATTCTGCATGTTTAAATGTTAGGTCTTGTTATTAGGTCTATGCTTTTAGGTGATAATAACAGTTTTTTTCCAAAAATCAGAAGTTCAGGATTGCTAGTTTTCTGCTGCAAAACATTCCGCACTGCCCTGAACTAACAATTGCACTTTTGTAACAGGTTGTTATTGTTTCATTGCATTATTGCCTC
The DNA here is from genome assembly GCA_963921515.1 of Calotriton arnoldi. Taxonomy (NCBI): domain Eukaryota; kingdom Metazoa; phylum Chordata; class Amphibia; order Caudata; family Salamandridae; genus Calotriton; species Calotriton arnoldi. Next base: position 1,171,694 of record CAWUFW010006098.1, on the reverse strand, counting down.
TATTTTAATGTTAACCAATTGTTTCTTGATGCATCAGGTTGTTCTTTGAGCTCATAACCAGTAAATTGAGTTTTGGGACCATCCCTGTGTACACAGTTCCCCCATATAAGAGTAGAATTGGTCACTAATGTTAAGAAAATCTCGAGATAACCAAAATGTTGCAAACCCTCAATCAAACAAGCTTCCCACTCCATCATGGAGACTCCATTAGACCACATGAAAGCAAGGTTGCCCACCCAGGCTAGGAAAATAGAGAAGCACTGCTGCAAGTGGCATGCCCATACCAAGACACATTCATTCCCCTCACAAGAAAGAGGCATGTTCAACACCAACACCTTAGAACACACAAAGGCTCATATACAGACCAGGTATATAGGACATAAGAAGTCTCAGCGGGAGGCCCTACTAGAATTATGGGCCAACCTCGAGGTGGCCTCAGCCCATAAAACAATCCCAGAACTCATGAGTAAGGCATCTGCACCTGCTCACCATACACCAGCAGGCATGTTATCTCACAAATGCCAGCCATCCCAGTTGCTGTCGAACTAGGTTACACCAATCTACCAGTAGAGGAGGCTGCTGGACCCACGGGGCAGCAATCCACAGAGTGGGGAAGGGGATTTCCAGGTCTTGTCAGCCCGGGCACCATTGGCCCGACTCAGAATGGTAGCAGGCCCCCTCTGGGTTCGATCCATCAGCCGCGACCTAGCCGGTCCAGGTCGAACAAAGAGCGCATACTCCTGAGCACCCCACTTGGTGCCATAAGGTCAGAGGAAGGTTTGTGGACCTCCTAGAAGGTGATTCTACCAGGGAGGAGAAGAAAGAAGTGTCAACCCCGCAAGATTCGACTCCGAAGGGGGAGCCGCGGTCTACACTAGACAGCCTATGGCACAGAGGAAGCATCAGGGAATGTGGTGAAGACCAAAACTTTGCATAGAAAAACACCTAGCACCGAGAGACAGAGGCAAGCTAGGTGGAAGGTAGAGGAAAGGTGAGAATTGAGGCTAGAAAGAGAGAGGGAGCTCCTGCCTGTGAAGCCCAGCAGGTGGGGGGACAATGGGAACAGGAGCTCGGCCTCAGGTCCCATGTAGAGATGCGCATAGGGATGAGTCAAAAGGAAGGCCCCTAATATCGCACACATCACTGGACCGTCAGTATAGGCAAGAGGCAGACCAGGAAATAAGTAGTCAGGAGAGCCTGACAGGGACACAATTGAGACGTATGAGTAACAGGGCACCTTTATGCATGCAGGAGGAGAGTAAATGATGAAAGTGTCCGCCACTAACCCCGAAAATGCTGGTCAGACAGACTGACCCTTAGTGAAATGATGTTCAGAGAAGAGGGCAAAATCTGCATGCTGCCGTTTTGCCATCTGCTGGACCAAAAAGAAGGGCCAACAGTATGATCACCCTTGTCCAGAGGAGGGATCCTTTGAACCCGAGGACATGGCCTCTGTGGAGGATTGCATTTGGCATGGAGGGTGTGATCCGAAATGGAACTACCCCTTCATGCAGGAATGCCTGACATGTTGGGAGCGCTACCTCGGGGAGAAACCAACTGAGCAGCACTGAGCCAGAATTTGCCCGTTGCTCCAAAAAGGAGCTGCCTGAACCATCTATGTGCCGTGGGCACAAATGGACAAAGAAGAGCTCAGGACTAAACTGCACTCATTGATGTAGGGGGCAGGAAAATGGATCTAATTTTTTTTAAATACCACCGCACCTATAAACTTAGCGATAGGTGACACCAAAAGTCTGGTCAGTAGCCTCATTGGGGAGCAGACCAACACACTGTTCTCCCGAGCCGTAATTATACCTAACCATGTACTTTTAATCAGAACACAGGCCCTTGGTCTAGTAAGCAGAGCCCATGGCACAATCAGAGTCGGAAAACCAGCACCTAGTAATCCAAATGGGGCCAAAAGTGAGGAGACTCTGCAAACAGGTCCTGATTTCTCACAGTACCATTACATTTTAATTGCATTTATTTTCCCGTGCAGAAATGTGTTTTGCATCCACTGAAAAAATACTGACTGCAGTGCAGATGGCTATACTTAAAGTGCGGCCGCTTGCTGATCAATGGCCATTACCTTCCAGAACACTCTGTCACAGAACTGGTTGATGGGTGTTAATGCCTCACTCATCTTCTCATAAGCTAAAAAGAGGCTTGCCCCTTATGAATATTTCAGCTGTTCCAGTAACTGATGGAATTTTTGGGGATAAAGCGCCTTATTCGGACCCACAGAAATACTGCAGATTCGTTAAGCTTTTAGGATTTCTATGGGTAATGTTTTTGTACCTGGGTTGGGACTTTAAACTCCATGCTCTCAGAGCTGGAATACTACATTGCTTTAGAATCTGAGGACCTGTATCCAAATTCTGCTAATTATGGTGAATCGTTCTGTTACCATCATTATGGACTTCATTATTTACATTGAGCTAGTGTTCAACACACACTTTTTAATTATACACAATGGGAACGTCGTCCTACTCCCCCACAAGAGAGCAACAAAACATATAGGGATAAATTCACAGATTTTTCTGGACACAATACATTAGACCCGAAATCCTTTTTAAACTTGTCCCTATACCAGCAAAGAAATATATGCGTCCCCAAACCAAGCTAAAATATACAGACTTGTTTGTCACACAATCGGCCATGAAGGACTATGGGCCAGATGTACGACCATGTCATTTAGCGACTCGCAAATTGCGCTCAATTGCGAGTCACAATTTGTGAGTCGCTAAATGCCATGCACAACAGTGTCTGAGACACTGTTAGCGATTCCTAATGGGGTCGCAAATTGCATGCCTCATGCATATTAATGAGGCACTTGCAATTTGCGACCCCATTAGGAATGGCTGGCCCTCTCAGGTATGGTGGCCTGCTGAACTAAGCAGACCTCCATGTCTGGTACTGCTTTTTCAATAAAGCATTTTTTATTTTAAGGAAAACGGGATGCATTTAAAAAAAGAAAAATTAAACATTTTCGTTTCATTTTTTAAGTGCAGGTAGTGGTCCCAGGGACCACTGCCTGCCCCTAAAAATATTTTCCACTGCATTCGCAAAGGGGAAGGGGTCCCCTGGGGACCCCATCCCATTTGCAGTGCTTTACCACCCTCTTGAAGAGGGCAGTAAATTGCGAGTGTTTTGCGACCGCAAAACATTCTTACATAGGCCTATGACTCGCTACTAGGAAGGGACACCCTTGGAACGCCCCTTTCCTAATAGCGACTCGAAATTCCTATTTAGCGAGTAGCAAAAAATTGCAACTCGCTAAATAGGGATTGTACATGGCCCTATTAGATTTTGCATGCGCAAACGGGTCGCAAACCTGTTTGCACATGCAAAACAGGGTTGTACATCAGGCCCTATGATTATTGGAAGGATACTATTGACATGGAATCAATTTGGGGTACTAAATCTTGGTAAATTAATGTTACAGACACCTTATTCCGAGCCCACGTAATTCCAACACAGATGATTTTACTGAATGATACATTTAAGCAGACTACTTGTCTCAGACTGCCAAAAATAAAAGACATGAATGCACCTAACATTCCTTCCATTGGCAACATTTAACAAATTACACTGAACAACAGCTCAATAGTACGTTACAGAATGGCACATTTAACTCCACACTTTCAGGTCCAAATGGATGGTTAATGTGGGCAGGGGATTCAAATGGTTGTTATGCTAGTTTTTTTTTTATTCCACACAAGGGTTTAAGGCATATTCCCATTTCTAACGCTCAGGTATTGTCACCATGTATTCGGTAGGGAAATTGCGCCAACAATGTTTGGAACATTCCACACTGTCTGCAGTAAAACAACACCTTTCCTTCCTTTCAAAAGACATTGACCTATCTGATTTTTTAATGGGTCCTAAGTCTCTGTGTTCAAAAAGATAGATTTATGCCAGATATAATGAAACGTTTATGACCAAGATAGTTTGGATAAAGTACTTACTGTTGTGGATAATAGTATTAATATGTTGTCTTCTCGCATTTACAATTTGAATAACCTTGTGTCATCTGTTACATTATATGTCTTCATTATACCATGGGCAAAGTCAGCTTAGATCTATCATGCAGATTAGTAGGACACTTCAGGTCCTCAAAAGTTGCTGCATGCCATTGCGTTACCTCAGTTCTATGTGGCTATCCTTGCCTTTCAATCTGACATGTAAGCAAGAACTCATGGGCAAGGAAATGCTACTTACTCAATGTTACATCTCGAGAAGTTAGAACAGCTCCCATTCACAATAGCAGAGAAACCCTCCGCAGTGTGGTGAATACATGGCATAATACCTTCACCAATTTCAGCATTTTAGTTCACAGCTTGCATGAAACATTTTCCAGTGGGTAGATATGAAGCTCTAGCAGAGAGCTTTATTCATGAGTTATGGTCTTTACCATTCTCCTACCTATGTGAGCTGGCTGAGAAAGAGGTATTAATTATTGGAAAGGAAAGCGAATCTTCTGTTGGTCACTCACTTGTCTGTAAACACATTACCATTCACGGCTCATGCAATGCTTCGGTAGTGAATTTGGCCTGTTTTTTAAAAGGAATACCAGCCCCTTCAATTCTCTCCCTCATTACTGGCCTTTCATATGAAAGCTATTTAATGGTAAGCGGCCAAGACAGTTGCGGCATGAAGGCTGGGATCCCATATATTTTATCAGTCTCCCTGATAGTGAACTGATGAAATAATGTGGTTTTTCCATCTATGCATACGGTCTCTGATACTTCGTTGTGGCCTTCAATTACAACTTTGAAAGCAGACTTTAACAAGCTAATCCTACTCAAAGACGTCAAAGACTTATTGTTTTCTTGTGTTCTTGTGCCCGGTCAGCAACATCTCCTAACATTTTTAGACATAACATGGAAGCAGAGCTGAAGTTTTTTAACACAGTAGATCTCATTTAAACTGTGTTCTGTCCACTCAGGGGGCATAGAGGAGAATTCCAGCTGAAACAGAGGCAGCAGCCTTGCATAAACTGAGTTACACCTTTGATGCAGACCACCTAAGGGCACACACCAGGTATGGGGTCCAGTGCTAATCCCAGAGATCACTAATATATCTCTGTACTCACATAGTGAGGGTAGGCCTACTTAGATATATTAGTTGCCATGGTCAGGTTGTTCATTGTGTACAGTCTGCTAGTAAGGTTGATTAAGTTGCTCAGTTGTATTTGTTTACTTATCATAGCACACTTGCTTCAAAATAGACTATGATAGTTTCAAAAAATATATTGTAAACTTCCTTTGTGTCTTTCTTTTGTTTACTATGGACATGCATGAGTGAGAAACAAAAGAGGATGATCTGTTTCCATGGTTCCCTTGGGGACTAGAGCTTCATGTTCTAGGTTTGATTAAATCACCTGCTACTCTAGAAAGGTTAGGAGTTCAGGTGAGGCACTGTGAGCTAGTCGCATTTGGGCCTACAGGTACAGACATGGTAGAGAGACTCAGTTACTACATTCTGACGTCCTGTTCTCCCAAGACACAGTTCTCATTCCAAGCAGAATCCCTGCAACCCTTTTGACTGCCTGGCTGAAAGCAGATGCTGTGCTGCACTAATAAAGGGCTGTCAAATTTATCCTGGATTTTATTCCTTTGCAACACTGTGCATTAAGCATATATTTAAGGAGATTAAAAGGCACATCCTTTTCATACCAAAATTAAATGAAATATGAAATTGCGGACTGGAGCTCGGGTGGTTAAGATGTTCTTAAAGCAGTTATAAAGAGCCCCACCCAATCATGACACCAAACTACACTAAAGCCCACAGAGCTATGCAACATAGATAGTGTAGGCTGCAGTCTTCAAAGGCTTTCAGAGATTACTGGAGACGTACAGGAGTGAGGTCCTTGATCACATAACACCTGCATAATTTAAATAACGGAGTGCTTTTTCTACCAATTTCAAGTAGACTGATAGTTTACTAAAAGCAGCGCTTCTCTTGTATTATAAGAGGTATCGAGAAACATGAAAGTCAGAATCACACTTTTACAACTTCTCGCAAACAAGATGGAAAGTGTGCATGAACAAGCAAGTTTTTAACTGTTTCCTACATTTCAGCTAATGTTCAGTCATAACAACACAAAGGTACGGTTTTTATTAGAAGAAGTGTGGTAACCCTTGAAAGGTAAGAAGTCTGTGGATTCCTACAGATTCTAGGAGGTTTTCCCAACATAAATGTGAGGAATATATGTTTTTTTAGCCAAACTTGAGTTTTGAAAGGCATTCTTGGTAAGAAATGGTAGTAGAATCAAAGGCACACAACCCCAGTCCCCGATGTTTCAGAAAATTCCGGGTTTGGTATGTTTCGCTACGTCGTGACCAAGTCGAGACTCAAATTCTGTGGCTAACATATCGCCAAAATAGCTAATTTTTTATGGAATACATTTGATATTTCCATGTTGTGTTTTGGGCCTTTACCTGTCAGGGTTGACAGGCCAAGTCACACAAGAGGGCTACTCGTTGTATCAGGAGAAGTGTGGGAATGCTTGGTGGTAGGAAGTTTGCTCACAGAAATGTGAGGAAAGTTTGTATGTTTTCCTTGGTGGTGGCTGAGCCTGAGCCCAAATTCCCCAACTATCCACATTGCCAAAATGGTTATTTTCTCAGAGTAAAAATCTGATTTCACCACATTGCAGTTTGAGCCTTTCCTGCAGCAGTCAATAGGCCAATCCACACGTTTTTATCAGTAAAGGGCGACAACACAGAATAGTAATAATACTGTATAATATTTTTTATTATAAATTGAATTTCTCTCAATTTTTGGCTTCTAAATCTACTCCAGTTTGTAAAAAGAGCACAGAAATGGCCTTTGAATTACATGATAGTATAGGTAAAGCAAAATTCAGAGTTGCACAAGTAACCACTATTCCCAAACTTAGTATTTTGGGCTCACTTAAAATATGCATAGTCTTGGATTTTATAATACGAATTGAAGCATAATCGGTACGAAATGAAAAATCATTATAAGAAATTACAGATGAAAATAACATCATCTATTTCTGACATATTTTAATTAGGTTTTTTGAAAACCATGAGAGATCTACACAAATGACCCCTTGCTGAATTTGGATTTTTTTTCTAGCTTTGTATAGTTTTCAGAAAGATGTAGCTTTGTGGGAATTTCTTCATTCAAGAACTGGGTTATCTCATATGATTGATATGTCCAAAAATGCAGTGGTGAAGTACATCATATGTTATTCGTCATCCCAATGCATTTCGGGCAGCATTTGCCCTTCATCAGGGGATGTAGATCTAATAAGAAATGTAAAGTAAAGTAATGAAATGGCTGAATAGAAAAAAGAGAATCAAAGCGTTGTGATACGAGTCAAGGTGATCCTATCCGTTCATAAAGATAATGTATCCAGTTGAATAAGAGCCATATTAAAAGAGTGAAGAGGCAATCAGAAAAGTACCTAGATACCTGAAAACATGCGTGAAGAATGTATAAAAAACAATGCTATGAATTAACCTTGAAAATGCTAAAAGGTGACAGAAACGTGGTACGTATGAATATTCGTAACCCAACTCGGTGAATGTTAATGAAGTAACAGAAATATTAAAGACAACGGAATGTGAGTTCCTAAAGTGCCTAAAATTGATGGAGACGTGGTGGGCATGAAAATTTAAGACCCAACTCGGTGAATGTGATATTATCAATGCGTGCCGCTGTCACGTGAACTGCGGCAAATACATGCCGGCGTGTTATAGTCAACAGAAACCGCAAAAAATGTATACCGGTGTAACTTATTTAGAAGCGTGTGATCCAGCGTCTCGCTTGAACTCCAATGATAAGAGTTGAATGTACCCCGAAGTTAAAAAGTGTGCATTTAAAGGTGGAAAGCTGACGTGTTTCTCAAACATAAAAAGGACAGCCATGTTAAAATGTTAAATGGTAAAAAGTGAAAAATAGATGGACATACAATTTTACCGAAACTTAAAAGTGTGGTTAGTGATAAAACACAGATGTGTTGAAAAATCAATTGCGATGTTGGATTACTGCAAAGAGGAGAATGGGTAAATATAAAAAATAAACAGCTAAAAAAGGTGTGAAACGGAATTCAAACAGGGAAAGAAGAAGAGTTCACAAACGACTGGAAATAAGGCACAACAAATATACAGTTGAAACTAAATATAAGAAACAAAAATATTCAACACAGTCATTTAAGCTGTGTGGCATCAAATAGTCAAATTTTTAATCCAATAAAGTTCTTTCTGTAAAAGGTTTTGCGATTGTCTCTCCCATCCTTGAAATCGACAGTTTCAAGAATCATGTATCGTAATTGACTGAGATTGTGATTGGACGTCTCAGAATGAGTAGCAATGATAGATTTTGCATTGTGTTCATACAGGCAAATTTTTATTTTGCGTTCCAAATTAACCTGTGCTTAACCCTCTGGCAGCTGGATTCAAAAGCAGTCAGGTTTAACTTAGAGGCAATGTTTAAAGTATTTCTGCAGTACTTCAAGCAGTAATAAAGTGAAAACCACAGTGCAAGAAAAACCCCACATAAATTTAGAAAAATATAATGAAATATAATAAATACATCAAGACCAAAATTACAAAAATTGAATCAGTAGAACTAGAGATATACAAGTTCAAAAATGTCAGTGATAATAGCACCAAAAAGCACAAAGCGCCAACTGTGGTTATCTGGTTGCGTCGGACTGGGACAAAGTTCCAAGATCAGGCTGACTGTTGTGGAGCGAGGGCCGGCTACAGAGACCCAATTAGGCCCACTCAACAATAGTACCTTACATCATGGTTGAGAAGACATGCAGAGTCCCATGTTAATGATAGTTGAGCAGCAGAAGCAATGCAAGGTTTGGGTGAGGAGATGCATCGAGCAGCAGCCGCTCTGGGGAGATGCAAAGTATGATGTCATGTCCTTGCATGGAGATGTGTTGCACGGCTACAGTTCCGAGGGGCTGTGGTGGGTGAGGGGATGTCCTTGTGAGGAGTTGCATCATGCTGCAGCGGTTTCAATGAGCTGCAATGGGCGATGTGAAGTCCTTGAGTCTGGGAAGTTGGTGAATCAGAGGCGATGTGTTGGTTCTGAGGGTGATGCATCAAGCAGAAAAGGCAATGAAATGGTTCTGCGAAAGATGAGCCGCACAGTGGAGGAGATGTGTCAGTTCTGCTAACTGCACAGATGAGCTAGCACAGCACCTTCATGGCCTACTTCCAATGGTCCAGGACTTAAGTGGCACAGACTTGGGAGGATAGGACTCATGGATGCCGAGCCCAGGTGCTGGGTTCAAGGTTGTACAGAAGCCTTTTCTGTCTCTGAGGGTTCTGATCAGGAGGCCAGCCAAGTAGACCTTGGAGTCACTCTGGGGTCTTGGATTTAGAGATGCAATTCCAGTCTTTCTCACCCAGGGAAGAGGGCAGAAGGTCAGCATAGCAGGGCAGCAGGTCTTCTGGTCAGCACTCCAGCAGAGTGGCAGTCTTTTTAGCAGCACGGCTGTCCTTTTTCCTGGCTGAGTCTACAGGTCCAGCAGTGTACTGAAGAGTTGGGTCTATGGGTCCAATACGTATACCTGGTGCCCACTTTGAAGTAGATGAAGCTTTCAAAGGTTTCCACCCCCCTGAGGTGTCAGGCATCCCCATTACTCCCTGTTATGGGCACAGCTTGTCTTGGGTCACAAAAGATCAGTTTCAAACCCTTTGTGAGAATGCTCAGGCAGAGCCTTTGCAATGTGCAAGTGTGGTAGGTGACAGCTCGTCCCCCTCATTAACTCAGAGTGGCCCACCCCACCACCACCTAGCTTCACTTTGGCTCAGTGCCTGGGAGTAATACACTAGGACCAACTGCCAGCTACACCTAGTCATGTGAGCCAGGAACAGGCTGCAGGCACCAAATGGTTAAGAAAATGCCAACTTCTAAATGTGCAAAAGAAACAATTGATGGACGGAATGCTGGACAATGCAAACATTCACCCCCAGTCACAAGGATCTGGGTTTAATCCATCATTCTTTTGCTCACCACACCACCCCAGTTTGGACCCAGCCATATGCAAATCAGTCTTGACCCTGTTCCTTGTGGGAACAGTCCAGCCCGAACTGCCAAGCCAGGTCCTCCCTGGACCGAAAACAAGCATCATGGGACCGGTTTCAGGGCATCACCCTTCATCAGCCAGGCTAGCTTGAATCCAGTGGTGTAGTGAGCACGGGACCGACGTCTGGGCATACCCTTCCCACTTAGGGCGACATATGCAACAGAAACAATTGATGGACGGAATGCTGGACAATGCAAACATTCACCCCCAGTCACAAGGATCCGGGTTTAATCCATCATACTTTTGCTCACCACACCACCCCAGTTTGGACCCAGCCATATGCAAATCAGTCTTGACCCTGTTCCTTGTGGGAACAGTCCAGCCCGAACTGCCAAGCCAGGTCCTCCCTGGACCGGAAACAAGCATCATGGGACCGGTTTCAGGGCATCACCCTTCATCAGCCAGGCTAGCTTGAATCCAGTGGTGTAGTGAGCACGGGACCCACGTCTGGGCATACCCTTCCCACTTAGGGCGACATATGCAAAAGAAACAGTTGATGGACGGAATGCTGGACAATGCAAACATTCACCCACAGTCACAAGAATCTGGGTTTAATCCATCATTCTTTTGCTCACCACACCTCCCCAGTTTGGACCCAGCCATATGCAAATCAGTCTTGACCCTGTTCCTTGTGGGAACAGTCCTGCCCGAACTGCCAAGCCAGGTCCTCCCTGGACCAGACACAAACATCATGGGACCGGTTTCAGGGCATCACCCTTCATCAGCCAGGCTAGCTTGAATCCAGTGGTGTAGTGAGCACGGGACCCACGTCTGGGCATACCCTTCCCACTTAGGGCGACATATGCAAAAGAAACAATTGATGGACGGTATGCTGGACAATGCAAACATTCACCCCCAGTCACAAGGATCTGGGTTTAATCCATCATTCTTTTGCTCACCACACCACCCCAGTTTGGACCCAGCCATATGCAAATCAGTCTTGACCCTGTTCCTTGTGGGAACAGTCCAGCCTGAACAGCCAAGCCAGGTCCTCCCTGGACTGGAAACAAGCATCATGGGACCGGTTTCAGGGCATCACCCTTCATCAGTCAGGCTAGCTTGAATCCAGTGGTGTAGTGAGCACGGGACCCACGCCTGGGCATACCCTTCCCACTTGGGGCGACATATGCAAAAGAAACAATTGATGGACGGAATGCTGGACAATGCAAACATTCACCCCCAGTCACAAGGATCTGGGTTTAATCCATCATTCTTTTGCTCACCACACCACCCCAGTTTGGACCCAGCCATATGCAAATCAGTCTTGACCCTGTTCCTTGTGGGAACAGTCCAGCCCGAACTGCCAAGCCAGGTCCTCCCTGGACCGGAACCAAGCATCATGGGACCGGTTTCAGGGCATCACCCTTCATCAGCCAGGCTAGCTTGAATCCAGTGGTGTAGTGAGCACGGGACCCACGTCTAGGCATACCCTTCCCACTTAGGGCGACATATGCAAAAGAAACAATTGATGGACGGAATGCTGGACAATGCAATCATTCACTCCCAGTCACAAGGATCTGGGTTTAATCCATCATTCTTTTAATCACCACAGCACCCCAGTTTGGACCCAGCCATATGCAAATCAGTCTTGACCCTGTTCCTTGTGGGAACAGTCCAGCCCGAACTGCCAAGCCAGTTCCTCCCTGGACCGGAAACAAGCATCATGGGACCGGTTTCAGGGCATCACCCTTCATCAGCCAGGCTAGCTTGAATCCAGTGGTGTAGTGAGCACGGGACCCATGTCTGGGCATACCCTTCCCACTTAGGGCGACATATGCAAAAGAAACAATTGATGGACGGAATGCTGGACAATGCAAACATTCACCCCCAGTCACAAGGATCTGGGTTTAATCCATCATTCTTTTGCTCACCACACCACCCCAGTTTGGACCCAGCCATATGCAAATCAGTCTTGACCCTGTTCCTTGTGGGAACAGTCCAGCCCGATCTGCCAAGCCAGGCCCTTCTAAATGTGGCATTTTCAGAATTGTGACAAAAAATCTGACTTTACAATTACAATTCTTTAGACACCAAACTTGACCTGTCACCTGCCCCCAATTCAAAGTTATCACTTTTATGCAATAAGGTACACCAGTGTTATCCTATTAGAGAGGTAGGGTTTGCAATAGTGAAAAACTTATTTAGGAGTTTTTCACTACCAGGACATGTAAAACCTAGAAGTACATGTTCAACTTTTTAAATACACTGCACACTGCCCTCTGAGCTGTTCATGGCCTACCTATTTGTGACTAATATGCATTAAAAAGAGAGATTTGGGCCTGACAAAAGGTCTATTTTGCTAGGTCGAAATGTCAGTTTAAAAACTGCACATACAGGCCTCAAAGGCAGGCCTGAGCCTTGTTTAACGGGCTACTTAAGTAGGTGGCACAATAAGTAGTGTAGGCTCACTAATAGCATTTAATTTACAGGCCCTAGATACATATAGTACCACTGTACTAGGGGCTTACAAGTAAATGAAGTATGCCAATTGGATGTAAGCCAATTTCTACCATGTTTTAAAGGAGAGTACACAAGCACTTTAGCACTGGTTAGCAGTAGTAAAGTGCAGAGAGTCCTAAAGCTAGCAAAAACAAAGTCAGCAAAACTGGACGGTTGAAGGCAAAAAGTTAGGGGACAACCACACCAAGGATGCCAGGTCTACCGCAAGCAGATATACGCAGTTGATGCGTTGTGTATTTTGGCGCTATTTTTAATTCAAGCTTTAAAAATTGATGTCTCCTGTTTTACTCGTCTGATTTTTTATCATTTTGGGGTAATTTTTTTGTTTCAAATATTTTAAATTTTTCTAAATCAGTTTGGAATTTTTCTTATGTTGTGTTGTGTTTTCACTTTATTACTGTTTGAGTACTGCATCAATACTTTATACATTACCACATTACCCCATTAAGCCTGACTGCTTTGTACTAAGCTACCAGAGGTTTAAGCACAAGTTTATTTACTGACTTTAGTTGTTCACCATGACATGGATTGTGACTATTATTTGGGGGGGTTTCTCACCCTCTCAACTAATATTCCAATGCCTTACAATAATTTACCTGCATTTATGTGGATATGAACAAACACACTAATTGACACAGACTGCAGAGGTCAGATACCCTTCAAAGTATAAAGTCATTTGTTTGATACGCATGGTAAGGTTTTACGGTCTGGCTGCAGCAAAGGAATAATAATGCACATTAACATATTTGTGTGTATTTTATTTGATATAATCACCACTGGCAGATGTCACCACGATGAACATCATTGAATGAAGTACCTGCAGGCCCAGGAGGCCTGCTCTGCATGCAGAAGAATATATATAAACTATTGGGCACACATCTGCACGTGAGGTGATATCACTGAAAATATTTGCATCAGCATTGTTCATATCTGTTGTTAGACATGCTCAATAATAATATATCTCACACACACCCTGCATTTTAAAATGCACAGTGTCCTAACGCATTATTTCCTGCTTGAATCCTAGATTGTATTACATGACAGTCATGAAAATCCAAACACACAGTAGTGTCCTCCACAGCCTGGTAGCATGTAAATTAATTACTCCACACACAGAGCTCGGAATTACATGTCTGTATTCTCTAGAGTGTAACCGTTAACTGACACGTACTGCATCATGAATTTTATTAACCACACCCAATCACTTACATCACTAGATTATGGAGTCAATTAGGGTCCATAGTGGTCCAGCACTCTATAATACTCTAGATTACACACACATGTGCATGACTAAAGGTTTGAACTCAAAAATGAAAGCCACACTATCAGCGTGCTTGGTCACATGCTTTCATCCAGCCTCTTAAGCTCTGTCTTGTGACATCAGTGAATCCTGGACTGAGGCAGTTTTGTCCATTTGTTACATTAGCAGAATAATTAGAGTGGATAAGTGAGTGAAATGTGCTCCATGCTAACCTCATTCACATGTTCTGAAGCAACTTCTCTACAGTCATTCACATGATAAGATGGTGTGTGGTCATGTGTATCACTTATTAATCGTCACAGGATATACATTTCTTTTACAAAGTCTTTAAAAAAGCATAGGTAAAGGGGTTTCAATAACCTGTTCTTACATTAGAGTCAGTCTGCATATGACTGTTTTTGGCAGAGGGGTAGGTTATGTTCAGGATGTCCTCTTCACCCTGGTGTGACAGGTATTTGAGGTCATGTCTGCATTTTCTGTACCCCCTCATTTTCTGGCCACCAAACTAAATTTGTGGCTGTAATGAAGAAATAAAAATTGTGGCACTAATAGTAGCCCTTGCCTGATGTGCTGAGAAAAATAGAAAAGTAATGGGTGGAATCCTTTTATTAATTCCAGCCCATTATGCTCGGTGTGTCAGTACCGTCAGGCACTGACCAAATTCACCAGTCTTGGTCCTTCTCCATTAGGAAGGGTCCAGACTGAGCATCTCCTCTGTAAGGGAACACAGGCAACCTCAGACCAGTTTTGGTCTTCTTTTGTCCCCAGTACATGCTCAGACATGTGCTGACTCACAAGACTCAGTCAGAAGTCACAGGTGAGGCACCAAGTGGCTGGACCCAGGTGTAAGCTTTGTTTGTCACCACATAGATGGGACATGGTCTGGAAGATTGAGCTACATGGTTTCTATTTGGGAAGGGATGGGGCTACTTTGCTTATCATTGGTCCAAGCATGTACTTTTCCTTTTGCTCAGTGTGTAACTTGCTAACCGTAAACAGAACTTGCAGGCTCATAATTCTCCAGGACTTTCTGTTCTGGTATACTCATCAATTTAGAGCTTGCTGCCCATTCTTCTTTTTCTGTTTCTTTTTCAGCCTGCTGTGGTATCTCCTGTTCAGAAATGAAAACACCCAGAATGCATATTTGAATACTGTTCATTTTCTAGCTTGTTCCCCAAAGATACGCAAGCTATGTACACAATGTGCACAAATGTGTATTGTATTGACGTTTTAGGGCAACAGGAAATAAATTGCCCAGCAGTTTGTGCACACCACAGTAATGCACCACATATGCCAACAAAGATCTGTAGTATAGTTTCTAAAAAGCAGGGTAGGGCTTGTGGCCATGACAAAAAGCACAACATGGACACATCACATTTTTCCAGCGAAAACTGACCCTTTTTTTGCAATGTGCCTAGCCATGGATTTTGGGCCCTACCTCAGCCGGCACCTAGAAAACCTAGCACACCTGCACATTTTTGAAAACTAGACACCTGGGGGAAGCCAAGGTGGGGTGAATTGAATGGCTCTCTCCAGGTGTTTGTACCCAAAAACCCTTGCACCCTCAATCTTTTATTCAATAAACACATTTTCCTCACATTTTTGTGATGGAAAGTTCTGGAATCTGCAAAAACAACAAAATGCAGCATCCGAAGCAGAAGCAAATATTGATTATGACTCATGGTTACAGGAAATATAGCAGTTGCCATCAAGGGATTAGTAGACCAATATGAAACCAACTCCAGCGTCCTTATAAATCCCATCCCCATCAACAAAGTTAAACCCCAGAACTTCTTTAACTCATCCAGATTTGTGGGAGTCTACCAGCTAAGCTCTAGAGTGGGGCTCTAGTCTAGCACTATTGTCCCTTAAATACAGTTCAGCATGCAAATTAGTCTGGTCAACAATCTCATACAAAAAGTCATTGTACATAAACAACTGAAAGAAATTTATAGACAAACAGTTTTCAGTATTGACTCTATACCCTGCAATACCACTAAACGCAGGCAACACAGGCTCCATCACGTTTGGGGCAACCCAGAGTTTAGCTCTTCCATTGGGAAGCCTTTCAGCCCCAGGCTGCTCTCCAGACTCTTCTTGCTGCACTATCAGCATATCAGTGTCCTCTTCTAAAAGAGGCACTTCCTCTGCACTAATGGTGGCTTTATCTTCAGATGATTCCTCTCGGACGGAAAAGTCACTTTGAAAATCTTGGACTTCGTCCTCTGCCTCAGATGCAGAGTTAGTCTCAGAACAATGCATGGTCAGAGGAAGGTTCAAAAAGAAAACCAACAACCTGCTGAGTGGTCAACTTGCAGTCAGCCATAGTCCTTGCTAGTAAAAGTAACACAACAAATAATTCAACAATAATTAATACTGTGTAAAATAAGTAGGCTGTCTGGTTTTAGGTTTAAACCTATATTAACTGATACAATCACACCGAAAGGGAAATAGCCCTCACCAGTGTAAACATATAAACACTGAAAAAACACCTGCACAATCACAAAATAAATGCCATTCAAAGAAAGGAAAAGAAGAGTGAAAGAGTCATTTTATTTCTTCCTGAAGGTGCCAGTACAATATAACTTTGTTATACAAGCTAGCAGCAAGAAAGACTGGGCTAACATTATTCTGCTTGAGTTTTGTTGTTTAGTGATGTCACTAAAATATTGTTTCTTCTTCCTTTTGCTTTTTGTGGTCTTTGGTCTAAAGATGCTGGGTTAAGAAGCATGTTTTAGGTCTTGTTCAATTATTTTATAAACTGTAGAGAATCAGGAAATATCAAAATCATATTGGATATTTTGGCTGCTTTTGAGTCTTTCACTGATAGGTAAAATGGCTGGTTTCATAAGAATCTTTCCCAATATGTGCATTCACATTTACCCACAGAAAATGGGTAAACACCCTTGATACATTAGCCCCCAGTTTCTAGTGAGTCAGTATTGATAGTAGGTGAATTGCCAACACCTCGGGCTTTAAACATTCAATGCAAGGTATAGTGACAAGTATATGTGAAAAGAGTGCTATCACCAAGATTATGGGATAGTGGTGAAAACATGACACCAGACTTTTGGAAAACGTGGAACGCAGTGTCAATTTGGAATGCTGCTGCTATAAGGTTCTTTCCAAGTTCAACAAAGATTGGAGTGATATTGTTTCTATTTGTAGTGATTCAGCTACGTATATGAAAAAGTTGTGTGATGACCTGACAAAATCGATACCTGAGCTGAAGTGCTTCCTGTAAGAGATCCTTGACACTTGTTAGATGGTATGCTGAAAGCATCTTTACAATCTTCAGAGTTAATGAAGAATTCTATTAACTTTTTAGTCCATTCTGGTGCACTGTTTTGTTATGCGCGGGAACTAAAACGCAAATATTTTTCATTTTGTGCTTTGTGTGGCATCAAAAAAAGAATCATCTCAACTGTGTCAACTTAGCTGATGGTTCTCTGTCCCAGGGGCTGTGAATGCTATATTATCCATGTGGCAACCGTTTACAGAATTTTTGCTGAGTGATGATGCCAAAGGAAAGAAATGTGAGGATCTTTGGTCTCATATTGATAGTGATGTGAAAAAAAGTACACTGTACAGCATTCTTAGATTTTTACAGGAAAACATAACAGCTGTAGTGTTCATAAAAAAAAAAACTAGAGTCTGAAAACACACTTGTCTGCCAAGTTTTCAGCATAATTGGTGTATATGTGAAACATCTCCTTGAGAGTAGGCTAGGCAACACGCTTAGTGACTTTGGAACTGCAACATGTTCCATGTTAGAGTGCTTGCCACTTGGTAAGCAAAGCAATGTTGAAGAGCAATTCAGGAACTTTTATTTTACAATGTATGAGAAATGGCTTGCAATGATGCATAGAAATGCCCCTTCTCCAACCATGGCATTTGAAGTCAATGAAACCTCACTGTGGTACTCTTACAAGTTCTAGATCCCTTCCATAAAGGGGAATTTTCTCTGTAGTTTCAAAAGTGCTGTTTCATTTTTGACCGCTTCAATAACTCTGAGGGCATAAGCGCCCAGTTCAACGCAAATGTTGCAGAACCTGCCCAGAGAATCTTCAAGTGCACCAGTATAGCATGGAAAGCTATGTCAGTGGCCAGAGATAGCAAATTGTGTACTGGCTGTTTTGGCGTTGCCCGTCTCAAGTGCCAATGTTGAGAGGGCCTTTTCACAGCAAAAGGTTTACTTGGGAAGGAAAGAGTGAGAGCACATGACCAAAGACTCACTGAAGAAGTATTGTATGATGTACTGCAATAAGTTTCATTGGCAAAAATGTATTTGGACCTCATATACACTGTACATACAGTGTCTATATACCATGCACAATAAGTGTAGAAAGCAAGTAATAATAAAAGCAAAGCTTTCCATAAACACCGGAAAAACACTGTTTCTGTTGTTTTTAATGGCGCGAAAATGTGTAACCACTGATAACCACTGTTTTTTAAGGAATTGAAATCACTTGAAAACACTGAAAGAACCCCACCAGAATTTACCAAAAATAGAAACTGAAAACAGGAAAGCCTAAAAATAAGTAATAAGAAAACTGTGGGTTTATCAGACAGATAGTAAAACTACTGACATATAGTAATCTGGTAGGAACAGTCAATCAATACAAAGCACACAAATACCTACATACACAAAAACTATACAACTCAGTTGCGAGATAGCAGAAAGACTGGGAATCAACTGCACCTACTCTGCTCAGCCATAGCAAGCAACAAAGAAGTCCCACTGGAAAGGAAACAAAAGAACACAGTACACATATTACAAGGCAGTATAGAACATGCACAAATCAATACACTACTTTGAAAGGCAATCACACAAAAAGCTAATGATTCAAACATTAATACAGCAGTCAAAACAATTATACAAACAGGCCAAGAATACACATTAGATGAAAAGATTACAAAATGAGTTGCTTACCAACCACAACTCCACTAACTACAGATTAGCCAAAGCTGCACCCACAAATAGGATTCACCACCAAGACAAAGTAAACGCTTGGCTCTACAATAAAAGATAAAAAAAATTAAAACACAAATTAGAATGATAATATATAAATCAAAAGACACTGATATTCCCCAAAAGGAGGCATGACAAAGACAAAATAATACATCACAGTTGGAAGCAAACCTTACCCCAGAAGCAGATACCCCACCACATACAAAACCTTATTCCCAAGTGACTCAAGTGTTACCACCCACACTGAAGCCCAATCCACTCAAAAAGACAAAAAAACTAAAAATATGGCCCCTAAGTAGAGGGACCCTTGCCCAAGGAGACACTCCCATACAAAATCCCTGATGTACAGTGAGCAGTGGGCTTCCATGACTCCCTAGAGGACAGATTGGCCTCAAAATGTCCAATCTGCCTTTGGGGGGGTGGGGTAGAATTAAAACAAATATGGTCCCCAATGGTAACTCCCCTACAAAACACAATACCTAGCATCTAGTGGGCTTCTACACCCCCAGAGGGCAGATCCACCTAAAAACTGCCCTCAGGAGGAGGGGTGGAATAAAAATAATGGCCCTCTGGGGGAGCGACCCATGCCCAAGGGGTCACTCACCTTCTAAACACATTTCCATTGCGTCTAGTGGGCTTCTGCCACCTCCTCCCCGGTAGATCAAATTAAATTGAATTGAAATTTATAGAGCACGATAACTGCCCATATGCATAAAAATGGCCAATCTATCCTCTGGGGTGCGAAATACCAAAACAAATGCCCCCCATTGGGAGTGACAAGTGCCCAAGGGGTGCCTACCCTTCAAAACAAATTTCCTTGGTGTCTAGTGGCTTCCTCCCACCCGAGGGCAGATCGGTCTAAAACAGGCCAATCTGCCCTCCGGGGGGGTAGAACACCAAATAAAATGCCCCTTAAGTGGAGCAACCCTTGCCCAAGGGGTTGCTCCCCTTCAAAACAAGTCTCCCTGGTGTCTAGTGGCTTCTTTCTCCTGCCGCTTTGGAAGCAAATGGTTTCTAGCACGTTTCCGACAGTATTTGATGACATCTGTGCACCGTGTGCATGCTGACATCATCAGATCGCTGAGGAAGAAGGTATGTTGTGGGAGCCTCTTGGGGGGGACCACCAGCGCTCCCAACACAGGTCTGTGACAATACAGCCAAGGGCCAGCCTCAGCACACGCCCACCATGGCCGAGGACAGCTCCAGGCTATCCTCAGGGCCACTGTATTTATGTAACAGCAAGGAAAAAAATCATGTGCATGGTTGCCAAAATTATGTGACAAAAAATCAAATTATGTGCTACAATTTGTAGCAGTATTATTTTGTTATGTTGTCATTTTACCAACCATTAATACTGATCGAGCAGTCACACCTCATTAGCACCAGTTGAAACTAGAATCAGTAACTGAAATGTGATCTGCTAACCCTTGCAAAGGGTCGGCCACAGTTCAGAACCACATGTTCCACTTTTTCGTTAACAACTTCTGAGCTAGATTTTTTTTTTGTGAAGTCTGCAAATTATGCAGCAAATGTTGCATTGTGTGGCAACTGCAGAAATTCCATAATTATGCGGAAGCCACATCACTCATTTCACTTGACCTGGTCCTAAGCATACTTCTCTTAAATCAGGTATTGTTTTTCTGACCAGTCTTGTTTTGTAGCAGGATAATAAAATTGCACAGGGCTTTGATTCTGAAAGACTGTCCGTGATAAGGCTTTGACAATGCAAATCAAAACACAGTGCAACCAAGCAGAACAATAACTTCCCCTTTGGGGAACTGATTAGAACAAAACAACATTTTACCAATGAAGTGATTCAAAAGAAAGAATAGAAAAAAAAACAACAGTACCTAAAAATACAGTGCCACAACCTGCATTTTAAAACATCTGCAAGATATGCTTCATGTCTGCAAAACTCTGGTATAAATTAATTAAAAGGTTCAACTTACATCATTGTCATTTTATCAACCAAAGCTTTAAGGTTCTACAATGTGCATAATCAATGGATCGTGTTTTAGAAACTGTGCAAGGAATTGCTTCTCATTGTATATACATTGTTCTGTATGACATGTAGTCATAGAGAGTCAGCAGTACTTCATTTTGCACATGCTAGAAATTGTGTTGTTGGTTGACTGGGTTGTGAGCCCTGGTCAAGCTACAGCCACAATCCCTTGCAGGATGAACCATAAAAAGTCAGTAAATTAACATGTGCTTAACCATGGGTAGCTTGGCACAAGATGCAGGCAGGCTTAAATAGAGACAATATGTAACTTATTAATGCAGCACAAAACAGTAATAAAGTGAAAACACGGCACAAGAAAAATCCCAAACCAATTTTTGAAAAATAGAGTACATTTTCATAAATTATATGACTTATTAATACCAAAAATCCAATCAGTAGAACCGGGGTAATTCATTTTTAAAGTGTTTAGTATAAATAGTGCCAAAAAGTACTAAGAGAAAAATATGTATATCTGGTCATGGTAGACCGGATCAAAGTAACAAGTTCAGGCCGACCGCAATAGAGCGCAGGTCGGATACAGTCACCAGGTTAGGCCCACTGAAGGTTTACCTTCTCAAATCCATGCCAAAAGTACCGTTCGCGGTGAAGCGGCCACAAGGAGCAAGGAGTGTGTCACAGGAGGTTGTCAGAGTAGCGCGAAGAGCAGGCCAGGCTTTGCGGATGGACATTGCTGGAGAGTCGCATTGGCTGTCCCCAAGAGCGGTCAATGCTGTAGTGCAGAGGGTCGGCTTGAAGGCGCTTCAGGTTGAGTCATGGTGTGAGCAGCAAAGTCTTGGTGTGAAGGGCCCTGTTCACAGTCATAAAGAGTCCACATCAACTGGGTCCAGTTGCTGGTGCAGGATGTTGGGGAGCCTTTTATGTCCCTGAGGCTCAAATCAGAAGGCCAACAGACTAGCCCTTGGAAGGGAATTTCTAGAAGCTTCTCCCACCTTTCAGGGGAAGAGCACAAGGTATGAATATTGTACCACAGACAACACCCATTCAGTAACCTTCTGGACCTGTGGATACTCTGCCAGGAAGAAGGACAGCTGTGCTGCTGAAATGACTGCCACTCTGCTGGACTGCTGCTCTGAAGGACTGCTGTCCTGCTGTTCCGACCTTCTCCCCTCTTGCCTTGGTGAGAAGGATTGGACCTTCATCTGTTGAACCCAGGACCCCAAAGTGACCCCAAGGACTAATTGTCTGGCCTCCAAACTAGAGCCTCTGGGACAGAGGCGCCAACAACCTTGAACCCAGCACCTGGACTCTGCCATCTGAGAATCCTCCCAAGTGGTGCCACCCCAGTCCTGGACTCTTGGAAGTGGGCCTGAGGTGCTCTGCCAGCCTCTGTGGATCAAGCGGAACCAACTTATCTCCTCTGCTGCATGGCACAACCCCGAGCAGATCTGAGGCTTCGCTGCAGACCTGCATCCTTGACTGGATCCTTGATGACGCAGGACCTTGCATCGCAGCCTCGCCTCAACTAGGAACCAATGCACTGCTTCGACAGTGCAACGCTACTTTGATGCAGATTCTCGTAACGCCCTGCTAACCAGGATTTAAGGTACTTTGTTCAGAGGGACCTGTAGATGAGCAGTGCTCCATTGTGGTAGGCCTGAACTTATGACTTTGTCCCGGTCCAGCACGACCAGATATACACAGTTGGCGCTTTGCTAAAATCTTTAAAATTGAATGTCTCTGGTTCTACTGATTAGATTTTTGTTGTTTTGGTCTTGTTTTATTTATTAAAAATTACTCTATTGTTCTAAAATGGTGTGGGATCCTTTTGTGGTATGTTTCACTGTGTTACTGTTTACACATTGCCTCTGAGATAAGCCTGATTCTTCTGTGTCAAGCTAGATCCCCTCAACCAGTAACCCAATTTCTTACACAGACTGACTGTGATGGAGCATGGATTGAATACATCAAGTGGGTTTGGCCTTTTCAAAGATTTTCCCTTCTAATTTAGTCTCTGAAATTGAAGACAAAATGCTCCTGTGGGGCAAGGCCCTGCTGAAGTCCTCTGAAAGCCAAATAGTCACAGGATGAGTTCCTGCTGAAGCCACTAGTTCTGGTGAGAAAAGCTCTGAGCAGAAGAAATACAAATTTGGTGGCCAACAAAGTCCTCGTGTCTGGCGGATATTTTTCGTGCTTTTGCCCAGTCAAGATTTCTATCTTTGGACTTAGGACCTGATTTAGATCTTGGCGGACGGGTTACTCCGTCTATAGTGCTTTGCTGTTAAGAACGAGGTACAACCAAATTGTACAAAATGAACCCCTTTCAGGGTGTGCGTTTGAAATATAAAAGCTATCCAATCCCCACATTTAACCATTATGGGGTGTTGAACTCTCTGGAAGACATAGACTGACTTGGACTTGGTACCGACCGACTACTTCAAGGTACAAGGTACAAATAATTGTATGGGTGCTTCGAAGGATGGGACTGCATTCTATCATCCCTCCACCAAAATGTCTACCCTAAATGGGAACAACAATCACATAGAGAATGGGCATGAGGAGATTATTTTAGGCAGGGCAGGAAATGTAGAAGAAGGGGTGTTCTTGAGAAGCGTAGCAGATGAGGACCGCTCAGCCTTTCTGCCCTCTTTTGAGCCCCAAGCAGGGGCTATCAAGTTTAAAGATGGAATCACCCAAGGGGCAAGGGACTACACTGTTAATTCCAACTCCCATGGTGTAATTAAAACGTCTTTACTTGGACATGGCCAACCCAATCTCATATTGGCAAGTTGGAATATTGCTGGTCTCCACCAAAACTCACTCCTCCGAATGGTCAACATTTATTGATAAATACGATGTCTGGGCTTTTCAAGAAACCTGGGCGTTTGACCAAATTTGCCACCCAGGTTTTTTAAACTTCTTTAAACCTGCACAGAAGGGACAAAGGGGTAGACCCAAAGGGGGTCTTGTCATTTGGGTTAAACAGAACGCGGGATATACAGTAGAGGAAATTAAGATCGATAGTGGGGACCTCATGGCCATAACATTGCGGATGGGTAAGGTTCTGAACTTACTGCTCATTAATGTATATGTAAGAGGGACACCTGGAGGCAAAGAATCAAGTACAGTTACGACACTGGATGGGGTTTTGGATACGTACAGGGGACGTAGTAGCCTGATTATTGTCGGGGACTTCAATTGCACCTTCGAGCCCCTTGACTGTGAAGATGGCAATCTGAGTAGTGAGGAGGATGCACAATGGGATATCCCATTGCTTGATCTTCCACCCATCAAAAAGTGGACTGAACTGGCACTTCAGCTGAAAGGGCTGTGCCTAGAACGGGGCTTAAGGGCAGCGAATGGGAGGTCAGGGTCCGACAGGAGGGGTACACACACCTTTAATAATGGCACGAGAAGCATTAGGATTGATTATATCTTCCTTAGCTTGGAACTATGGTCGTCATTTCAGGACATGGAAGTTTATGATCAGCTCGAGAGTGACCATAACCCCTTAGTATTGACTATGCAGGTCCCAGGCCTACATAATCACGAATCTGAGGAAATAGTAAAAGCCGTAGCAGAAGTGGAGTCTACCAACGATTGCAGGAGAGTTAAATGGGTTAGGGTTGCAGCCAATGAAGGGCACCTAAGACAGATGGAGGCACTGGTTGAGTGTTCCCTTTTAACTATCCAAAATTGTGACACTCAAGAGGACATCAACTCAATTATTTTGCAGGTCCACGATGACTTGTTCTCCAAACTTAAACCTTTTTTTATAAAAAAGCCAAAGAAACTGGCAAGGAAGTTAAGACCAAAGGCAGCCCCCTGGTACAACAAATTATGCAGAGAGGCATACAAGAGATTAGCGAGAGCAATCAGACTAAGGAAAAAGGAAGAGATTAGAGTGGCAAGGGCTGGATATAAGCAAATTCAATTACGAGCCAAACAGGAATGGGATGACCAACATTGGCAAAACCTGCTCAGCGCTAGCCAAGAAAAAAACTTGGCCAATTTCTGGCACCTTGTTAAATGGGGTAATGGCATTTTGAAACCATTTCCCATTAATCACGTTGCACCAGAAGCGTGGACCTCTTATTTCGAGGCCCAGTTTGCCTTTAGCAGCGACCACATTGCCCAATTCCCAAAGCCTAATCCTATTACTACCTTGCACTTTTCCACACAAGAGGTCGAAAAAGCCCTCAAACAGATCCCTAAAGGTAGGGCACCTGGACTGGATTGCATTCCAGCGGACCTGTTCATGTACAATAGTGATAAGTGGGTGAGCTACATTCAGACCCTAGCTAATGCCATAGCAAGTGGAGCCCCCACCCCGGAGACGTGGTTAGGAGCTGAGATCATCCCGATCTACAAGAAAGGAGATCGATCGAAACCTGGCAATTATAGGCCCATAAGCCTTATTGATTGCATTCAAAAGATCTTTGCCAGGCTGGTATTAAGCAGAATCCAGACATGGATGGATGATACGGGCATTTTATCATCCATGCAGGCTGGGTTTCGGGCGCATACAGGTACTACTGACCAGGTCCTCAGGTTTGCGATCATCTACTGGAGGGTGGTACTCCTAGGGGGCGGCACGCTATTTGCAGCCTTTATTGACTTAAAATCGGCTTTCGATTTGGTGCCCCGAGATAAAATGTGGAGCACCTTTTATGATATGGGGATGCCGCCAGAATTGTTGGCCGTCCTAATCACCCTGCATAATTCAAACTTTGCTCAGGTACGCTGGGGTGTGAATGGGGAAGTCACGAACATGTTTCCCATCGCCAAGGGGGTACGTCAGGGGTGTGTGCTTGCCCCGACCCTGTTCTCCCTCTTTATTAACAGGGTCGTGGAATACTATTCGAATCACCCAACAGATGCTCCATCTCTAGCTGGTCAGAAAATACCATTGTTAATGTTCGCGGACGATACTTTAATACTATCAAAGACTCAGAGAGGGCTGCAGTTAGCCCTCACTAGGTTTGAGGAGTTTTGCCACGACCGCGACCTTGAGGTCAATGTGGAGAAAACAAAGTTCATGGTCCTCCACAACCGAAAGGTCATTAAGGGGAGGGTTTTAATGAACAATGTACAGCTAGAGCAAACTGACGTTTTTACATATTTAGGAGTTACCCTTGAAAGTAAATTGAAATGGAAACCCCAGATCAACAAGTTGGCTCTCAAACATGCCCAATTGGCAGGCGCCCTAGTGAAGGAGCAGAGACTGTCCCATACAAAACCTGTGGCTCCTGTACTGAAGATTTATAATTCTAAAATTAGTACTTCAGTACTTTATGGGGCAGAACTATGGGGCTTTTCAGATTTAACACCACTGATTGTAGCCCAGAACAAGTTTATGAGAACTCTGCTTTCCCTACCTCCATCGACCCCCCTGCTGCCTCTTTACCTTGATTTGGGCTGTAACCAGTTAGAGGATATTGCTCGCTTTAGACCAGTGGCATTATGGAGAAGATTATGGGCTACTCCCGAACTGTCTTTGCATGCCCGGGCTCTGCTAGAAATCAGGCAGGCTGACACCTCATGTAAGATTTCTTGGCTGACTAAGATTAAAACCACCTTGAGCGACATGGGGATGGATGGTCTATGGGAAAACCCTGAAGCGAACCTCCTTCCATCAAAAAAAGAGTTTAAGACAGCCTATTGGGACATGGTTAGGATGAAACGTTTTTCGTCCATCACGAGTCCAACTCTGACGAGGGATTTCCTGGAGAGGAAAGACGAGTACCATTACGAACCCTACTGGGATTATATCACGGTACCACTTGACAGGAAACTGTACCATCAATACAGAGTGGGCTCACTCCCAATAAAGTCCTTTACCTGCAAATGGCACCCCCTGAATGATGATAAATGTAAAACATGTCCGTCGCAGCGGGAAACTATAGCTCACGTTCTCTTTGTCTGTCCAGCCTACAAAGCCCCTCGACACAGATGGCTTAAACCAGTCTGTTTAAACCTTGGGACCAGGAAGGGTACAGATGCATTAAGGATTTTAAAGACAGACACAAGCGAGCCCATAATAATTGCCCTAGCAAAATGTTTAGGCTGGATGTGGGCTATCCGCAGTAAAATTGTTAAGGCTCGGAACTTAGCCAATATGTAATGGGATAACCCCATTATAACCAGGCCACTGCAGTTATTTTCTTTTTAAACATATGTTAGTCTTTAGGACGATTTTAATTATGTTCCTATGTAAGTGATTTTACATTTCCCTGCTTTCTTATTTGGAAATATTAATGCATAGCAGGATGGATTAACTTATGGTTTTATGTGAAATTTTTATACTGGTTTTATCAATCTCAGACATTTGTATGATTGGGTCGCAATATTTTTAGTCTGTGATGGAATTTTTTATAACATGAGTTTATTGATGTACTGCTGTCTTTAATGATTTGACAAATCGAAATAAAGACTGAATAAACGCTAAAAAACGCGAATAACCGTGAGTAACCTGGGGGCCTGCTTGTGTGTGCAGAACCCAGGCCAGACAGAGTCAGAATTCAAGATGAAGTTAGAGCAAGTTAATGTCAATGATCAAAACTTCATTTACCAATGTACAACATAATGTACATTTGTGCACCATTTCCTACAGCACTACACTCCGCCCCTTGACCATTTACTTTATATTTACCCCATAGGTGTAAAAGGTACAGTTCTTGGTTTGAAATAAAGAGATAAGATTCGGCACACATTCAATACCACAGCTAAATGATATCAAGAGGTAAATTATTAAAAAGACAATACCCGGTATATAACAAAGTTGTCCCAAATCTGGTAACCATCCAAATAACCAATTCCACCACCCTTTATCTGCATTTTGTTTCACCCTTTTTACTAAACTATGCAAATTGTTAAGACGGAGGCCTTCAAAATCTGAACAACTGTGATTATGTTTTAAAAGTAAGTAATCTATAGCAGCTCTGTCCTGTATGGTAGCTTGAGTTCCCTGTATATCTAGTAGCAATTCAGCTAAAACAGTTGACGTTTCATTTATATTCTTTACACTCAAGCAAGTGAGTTTGTTTATGACCCTAGAATTTTACACAGCTAATTCAGGAACACCTACTATAGATGCAGCCAAGCTGACATATTCAGTTTTAGATAATAGAGTGATTTCAGAGTCACAGTCCTCAGGTAACTGGATTGCATTTCTAACATAATGAATGCGTAAAACTGAATGCATGGCAAACATTATTAGGCCTAGTCAGGTCAAAGCACATGGTCAACCTCTTAGATTCACAGGTATATAGGTAAAGGAAGTGTTCCCACTGGAAAAAAGCCACCCCTTAGGTAATTTGACATTCCTAATATGACTAGTAGATATCACCGTATAGTTGCAAAGCATATCATTATTTACAGCTGTACACATATTATCATTTTGTGATTGACGTAATATCCGTTGATCCTTTGTTATATTGGTAGATGTTTCCAGTTTCAATTGTTGGCATTTGTCTATTTTCACTGAATCACAAGTTAAATTGTAACAGACATCTCCAAAGGAGATATTGTAGGTAATGATGGGCATCATGTTTTCCCATAATCCATTGACTTCAGGACACAATTTGCAATATTCATACAAAGAGAAGTTGGTTCCGATGGCACTCTCTTCCACTGCTCCATCAGCATTTCTTGTATTAAATATTAGCAGCAAAATATCAGCAGGAGTAGGTCCGGCAACTAAGCACGTTGAGATGACGTCTAGGGTGCTCTTAATATTCTGCAGGCAAAAGTGTGATATGTTCAACACATTTTGAGCAAGATATATCCAAACATTGTCAAGCTGTTGGAGTAAGGCAGGTGCTCGGTAAGGTGCGGATGGACCTTTCAGCTGTCGATATCCTTTGACCTTCCCGGTCCCTGGCGCACACATCTGAAAACACTCCACTCACAGCAAGCAGAGCAAAGACACTCCCTGCCATGATCTAGAAAAAACAGAAAGCAAAAAAGTATGATCATTCTTGAAAGTAACATTTATCAGCAGGTACATGTTCCCATTTCTCTTGTCCTGGTCTCATCAGGACGAGAACATTGTCTCGTCCAGTGGCAATAATGTCTGCAAGCTGAGGGGGACCATTTGGTTCCTGGGTTCTTAATAGTAGATCCAAACCCTCCTATTCCTCGCATGGTAAGAAGGGCTGGGGCAGTCCCCTTCTTAACAGTCCCCCATACACTGGCATAAGGTGAATTTGTGCAACACAATCCCCAGGCTGTACCCCTAACTCTGTCTCTCCACTATTCAACAAGATTATTTTAATTTCTCCTTGTAATCAGCGTCTATTACTCCTCCTAAAACCTGGATGCCTTTTAAAGCAAGCCCAGATCAAGGAGCAATCAATCCAAAATGCTCAGGGGGAATTTTAATCCCAAACCGGGTCACAATTAGGGTAATGTCTCTAGGTTCAAGTCTGTGCATCTGTAGAGAATGTAAATCAAGACCTGCAGCCACTGGAGTGGCTTGATAGGGAGTTAGAGCTCCTGGAGATGTCTCCCAATACAAGATGGTGTTCGTGGCCATGTGAGACTGAATCTGTAAAGCTGGTGGTTTCTGCATTTGTCAGTTGTCTGTTATTCAGTATTTTTAAAGCCTCATTTAAATTGTCTCTCCAGCCTTTCAATGACCCATCTGATAGTTTCTTCAACTGGACTTTCAGCAACCCATTCCTCCTCTCTATGAGGCCTGCTGCCTATGGGTAATAAGGAATGTGGTATATCCACTCAACATTGTGCTGCGCACCAATTTGCCTTTGAAATACGAAGCACTGTCACTCTGAATTTGCAGTGGAACACCATAATACTGAGTAAGTAAATCTAGAGGCTTTTGCGGCACGTTTGCAAGGAAGAGCAATCAGATAACCAGAATATGTGTCCACTACAGTACAGATGTACTGACAACCTCGACTCAGGGCATTGGCCCAATGTTGTTGATTTGCCATATCTGTCCTGGCAACTTTCCCCTTGTTAACTGACCCCTCACAATTATGGCACCAAATTAAATACCTTTATTGAAGCAGGTTTAATGTCTTTAACAAAACAGGATACCAGATGGCAAATGATCATAACGCACATATAAAAATGAATGCCAATGAACAAGAACCAATGAATAAATTAATGTGCACACAGACAAAAACACATATAAAGATAACTATATATCTATACATATATCTCAATACCAATGATCAGAGAAAAAACCTCACCGACTGCAATATCTTCATCTTGGCCCTCCCAAGACTGAGGGTTCCAATGACAGTCCTAGGGTCAAGAGACTCTTCAAGCCGAGAAATGCGCCGCTGAGCAGATGTGTCCACCTCTCAGGAGAGAGCCTGTCTAAGTGCCAAGAAACCCAAGTTTTTATATTATTCTCAATGCACGAGAAGTTTCAATTAGACACCCTCTACGTCAAGGAAACTCAGCGGAGCTGTCTAGACTCCTGCAAGCATTTCAAGGCAAAGGATTCCTCATGCATTCTCCTCGCGCATCCCACGCTACATGTTCCAGCCCCTTATCTTGGTACAGCTCGAGAACGTAGAAAACATCTCAAAAAGTACAAAAAACACCCTCAAAGAGGAAAACAATCTTGAACGTAAATAACCTGAATAACCTGGGACCTGCTTGTATTTGTAGAACCCAGGGCAGATAGAGTCAGAATTCAAGATGGAGTTAGAGCAAGTTAAAGTCAATGGCCAAAACTTCATTTCCCAATGTACAACATAATGTACATTTGTGCACCACTGCCTACAGCACTACACCGTCACAGTGGTGATGGATTATCCTGTCCACTGAAATATAAATCCCATAGGATATAATTGAATTTATATTTCAACAGATGGGATATCCGTCACCATTGTGACGGAGTAACCCATCTGCTAAGATCTAAATCATGCCCCTTGTCTTTTCTACAGAGCTCAAACTCCTCCAGTAGGGAAGCCTGAAGCTGTATTCCATGAATTTGCATTGTAATTGGACACTTTCACCATGAGGGCCACTGATGTTCCTAAGGTCACCAAAAATGTTCTTAGTACCAACTTTTCAGAGTTTCCGGAGCTGCTCGTCTTGGCCATTTCTAAGGCTCCCATGACTTCAGAGACAGCCCTCATGGGCCAGGACTCACTACAGCAGAGGTTAATCATGTCCTGTTCCAGTTGTTACTACTCAGGTGGGCACTCCTGGATTAAGGCCTCTTGCAGCTTGTTGTGTCCCTACAGCTATACAGGATGACAGTCAACTGACCCTTGCAGTCCACTTCTTTGTTCTCGGTACAGAAGGTAGGAATTTGAACCCTTCAGGTTTCCTCACAGGTCTCAAACAGCGGGTGAAGTCATTCTTCTGTTCTTCGGCAGGCCCATACTGTGTTCATAGTGGCTGATGGTGAGGTTCACTTTTGGACAGTTGACTAGTCAGTGGGTAAGGGTGGCTCCTAGAAACTTTATAACCAATGGGTAAAACATCTCCAGGAGCATCCCTATCCAGTTTAGCAGTGCATCCTGTTTACTTAGCTGCAAACTGACCCAGATTGCACTATTCTAGGGTGAATTCAAGATGGCACAGGCCTTCTGTTCCTAAAGGGAGATTAGTGCCAGTTAGTGGTGTGTTTAGGTAAATGAGGATTCCTCGTCTCCTAAGATATACCAAAGTGGTTCTTGGGTCATCTCCCACACCCTGAGCTAGACCTCGGCTGACTATCATATGTTCTGGGATCACAGCGTTTCCCTGCAATCCTTCCTTATACTAACCATGAATGGCCAGGCCTTTCCTGTTCTCCATTAAAATTAAAGAAGTTTCTGGAACCTCCCTTGTTGCTTTTTCTGAGCTGATAGGCATTAAATACCCCACACCCAGTCCCATCCTGTCACCAGGCTTAACAATTGTCCTGCCCTCGGATAATTTTTTGCAGCTCATTAAGGTCAAGCACTGGAAGGGCAAATGCTGATAGGCTAATACATATTAGCCTCCGAGAGCTTCAGGCAGGGAAAATGTAACTGTCTAAAAATGATGTTTCTTACATGTTTATTAAATCCTAATTAACCATTGAATTGGGTTTTTAATAAATATTTAAAATAGCTTGTCCCAAACCAGACATATCCAACTTTATATATTAATCTACTGTTAGGCCTAGCATCCTTAGCGTGGTTTCCCTGTCTTTTTGCGTCTACTTCCTGTATTTTTGATTGTATGCTGGACTTTGTTTTCGCTGGTATGTGTACTCTGGGTACTTTACCACTGCTGAACAGTGCTAAAGTGCAAGTGCTCCCTGTGTAAATTGTGATTATGATTGATTATCCATTATTGGCATATTTGATTTACTGGTAAGTCCCTAGTAAAGTGCACTGTGTGTGCCCATGGCCTGTAAATCAAATGCTACTACTGGGCCTGCAGCACTGGTTGTGCCATCCACATGGGTAGCTCTGTAAACTTGTCTCAGGCCTGCCATTGCCATGTCTGTGAGTGCAGTTGTCAACTGCAATGTCAACCTGGCAAGTGCAACCACTTGCCAGGCCCAACCATTTCCTTTTACTACATGTAAGGAACCCCTAAGTTAGGCCTAGGATAGCCCAAAGGGTAGGGTGCAGTATATATGAAAGGTGGAACATATACTGATGTGTTTTACATGTCCTAATAGTGAAATACTGCCAATTTCGTTTTTCACTATTGCAAGGACTAGCTTTCCCATAGGTTATCATTGGAACTGCTTTGTAACATTTTACAATTGTAACTTTCAATTGGGAAGAGCTGGAGATTTGGAGATTTTAGGCTCTCTGAGCTCAGGATTTGAAAACACATCTTTTTTGGAAGGTGGCTCTTAAATTGTGTGTTTCAAAATGCTACATTTAGAAAGTTGGCATTTTCTTGTTGTACCATGCTGTGCCTCTGCCTGCCTGTGGAATCAACGTCTGGTTTAGACTGACAGCTGGGTTGTTTGTGCATTCACTCTAGACAGTCACAGAAAAGCTAAACTCACAAAAAGAGAAGGACTAAAAGATAGATGGGGCAGAGACCGTGCAATTATTCACTCTCTCCGTGCCTCTTTCCTCAGTATGTAATAAAAAAAGGGTTAAGGTAAAGAAATATAAGGTAAAATCATTAAATTTTTTAATACTGCCCTCACCCAGTATGTAGTGGCATGCTTCATCATAGGGCCGCTAACAACACCGAGGTGCAGACCAACACTCTGGGTGGAGCGCTGATTTTTTTGATTAGGAAAAAGAAGAAGAAGAAAGGAAAAGTTTCCCTAGTGAGGGATCACTCGTGCAGAGAAAAATGTGAGATAAATCTACCTAAGGAGGTGCCATCCGAACTCCTTTATTTATTGGTCTTCCTTGGCAGGATTAAGAATCAAAAAGGACTTAGATGCAAAGCTTTACTCTTTGATCCTGGCTGCCAGGCTTGAGGACTTGATGCCCACTCTAATCCACCCTGACCAGTCTGGCTTTATAAAGGGGCGGCAAACGCATGATAACATTCGACGCACTATCCACCTTATAGAAAAAGTCTCTAAGTTTCAAATCCCTGCAATTCTGGTGGGGCTCGACGCCGAGAAGGCCTTTGATAGGGTGGACTGGTCCTTTCTTTTCCTCACTATGCAGCAATTCGGCTTTGGAGAAGGGTTCCTCAATATGGTCCGGACCAACTACCATCTCCCGCAATCACGGGTACTAGTTAACGGTCACCAGTCTCTCCCCTATGCCCTTAGCAGGGGCACGCGTCAGGGTTGCCCGCTCTCCCCCCTCCTATTTGCCCTCAGCATCGAACCCCTTGCTACATGATTCCGAGACAACGAGGCGATACGAGGCATACGCTTCGGTGGCACAGATCATAAAGCCTCCTTCTTTGCGGATGATGTCCTATTAACGCTACTGGAACCGTCCACATCCCTCAGAGCGGTGCAGGAGGATCTACGAAACTTCGAGCGGGTCTCTGGTTTCAAAGTGAATCTCTCCAAATCTTCTATATTAAATCTCACACTCTCAGATGCAGCTGCGGCGAACCTGCGGGGCCAAACAGCGCTTCAATGGGCTAAACACTCTCTGCTTTATCTCGGAGTGCATCTCACTCCTAAAATTGGTGATCTCTACAAGGTGAACTTCCCCCCACTGGAATCGCAGCTTAAACGAGATTTTAAAAGATGGAGGCCACTGTATATCTCATGGCTAAGGCGGATCAACGCCGTCAAGATGGTGGTGCTGCCGAAGCTTTTGTATCTCTTCCAGGCGCTCCCCATAGCACTGGAGCGTGATTTCTTACCACGCTTGCGATCGTTGGTCATCAAGTTTATCTGGCAGGGAGGGAGAGCTCGCCTCCCCTTCCACATTCTGCGATGTCCCAGACAAAAAGGGGGTGTTGCTCTCCCCGACTTCCAACTATATTATCAGGCAGCTCAACTGAGGGTAGTAATGGAGTGGACGGTGAGAGAATCTGAAAAACACTGGCTCCATATGGACAGGGCGATTGTGGGTCGGACCATTTGGGATGTCCTATGGAAACCGAAATCCGACAGGCCGGTAAATGCATACCTTAGCACACCCACTTGCACTACTCTCACAGTATGGGACCAGGTTACGAAGCTGGAGGGCTGGACCACTTTCCCCTCTCCTTACACCCCAATCCACTTTAACTCGGCCTTTCCACCGGCAATGAACGAGGGACCCTTTGATAGATGGCTGTTTGAAACTATCGGATTTATTCCATAACTTTGACGTCCGGACATTTGAAACCTGCAAAACCTGCAAAACCTGCAAAAGAGAATTCCAGGTACCCCATAAGGAACATTATCAATACTTGCAACTCAAGCACTGGGTCACCCTCCCACACATACGAGATGCCGCAACCAGAGAACTCACGGCCATGGAGCGGTTGGTACTCAAGGCAGGAAGCATGAAGGGGGCAATCTCTTCACTATATGCCTTACTCCTAAATCCCCTACACGCACCCCAAGCATGCTATATGTCCTTTTGGGAGCAGGTGCTGGGTCAGGGTGTCTCAGACGAAGAATGGAAACATCTATGGGGCGACATCACTAAATATAATCACTCGGTGGCTCTGCGGGAAGCACATTACAAGACACTACTGGACTGGTACCTTTACCCCACCAAGCTCAAAAGGATCTTCCCTGACAACTCAGATCTCTGCTGGCGGGGCTGTGGGTTGCAGGGGGATTTTCGCTATATCTGGTGGGATTGCCCAGGTATCCGGCCTTTTTGGGAAGAAACCCTCTCGCATATTAAGGACATCCTGGGGTACCCCGTCCCGACTTCTATAGAGGAAGTACTACTTGGCCTTAGGGATCCCACACTGGAGCACCAAAAAAAGGCCGACAATACTATCTTGTGGGCATGTTTGGGGGCGGCGAAACTCACTATAGCATTTGCTTGGAAAAAGAAGGCCGCGCCGGAGATCTCACTGTGGCATGCCCGGCTGTGGAGAATTCTCTCTATGGAGCGCCTTGCGGACATCTTCCGGGATGACTTTAAGACATTTGAAACTAGGTGGGGCCCATTGGTGTCTTACTTGTCCAGGGGCCTACCCTCGGCGGTGTGACCTCCCTCCTTAAGGTCCATGCATCTATTCCAGTTCTAACTCCCTTGTCACAAATTGACCACAGCGCACGCCACTCCTCTCACAGTTTAGGCTCTGCTCCTGCAGCCACACCTTTTTGACACACCCGTGTGACTTATTTTATTCCTGTACGGCTTCACCACCACCAGGGCTTGGGAGGGGGGAGGTTTGGGGCAGGGTCTCCTGATTTCATTTGAGTTTTTTTGTTGTTTATGTGGTTTTTTCCATGGGCTGTTTGCCCGACACAAAATGGTTCTCAGCTTTGAAGATAACAGGGGGACTGTATCAGACCTAGCGCTATGTGCAACTGGACTTCCATTAGCCGATGGGTTTGACTCTGGGATCTGTGATCCCTACTGTGCTTTGTGTGTGGTATTACATATGATGCTGAATATAAATATTTTTGACCAAAAAAAATCAACAAGGGTGTATAGGAGAAGTTACTGCTCCTGTACCCCATCTGCGTTTACCAACAAGTTTCAGCCAATTGTGGTTGCCCTTCTGGGTCACTAGCCTTCCTCAGAGTATAGATCCCTTGTGATAATTGTGATACTTATAGTCACAGTCTGACCTATTTTTGGGGGTGGTTAATTGAACCTTACTTTTTCACCATGGGCACACTCACCTGTAGCATCTGTAAATAAGATTAGTTGAAAATCATCAGATATCCTCTCTTAACCTCTGTACCTTTCAAATTAATCCACTGATACAGATATTAATTATTAAAAGCACCTCTGTGTTCATTTAAAAAAAAAACTTGTACATCCCCCCAATGATGAGTATTTCATGTAAAACCACATTGCAACCATCACCAGGTGAGGACAGGAACTCTCTAGATAAGAGCACACTCAATATCAGATATATAGACCTAGTTTGCGATGCTGAAATCAGTCATCTTACCAGAGTTTCATATTTTATTCTCCAACCCTGGGACCGTTGTGGGAACACCGTCCTATAGTCACACACTGTAGAACAGATCAAATATTCAGATATATCATTGTGTACCATGTGCACAATCATCCAGTTCTTACATCATCATTCGCTATCATTCCTTGATGATCATAGTAGTCCACATGTCATGTGCTCACACCCTGTGTACTCTATCCATAATCCTGTATGATATAGACACCGCATTGGTTCTCCACTCTTAGTAGTACCGATGGTGGTGTGGGCCAATAACCTTACTCCCAGTTCTTCTAAGATGTGGGGACTCGTGATGGAGTGATCCCCCATTGATCATAATAGTGGATTTGTCGTGGGCTCACCCCCCTGTGCGCTCAATCCATACTCCTGTGAAATCTAAACCCAGCATTAGTTCTCCACTCATTAATAATACCGATAGAGGTATGAGCAAATCACCTTACTCTCCGTTCCTAAAAGACGCGGGGACTCACAGTGGAGTGATCCCCATCAGCTCCTTGGTTCTGAGCTAAGAGTGCCTAAAGCAGTTGGCGTATCCCTGCCGCCTGTTCCCACACCTATAGTCATGTACTCAACTAAGTCTGCCCCTACATGGCCCCACTGGCCCCGTACTCCCTTTGTCAAGGGTTGATGTCTCCGAAAAGTGCCACTCCGGTCCTCTTACGATAATGGAGTGTTCACACATTGTCCTAATAAAGGTTCACATTCAATCAGGCGACCTCTTCCGGTTCCTGATTCAACCGTAATGAACTAGACCTGAGACCAGAGTCCCCTGTTGTCAAAGAAACGCGGCCATCTTGTAGTGCTTACGGGCTCACATCTGTTTTACTCCCGTCTATCTGCCATTGTCAACTTTCATATAGATGCATTTTTTTAGTCTTATTAAGTCACTACCACGCTTCCAGAGTAATTATTGTTCAAGTCTTATTACACCCATGTGAATGAAATTTAACTACTGTGATTCTCATCATATTAGACTGGCCAGGGGGCAGCAGAGATTAGACCTTATCATGAACCTCAGTGACATCACCCTCACAAAGGAACAGACAACGGTTTTGACCAAGGGACTTGGATTTGTTCCAACAAATCAGGTGGACATTTTCTAATTAAAATGTAAGCTAGCTGGCTTCTTCAGGAACATATGCCTGAAAGTCTTCTTTGATGAAGATAAAGAAGAAAGGTGTGGAGAGGGAGACACAGGACTTAGGGCAAGGTCTACCTTTGTCCCAGCATTACACAGTTACCACCCGAGGTCGAGGTTTTTGAGCAGGCACTACTTAGGGAGATAGAACAATCAGAAAAAGTGAACAAGAACAAAAACTGCTGTAACTTCACTGCACTGGAACGCAAAGCCATACAAGAACTGAGAGACGATCAAAGGATTGTCATAAAACCAGCTGATAAAAGCGGGGAAATAGTGATCCAAGAAAAAGAGGCTTATAACACAGAATGTTTATGCCTCTTTAGTGATAGAAGTAATTATGTAATACTGGAGAATGACCCCACAGAAGAACTAAAGAGAGAGATCAGTATCCATGTAGAGGAAGCCGTTTGTAACTGCTAGATTAGCCATAAAGAAGCCCTCTTCCTATGCAATCAGAATCTGATGATCCCCTACCTTTACACCTTGCCGAAGGTACATAAACCTGCCAGACCCCCAACATGTCGCCCTATTATATCAGGGATAGATTCCGTGCTCAAACCTCTATCGCAATTTTGCGATTTCTTCTTAAACCTATGGCACAGAGCATGCCAGCGTATCTGAAGGACACGAGGGAAGATTTAAATCTCATTAAAGACATGGAATTTGTCCCCAACAAAGAGATAATGATCGGACTCGACATTGAGTCTTTATACATGAACATCCCCCAAATGGGAACACTAAAAGTGATCGAGAACATCCTCTTCGCCAAAGACTGGGATTATCAGACGGCCAGATCTTTTGTTATGTGCCTGGCTGAAATAGCACAAACCAAATTTTTTTCTCCTACATAACTACACTTACTATCTGCAAGACAATGGTACATCCATGGGGAGTTCTTTCGCTCCTAGCTTGGCATGTCTATATGTCTCATTCTTTGAAAAAGAGAAAAACTACACCCAGGACAATCAATTTTTTGACCATATTATGATCTGTAGAAGATATATTGACAATATCATACTAATCTGGAAGGGAGACAGGGCCTCAGCAGAAGAATTCCTGGAGAGGCTCAACAGCAGGAATCCCTACTTGTTCTTCACATCTACTATGACTACAGATTCCCTCCCATTTCTAGACTTGACTATTAAGGCTGAAAACGAAATATTGGTGAGCAGTGTATATCACAAACCAACGGATAGAAATAACTTGCTCTCCTTCAAAAGCTTTCACCCCAAATCTCTGAGAGAAAACCTAATCGTATGGAAAGTTCCTACGCCTGCGCAGGAACTGCTCAACTTTAAGTGAGTTTAACAAAAAAGCAGAACAGCTGAGCCAGAAACTTCAAGAACGAGAATACCCAAACCATGTGATAAAACATGGAAGCGGGCTAAAAATAAAATCAGAGAGGCCCTGTTAGAAACACACACACGGGAACCAGACAACAGAAGTATATGCGTCACAACTTTTAATACAGCATCCAACCATGTGATGAAGATAATCATGAAAAACTGGCGTACTCTGAATTCTAATGGACTGAACCTGCAGAGCCCCCTTTTCTCTTTTAAAAAAGAGCGCAAGCATTAGGGATATGTTGGTGCATACAAGACCAAGGATCCCAAAACCAACAGGAAACCTTGGGGCATACCACCTATCACTGGATACTATGCATGTGGTTACTGTAAAGCTTGCCAATTAACAATCAGTCTCAAAACAGCTGACATAGGCTTACGCCGGCCTTGGGGACTCAGAAATCACACCACCTGCAATTCTGAAAACGTCATCTACCTCATAAAATGCCCATGTGGGCTCCAGTATGTAGGCATGACTACCAGATGAGTGAAGGTTAGAATCCTAGAACACATGAGCAGTATTAGATGTGGGAGGCTTAATACTAAATTAATTTCACACTTCTTGGAGAGACAACACACTGAAAAAGACCTGAAGTGGACGGTGATAGATAAACCGTATCTACCAATGACAACTAGGATTACCACGTACCTGCTCTTCCTGAGGGAACAAAGATGGGTGACAAATTGAAAAGCAGTGAACAGGGGCTAAACGATTCTATTCCCTGGCACCATCTTAATAACACGAATGTAGGGCCCAGGAATGGATGGTAATCCTCTATTAATACAGTATGAGGTAACATTTTAATATCTCTTTCACAGAATAGGGAACCCGGAAAGGCCCCAATGAGGGTAGAGAGGTCCTCACTAAAGAGGTTGGATGGGATACGTCCTCCCTGTTAAGAATATCTGAAAACAAAAAAGTCTCCCTTCTGGAACTAGGCTGGTTCCTTCAAGAAAGCAAATTGTAGGGGGCACTAAGGAAGTTTATGCCAGATTTTCGCTGACCCACTTTGGTGGGTGGGAAGGGAAAGGGGCCCTTTTCTTAATATAGCCCTCACTCACTCTAATAGTGACATGCTTCATCATCGGGCTCACTCCAACTCCTTAAGGTCGGGGTGGGCTCAACCATATTTCAGGGAGCACTTATGAAGACTTGGTGTATGGGGCATAACTTTAAAGATAAAATTCCTCACCCACTCCTAAAGTATCCTTTATTAATGGAGTGGGAGGGAAGGTTAAAAAACAAAATTGTAGGGCTAAAGGATGTAATGGTCCTATGACCCTAACTGAGACACCAACATGTTTCAACCCTTCCTAATGGCCTAACAAAGGTCCGGGGCTTTTGGCAGGGTGGGATACAATGAAGTCACTTCCCCCAAAGACCTGAGTGAAAAAAGAGACAGAGTGGGCATGCAGCTTTTCTTTAAAGTTATGCCCTCATACACCAAGTCTTCATAAGTGCTCCATGAAATATGGTTGAGCCCACCCCGACCTTGAGAAGTTGGGGTGAGCCCGATGATGAAGCATGTCACTATTAGAGTGAGTGAGGGCTATATTAAGACAAGGCCCCTTTCCCTTCCCACCCACCAAAGTGGGTCAGCGTAAATCTGGCGTAAACTTCCTTGGTACCTGCTACAATTTGCTTTCTTGAAGGAACCAGCCTGGTTCCAGAAGGGATGCGTTTTTGTTTTCAGAAACATTTTAATATCACCTACAGGACAAGAACAGAGGGTCTCCTCTTAACAGAGTGATTTTGAAGGCACAGAGAGGACCTCTCTATGCGGTAAGATAGAATAAGAGAATACAGTAGGTATGGGTATTTAGATAAAATATGGAATAACGATTTGCACATAATGTCTAAGGAATCCAAAGCAGCTGAACACACAGCTATATACCCCATAACACTCCGTCTGCCAGAGATGTTACAGGAACCTATGACATCTGAAAGGATGGACTTAGAGAGCATTTTTTGATGAGAAGGAATAAGGAGTATCCTATTATGGTGAATAATTCGCTGCACAGAGTAACAGAAATGTGTTTTAGGATGCACAATATCAGCCTAATATGAAGAGAATCACAGTAGTTAAAATTCATTCGCATGGGTGTAATAAGACTTGAAAAATAATTACTCTGGAAGCATGGTAGTGACTTAATAAGACAAAAAAACCTGCATCTATATAAAAGTTGACAATGGCAGATAGACGAAAGTAAAACAGATGAGAGCCTGTAAGCAATACAAGATGGCCGCACAGGAGACTCTGGTCTCAGGTCTAGTTCATTACGATCGAATCAGGAACCGGAAGAGGATGCCTGATTGAACGTAAACCTAAAGGCCAACGTGCAAACACTCCATTATAGTCAGAGGACATGGAGTGGCACTTTTCAGAGACATCGATCCTTGACAAAGTGAGTACGGGGAAAGTGGGCGCCATGTAGGGGCAGACTTAGTTGAGTACAAACATGACTATAGGTGTGGGCACAGGCGGCTGGCATACACCAACTGCTTTAGGCATGCTAAGCTCGGAACCGGGGAGCGACGGGGATCACTCCACTGCGAGTCCCCACGTCTTTGAGGGACGGTGAGTAAGGTGATTTGCTCATATCTCTATTGGTACTAATATTGAGTGGAGAACTAATGCTGGGTGTAGATTTCACAGGAGTATGGATCAGGCGCACAGGAGGGAGAGCCCATGACAAATCCACTATTATAATCAACGGGGATCACTCCATCACAAGTCCCCACGTCTTAGAGGAACTGGGAGTAAGGTGATTGGCCCACACCACTATCGGTACTAATAAGAGTGGAGAACCAATGCAGTGTCTATATCATACTGGGTTATGGATCAGGCACACAGGGGGCGAGCA
Source organism: Calotriton arnoldi (assembly GCA_963921515.1). NCBI lineage: Eukaryota > Metazoa > Chordata > Amphibia > Caudata > Salamandridae > Calotriton > Calotriton arnoldi. Next base: position 1,130,113 of record CAWUFW010006098.1, on the reverse strand, counting down.
CATGCCACATGCACTACTATGATCATCAAGGGATGATAGCAAATGATAATGTGAGAACTGGATGACGGTGCACATGTTACACAATGATATATCTGAATATTTGCTCTGTTCTACAGTGTGTGACTATAGGGCGGTGTTCCCACAATGGTCCCGGGTTTGGAGAATAAAATATGAAACTCGGGTAAGATGTCTGATTTCAGCCTCGCAAACTAGGCCTATATGTCTGATATTGAGTGGGCTCTTTTCTAGAGAGTGCCTGTCCTCACCTGGTGATGGTTGCAATGTGGGTTTACATGAAATACTCCTCATTGGGGGATGTACAAGTTTTTTTTTAAATGAACACAAAGGTGCTTTTAATAATTAATATGTGTATCAGTGGATCAAATTGAAAGGTATAGGGGTTAAGAGGGGATATCTGATTATTTTCAACTAAACTTCTTTACAGATGCTACAGGCGAGTGTGCCCACGGTGAACAAGTAAGGTTTAATTAACCACCCTGCAAAATATTTCAGACTGTGACTATAAGTATTACAATTATCACGAGGGATCTATACACTGAGGAAGGCCAGTGACCCAGAAAGGCAACCATAATTGGCTGAAACATGTCGGTAAATTCAGATGGGGTACAGGAGCAGTAACGTCTCCTATACACCCTTGTTGATTTTTAATCCTGCCAAGGGGGACTAATAACTAAAGGAGCTCAGATGGTTACGCCTTACGAAGTTTTATCTCACATTTTTCTCTGCACACGTGATCCCTCACTAGGGAAACTTTTCCTTTCTTCTTCTTCTTTTTCTTTATCAAAAAAATCAGCGCTCCACCCAGAGTGTTGGTCTGCACCTAGGTGTGGTTAGCGGCCCTATGATGAAGAATGTCACTACATAGTGGGTGAGGGCAATATTAAAAAATGTAATGATTTCCCCTTCTATTTCTTTACCTTAACCCTTCTTTTGATTACATATTTAGGATAGAGGCACAGAGAGTGTGAATAACTGCAGGGTCTCTGCCACAGCTATTTTTTTGTCCTTTTCTTTTTGTGAGATTAGTGTGCCCTGTATATCCTGATATAGTGGTGGGAGGAGTTGTCACTGACACCTCAATAGGGCTGTGCCTGGTTTCTCACAATGCTGTCTCCGCCCCTTATAGTTTGTCTGGAGCCAAGGCAGAGCAGCTTGTGGACAACAGAGACTTTCCTTTGAAGTATGCCTACTTCAAACGCTAAAAGGGGTGTAAGTATTGGACCTGTAGCCCCACATTTTTAGAACAGTTCTGGATTGAGGGCTCTGCCATGAAGAAGAGATGAAGAACTGTCAGAGGGAGTACTGCCCCTATGCGGTGTTTTGCTTTGCTTGGTTGGCCTGCAGTTGCTGCTTTTGTCTGTGGGCAGTGAAAGAACTGGATTTTGTTTTTGAATCCTGCTTGTCCAAGGTTCTCCAAGGGATTGTGTGCACTTACCTCCTGTTGGAAGTCTCAGGGCCATCAAAGACTACACCTGCAGCATCCCTGAACTCCACTGCTGGGAGTTCTGTTCTGCCAAGTGGTGCCAAGTCCAGTTCTGGGCCCTTGGATGCTGCTCCTGTTGCAAAAGGCTGCAAAATCGATCCATCCCCCTTCCATCGACTGTTTTTCATGCATGGGAAGTTTCAATGAACCTCCACCGTAGGGCCAAAAAAATCGACGCAGCGCACCGTATCTCTGACATCTAAGACCACCACATTGACTCCGACGCAGGCACTGCTGTGCAGCTGAATGAATCAACGCATCATTGGTACGCTGCTGAAACATTAAGCGCAACGCTTAGTTGCCACCACCGTCTCAACCTCCAGTGCATCCAGATTTCCTTGCATCGCACCTGCGCGCCAAGTTTTCCACTGCATCACCAGCAGAACAAAACTGTTTTTGGATTTCGATGCATCACTTCCCCTTACAGTCCTGAAGCAGTGCAAAAGAACTGATGCATCGCTTCCCCAGGGAATCAGGAACTGACGCATCACTGTGTTTTCCAATGCTTCCCTCCTTGTGGATTTTAATGCATCCAAGATGCTTTGTGTAAAACCACTGCATCCATAGAGTTCTATGGACAGAACTGCTTAAACCTTTTAAAAATAATATTTTAAGTCATGTATGTTGGATTTTTGTCGTTTTGGTCTTGTTTTGTTTAGATGACGATTGGTTATTTTTCCAAAAAGGTGCGGTGACTATTTGTGTTTTCACAGTGTTACTGTGTGTGTTATCTATACATACTTTACGCATTGCCTCTGAGATAGGCTTGACTGCTTGTGCCAAGCTACCAAGGGGGTGAGCAGGGGTTATCTTGGGTATGTAACTTCCTTACCCTGACTAAAAGAAAGGGTCCCTACTTGGACAGGGTGCATCCAACTGCCAACTAGAGGCCCCAATTTCTAAATTCTACACTCTATTATTCTCCATAGAACAATCAGAGCCTGCCACACTTAAAATAGCTTTGGCGGTATTTCACTGTAAGGACATGCCAACATTATACTTCTACATGTCCCACTTTCAAATACCAGTTTTCTACCATGGTGGCTACAAGGCCAAATTAGGAGTGACATTCATATTTGAAAGTAAGTTTTTTCAACTGTCAAAGCATTGTTTTGACAGGTTGGGCTGAAGGTTTCATCTGTGGCGGTCAGGCTATAGTGGTCAACCAGAAACTGTGCTTTCCTATGTTGTACTAGGGGGTGGCAAAACAATTGCTGCACGAGACATATTTAACTTTCCATGCCATGGATGTATTTCTAAACCATATACTATGACCTTACAGAAAAGTTAAATATACCAATTAGGAGCCAATTTTTCAGATTTTAAGGGTCAACACATATGCAATAGGCTTGATTGGCAGTGCCCTGTACACAAAGTTAAAACACAAGCAGCATCAGTCCCAAAAAATGGGGGTGACCACATAAAAAGGGACACTTTCTCACAAATACATTTATCATTCTCACCACCTGTAACATTCAATCAATCAATCAGGGGTTTGTAAAGCGAAGCTACTCACCCATGAGGGTATCAAGGTGCTGGGGGGGGTGCAGATCCGTCTGAGTGCTGGGTTCATTCAAGGAGCCAGGTCTTGAGGTCCTTCCTGAATTGGGACAGCGATGGGGATTTCATGGATTAAGTTAAACTAGTGGCTGTAGACTAAGGTCAGGAGTGGAGACCAAAATGTATGGCCTGGTGCTGGATGATAATATGAAACCCACCTACAACAGGACACTATTACCATACACACCGTGTTAGTTGAGCATAAGTGGAGCAACATATGTAGTATAGTCACCAAATGTGGGACTTAAAAATTCAGAGCTCCGTTCTATAGTATCACAAGGGCTGTGTGTTCAGTATTGCATCTCTTGCAACAGAGTCATTGACAGATAAAAAGGTGTTAGTTTATGGGGCCTGTCACTTGAACATAGTATTACCTCTGTGAAATTGTAGCATTTTTACTCTATTTTCCATTATAGACTTGTACAGTGCATCATATAACAAATTGTTGAGCATGATGTTAGGAATACTTGTGTTGTAGCAACAGGCAGGGCTTATCCCAACAGCTACCTGCCACCATACTAATAATTTCCAATGTATTTCTGTATCACAGAAAACAATGAGTAACTTGTATGCTTTTTCTTAATGGTCCCCTGCGTTGTAGATGATGTGAACATTTATGTATTGCCAGCAGTGATTATTGCTCTGTGTCACACGTTTGCTGGCCAAAGAGCATACAGCAGATGGACAGAGGGCTACAGGTTAAAACTGCCCAGCGCCTGCCCTTAACAGACTTTTTTGAGGCACACGATTTAAGAGGATGTCACTCAGTTCATGAAGTCAATATAAGTTTTAGCTCGCCTAGGAAACAGCAGCAATATAGGGGCCTATTCACAAACATCAATTTGGTGAGGTCCACTTTTATACAGTTTCATGCAAAGTGTCCTGTGTTCTCTGTGTGGTGATCTCCACTCCAACTGTGGAGTCTCCATACACTTCGGTATATGTTTTAGGGGTAAATGTGAGAGGACGGGGTGGCTAGAAAATTGGGAATATTTATGAGTAAACGGTAGGGGTTTAGGGAGTTGAAATGTTGGGATAAAGGTGGTCTAGGAAGGAGTCAAGGGAGGTACATGCACCCACCAAAAAAGAGTATGCCCATCCGATTCACAAACTGCACTTTCATAGCTAATACTGTCAAATGGAACACAAAACATTAGTCCAGCACCACTATGGTCAACCAGTGCTATTGCAACACCTGGTACAAACTTAAAAAGACCTGCATAGGAAATAATGTTAAAGCAAATTTAATTTATTTAAATAGTTAAAAAGAACTTTACATTAATGAAAAAATATCTTGCCATTTTATTTTAAAATATTTTGGTACCCTTTTTAAAGTTAAAACATTTGTGTCACTTTTTTTAATTAAAATATGATTACTTGTTTTTGATTAATTCTATACATCACTTTTAATAATTATGAATACATAATACTAATAATTTATAATAAATTGATTTATAAAGTGCATGGCTACTTTGACTGAAGTGTCATAGCACTATGGTTTGACTCCCAAAGTCCAGTTCAGGTGAGCCCAAGGTGCTATGCTGATCTACAAAAACAGGTTTGTAGCTTCTTTCAGAAAGCTGGCTCTGATTTTTCCTGCCTAAGCAAAAGAGGAAGAGAGTTCCACTTCTTGTCGGCCAAGAAGACAAAGCCACATCCTCCAATGTAAGCTCTGTAAATGCCGGGAATATAGGCCAATAATGCGCCGGCAGATCTCAATTCTCTTCTAGGAGTATAAGATGTAACTAAAGGCTGCAGATACTTAGAGCCTTTACTGTTGAGGAGTCTATGACAGTAGCACATGGATTTGAAGGACACCCTTTCTTTCAAGGGAAGCAAGGGCTACTTTGCAAAAGTGGGGGCTGTAGGGAAGCGTCTGGGCAGGTTTAGCAGCAGCCATGCTGTCGCATTCTGCACACACTGAAGTCTCATAAGTGGGGTTTGAGAGAACCCCAGATATAGAACATTGCAATATCCAGTCTGGACATGACCAGAGACTGGACCCCTGTCTTCTTGGCTCCCTCTGGCAGAAAATCAAGGATTTCTTTTAAGGTTTTTAGGATCCTGAAGCATTGTTCCCTCTAGGCTGGTGATTTGGCTGTTGAATAATGATGTGGAGTCAAACCAGATACTTATATCTTTAACTTTACATTTGGGCACAGGTAGAGGGTCAAGAGAATCAGGCCACCAGGCCGATGACCAAATCGAAGGCTGATTGCCATTGATGAGGAATTCAGTCTTCCCAGTATTTAGCTTGAGACAGCTGAGGCTCATCCACTCAGCCACCTCCATCAGGCAAGCTCAAAGCAGAACAGCAGTATTGTCCGCCTCCTGAGAGGGAGTGATTAGCACCTGCGTACAACATGATGTTAAAGCTGTAGCACTCAATGATATAAGCCAGGGGGCGCATATACAGATTGAATAATGTCGGGCTCAGAGAGGAGCCCTAGGTCACCCCCTACTGCAGTGAAAGAACCTTCGAAGAGAACGGTTTTTTGTGCCACCTGAAAAGTGCTGTTCTGTAAGGAGGCCAGCCACAGCAGCGCTTGCCTCTAACATTACCCCACCACGGCCACTCAATAAGAAGGCTGTGGGACACAGTGTTAAAGGCTGCACTGAAGTCCAGCAAGAGCAGTGCTGTAGTGTCTCCTCTGTCAACAACCTGACAGATGGATTCGGAGGCAAGCAGAAGTGCAGACTCTGTACTATATTGGGGACAGAAACCAGATTGGGTCCCATGAAGAAGATCCCTTGCTTCAATAAAGGAGGAGACCTGTTGAGTCATATATTTTTCAGCCACCTCAGAAAAAAGGGGGGTAATGAGATGGGTCTAAAATTTTCTGGCTTGGTGGGGTCAAGAATTGGTTTTTTTAGCAGAGGGACCATGGTGGTGTATTTCCATGATTGATGGACCTGACTTCCTTAAGAGAGCTGTTAAGAAGATCTCATAGCACTGGAGATATGATGGTCAAGCCTCCCTCCAGAATGGCGGAAGAAGCCGGGTCGTAGGGGGCCCTAATTTCACAGAAGTCAGTGTCGGGAGAAGGTCCTCCATTGTGACAAATTTAAGACTCAAGAGTGCATCACTATCTGCTGAAGATTCAAACCAGACATTCAAGTGGGGAGCATTCTGTCTGACATAGCAAAATAGTTTTTTTTCTACTTAGAAGGTAAGTCTTTTAAATGTAAGCTTCAGAAAAATGATTTTAATTTCATTTAATATATTCAATACTAATTACAATTTACATTTTGCATAAGTTATTAAAGCTGTAGCATTTTGCTCTTTTAATTATAGTAATTTACACTTGTGAGGACTATACATAAGTAAGTTTACTTTTACAGTTTGTAGTAACTTACTACATAGAGCTTTTCACACAATCCAAGTGTAAAGTTACTAAAAAGTCTAGACCTACAAGCCACCACCTTCTAAAAAATAGAGGAGACATATTTACACATGTAAAGCTACTAGTGCTTAAAAAGAGCAGAATTAAGGCCAGCACCAAAAATTGCTAACCAATGGTACTGCATCACACTCCCATCAAAAATAATGATGGTAGAGACTTACAATACAACCCCATAGAAAATTATGTTGGTGGATATCTTCTCTATTGTAAAGTATGGGGAGATTTTCTCAGATAATTTACAATGAGGAGATATGTGGACTTCACACAACAGCTGCAGTTTGTGCATACTCTGAACTTACCAGTCGCAAGAGCACCAGAAAAAGTGAAGCAAAATGTAACTTACAGATCCAAGCAGAAACAAGGGAAGAAGACGGAAACTGGCTTAGTGAACTGATGGTCTACTACTGACAAAAACTGTCCCATCATAGCCATGAGCTAGATCACAGGCAATGCCCACCCAGGAAACTAATGTGGTAAAAGCAAACTGAAACAGAAATTGAAGGCAGTGCCCAGGAACAGCAAAAAGAAAAAGCAAGTTTAACATCAAAGCAACTAAACACCACTAAGAGACTTGGAGAGGCAGTGGGGGCTCTCAGCATTTTGCACAACAATGGTTCCATGATCTGTATCCTGCATTTTATGTGGAAATGAGAAAAAGATTTACATGGAAGATTCATCAAGTGGCACCAAAATAATATATATATATTACCTACTGCCGATAGCCAGTAGGCAGTTATAGTTAGGACCAAAGTTTCCACAGTAAAAGCGCTTATTGTTTTGGCAATAACTTTCGTGCTGCTTGACGAATCTTCACAACATTTTCAGAAAACTTCCCCTTTTTGGTTCAGCTGCTGTATTGGAAGTTTTGAGGTGACACGTCAAGCAAGGGCCGAGAAAAAAGGGGTGTTCCTAAATGCATTTTCCCCATTTTAGGTCTATGGGAATGTTTTGAACACGACTAGAGCCCGAACCCCTGAACAGAATTACCCCAAATTTGGCAGAAAGATAGATGTTGGTCCACAAAGTATGTTTATTGAGATTTGGTGTAAATCCATTCAGTAGTTTCAGAGATATTTAAGTTTAAAAAATATAGATATCTGGGCGCTCAAAGTTCTACTGAAATGCTACTGAAATTTGATTGGCTGCCAATACTTCAACCAGGAAGTGTTGGCAGCCAGCTTGGGACTCAGCTTGAAGCCAAGTCCCACAAAAAATTTTTTTTTAAAAGAAAAAGGAGCAGGGTAGAGACACCCTGACCCCCCCCTCGGCCTCCTGGGGGTTCCCAATGGGACCACACAGGGAAAAAAACCCATTATTTTTTACATTTATGGTGGGATCCGAGGATCCAGCTGCAAAAACAAAAAAAAAACAAAGCCTACGATTCATTAGGAGGGGGCACACGGGACCTCCCTCCTTGGGCCTAATATACCCCGGGAACCACCACCGCCCCAAGGCTTAGGGGCCGATTCCGATTCGGGCCGGAAATCTCTCCGACCGACCCGGACCCGGAGAGATTTCCGACCGAATCGGACCCTAGCAGCCCGACCGAACGAGTACGATGCGCACGTATGCTATCGGACTTGAGTCGGTCGGACTCCCATTGAAGTCAATGGGAGCCGGTCGTACAATGCGTACGCGGGCTCGCATTGACTCAATGGGTGCGAGGCGAACAAGGGCACCCCCTACAGTGGGTACGCCTCAAAGCGACTTGCGGCGTACATGCACAGGTAGGGGGGACCCATGGGTCCCCCCTGTGTGCGACTCGCGCGGCTACACGTACAGGGGGGTCCGACACGGACCCCCAAAGTACGGCTCCGACTGCTTCTTTGAGCTGGACGGCGCGAGTCGGTCGGACTGCTCACGGCGCGCATCGTACTTGCCCGGTCGGGGAACGTCTCCATTGTGCGGTGCGAAGCGCATCCGTGCGAGTCGGTCAGAGCAGTTGGGACCCGCAAACGAGTCGGTCGGCGAATTCGCATGCGCTCGCATCGTACTCGCTCGGCCGGACGCACGTACGAATTGGTCGGGAAAAAGGGCTCCGAATCGGATCCGGTTCAGCCGAATCCGATTCGATGCCCTACCGGCCGAGATCGGAATCGGCCCCTTAATGTTTACAAAATGTGGTGCATACACATAGACCCCCCTGTGCCCCTGGGAGCTGCCACCTCCCAAGGGCTTTAATTGTAATTGATGCAGGGGCCACACGGACCCCCCTGCTGCCCCAGGGACTGCAACCTTCACGGGGCTTTTCTAAAATGTAATGCAGGGGCTGTACAGCCCCCGAGGACCACCAACTCCTTGGGGCTTTAATGAAAAATAATGTGGGGGCAACACAGCCACCCGCAGCCCAGGGGACCACCACCTCCTCAGGGCAAATTAAAAGAAAGGAGGGGGCACGCGGGAAAGCCTTCCTGCACAAAAGCAATCATTAATGACATTTTCCTCCTTCTATGTGTGCTACAGAATTCAGCAAACATAGAAAGAGCAAAAAAAGAGGCAAAATAAAAGTATTTCTCCTTGTTGCGCCACTTTAACACATCCCCTGGAAAGACGTTAGTTTTTGGTGCTGCCTCATATTTACGAATCCTTAAATCTGGACCACTGTCAAAAGCCATTGGTGTTGAGTGGGAACACCAACAGCAAAACCCATGACACGCCCCTTTGACGCAGAGTACTTCTTGAAAGAAGACTATATTTACAAGGCCCTGTAAAGCCACGCAAAGTGGCTTTGCGTGGCCTTCTAAATATAGGCCAGCACACAGCGCCTCTGGAGCGTCAAAAAATAGTGACACTCTGATGACACTAGGGGCTTGTAAATATGCCCTCTAGTTTCCATAGGAAAAGCGTTTCTTCACTTGCTTATAATTTTGGCGCCATTGGATGAATCTTCACAAAAATGTCCCTAAAAAGTGTCCTCCTGATTCTAGTTGTGCATGGAACGTTTTGGGTGTCATCTGTCAAGCGGGGGCTGAGACATGTCTACAGTCCGAACCGCTGAACGGATGTTCACCAAATTTGGCAGGCAGCTAGAGTTTGGTCCAGAAAGCGTACTTTTTGTGATTTGCTGTAAATTAATTCAGTAATTTATGAGAAATTAAAGGAACACCAAATTTGTATATCTAGGGACGCAGACCTTCTGTGAATCTAACCAATCTAGTGCAGAGATCTGATTGGCCGCCAGCACTCCACCCAGGAAGTGTTAGCAGCAATCTTGGAACTCTGACTCAGCCGAGTCCCAAAAAGAAAATGTAAACAAAACGAGAAGGGGGACAGGGTAGGAATATCCTGACCCCTAGGCCTGGTGATGGGGTTCCCAAAGGGATACCACCTGGCCCAAATTATCTTTTTTTTTTTAATTAGTGCAGCAAAAATCTCAACGGATATGTACATTTTCAATTAAATTAAAAAAAAAACAAGCGTGGTCTCCCGCTCTTGTTTGAACATGGGCCTCTGAGTGGGCCTCTGAGTGGGCCAAGTCCTGGGGGATTATTTGTCTTTTAAACAAGGGTAGGGGGTGCACCAGGCCCCCCTCCTCATGGCCAATCTTGGCCCCCGGGACCGCCACCTCCCTGGGGCAGCCCGATTTTTTAAATAAGCAGAAGAGAGCTGTGCAGACCTCCTCCTGAGGCTGTTATGAGCCCTGGGGATCACCACCTACACTGGGCTTTATTAAAAATCAGAGAGGGGTCACACAGACCCCCTCCATTGCCCTTTAAGGGCCCTGGGGACCATCACCTCCCTGTGGTCACAAAAACAATTTATAGAAGGAGAGGGGCCAGGCAGGCCCCCTCTCGGGCCATTTACAGCCCAGGGGATCACCAGCTCCCCGGGGTGACCTTGAGGTAAGGAAGGAGGGGGGCCATGCAGCATCCCTCCTAGACCATTCCTGACCCCGGGGCCAACCACCACCACCTCAGGCCCTTCAAACAGAATGGAGAGGAGCCACATGGCCCCCCTCCTGGAGCCACTAATGGCCCTTGGGACCGCCACACCCCAGGACCAGCTCCCTATGTCCCAGGGTGTCCACCCCTTGGGCATAGCTTTTTGCTGTCACTTGGCAGGAGCTTTGACAGCTCCCACCAAGTGAGAGCAGACAGTAACTCCAGTGGGCAGGAGCAGAAAAATGCTTCCGCTCAATAGGAGCAAAGTTTTTACCTGTTTTTGGGCAGGAAAACAGAGGAAAGGATTTCTCCTACATGCAGGGAGCAGCATTTTTGGCTGCTCCCAATGGGTGGGAGCAATGTCAGCTCCCGCTGGAGGTGGGGAGCCAGCAGGGACCACAGGGGTATTGAGGCTCCCCCGCTGTCCCCAATGGTGGAGACTGGGGTCCTTGTGCTGGCTTCAGGGAACGTCTCATAAAGAGGCTGGGCCCCGGAAGCACGGGTCCTCAGGGCCAAAATCGGTCCAGGGAGGGGGGCCTCCCCTTTTATAGAGTGCAGAGGCTGTAGTGACCATGGCGAGTGGGTACTTTCTTGTCCGTAGCTGGTGAGAGCAGAGTCCATGGTTCTCCCTTTAAATTACTACGAGTATGCATATGTGAAAAATCACCTGGAAGCTTCTCCCATTTGGCCCGCCCCATCCACCTTAGTAGTATGTAAAGCTTTTCACGCCTTTTGCCAGAATGATTGGTACCTTACTAAAAGGCCCCTAGTGCATTTCCTGCTAATTTTGGTGACTCACTTACTGGTTTGTAATCCACTTTATGACATTAATGGCATTACCAATGTATAACAATGGCTATGCACAGCCACAGTTAACATCAGGTGTTGTGTGTTTGTGAGAAACTGGGTTCTTGTAGCCCCCCCCACTTTTTGCCTGTGTTTGGATGCAACTTTGACTGAGGTGTATTAGGTCCCTGCCAACCAGGTTCCCAGTACCAGTGTTCTTTTCCTGAAACTGTACCACAATTATCACAACTTCCGCAACCCCTATAAATCCCCAGTAAATTGTACCTCTGGTACCTAGGGCATTGGGACTGAAGAGGGTCCACTAGGACTGCAGCACAAATTGTGCCACCCCAGGGACCCCTCACTAAGACCATGCAAACTGCCATTGTAGGCTGCATGTCCTGGTGCAGAGAAAACTGAAGAGTCAACATGGCACACATCCCTGTGCCATACCCACAGGCACTGCAAGAGGTATAGGTATGTCACCCTTACTGCAGAACTTACTGCCCTAAGGTGGGGTGCACTATATCACGTGCCCTAAGGCCCTAAGGCAGGGTGCACTATTACACTATATCAGGTGTTGTCATATCTCCCTGAGCGGATATGATCTACAATATCTAAGTCCACTCTTGGATATTGTAAGTGCACAGGGAAGGTGTACCTTCCTGCACATAAACAATCCTGAAATGCCATTTTGTCACTTCTATGTTTGCTGAGTAATGCACCACACATGGAAGTTACAAAATGGCATTTTATTTTAGATTCATCCATGGCATGTTTCTTTTTCAATGAGTGCTGCACAAGGCAGAACACATGGAAAAAAGCAAAAACGAGGAGAAATAATGTTTTTCTCCTCGTTTCGCCAACTTAAGACCTTGTTTTACCCGGTCTTAATTTCGGTTCTGCCTCCTATGTACGCTGCCCTTGTACATAAGAGGCAGCGTCAAAAACAATGGGTGTTGTGGTGGAACGCCCAGCGCAACACCCACTCCCCACTCCTTTCACTCTAACCATAGCGTGAAAGGTGGCCTTATTTACAAGGCAGCGTTAAGTCACGTTAAGTGGCTTAACGCTGCCTTGCAAATGAAGCGAAGCCCCTATCGTCACCACAACATCGTTAAAAGTGACGTTGTGATGGCGATAGGGGCTTGTACATATGCCCCTCTGTCTCATAAAGTATGACAAATGGATTCCTTACACCTCATCTCCCATGATTCTTTATAGAATCTATTACCAAATACAATGTCACAATAACCTAAATGAAGACAATGAATTTGTATGGCATTATCTCACTTTGAAACTTAGGGGCCTATTCACAAAGGAATTCAGGGAACGAATACAAAGTACTCCTGTAGGACTCATGTATTTGCTCTTGCATGCTTTAATGATCCCAAAAACATCCAAAATGAGAATAAAGTGGGACTATCCAGCGAATAAGTGTATACAATATTAGAAGTATAAAGCACTGTGCCTGCTGTGCACTTTCAATAATAGGGAGCTGGGGAGTTTGGTGCTCACTCAGAAACAAAATAAGATTACGTTAAAGAGTACTATAGGAGTATGTGTTACATACTCAATAATGGCTTCGTGGGTAGGCCCCAAAGTGTTGCTTACATTGGAGTATTTTGGAAAAATATCCCAATTCATGTTTACTCCTAATCAGTAAATAACGTGATAGATCGATAAATAGATAGATAGACGGATAGATAGATAGATAGATAGATAGATAGATAGATAGATAGATAGATAGATAGATTCCTGCATTATATATACAAAACTACTGCAAACTCTGAAACGCACCTGGGCTCAGTTTTCAGTGCATGTCTCCATGAATCTATTCAAATTATGTGCGTAATCTACCTGTACTTTTTCTGGACTGTAAGGGTAGCTGATTAGGGCAGCAAGGTTTATGCCAGCAGCAACATATTGACCCATTCATCAGTGTTGTTTAGCTTTACATTTGAGGCAATAACAGGTATGCAAGCATAGATATACAAACAATTGACCTTTAGGTCATTGTGAAAGGCAGCCGGTTTAAAACATGCCGAAAAACAATTAAGAAATGTCTTACTACTACATTAATGTTTTGTGATTCCTTGTGTGACGAAGGCCCTGGCGAATTGCTCATGCATGATGCTGGCAACTGCGTCGCATTAATCCATCATCGAATGATGGATGAGTGCATTCTTCACTGTTCCAAAGTTTGCCTATGATATAGCTGAATGCATGCGTGCATTGTGTCATGTAAGAATAATTATGGCATGATATATGAGATGCTTTATCGGTCCGTCTGTGTAATTTATATTCCCTGATGCCTGTTTTGATCAAACAAACTTTTCGCTGACCTATGTTTGCTGACAAGGACTGTACATGTTGAGCTTTCAGTCGTGGAAGTTACTTTAAAGTACTGGGGCATATTTTAGAAATTGTATGCTCGTGCCAAATACAAAGCAAAAACAAGTGCTTTTTACTGTGTGTTAAGGAATAAAAAACACATTTTGTTTCCTAATGCACGTTTTTTGCACCAGCTCACACATGGAGAAACTGGAGTATCAAACCATAGCTAAAAACATAAGCCACATCTTTATTCCCTAAAAATCATTAGGAGCCTGATTCACTAAAGATTTTTTGGAGTACATAAATTAGTACTTCACGTGCTACAAAATGCAGTTCAGAAACCTCGAGCCGAAGATCTGAGAAGATCTGAACCTTGCTCTGCTATCTTTCCTGTTCGGAGAACCCCTTTGGTGGCAGAAATCTCTGATCGTCTAGGTATTAATATTTTGTAGTATATTTGGGAGGGACAAGGGTCAGTGGTAAGAAAATGGGGAATAATTGCTACAAACTGGATGGGTTTAAGTGAAATTTAAGGCATGTTTAAAAAGGGACATTATAGTACAAAATACACACCCACATAACAATAGGACAATTCAACAAGCATTACTCATGGCCAAACTCTGGCATTGCAAAACACTCCCGTACAAATCAATGGAAGTAGAGAATAAACTAACACATAGGGAAACATACAAAATAATTTACATTTCATAACATCTTAAACAAAACTGTATTTAAATTAATTTTATTGTATTATTAAATATTATTTCTACATACAATTACTAAATGGTGGGCCTAATTCACAAAGACAGTTACGAATCTTAACTTTCCAACTGTGGAGTCTCCGCAGTCAGGGAGGACTCTCTGCACTCAGGGCTGAGTCTCGGTATGGTATTTGTGCCATACGGAGACTCTGCCCCAAGTGCAGAGAATCTGCCTTTAGTGAGGAGACTCCACCCGACTGCGATTAGTTTGCAGTCGCAAAGTTACGACTCGTAACTGTCTTTGTGAATTAGGCCCGGTATTTCTTTTTAAATATATGTTATAATATTTTCAAAAATATATTTTGTAGTCATTTAAATAAAAAATTTATCACAAATAAAGTAATAAATAAATTGCACCCAAGGTTGACGAGAGATGTGGCGCAGCGGCCCGAGTGGCTGACTCCATAGCGCGGGGCTCACGGTCACTGTTCGATCCCCGGAGCCAAAATCAGCTCAGCTCAGCACTATGTGACTCTGGGCAGTAGCTCACTTAATCTTCCCGAGGGCCCCCACCGCCTTGAGACCCCTAGGGGTGATTAGTTCGTGCTTTACAAATACCGGATTATTATGACACATTCAAAACAAATTGTCTTTATAATTAATTTGATTTAAATTAAAAAAATTAAATAAAGTGTTATATCAGTTTTTAGAACAGGTGTGTTGTTCCTTGTTATTGTGCTAGTCCTAAGTAAATAGGAATTTTGGAAATAACAATATAATTTATTTTTTAGCATTTTTAATTTATTTTTCTTAAAGTTCCCTATTACTTTTTATAGGGAGAAATTCACCTCACTCAAGAAGATCTCCATAAACAGACAGAAATGTACTTATAATAATTTTACTTGTATAGGATTATTCACAAACTTCATATTGGAGTATGTAAAGTAGCACTCCAGTAATACTATTTAAGCATTACAAATACAATTCACAAAACTCAGGCAGGACATCTCTGCCTTTGCCTCTCCTAACTTTTCTGTACAGAGATCTCCACACACATACGTACACATTTTTGTAGTATATGTGGGAGGAACAAGGAGAAGTGGCTTTAAAATTGGCAATAAGTACTACACAATGGTTTGGGTTAAGAGAAATTGAAAGAGAGCTTTCAGAGGGTCATACTAATGCAAATACACTCCTACACAAGAGTGACACAATTGCTATTCACAAAATATGTCTTTAAATACACTGCAGCTCTAATGGAAACAATAAGGGTCATATGTATTCTAGTCAAGCCTTGGAGTAAATCAAACACCATCAATAGCCAACTGCTGATATTGCAATATACGCTCATAGAAATCAATAGAGGCAGCAAAGAACACAAGGGAATATCAGGAAAATAAGCAAAAAAAATATTCCAAGGCTTTACAATTTTTTTTTTTTAAAGTTAGATATTTCTAGAAAAAGCATATCAGAACAATGCTCACAACATATGAAACATGTGTGCTAATGCAAGGGGAAAGGGAGTGATGACTTAGGACTCCACTACATATCTAGCAGAGGTACTCATCACACCACCAACCAATAACATTCAGGGTGACCACATAAGCATGCATTTCTTGCCATGTAATGTAGCTACCCCTTAATAAAAAAATGCCCCAACTCTTTAAAACCACAAGCATTCCAGAATCTTATCTCAGTATTATCATTACACTCCTGCAGTGTAAGATACTTGTACCTGAATGGAATTTGTTTAGAAAGATAACATTATTGGAGTTGGCCACCTATCTCCTGCAATACCTTGTATGTTTCAGCTTCCTGGATCATTTTGTCTGTAAAAAAAACGTTGACCATCCTCTTACCATCCAGTGATCTCGCTATGGCTTTATAATATGTTTACATGGGGTCGTGCCAGTCCTCTGTGACTAGTGTCTAATTGAAGTACAGGAAGTTTTACCCTGGGAGAAAATGTAAAATCGACATTTTAATAAGAGCTACTCTGCCGACTGATGTAAGGGGAAGTGCCCATCTATCCTACAGCCCGATAATTGTCTGTAGCATTACTACATAGTTCAGTTGATAGACCTGAGAGTAGTTATTCTTTACAAAGATCCCCAAATAACGTATAGGGCTTTGGGTACAAGCTTGCTGCTGGAGAAAGACACGGAGATTGCTAACTGAAGTATTGAAAAGGAGCAGCTCTGCTTTATTCTGGTTAATTTTATAACCCCCATTCCTTTTAAACTGCTCAAACTCATCCAACACCCCCTGGAATTTCCGGCTCCAAATATAGGATAATATCATCAGCATACATTTAAAAATTTTCCATATCAGATATAGGGGCCTTGATCCTCTCATTACCCCAATTCCTAATGGCCAGGGGCTCTATAAAAAAAAGTCCCTTGCTCACTTTGCCACTGGATTCAAGCAAGCCTGGCTGATGACGGCTGGAATGCCAGAAACCGGTCATAGGATGCTTGTTTCCGGTCCAGGGAAGACATGGCTTGGCAGTTCGGGCTGGACTGTTCCCATGAGGCACAGGGTCAGACTGATTTGCATATGGCCATGTCTGAACTGGGGTGGTGGAGTGAGCTAAAGAATGATGATGGATTAAACCCAGATCAGTTGACTGGGGGTGAGTGTTTGATTGGCTCAAACGTTCCGTCCATCATCCCCTTTTGTATCGCTTTGTTCGCCCTAAGTTGGCGGGGGTATGCCCAGACGTGGGTCCCTTGCTCACTTTGCCACTGGATTCAAGCAAGCCTGGCTGATGATGGCTGGAATGCCAGAAACCGGTCCTAGGATGCTTGTTTCCGGTCCAGGGAAGACATGGCTTGGCAGTTCGGGCTGGACTGTTCCCATGAGGCACAGGGTCAGACTGATTTGCATATGGCCATGTCTGAACTGGGTTGGTGGAGTGAGCAAAGAATGATGATGGATTAAACCCAGATCAGTTGACTGGGGGTGAGTGTTTGATTGGCTCAAACGTTCCGTCCATCATCCCCTTTTGTATCGCTTTGTTCGCCCTAAGTTGGCGGGGGTATGCCCAGACGTGGGTCCCTTGCTCACTTTGCCACTGGATTCAAGCAAGCCTGGCTGATGACGGCTGGAATGCCAGAAACCGGTCCTAGGATGCTTGTTTCCGGTCCAGGGAAGACATGGCTTGGCAGTTCGGGCTGGACTGTTCCCATGAGGCACAGGGTCAGACTGATTTGCATATGGCCATGTCTGAACTGGGGTGGTGGAGTGAGCTAAAGAATGATGATGGATTAAACCCAGATCAGTTGACTGGGGGTGAGTGTTTGATTGGCTCAAACGTTCCGTCCATCATCCCCTTTTGTATCGCTTTGTTCGCCCTAAGTTGGCGGGGGTATGCCCAGACGTGGGTCCCTTGCTCACTTTGCCACTGGATTCAAGCAAGCCTGGCTGATGACGGCTGGAATGCCAGAAACCGGTCCTAGGATGCTTGTTTCCGGTCCAGGGAAGACATGGCTTGGCAGTTCGGGCTGGACTGTTCCCATGAGGCACAGGGTCAGACTGATTTGCATATGGCCATGTCTGAACTGGGGTGGTGGAGTGAGCTAAAGAATGATGATGGATTAAACCCAGATCAGTTGACTGGGGGTGAGTGTTTGATTGGCTCAAACGTTCCGTCCATCATCCCCTTTTGTATCGCTTTGTTCGCCCTAAGTTGGCGGGGGTATGCCCAGACGTGGGTCCCTTGCTCACTTTGCCACTGGATTCAAGCAAGCCTGGCTGATGACGGCTGGAATGCCAGAAACCGGTCCTAGGATGCTTGTTTCCGGTCCAGGGAAGACATGGCTTGGCAGTTCGGGCTGGACTGTTCCCATGAGGCACAGGGTCAGACTGATTTGCATATGGCCATGTCTGAACTGGGGTGGTGGAGTGAGCTAAAGAATGATGATGGATTAAACCCAGATCAGTTGACTGGGGGTGAGTGTTTGATTGGCTCAAACGTTCCGTCCATCATCCCCTTTTGTATCGCTTTGTTCGCCCTAAGTTGGCGGGGGTATGCCCAGACGTGGGTCCCTTGCTCACTTTGCCACTGGATTCAAGCAAGCCTGGCTGATGACGGCTGGAATGCCAGAAACCGGTCCTAGGATGCTTGTTTCCGGTCCAGGGAAGACATGGCTTGGCAGTTCGGGCTGGACTGTTCCCATGAGGCACAGGGTCAGACTGATTTGCATATGGCCATGTCTGAACTGGGGTGGTGGAGTGAGCTAAAGAATGATGATGGATTAAACCCAGATCAGTTGACTGGGGGTGAGTGTTTGATTGGCTCAAACGTTCCGTCCATCATCCCCTTTTGTATCGCGATAATTGTCTGTAGCATTACTACATAGTTCAGTTGATAGACCTGAGAGTAGTTATTCTTTACAAAGATCCCCAAATAACGTATAGGGCTTTGGGTACAAGCTTGCTGCTGGAGAAAGACACGGAGATTGCTAACTGAAGTATTGAAAAGGAGCAGCTCTGCTTTATTCTGGTTAATTTTATAATCCCCATTCCTTTTAAACTGCTCAAACTCATCCAACACCCCCTGGAATTTCCGGCTCCAAATATAGGATAATATCATCAGCATACATTTAAAAATTTTCCATATCAGATATAGGGGCCTTGATCCTCTCATTACCCCAATTCCTAATGGCCAGGGGCTCTATAAAAAAAAGTCAATAAAATGGGAGACAGAGGACATCCCTGGTGTGTTCCCCTATTTACATCTACAATCCCCAAGGTTACAGTTAATACCTTTGCTTGTGCCCCTTGATATAAATTCTGTAGCACTAGAATGAGTTGAGCAGGAAAGCCAAACTTCTCAAGGCCATAAAAGAGTGCATCCCAGTTAACCAGGTCGAATGCTTTCTCCGCATCAACCATTATTATAGCTGCTTGAATCTGGTTTGCAGAGAAGTAGTCCAGCGCATGGATCATAAAGCCCATATTTACGGACATCATACGATTTGCCACAAACCCCGTCTGATCCATATGAATTAATGCCTGGGTTACTCGACTAATAAGAATAGCCCATATTTTCATTAAAAGCTTATAATTAACATTCAATAAGTGAATCGGTTGATAAAAATAAACATCGCTTGGATTACTATCTTTGTTAAAAAAACTAAGCTAACAATCGTGTACTCATTGAAGGATGAGGGAACCTCCCCACCCTCTTCAATAAAATTAAATATCTCTGTCAAAAAGGGTATATGTTCACTATCAAATGTTCGAAAAAGCTAGTCCAGAAACCCATCAATGCCACTTGCCTTTTTCGGCTTGTAAGTTTGCTAACTGAGGCGGCCGGATGGACTGATAATATTGTGATATATTAGCCTGCAAGATCGAATATTTAGTTTTATACAGGGTCTTATAAAGCTGTAAAAAATTTGGGACACTTCAGTCATGTAAAAAACGAATTCCCCAGTTGCTGGCTTTTGCAGCTCTCTTACAAACATGGCATCACGCTAAATCTGTGTCGAACATGCAAGAAACTTCCCACTTTGCTGATTCTCTTTGTACACTTGTTGCTGAAATGCCCTGGAGCTGTTAATTTTCTCCATAATAAAAAATCCCTCAGATTTTGCTTAGCTTTCTCAAGATGATTCTCTATAGGAAGTTGTAAACCCTGAGTCCTATTCTCTGCCTGAAGGGCCATATTGATAGCCGATTGGAGCTCAGCGATCTGATCTGCAGGCACTTTAGTTTGCTGAGCCTTTTAAGCAATAATATGCCCCGAGCTGTAGCCTTGAAGGCTTCCCAAACTGAGATAAACAATGCTGTACCGCTATTTAAATGAAATACTCCTAAATTCTTTTTCTCATTTACAAAAGCCTCTCTTGGTTAGAAAGAAGGTTACAGTCCAGCTGCCACCAAGGCCTTTCCCCTCTGCTTGTATCAAACTCTACTGTAATGATGACTGGTGAATGATTGTAAAACTAGCAAAAATCTGAGCTTCCCCATTTAAGAGACTGAGAATAAAAAAAAAAAAATCAATACAGGAAGCTGTATGAAACCAATGCGAGAAGCAAGTATAGTAAAACCTACCAGGATGGTCAGAGCACCATGGATCAATTAATTGGAAGTCTTGTTTCAATTACTTTTTTTAGTTTGGTGCTTCAATTGTTTTTTTTTTTAATCAATGTATCCAGAGCTAATTCATGGATGTAATTAAAATCACCCCATAGGATAATCGACCGTACTGCTCCTAAAGCAATATTGTAAATCTGTAGCAATGAGTCTGATTTGTCAAAAACTGGGGAGTAATAATTAACCAAGTTAAGAGGGTTCTGTTGGAAAGTGGTTATTGGTAGGAGAAAGTATGCACCTACCACTAGTAATATGGCCACCAACATGGCATAGGGTCCAGTAAAGGTCTCAGTAAATTTGCCCCGTGCTCAACCCTTGGTAGCTGACAACGAGCAGTTAGGCCTAACTTAGGAGACAGTATTTAAAAACAATAATAAATCAAATGAGTAAGACACAACACACAATAAAATTCCCTCACCAATTTATAAAAATAGGAAATGTTTTTATGAACAAATTACAAAAATCCAATGGAGGGAACCGGAGAAATGAATTTTTAAAGAGTATTTACTTTATAGTGCTTAAAAACATAAGCGCCACTCTGGGACATCTGGTCGCACTTGACCAGGATAAAATCAAAGTTTGAGGCCAAACGCACCCTGATCGGATACACTAAGCAGGAGGCCCATTTAAAAATGTACCTTCACACTTAGAAACTTTTCTGGAGCTTTTTCTTCTGACATGCTCGACCCTCCATAGCAGGGCGGATTGGGTGAAGGTTCTCCAGCTTGACTTTGTGCGAGGTCCCGGTCAAATCCTAGAAGCTTGGAGCTTTCAGCGAGATGAACCTAAAATCCTGGCCACGTCACGGTTGAAGGTAGTTGGCTTGACTCTCGACGTCGTATTGGTCACCTCATGGAGCTTTTTCAAAAAAGTTCTCCTAAGTTCTCCAAACTTCAGGATGTGCTTCCTGAAGGTCTCCTGTAGGTTTAAATGTCCAAATCACCAATCCAACGGTCTCAAATTTCATAGATGGTCTTTGGGATGTCTGGACCACAATGCCCACAACGCACTTGGCCAAATCCTTAAAAGTCCACTTGACGCACTCCAGAATGAGGACTCTTGGTGGAGATGATGCAGGTGGGCTGTGTTAACCTGTAGCTTTCAGGGAGTCTACTCCTTAATCCTTCATAAAGCAGGGCACAGTCCCCAGGCTGTAGTACCGCAGGCTTTGGTTGCAAATCCAAAATCCAGCAGGGCAGTCCTTCTTTTCCTTGTAATTTCAGGCAGCAGATCTGAGAAACTATGCAGCTCCCACATATTTATTCAGTCTTATAGAGTGACAAGCAGGGGGGCACCTCTGTACAATGGGATGCTGGGTGCCAGCCAAAAGCATGACAACTTTCTCCAAAGTGTGGCATGTTCTTGCCCCACAAAGCACTACACTTCCAAAATCCAACATGGATGATTTCTCTCCAGAGGAGTAAGAGCTAGCTAAATCAACCCACTGTGTGGCTCATTTCCATTAGGTCTCCTCCCCATGCCCTCTGTAAATCCCTGTCCTAAGCTTGCCATCTGGCTGGGGCACAGGATGTGGGGGTAGATACTCCTGGAATTCCTTACTGACCTGCTCTCTCTTTGAGCTCAGTTTGATTTACCCAGCTCCCTCTGCAGGACCCATCCTCCTCAGCTTCAGAGTACTCTGCATCAGATAAAGTCTGCTCCGGCCTGGTCACTTATAACCTAATCAAAGCAACCTGGCTAAGCCTGTTAAGCCTGACCAATCAGCAGAGATCTTTAGAAGGCTAGATTTTGGCTTACAGAAGAGAAAGTTCTCTAACTTCTCTTCTGTACTTGTTATGATAAATTCATTAGTGGCACATTGTTCACTTTATCACTACAAATCTTTTAAGTCCTTGAATGATATTTACTCCTTTCCTAGCAATAGTTATACCTAAATAAAATATTGAAATGCTAGCATATGAAGCTACGCATCTACAATGGGGAAAAATGAAATGGGCAGTGATTTACTGATCAGGGCACATAAAACATCTTTTATAAGGTCTCTGCTTATAGGTACTTGGACCCCACCCCTGGGACACCTACTGGAGACCATAGGGGTGCCTAATATGTAAAGATAAGTTTGATCATCACTTTTAAAGTGCCCATATCACCAAAATTTAGTTTGCACACAGTTTACTTTTAAAGACAGTCTGCAAAAGCTAGGCTGCCTTTAAAATAGCAGCAGGTACTCAGCAGTGCACACATGCAATTGCAGGAAATCAGCCTTGAAACTTCCATGGCCTATTATATATGAGGGACTTATAGGTATTTTGACCTCCATAGCCCTGTTATATACAAGGGACTTAGAGGGTCTGTCAATACCAATTGTGAGAATTTACTTTTAAAGACAGGCTGCAAGGCAAGACTGCCTTTAAAAGGACAGCAGGCCCACAGTAGCACACAAATGCAAATGCAGGAAATCTGCTGGGCCTCTAAACCTCTATGTCCCATTATATACTAGGGACTTATAGGTAGATTGCACCCCCTTGCCTCATTATCTACTAGGGATTTATAGGGTCTGTCATTGCCAATTGTAAGAGTACCCTATTACATGCACCTTTTTAAACATAGCATTGGCCAGGGGCCTGTTTAGCAGAGCCCAGGGTACAGTCAGAGTCAGTTACCAGTAGTATCATTCAGCAGGAAAATGGGGGTGAACAGGGAAAAGGATGACTTTGCAACAGTTTCCATTAGCACAAACTTTCAGCCACATTCACCTTTCCTGGGGATCTCTGATTACCTCAGTTACCAGCCAATCCAGTCCCCTGCCTAACAATACTGCAAGCCCCCTTACTGCCAACCCAGCTGAAGCAAAGTAAGCAATCGGATTCGGCTTTGGGATGAAAAGATCCGGGAAGTTGTTTTTAAGTTGAGAAAACAAGGTCAATCATCTAATCAACCCCCAACATTTTCTCTTATTTGACATGCCATTGACATTGCAAGAAATAAGTCTAACTTTTAGACCCATTGCTTAACCACCTTTTGCTAACAAATATTGTTCCTATGTCACTATTCAAAAATGATTCAAATAATCAAAAATGATGCAAGTCCTGTCTTGATTCTGCTCTTTTTTTATAAAAGTGCGTCCCACCAAGCAACCACCAGCTACCCACCCACGTGACCGATAAAACCCCTAAACCCTGTGAGGGGGGAATCAGCTACAATACCCGTCTCATGACTGCTTCAACCCTGCAGGGTGCCATGGAACTGCATCCTTGTGCACACGTGGCCCTCCCACCTCACCCTCCAGCGCACCCATGAACAACACTGAGGCCACATGAATAGCCTGACATCTTATACATTCTCAACTTCCTGGCACAGAGCATCCATTAGACACCCCCTATCCACATCATCAACATTGTTGGCCCAGCCAGGATCATCAGAACAACGGCTTATACAGAACACATGCTCCTAATCAAATAGAAATCTTCTGCAGTAGCTCCTGAGTCTCTGTTAAATTAGTGATCAGATGGAACTGATGCTTTACCAACACCTTCAGCTTAGACTGTTGCCTAATAGTAGCCTGAGCACCCTGGACCTTAAACAGATATAGCATTTTGAGAAAGTATTTTCGGCAGTGAGCTGCAGAGGCCAACATATCAGCAAATATACGCCAATGAGGTATTTCTGGTGTTGAAAACTCTTTTATACTTGGCCAATATGCACTCTTTAACACAGTAGAAAAGTTTACCAAGATGGTTCGTGGTAATTTTGAGTTTGGAAAGGGTTGTTCTGGGACTCGATGGGCTTGTGCAATGGTCAAATCGCCTGAATGTTCTGGCAGGACATGAGTCTAATAGAGGAGTCCACCCCTCAAGGACCCCATCTATACGTAGGTAAGAGCATCATGAATGGTTTTCAAGCTCCTCAATTTTGTACTTTAGCAGAGATATTTGCTTTCTGAACTGATTAATTTCTTCCTGCATTGAGGTGAATTGTGATATTCTGGACTCAGCTTCCTGCAACCTCTCTGGGAATTGAGTCATAGTTCTCTTCAACTTTGGATAGTCCCCGATGTAGGGCTGCTATTTCAATACCCTGTGAGGCCATAAGATCTCTAATTTCACCCAGAATAATATTGAGCATTGTTTTAATATCACATTGTGCAGAGACCATTACGCCCCCCTGAACTTGCTGCTCGGCATTCTGCTGCAGCACCTCCTCGGACCAGAATGTCACCACTGGCTGTAACTGAGGCTAAGTATTTGCCTAGAGGATAGGATCTGTACTGGGAGACAAGGATGCCTGGAAATCAGTAGCCTCTACCTGAAATGAATCCAGACTCGGTCTTGATATAGGGGCGTGTGTTTCTACCAGAGCTCATATAGCTGAGGACTGAGGTGCCACTACCAGACCAGATGGCACTAATTTCCCCTTTACAAACAAGGGGTATTTTTTAGTTTTGCCCTTCTTCGTGTCCACTCCAGCCATTGCGCTCATAGTTGTGTAGTTCTTTTCACTATTTTTGTTGTTCTTATTATTAAGAACAAGAACTTCAGACCTTATAGGAACGTTCATTGCATCCACTGAAATTTCTTCCTTCTGCTCCGAAGACTTGCTTTTTGGCCCCGTCTCACTTTCCTTAGCAATGGTGGTCAGATCTTCCTCTGAATTTACTGGCCTTGATGCCATCCCAATCTCCTGATGTATCTGCAAACTGTGATTTGCCCTTGCAGCTGCAGATTTTGCTTGCGCAGCGCGTTTTTTTAGCTCTCAGGGCCAGCTTTGAAACAGAGTCGCGATTCCCTACAAGGTTTCCTGTTTTAAGGTGCTTTCCCATATTTGTATCCTGCTGCATACAGTCATACAAGCAAGATGCTGACCAATGACTGAAAAAAGCAAGCCTCGCAAGCACAATACAGCACTGACTTAAAATGTCTTAGGGCTGAACTATAGAGAAACCTGTTCAGTGACCCTCATCTGTGTAAAATGTAAGGGCCCCATACAGGGAACAATAGCACTTACCCCCGGTGAAAAACCTGGTGGTTCACCTCTGCAGGCCACCCCTCCAAGAGTAGGTTTATTCAGGGCTGGAACAGAAATGCCAAAAAGTTCTGTTGCGGGCCAGAGGAAACTTTCCTCATGCAACTCCTAATATCGAGACAAAAGGTCACCACTCACTTCAGTTACCAGCCCACTTTTCCTACGTCTTCCTGCTGAGCCCTTTACAATGCTGAATTCCTTGCTGAGCCTGCATCGGCATTTACAGCAAAGTTGCCATTTTTAGGTCGAGCCTCAAGTAGCGCACAAGCGCTGCTCTGCGAGACTTTATGTAAGGGGCTTTTGAAAGCTGACCACACGCTCGTGCACAATGGCCTTTTCCCTGCGGTTACCCGCAGGGCCGCCATCTGTTTGCAATTATCGTGCCCACACGCGGGCGCGATAATTGAAAACACATGGCCATTGTGCACGAGCGTGTGGTCAGCAGGCTGCCGCACTCGCTCGCCCCCGCTCCTCTCTCACGCTGCCGACGACTCTGCTGTCCAGCGCTTCACTTGTGCTGACGCTGCCTCCCTCCTCCGTCTTTTCTGTGCTGCAAGCAGGCAGCCGACTTCAATGATTTCACCATCTTGTTTCTTTTTATGGGAAGAGGCGTCTCCTATTCTGTTGCCCTGAATCATTCAACAGATTAGCCTCTTCCCAACGTGACAAATAAGAGCCCTGTGTTTTCCTGATTTTACCAGAAGCGGTGCTGGTCTGAATTTAGTGCATCTGACACATAATTGGTAGCCAAAGTTTCTTAAGTTGCGAGTTCAATTTTCTGCCGGTTGGATGTAACTTTACTCCTGTCAAGCCGAGCCGTGGGGTTTTCCGTGTAGCTTAACAGCAATTAGATTAATGCCGGGAAGAGGGGACGTGTTACAATCCCTCACACTGTATTTCTAAATGCATTTGCCTCGTAAAGAAATAGATGTACGTTTTTTATTCTTCGCAACAGCCTCATAAACCAAAGAGCGATCTTAGAGATGGAGGCCGCGGCATGTTTTTGAAAGCAGCACTCCTGTCCCTGCCGTTTAGCAGGACGGCCCTGTGCACATTTTATTTACACAGAAATGTCAATAAAGACACAGCACACATTCGTCTCTCCTTCTGGCCTGCGGGATCTCCTTCCTGGACACCCTGCCAAGAGCCCCACCCCAGCCGTGAACCAATCTCTGTGGATCAGTAGGCGTTTTTTTTTACGAGTGCACGTCATGGTTCTGCCGTCAATTGCGCCAAAGAGTACTTACTCCTGCCTTTCGGTTCAGCAGACTCTTGGATTTCCAGGAGGAAGTCACAGTCACTCATGGGCAAATATTTTATGAAGCAGAGCACTGAAATGTTGTGCTAAATCAGAGGTAACAGCCCAGAAGCAGCAAAACACTCTGGCGCCTGCAGTCCACTCAGGCCTCACTTTAATGCCCACAACAGCTCCAGATCATACAGGTAAGGAGAATCGAACGCTCCAAAGAAGACACAGGATGTGACCTCAGTGTCCACAATAAACCCAGGAAACGACTTTAATCTCCACAATGGACTCAAGTGCTGACCATAATGCTCACATTCATAATAACAATGAGCAACTGTTATTATATATTGTTAAACAGTACTTTAAACTACAGCTTCTGGCACATTTCTCCTGCAGTAAATAATAGATAGTATCTAATTCATAGTATAATAGCACCAGCGCCTAACTTCAAAGCCCACAATAATCCCAGAATTGGACTTCAATTGCTACTAAGAATTCGGGATGTGGCATTAATGCTGAATACACCATCAGCACCCAGAAGCTCAAATGCCCAATTTAAGATACTTCTAAGGGATCAATTGCAAACGGACTTGCATCCCACTCAGCCCCTGATTTAATGCACTGCTAATACACATTTGCACACCTCATTAAACTTGTCACACACATAGTTTACTTTATTGAATTCACATAAAACATTTAAAGAAGAAAATACAGTTTACTTTTAGCATGTGTTTGTCCTGTAACTTTGAACCAGCATCTCTTTATGTACGTATTTTATTTTATATTTTTTTTTTAAAGTGTTAGTGAAGCCCAGTACTACTGAGGGATGTACAGTATGATATAATGCAGGTGATGAAACACAGCTGATGTTGTTGCAGGAAGGATATTGTGCTGCATAACTAAATACTTATAAGGCCCCAAAGGCGAGACCTATTGGCTATGCCAATGCTTGTTACTCCTTGCGGCATGCAGCTTCTCATTGCTGTGGCATCCCGAACTCAGCGTTAGTGTTCGCAACCCAGAAACGAAAGCGACATGGAGGGGAGTGCTTCAACAGCGGTTCATGTGGGATCTGCCCACTGCCTCTCGCTTTGCCCCTGCGCTGATTAATTGACTAGTTGTCTCATTTCTCACATGATCTGCTAGTTTGGATACTGTTTCATTGTGGTTAGGAAATATCCAGCCAGTGATTAACAGTGGAATAGTACACCGTCCATATATACTTTCCAAAGACAATTCTCCTACACTACCATAATGTCTCAATCAAAGATGTTTGGCTCAATATATTCATACACTTACATATCACTTTCACAATCATTCTGTCTTATTTACATATTTAGAGAAAACTAAAATTTTCACATAGTTTAAGTATGTATAATCGTTGACTAATCCTTTAGATGTGTTTTTTCATATTTTAAATCAACTCCAGACAACATGTAATCTCCTAACCTGGGCTAATGGAGACGTCCACATGCGGGGAGTAGTCCTCTGTGTGCAGGAGCCCTATGTCTAGGTTGGCTATTTCCACCTACCACTAGAAACAGGAAATTACATTAAGGAATAGGATGTTGGCCATTTTCTGCTCATTATGAGTCATTATCTCACAACACCATCATGAGCCTCCATCCTGCTCTTCCTTTGGCAATTCCAACCCACCAATTGGCTAGGGTAAAACATGAGAGTACCACCAGCTTTAGTGCTCAGAACTTGGAGATTATTTGCAATAAGGGGGCAGAAGTATCCTCAGTTCCTTTGGAGTCCAGAGATACAGCTGAGCATTGCAACGCAGATCTAGATTTGAAGGGAGATCCTCATGGGCTACAGTGCAGTGCTTGTTCACAAATACAAGAGGAAGGAATGCCACAAGTATCGGAACAATCTTTAGTTCTTTGCATGTATTAAGGAGCAGGATGTACTTGACCTGCCTCCCAGACAACTTTGGTTCACTCCTGACAGATACCACTCCACAGGAGTGTCCTGTGAATAGTCTGGTCAACCCGCCATACTCAGATGGATACATTTAAGCAGAAGAGATGCGCTAAGTGTAATATGTGTGTGCCAGGATATTTTGTTTTACAAAGTCCATGTTTCTTTTACCATATGTTGCCCTGTTAAACAAATGGATTGAATGATTGATTGTTTTTTGTTTTCACATTATTTGTTTATAAAATCATTTATGTTTGAAAAGTAAAATTATATTGGCACAATGGACCCTTATTGTGATCATAATAGATGTGTATCTTTTCAGTTATCACAGTTTGCACATTGACTCACATTACATTACTTTTGCCAACATAACTGCATGTAAGGCTGCCATTGTAGAAGTATTAGTCACTATTTCACATGCATTTGTTTTCTAAGTCTAATGAATTTGTAAAATATTTTTTGGCAGGTCTATAATTTGTTTGTACGTATATTTTTATTTCATATATACAAACGAAACATAACAGGAAATTCTACCAATAAATCAGTTCTTTTGTTAACAGATTATTAGAGGGACTTTGTCTCTGTAGGATTGTTTATCAGAAACCAAACTTACATACGTAACCTGCGCTCAACCCTCTAGTATCTTGGCACAGAGCAGTCGGGCTTAATGTAGAAGCAATGTGTAAAGTATTTGTGCAACACTTCAAACAGTAATTAAGTGAAAACAGCACACAAAAAGGATCCTGGAACAAGATAGAAAAATAGAGTTATTTTTAGTAAATAAAAAAATACCAAAACAACAAAAATCCAATCAGTAGAACTGGACATATGCAAGTTTAAAGATGTCAGTGAAAATAGTGCCAAAAAGCACAAAGCACCAACTGTGGATATCTGGTCACAAGTTCACGCCGACCGCGATGGAGTGTGGGCCGGCTACCGGGACCCAATTAGGCCCGCTGAACAAAGTACCGTAAATCCTGGTTAGCAGAGCATAGTGAGGATCTGTTTCAAAGATGTGTTGTGCAGCTGAAGCAATGTGTTGGTTCTGAGTTGTGGAAAGGCTGCGGTGCGAGGTCCTGTGTGGTCATTGAGGATTCCACCGATGAGGGAGGCTTGCGATGTGCAGTCCGCATCAAGAATGTGCACACAGTCAGTGCGATGCATAGGTTCAGAGGAGCTGCGAGGATGCGGTGCTGAGTCCAGCCCCACCTACGAGGGATGCGAGGGTCTGTGCTGAGGATGCATGACACAGCAGCAGTTCCAATAGGGTGATGGACAGTAATGTGACAGAGGTCTTTGCTGTGGTACCAATGCATGCAGCAGTGGTGATGTGTCAGCTCTGCTCTGGGTTGTGTAGTGCAGCAGAGGAGACAAGTCGGTACCACTAGATCCATATAGGCTGGAAGAGCACCTTAGGCCTACTTCCAAGGGCCCAGAACTGGGGTGGCACCACTTGACAAAGTAGACTCACAGATGGCAGAGTCAAGGGGCTGGGGCAAGGTTGTTGGAGTCTTCCGTCTCTGAGGCTCAAGACAGGAGGCCAGCTAACTAGCCCTTGGAGTCACTCTGGTGAACATGGGTTCAACAGATGCAGATCTAGTCCTTCTTACCCAAGCAAGAGGGCAGTAGGTCAGCACAGCAGGACAGTAGTCCTTCAGAGTAGCAGTCTAGTATAGTGGCAGTCCTTTCAGCAGCACAGTAGTATTTCTTTCTGGTATAGCATCCACAGGTTCAGAAGTGTATTAAGGAGTTGGTGTCTGAAGTCCAGTATTTATACCAAGTTGTTTCTTTGAAGTAGGGAGAAGCTTCTAGAGGCATGCCTTTGAAGTGCATAGGTGCTCCGCCTTCCTTGCACTGGCTCCATACTAACGACAAGGGTTTATACAGCCATTTGTGTGGAGGCAGGACACAGCCTATTAAAGTGTAAGTGGGGCTGTACCCAGCTTCTCTCTCCCAATCTTCCAGTGATGGCACATCCAGGCCCACCTAAATTCCCAATTGTGTGTGGCTTTCTAGGAGGAATACACAAAGCCCAACTGTCAACTAGACCCAGTCATGTGATCCAGAGACAGACTGCAGGTACCAAATGAATAAGGCAGGAAAATGCCAACTTTCTAAAAGTGGCATTTTCACAATTGTAATTTGAAAGTCGACTTTACCATGTTAGAATTTTTCATTACAATTCTAAAGACACCAAACACGAACTTTTTACCTGCTCCCATTTGGAAATTGCAGCTAATTTAATGCAATAAGGAACCTCCAATGCTGTCCTATGAGTTTTTCATTACAAAAACATGTAAAACATAATAGTCCATGCCCAACCTTTTGAAAAACAAAGCTCCTCTGTCTCTGGGCTGCCCAGGGCCTATCTGTGTGCTGACTTAAATGTATCAAATGTATAAAATTCTCCTGAAATTAAAAAAAGGAAGGCTTGGGTCTAGCTAGAGGTAAAAGAAAATTATAAACACGTGGCAGGATCAGAGTGGATTGAATGTCCTTCTGACCAATGTTCAAATTGCTTTTACAGCATACTTTTGAGTGGCCTTGAGGCATGTTGTCAAAATTGTTTGGCAATTTCAAGATTACTGATTATGGCATCAATATTTGTAAATCGCTATCATCAGTGAGAAACCCTGTAACCATTTGTTTTGAGTATTGCATGCTGACACCTGTAGTCTCACATGGATGTGTAACGCATAATGTGAACACTGTTCTTCGGTTGTATAGTTCTGTTTATACAACGACAGCACACAGTTTCATTAGCTCAGTCCTTTTCACGTTTATGTTCAAGAGGTGACAGTTGTTTTCTTTTTCACTGGGGACAGGCACATGGTTCACATTGATTGTTTGGCACTCGTGTTAGGCTGATTCACTTTACCTCAAGCTTTGAGTGATTACCATGGTTCACAGACTGTTCACAGTTAAAGCATGAAAGACACAGATGAACACTTTTCTATTTAATATGAGTACTATTTCTACTATATTGCATGTTATCAATACATTTTTTACTTTTGGCTCTGTTAAATTATTTTAAACAGCCCTTCTTGTTTGCAAATTATTTACAGTTACCCAGAAGAAGGTATTATTTCCCAAAATGCACTTCCTTTTTTTGTTATGAATCTTGTATCTAAGAAGACGGTTACAATGTTACAATCTACCTTCCTGCCAAATTTGGTGTAATTGCATCCAGAGATTCGGGCTGCAGTCATGTTCAAAGTTCCTATGAGAATTATCATGGGGAATCGTAGTTTTCTTTTTACCCTCCTTTCACTTTAACTTTCCATGCACAACAAGGCTCCCTATGACACTTTTTTGGGGAACATTTTGTGAAGTTTCATAAGGTCATAAGCAGCAGATTGTGGGGGTGTTATAGTTAGATCGGGTAACTATAACTGCTGAATTTCTATGGTTTTGTACAAGTGAAATCTGAGCCTATCTTTAACGTCCATGTAACCTTTGTTTTTTTCAGTTAATTTCTAAGGTTTTTAAATTCTAATTCCTAAATATAACGTCCCTGTAACCTTTGTTTTTTTAAGTGAATTTCTAAGATGTTTTAACTAGTAGTCAAGTTTGCAGAGTTGTGGGTAAAGGGGGCGGACCTCCAACCAGCTCTCAGGAATCCTACTGTGTGGGACTTACTAGAGGTAATAGAAGGGGTTCTTGGCCCCCAAGGACCCTTCGCATCCAAAGGGACTTAATCCCCCAACCAGTAGTATGCCAAGAGGTGCATTTGGAGAGGGGTGGAGAAAGGGGGTGGGGCCTCTGTTCAGCTCACAGCAATCCCACCATGTGGGACTTACTGGAGGTAACAGGAGGGGTAGTTGGCCCCCCAAGGACTTCATCCCTCAACTAGTAGTGCACCAGGATGTACGTTTGCAGAGTGGTGAAGAAAGGGGGCTGATTTATTTTGACTTTGTTATATTATTAGGGGTGTGGGGGCCATGCAACCCCCCCTCCCCGGGCCAATTCCGTCCTCGGGAACCCCATCACCCGGGGCCCTGCCTTCTTTTTTTACAGTAGGGAGGGGATCCACGCAGCCCCCCTCCTTGGCCAATTTTGGCCCCAAAGACCCCATCCCAGGGGCTCAGCCTCCATTCTCAGTGCCCTAGACCCACCCAGGGCAGCGAGTGCCTTTAGATGAGGACCATGAGGGGAGCCGGAAAGCCCTCATGGTCCCTGCTGGCTCCCCGCCTCCTGTGGGAGCCGGCATTGCTTTCACACACAGGAAGCTGCTGGAAAGGCAGCTCCACGTCTGTGAAAGAAATTCTGCTCTGCTTCCAGTATTTTTAATGCTCTTGTTTGCTGGAAGTGGAGTATTTGCTCCTTGAGACTTTCACGCGGAATTAGCCGTGCTTTACAAGCCCATGATTGATTGATTGGCTTGCTGTGGCTTGGCAGGAGTGGTAAAGCCAGACTAAACAGCTAAGTCCCAGGGGTGGACCCGTGGGACATAGCAGGAGCTGGCCCCGGGGTTTGACGGTTTCAGGGGCATTTATGGCTCCAAGACAGGTGTTGTGTGGCACACTCCTTTCTTTATGTTGGGCCTGCCCCGGGGAGGTCGTGGTCCCCGGGCCGAGAATGGCCTAAGAGAGGTACCGTTTGGCCCCACTCCCCTATTTACAAAAAGAAGTTGGCCCCAGGGAGGTTGTGGTCCAGGGGCCCTGGGGGGGTTCCTGAGGCCTACCACTACCAATTGATCATGGCCCTGGGGAGGTGGTGGTCCCTGGGGCCAGGGGGGTCCAAGAGGACCACCATTTAAATTTTTCATCGGTACCCACAGATCCAGTGCGACTCCAGCAACATGTTTCTAAAAAAAAGGCTTTTTTGGCCCTGCCGGATCCGGTGTGACCCCTCCCTAAAAGGCCTATATGGTCAGGGTAATTCTACCCTGCCCCCTTTTTTTTTTTAATGTTTTTTCTGGGACTCAGATTGAAGCGTTGGCAGGCAATCAGATTTGAGCACTGGACTGTCGGATCATCAGAGGATCTGCGTCCCTATATATACAAATTTGGATTTTGGTTAATAACTCCGCAACAACTGAAAGGATTTACACCACATCACAAAAGTCCATTTCCTGGACCAACGTCTTCCTTCCTGCCTAATTTGGTGTAATTCCGTTCAGTTGTTCGGGCTGTACCTGTGTCTAAAGTTGGAATTAGCATGTGGAAAATGCGTTTTGGGACCCCCCCTTTTTCCTGGCCTGTGCTTGATGGATCACCACAAAACTTTCAAGACAGCAGCTGGAGTGTGTGTGTGTGTGTATACCTCTCTTGGGCTCTTTGTTTAGCAAATGCAGTGGGGCTGCATGAACCTCCCGCAGCCCTGGGGGCTGCCACCTCCCCAGGCCTTTCATTTGAAATAATGCAGGTGGTGCACAGACCCCCGCAGCCCCGGGAACTGCAACCTTCCCGGGGCTTTTGTAAATTTAAATGAAGAAACTGCACGGCCCCCCTGCAGCCCTGGAGAGGTGGTGGCCTCCTCCCCGGGGCTAAATTAACATTGAAGGGGGGCCGCGCTGCCCCCCTCATGGAGCCATAGATGGCCATGGGGACCAACACCCCCCCAGGGCCGGCTCCTGCAATGTCTCGGGGTGCCCACACTGGGACACTGTAGTTTGTTATGACTGTTTCCGCCAAGCCGTAGCAAACTGTGCTCTGCTTCAACTACCCCTCCTGTACCTCCAGTTCGATTGCTAAGAGGTCTCCGGAGGCCACACCCCCTTTCTCCACCACTTTGCAAACATGCCTCCTGTTGCACTACCAGTTGTGGGATGAAGTCCACTTTACTCCTGAGGGCCTAGGGGGCCAAGAAGCCCTCCTGGTAAGTCCTACACAGGGGGATTCCTGAGAGCTGGTCAGAGGCCCAGCACCCTTTCTCCACCACTCTGCAAACGCAACTACTACTTAAGAAAACATAGAAATTCACTGATAAAAACAAAGGTTACAGAGACATTATAGTTAGGAATTAGCAACTAAAAACCTTACAAATTCACTGAAGAGACCAAAGGATAAAGGGATGTTATAGTTAGGCTTAGATTTCACTTTTACAAAACCAGTGAAATTCAGCAGTTATAGCTAGCTGAGCTAACTATAACTTGCGCAACCCGCAATGCACTGCTTATGACCTCACATATTACATCACTCATGACATGGTCAGTGACATCTCAATGACATCACTGATGCCATCATCCACAGAATCTTTCACGTACCCACTCACACCCCCATAGACCCTTTCATACACCCACTCTCACCACCACACAACCATTCACAAAACCGTTCAGAGACCCATACCTTTACTTACATACCCACTCACTGTTTCATAGGTCTACACACACATCCACTCATTCACCTATACAGCACTCATACACCCACTCACTCACTAATACAGCCACTGACATATGCACTCATAAACCCATAAAGCTACTCACACAGAGTCATTCACCCATAGAGCTACTCACACACCTAGTCACTCACCCATTCGGTCAATCACACAGACACTTACTCACCTATACAGATACACACACACTCACTTACTCATACAGATACTAACATGTACTCGCTCATCTATACAGTCACTGGCACAAGCACACACTCACCCATATAGCCACTCTTACATTCACTCACTCACTCACTCATACAGTCACTCATATACCCCATCACTCACCTATGCTGCCTTTCACATACCTAGTTACTCACCCATAAACCACTGACACATCTAATTACTCACCCACACAGCCATAAAAACACTCACTTACCCATATAGCCCCTCACACATGCACTCACTAACCCATACAGGCACTGACTCACCCACTCACTCATCCATACAGGCTGTCACTCACCCTCTCACCCACCCACACAAACACTCACACAACCATACAGGTACTCACACAACCAGTCACTCACCAATACAGCCACCCACATATCCACTGACACACCCATACAGCTACTTAGACACCAACTGGCAGACTGATGCAGACTGATGCAGAAATTCACACAACCAGTCACTCACCCATACATTCACTAAGACACCTATTCACTCATTTACCAAATGAATCATCCGTAGAGGCACTCATATAACCACTGATTCAACAATACACCTTGGTATATATATTTAACAGCCATAAACTGTTTTTAAAACACTCACAGTCACTGGATGATGTCATCAGTGATGTCATTTGAGTTGTCATTAGTGGTGTCATCACTGATGTCACTAACCATGTCATGAGTGATGTAATGTGTGAGGTCATATGCAGTGCATTGCAGGGGGCTTGAGTTATAGTTAGCTCAGCTAACAATAACTGCTGAATTTCACTAGTTTTGTACGTGTGAAACCTGAGCTGAGCCTGGCTATAACGTCCCTGTAATCTTTGTTTTTTTCACACACATACACACATGTATATATATATATATATATATATATATATATATATATATTTATATATATAGATATATATATTATATATATATTCTGCAAAGGATGTGGGCAGACATGGTCTCAGGTGCAAATAATTTATGTGTGTGGTGATACCAAGCTCACAGTGAATGTGGTTCATTTCATGGGTTTTAATTACTGATGTATACCACTCACATAAATAAATGCATTCTTTGCATTGTGCTTGCATCCACTGCCTTTATTTCAAAGGAGTGTGTATGATTTCTCTGAAAACTTTTGAGTGTGAACTGTGAACTGTGCATGTGGTCCACAGAGTATTTGGGCATGTTGCCTCTGCTTGCCTGACAGGGAGGGTGTAGGACTGAAGGTTTGGGAGGGATGTAGAGTGGACATCAAGTTAATTATTAAGACCAGATTCCATTCCACATTGCGCTAGGTCGGTGCTTGGGCTGAATTAAGGGATGTTATTTTCTAGAATAGTCTGATATCAGGGGTGTTTGGTATCCTCTGTCACTTTACGTTGCTAATACATATTCCAGCTCCGTAAGTTGCAGTACATGAAGAGTAACTGGTCATCAATAGAAACATTTTGTGAAGCGAATGGAGTAGCAATATCATTGTAGGGAGCAAACGATGTGTAGGAAAGAGAATTTATTTTAGGGAGAAGTTTAAAGGGATGAATTGATTTGGTTAGCCAATGCTTGATGCCCCTTTGTAGAGACTACTACTAATCATAGTCCTCTTTATCTTACTATTTTTCAAAGGAACCAAACAGAGCCAAATCGGGCAAGAGGGGAAAGGGTACCATCATCATCATCAGCAGAAG
The DNA here is from genome assembly GCA_963921515.1 of Calotriton arnoldi. Taxonomy (NCBI): domain Eukaryota; kingdom Metazoa; phylum Chordata; class Amphibia; order Caudata; family Salamandridae; genus Calotriton; species Calotriton arnoldi. Next base: position 1,093,465 of record CAWUFW010006098.1, on the reverse strand, counting down.
TATGGCCAGGGTCTAAGCAGGCGATTGAGCTGGGGAAGATGCCCCAGCCACAGAAGGAATTCTTGCTGATGCTGGTAAGTAATGTTTTTGATGTATTTCTTACTTTAACTATTCCCACCTAGTGTGTATATTGCCATTCTATATTTTTCACATTTTGAAACCTCCCCTGGTAATCTCAAAGTTGAATGTTAGGTATCCCTGCATATTTTCTTCAGTTTTCTATATTTCCTTTTCCCCATCTGACTTCCTCCAGTCTATAGCTTTTTTTCCCAACCCACTGTTACAGAAACCTCTACTGCATCCTTCATGTACATATGCTCTATGCTCTATCTCTCTGTGGTACAGTACACAAAAGGAGACTGATTTTATTTTTAAGGATGAACTGAAGAGAAGTAAAGGAATGCTAAGTCAGTTATTTTATTTGTTTGCCCTCAAAACGTGCTTTCTTTTAAAGAGTACCTTCTAACAAGTACTATCGGTCTCCTCTTTATTTTTCCTCATTTCAGCACAGTCCACCACCATCAACCCCCACTTGCCCAGGTGGTGCTACTGGTAAGTCATGTTAAATATTATCTACTTTTAAATTATCATTCATTAGGTTCTTTTGCATTTTTTCTGACTTCCCCTGTCTATTTTAGTGTCTGCTTTCACCATGCAAACCTGCCTCCTTGTGTTTTCTTTCTTTTATATTCCGGCAGTTTACACAGCTGACTTCCTGCTGTCTGTGCCTTTTTTACCCTACTTGATAACCTTTCTCTCCCCTTGTTTTACATGTTTTGTGTTAACAGAAGACTGTTGGTAACATATAAAGGAACATAGGCATAAGTATTCACACCATGTATGTTAACAGAAGGGTTTATTGATAAATCATACATAGTAGATACAGAGATGGTTATCATGGAACCGCAAAAGGATGTCATGTCATACAAGTTTCCATGATGTTATGACAGTGCTGCATGGCGGGCTACCACCATACTTCCTTTCCATTCCCTTCTACCCTTTCATTGTTTTTCCAATCTTTTCGGAGTCATGACCCTACATTATGAATAAAATATTATACAGAATGAATGGTTGACTACTTACTTAGTCAATTAAACTTTTCAAAGTGATACTTCGGATAGTAGATAATAATGGCTAACTTAACATTAATGATGTATTACCTTTGTAAATTGTGCAAAATAATGTTATGGTTTCCTGCCGCAGGTATCTAAATATGGGTGCTATGTTTTTTTCTAGGACTGGAAGTACTCCAGGCTCTTGTGGAGGAGGGCAGAGACCACCTTCCAGCGGAGAGGGAAGGAGCAGCTGCTGGGACAAGTATTAAGTGACGTTCCTTTCTGATTGACAACTACTGCATTTGTTAAGGTATTTCACCCTTTCTTCAAAGGCAACTTAGCAATCATTTTATAAATTATCCACCCTCCTTTGTTTCTGTCTAATCATCCCTACCATTCAGTTGTTAGAAGAAAAGGTGTGGTGCCTAGTGCCTTTTCGCTTATAACTTACCTCATTTTTACTGTCTCACCCAGCCCTTAAATTGCAATCCCATCTCGACATGTGCCACATTTCTCCCACAGTTTCTGCCTAAGGGACTACTTTCATGGCTTCATTACTATCCCATATTCTACCTCCCATTAACCATACGACTAAGCTTACTGGTGTATGAAACCAAACCAGTCCATATTCAAACATAAACTTAGCCTAAGGCCTGCTATTTAACTTACCTCACCCTACCATGTACTGTAAATTATTTGCACCATAGCCAAGGAAAACATTATCTGTATAGCAATATTTTGAGTGGAGGGTGTAGTGTATATTGAAATCAGTCTTGAATTGTACTCAGGGTGGGACTCAGGAGGGGGTAGGAAGAATAAGAGCAGGGCCATTGGTATTTATGATGACCGGCCACTAACTGTCCCGAAAGACATGCTGCCCCTCCAGGATGTTTCCATTAATGTTGCACGTTATCATCAAGTAGATTGTGCAGCATTAATTAAATGTGCCATATTCATTAATGCCAATATATATATTTATATTTGACAGCTCGTTAATTAATTAACTCACATTAAGCGTGTGTTGCAGGTGACACCACATTAAATCCTTTTAACTTTCATCCCTTTAGTAGAAATATCCATTTTGAATTATGATGGTGATCATGGATTAATTCATACCATGATGTGCTACTGCATTGTAGGAAGTATGTATGGGAAACATTTCCTCTGACAAAGAATCACATTAAAAAAATCAATGGCCCTAGAGGAACAGCAAAATTGTGGCTACTGTAAAATGGGTTCAATACTAAAATTCATGCTCCTATTTTTCTAATTGGATCATCCAGCTACTCTTGCCCACTCCTTGTGGGACACAGTCATGCAACTACACCTGAAAATGGAGGCAAATTGCGGTGAAGTACCACTGGCTGGTGTCGTTCAGGGAGGAGGTAGCCGCTGTTGCCTTTGTCCACCAGCCGGAGATATTTCGGCAATGACATTACTGCAACTGCATTCAGCCACCCAAGCAACCCCCCCAAACATCACCACCGTGGACTTTGTCATCCTCAGAAAATTGTGCACGACCTGAAGAAAATAAGATGTGGCCTGCAGGAACTTTTGCACCATGTGGATGCTTTGGAGGGCTATATTTTATGAGGGCACAGAATTTGTTGTAGTAGGTGAGGTTAGGAAGGACAGTTGGGAACCGAGTGTTTTGGGGGTATGTTGGATTTCAGTGAGGGGGTGTGCCTGTTGTGGGAGGAGAGGGTGGGAAGGACAATTTAGAGACAGGATATTTCTGGGGTATGTTGCATCTGGGTGAGTGGGTGGCCCTATTGTTGGAGGAGAAGTTGGAAATTTTGTATATTTTTGTTCAATTAAATAAATGGATTTTTCGTTTACCATCATGAATATGGTCAGACTTAATATTTTAGTGAAGAGATATACCTGTATTATTGACAAGAAAATGAAAAGAATTTGGGGCTAGATGTACGCAAATTGGTAACTAGTCACAAACTGGTTACTGACCACAAAAATAGCATTTTCGAATGTACTAAAAGCAGTCATTGAGATATTTTTCAGAACCAACATGTTATGAAATCAATATTTTAATGGCCAGAGTTTGTGAGTCAATGTTACCGATTCCCAAATACCGAATTGCAAATTGTATGTATCAACCATTCGCAAACATTGACTTGTCGCAAAATGTGGTTTTTACACATGCAAATTACCACCAACTCTGATCAGGTGATAACCAGGTGCAACATATATAAAAAGGACCAAAATGCATTAGGGTGTTCCACAATGGCAGTGCTGTATGTGATTGCAAGGAATATGGGAATTCTCAATGCTCTTCAGTGAAGAAGGAGACAGGAACGGTTATTCAGAGTGAGGGTTACACTTTTCCAATAAACAGAGGAGGAAATATGTGAGAAATCCAGGCTGAGTAATGCAGTTGTTTTTGACCTATTTGGACAAATAAGGCCTCAACTTGACAGAAACACTCTCAGAAGCAACGGCATACCCACCCTTGTGCAGGTACTATGCTCAATCCATCGTTTAGCCTCTGGGAGTTACCAAGGTGTCATTGCTGTTGCAGGTGGGGTATCACAGAGTTCCCTTTCTATGTTTTTTAAGGCTTTCCTAGATGCGATGATACAGTTAATACATTATCATATAACTTTCCCAAGCACAGGAGCTGCAATTAGCCAAATTGAATTGTATAGCATTGCCCAATTTCCTCATTTAATAGGATGTATTGATAGCACCCATGTTCCCATATGTCCTCCATCTTACGAGTACAGATTTAGAAACAGGAAAAACACCAACTCCCTCAATATCCAAGTGGTATGTAATGCAAAATATGTCATAACAGATATCATTGCAAAGTACCCTGGCAGTACACATGACTCATTCTTACTCAGGCATAGCAGCATTTACTCACATCATCTCAGAGGAGAGTTTGACGATGGCTATCTGCTTGGTAAACACTGCCTATGTATGTGACTTAAATGTCCTAAATGACTAAATTGTGTCTATGATAACCACATTTACCAAATGTTTTATATGTGACAATACATATGCCCTAAGATCATAAATTTGAACACCATATCTTCATCCATCTAATCAAAGTGAGGTAGGCTACAATGCAGCACACAAACAAACCCGGTCTATCATTAAAAGGGCATTTGGTTTACTGAAGAGTAGATTTAGCTATCTCGATAACAATGAGGGTGCCCTACAATATTCCACAGAGGCAAGTTGCAAGAGCATCGTTGCATGTTCAATTCTCTACAATGTTGCAATGCGTAAAGGATTGCCAGAAATCATATCTGAATCAGAATCTGATTATGATGAACCCCAAAACCCACCAGCACAGGCAATACAGAAAGATTCATTGGCAGCAAAGGAAAAGCTGGATGTACGGCCAATACAAATCATTACTTTTGAGGTATGTAAATTATGAAGCTTGTTAAATTTTGCACAAAGCTAAACACAAGAAGTGCAATGTTAAAATACCCTTTAATTTTCAGGTTGTGAAGTAACATCCTTTTCACTCTTCAGAATGTTCAAATGAAAGAAAATCGTCAGTACTCATGGTATTCAAATAGCAAAATATGACAAAAAAAATATGTAATGCAAATGTAAGACTTATTACTGTTTGCATCCACTACAAACTGAACTTTGTCTCATGGATGAAGGGGTGCCTTCAGTACCAACAACCCCACCTTGTGATCTTCTGCGACGCACACTTGTTGCCTTATTCACATGGCCACTGCTAATACTGGATGGCTCCTCACTTTCGACGGGCCCAATTGCACCAGCTTGTGCAATTTGAGTGGTCTGTAAACTCTCTGTCCAGTGGTTACTTGCACAAGGACCGTGCATCATCACCATTTAAGTGACCTATTTCAACCAGCAGCCCTACAGTACTGTATGAGAGTGTTGTAGTAGCCCGTGTAAGGTGATTTATACATGAGAATAAATTATGTTGATTACGTCTGTGCCTTGCATTCTCCTGTTGCATCTGGCCACATAAATTGTTCATAGGTTCTATCGTAGATTCCACTTTTTGTCTCCAGAGACTCGTGGGATTCTTCAATGGTTGTCGCTAGATGTTGGAAGCAGCTTATGATGCTTCTTTCTAGTCAAGATATTTTTTTGGTCATTATTTCCATGTGTGGCATCGCCCATATCTTGAATGGACCTGATCTAGGATTAGGTCGCCTGACAACACTGCCATGTCAGACACGAGTACCCTTAAGCAGTTGTCTGTGCCTCACTGCAGATTCTTCTGTGACATTTGGACTCCCTGGATCATCCACTTCATCAATGGGCAGTGTCTGACTATCATGTTCAGGACTGCTACTTTGCCTCTAGGGTGATGTATGTGGCATAATTGACTCATTCCCTTCTTCTATGCACATCTGTGCATCTTCCTGATCCTCTCTTTCATGTTCTGTTTGAGCTGGAATATCTGTATAGAAATGCAATGAGAAAATATTTGTAAATAAATGTTGTATGTACACCTTTGTTTGCATCATTTAAAGTACAATACGTTTGCCTTGTGTTTAGGTGTTCATAATGAAGTACTACATATCCCATAATACACTACTAGGGTAGGCCTAACAGTTCTAAGGGTGTTTTTTTCATGTATTCTATCATAGGTAAACATTTCCCAGCCTAACATGGTTACAATGTCACCTCACACATTGCTGCAAACATGCTACTGTAACACTGTAAGTGTTTGTATGACTCTTACCTCTTGAAGTAGCAGGAGCCTCTGAAGTGTCAATATTGCTGAGGCCACACACAGTTTCTGGCCCGATACTTTCCTCAAGAGGAGTTGGTGGTGGCTGAGCTGGAGGTCCTCCTCCTGTTGCACGGGCCTTGGAGATTGTGCCACCTTTCAAAGACCTCTTCTATAGATCTCTGTGTGACCCTCACAGAGTTGATGCGCACCCGGTTGTTGAGCCATATTTTTTTCTGCTGTGCTCCGGCACAGAGAAGGATCTTTTTCCAAACAAGGTATCATGATGGGAAACATAGTCTTCAGTGAGTATTTCCAACTCTTTCCCTGAAAATTATAATTTTATCTTTCTCCCTCCAAGGGCCGTCCCCTTTTTAAAATTCTGCTGGGACATTTTCCTTCTTTACGGGGTTGGATGGCTGAGATTGGTGCTGATCCCGATTGAATTGAAGTGGTGCTGATTCCAATTTTAATGAATTGGAATTTACCTGTCTCCCAATGTTCTTATCACCTGCTGCTACTTTACTCCCTGTTTGTGATTTCATTACTCGCTGGCAGGTAAAAATTCGGTATTTGCAACTCGATTCACTATTTACAGATTTGCTATTTGCGACTCGTACCGAATCAGTAATGGCCAGTCGCTCATTTTCGTACATGCCAAACACCGATTTATAAATTGTGATTTAGTAAGGATCACAATTTACTAATCTGTATTCTTTGCTTCATACATCTAGCTCTTGGTGATTAGTAATTTTAGTTTAATTTTAGTTTACTCTTGGTAAATAAACTCTTGGTCTCGGAAGAGTCTAGCTATGATGGACAAGATAGAAGATAAGAAAGAAGTGTAGCTTGCCAGACCCTCCTATCTACCACAACATGATGAATCATTTATCTGGCAATACTCATTTTGTGCAAGTAAGGTACCTGTTCGAAGTGTGTGGTGTCCCTATGTCTCTGCCTATTCCAAGGAAGTGATACACAATATAGAGCAGTCTCAGTTGTTACTGGGAGTACAGCAAGGGAATGAAAGGAAATGGAAAAACTCAGCAGATTCTCACCATTTGCCCATGTTAAAGTCAACTGTCGAACCAAAGGTTGAAATAGTCTTTCTCACCTCTCAGCACTCAGCCATCCTGGGCCAATACATTATAATTGCTGAGAACTCCTTGATTGACTAACTGTGTCATGCACATTAAACCACTCTATTTCAGTTTATCATTTACAATAGTTTGTTAACTAAGATGCGTACCAAATATAAATTATACATATATTTTTCTTGCAGTCCTCCTATATGTAAATTCTGTTGTATAAGTCTGGAAAGTAGAGTTTGTCCCAAGACTCAGGGGGTCATCCAGACCAAACAGACCAATTGCCCTCTTCATCCTCAGTTGTTTCAGTAGCACTATAGTCCTCTGGAAGAAAGTGTTTGTTAATTTTAATCATCACCGCTCTCTCCACATTTTGAGGTGAAAGACTGGTCCTTCTGACTGTGATAACTGCATCAGCTGCACTCAGAACACTCTGCGAAGAAGCTATGGCTACCGGACATGCAAGATACTTTATAACAAGAACGTTGAGCTCTGGCCACTGTGCCCTCTTGTCACACAAATAGATACATGGGTCTTGATCAAGATACACCTTTGTTGGGTCATCCAGATAGTCTTGGACCATCTTCTGAATTGTCATTGTTACTGACTTTTTCTGTGCCTTCGCCTCTACACTTGTCTTAAGTCCTGCTGAATGAAACAACCCATTGCAGAGGCTAGCTATGACTTGAAAGGATTGTTGCTCTGGGTTTTGGAGTAGCTGGAGATTGTGCTAGCTGCTGCTGCAGAGACTGCAAGCCAACAGCACTGCCTTATGTGGGTGTAGAAGGTACAGTTCAGAACTTTTACCCCATCCTTGAATTTCCTGTCATTCTTCCTCTACAGCAGTCCCTTTACTGACAATCTAAGGGCCTGATTTAGACCTTGACAGATGGGATGCTCCATCACAGCGGGGATGGATATCCAGTCCGCCGAAATATGAATCCCATAGGATATAATGAGATTTATATTTTGGCAGACAAGATATCATCACGGTTGTGTCAGAGTAACCCATCCGCCAAGATCTAAGTCAATCTCTAAGTCTTGTAAACAAAGATATCCATTTCAGTAAAAGGAATGAATGTGGCTAGCACTTTTATGTATAGTGGATCCAGAATTGTGGCACAGATGTAGTCCTTGGCAGGCACAGTCTCTTTTTGCATCATTTAATTAGTGTTCAAGTGAAGGATTAAGCTATCCACCAAAGAAACAGTTTCTTCCTAGACACTGGTGAACGTTTGTTCCAGCTCATTCAATAGATCCAGTGGTGGAGGCAACAGTGGGACTCCTTGGCTCATAATACTGTCTTCCTTGCTGACTTCCTGTGTCATAATCTTGAAAGGAAGTAGCATTTGTATAAGGCACTCCAGTAGCCCCCATTTGCCCACCCCCATTGTCTTTGCTTAGGCAGTTGCACCCTGTCTCTTTTGAATTACATAATCATAGATTGACTTACTGCTCAAGCAGGTATTCCAGCATGTAATAAGTTGAGTTCCAATGTGTTGGCACCTCCTGTATGATGGCTTTTACAGGGGGTTTATTAGCACTCTGAAGGATTGTCAACTGCTTCTGCGCTTTGAATAAATGACTGAAATGTGTGCATATTCTTCTGCAGGTGACCAGTATGTTGCTGGCTACCTCTTCTTTTTGAGAAAGTCCTGCACGATTAGACTGAAGCAATGGGACTCTGAATTATCCACAGTTAGCCTTGGCTTTCGCTACATTACTGCTACTGGCAACAAATCCAATTGTGAGGTCTCTGGGTTTAAGGCAATCATATATCTTTACATTGAACACTTCCAAAATGTTGGTTGTTGAATGCAAATTATCCATGGCAAACTTCGTAACAGTTGCATGCTGCCGAATGTCCTGAAAAGCATCACCCACTCTGAGACAAGCAGCTACCCTTTTCCTAACTCCCTGGAAAGAGATCCAGGGAGCAGTGATGCACATTTAATCTGTTGCTTGACAATGGATCCACATGTCCATCGCGAGATGGATGGACTGAACAGGACTCTGCTTCATAGCTTTGCCAACCAACTGAGGCACTTCATGATGCAGCAGTGGCACAGACACTCTGGCAAAATATCTTCTGCTGGGGACCTTCAATTTTGTGCAGAAAGCCTCTACACATTTCAGAAAGCTAACATTTTAGTCAGCTTCTCGTTGTAGAAACTGGCTTTTTCAGGTGGTTCAGTGACTCTTTGGTAAACATAGCCTTAACAGTAGGCTCTTTCTTATTGCCACAAGCGACCTACGTGTACCAGCAGGAGGTAAGCTGTGGTTGAATCCCGCTGTGCATTGTGCTATGTAAAGGTTGCTGCAGGTGAGGATTATTTACTATAGAGGGGCTTCAAGTGTTGCATAAACTGAGTCTCTGGCTCAGCTCTACAAGGTTTGTTTTCACACCCATGGGTGGCACGAGTGAACTTAGTCCAATGCACCAGTTCTGAATGTAAAAAGCAGGATATTGTAGACCCACTGAATCCCAACAAATATATAATTGACGTGTTGTGAATGCTTTTGCTATACTAACAGGGAACAGTGGTAATGCAAATGATCATTCATTAATGTTTACACACTCAAGATCACTAGAAAAGGAATATGTATTTCAACATATCAATTTTAAAATAGTTATTTGAAAAAGCCAGGATCTAATGCACATAATATTGGTAGCATCCCAAAGATAAACAAAATCAGCTAAGCTTTTAAATAATAGTGAAAACAGGGAAAAATTGTAACATCACAATTTATAGCCCTTACAATATCACTGTGCTACAGTAGCGGTCCGTGGTAGGAGTGCCGGCCGGGTGGTGACGTGGGGTGGGGGAGGGGCAGGGTGGGGGGTAGTAAACCACGAATTACGGCCGAATACAGGTAAGTAAACATTTAAATGAATAAAACGAATTTCGTTGTGAGCGCTGCATCGCCAAATGCGATGCAGTGCGCGCGCATATTTAGCCTATAACTTTTTTTAAAATTTCAGTGCTTTACAGTGAATTATAAATCACAGTTTTTTAACTCTTTACTGTAGGTCAGTCCTGATGTTATTGTTATTGATATATATATATGTATTAACTATTGGACTTTCTTGTCTTTCTTCCCTTTTCCCTTTTCTCCTCCCTTCCTTCCTTTGGGCTTAGTACGTATTTACGTCTTTATATATTTATATGTCTTTATCAACCATTAAGAGACTTTAGTCGCATCTACTTTTATTAATATATTTGCTTATTTTTTGTTAAATGTGATTGAAGTCACTGTTTTATGATGTAATCTTATGCAAAAGTTTTAATAAAAAATTACAACACAAAAAAAGAAATTCACTGAAAAAACCATAAGTTTCAGGGACGTTATAGTTAGAAATTAGCATTTAAAAACCTTGGAAATTCACTGAAAAAAACCACAGGTTTCAGGGACATTATAGTTAGAAATTAGCATTTAAAAACCTTTGATATTCACTGAAAAAACCACAGGTTTCAGGGACGTTATAGTTAGTTGGACATTTCACTTGGACAAAACCAGAGAAATTTGGCCGTTATAGATAGTTGAGCTAACTATAACTCGCGCCCCCGCAATGCACTGCTGATGACGTCACATATTACATCACTCATGACATGGTCAGTGATATCACTGATGACATCAATGATGACATCTCAACTGACATCACTCATGACATTATCCACTTAATAACTGATGCACCTCCTCACACCCTAATATAACCCTTCATACACCCACTCTTAAATTCAGACTACCATTCTCGAAACCATAGACACACCAATACCAGTTAGTACATACCCACTCACTGATTCATAGGTCTATATACACATCTACTCACTCACCCATACAGTCACTCATACATGCAGTCACTCATCAATACAGCCTCTGATATATGCACTCATACATCCATACAGACACTCACATACTGCCACTCATCCACAAAGATACTCACACACCTAGTCAGTCACCCAAAGACTCAATCACACTGCCATTTACTCACCAATACAGTTATACACACACCACCTTACTTACTCTTACAGATACTAACACATACTTACTCTCTTATACAATCACTGACACAAGCACACACTCATCCATACAGCTACTCTCACAATCACTCACTCTCACATATAGTCAGTTATATACTCCAACATTCACATATACTGCCTTTCACATATGTAGTTACTCACAGATATACAACTGAGACATCCATTCACTCACCAACATAGCCATACGCACACTCACTCACCCATATAGCCCCTCACAGACGCACTCATGAACCCATATACCCACTGAATTACCTACTCACACATCCATGGAGAGAGTCACACACACCCCCCACCCACCCACACAGACACTCAGGCACCCGTACAGGTAATAAGACAACCAATCATTAACCCATATAGACAATCATGTAGCTACTCAACAACCAATGCAGGCACTTACACACCAACTGACAGACTGACACAGACATTCACACAGATTAGTCATTCACCCATGCATTCACTAAAACACGTTTAATCTCTCACTTAAACAATCAGTCACGCACCCACTAAATCATCCATTCAGACACTCATACACCCACTCATTCTTCAATACTCATTTGCGTATCTATAATTAACATTCTTAAACTTTTAAAAATCATCCAGTCTCTGGATGATGTCATCAGTGATGTCATCAGTGATGTCATTTGAGATGTCATCAGTAATGTCATCAGTGATGTCACTGACCATGTCATGAGTGATGTAATATGTGACGTCATCAGCAGTGCATTGCGGGGGCGCGAGTTATAGTTAGGTCAACTAACTATAACGGCCGAATTTCTCTGGTTTTATACGAGTGAAATCTCCAACCAACTATAACGTCCCTGAAACCTGTGGTTTTTTCTGTGAATATATATATATATATACATATATATATATATATATTTATATTAAAAACTATGGGGCATATTATCAAGGGCTTTATCGCCGCTTTAGCGGCACTTGTTGCCGCTAAAGCGGCGATAATTTTATCGCCCTATTAGCAAGCTGTCGCTAACAGGCGTTAGCGACAGCTTTCAGGCGTTAGAGGCCGGGATTTACATCGCCTTGCATGTCAGCGATAATTATCGCTAATGACATGCAAGGAAGGCATTCCCTACTAAAAGCGACTGGAAACAGTCGCTAACACCACTACCCCCTATTAGCAAGGCAGGCGAGCGATAAAATAATTCGCGCTAAGCGCGTTTATCGCTATATTTTATCACCTGCTAGTGAGGATGACTTACCTGTTTAAAGTATAGGAGGTGGATTCTAATGCTGAATCCACCTTAGCGATAATGCGAGAATATCGCTGCTTTTCCAGCGATATTCTCACATTTTGCTGCTATCGCTGGAAATGTTATCGCTATGGAGATAAACCTTGTTAATAGGGTGTTATCTCAGCGATATTTTCCAGCGATAGGCGGCGTTAACCAAAGTTGCGCTAAGCGCGGTTAGCGATAATTATCGCTATTCCTTGGTAATATGCCCCTATATGCCATACATCAACAATAAAACCCAAATTAACCTTTTCATAGAAGGACACAACTGATAAAAAAATGTAAACTAAGGGCCTTATTATGAATTTGGCAGTTCGCTCCAACTGCCGTGAGCTCAGGGGTCGGACCACCGAATTACGAGTTGTGTGTATTGCTTTTGCAAAGACCGTGGCTGAACCCCCAACACCGCCAGCCATCCGCAGACTGCCAGGGTCGCGGTTGGGGAAAAGCAGCAGTCATAGGGTGATACAGAGGAGTTTCACCATCATCCGTATTATGAGTTGGCTATTCGACGAGCTGAGCACAGCGGTGTGACCTCCAGCTTCAAGTTGGCAGAAACGAAGGAGTTGGTGTGCGTACTCACCCCTTTCTTGTTCTTTCGGTAAGGGTTTGATGTGGATCCCTTTCATCAGGTCCCCCTTCACAGCAGCATATCCACCCTAAGGAGTACAACCCTGTTTGTGGTGATGTACAGTTGAGTCCTTTTTGTACCATATACTCATTGCTTGGACTGCCAACATATAAGAGTGACTCCAGCATATATGGAAAAGTAATCACCATTGTCACAAGATCTCCGCAGCCACACCACGGGCACTGCCTTCAACTAGTAATACAGCGGTCGGAAGACCACTGGCTCTGCTGTATCCTGGCGGCTGCATCCGCGGAGTTCAGGTTGTCAGACCGCCAAACTCGTACTCAGGTCTTTAATCAAAACCAACCAATAAAATAAATCTGCAAGCAACTTTAACCAATAAAATCCAACAAACAACTAAGTCCACAATATAAAAGTCTCACTAATTGAAACAACTAAGGACCTGATTCCGATGCGGTTAGGAAGGCCTCCTAATAGCATTTGATCCATCCGAATCGGATCGGGAACGTGTCTTTCCGACCAAATCGGAAAGGTTTCTGACCCACCGAGTACAATGTGAGTTAGGCGTTAGGAATATCCCAATCTGAACCAGACGGCATTTGGAATGACCTAGCCGTACGGAGCAGAATAGTACGTCTCTCCAGGCTGTGTTTCCGAACAACGGATTACGATGCTGGATTCAGAAAGCCTTCCCGAATCGTGCCGTCCGACTCGATTCAGCAGTCGGAATCAGACTTTGGGGGCCCATAGCTGGCCCCCTGCACCGGTAGCCTTCCCAATCAGGCCCGTGGGGGTAACCATGGGTCCCCCCTTACCAGCCATGCAGAGTGTTGCAGGCACCAGAGGGTGCCCACCACAGGGTGCCCGATTTTCCCCAGCTACCCCTTTCTTCAATGGGAGCCTATGCATTCGGTCTGAACATAGGCTCCCATTGAAGTCAATGGGAGTCCAACCAAATCGTATCTGGAAGCATCCGGATGCATCGTACTCGGTTGGTCGGATTCTGCCGATCAGAGTCGGTTGGAAACCATTCCCAAACTGATTTGGTCGGAATGATTTCCTAACCGCATCGGAATCAGGCCCTAAATATTAAAAAAGTTACAAATGCTGCAAGACAAGGAAACACTGCCGGATTCTCTCGCCATTCAAGAAGGAATATATATATTTAAACAACTACCAAACAAGGTATGTAAAGCTTATATTGAAAGTAAAACAGAATTGTTACTAAACGGAAAAACAAAAAAGTATACAAATATTGAAACACTGTCCAACTTCTATCTCTTTACATAGACTTCTAAAAAGAATAAACTATAATGTGAAAAAATGATAAACTGCCAGAAAATGGCAACTATCACAAACAAGCAAAAAATAGAGAAGAATAAGTATACATAAATTAATAATGAACTATTGTTAGAACTGGGGGTCTCTAGTTGGCTGAGGTAGGTACCTTAGTCCAAATAGGGACCCTTGCTTCTAGTCAGGGTAAGGAGGGACACACGCTTAGATAACCCCTGCTCACCCCCTGATAGCTTGGCACGAGCAGCCAGGCTTATCTCCAATGCAATGTGTAAAGTATTTGCAACCACACTCCCAGTAACACAGTGATAACACCACAAATGGACACCACACTGGTTTCATAAAAATAGCGGTATCTTTATAGAAAGGAATACGATGAGACCAAACGATAGAAATCCAACATATGCGTATTCGTAATATTTTGCTTTGCTGGTTATTAGGCCAGCAATCACTTGTAGGTTCTTGCGGTATTAATGAGCAATTCACGATCTCTAATGCAGTCCTAATGCAATGCTATGCAGTTCGTAATGCAGTTCGTAATGTAGTAATAAGACAGTCCTTAATGCAAGAATCAGGCAGTTCGTAATGCAAGAATAATGCGGTTCGTAATGCAAGAATCCGGCAGTTCGTAATGCAAGAATAATGCGGTTCGTAATGCAAGAATCAGGCAGTTCGTAATGCTAGAACAATGCGGTTCATAATGCAAGAATCAGGCAGTTCGTAATGCTAGAACAATGCGGTAAGCCAATCTGCGCGGTCAACTCAGGCACCACTAGGCCCCAACAACAGAGACAACGGTCATAAGCTTTAAGGGGCAGCCCCGGTAGTGCTGGGCAGGTACGGACCGCTCAGGGACAGTGCGTCTAACGGGGTGCAGCGGGAGAGAGCTCGGAGCACTCCTGTACTCCTCCTGCACGCCTCCCCAGGCCACACACGCTTGCGGCTCCCGACCGGAGTCCAAGCCTTACCTGGGGGTGGGGGGTGCGCTGCCTCGCTCTCTCTCTACGCTCGTCGGACGTCCTGCTGGGCAATCCCGATCACGTTGCAGCACTGTTGTTAGGCGACGCTGTAGCCGGACGGGTTACGGCGCTGCCTTCCCCTTCGTTGACGAACTTGGGTAGATTCCTTTCGACGAACAACGATCACGATCCCTTTCACCTTGTAGCTTCCTTAGCTTCAAGAAATCCTTTAGAACGTTGCAGCTCGGGCCGGCGGCGCCGATCTTTA
The DNA here is from genome assembly GCA_963921515.1 of Calotriton arnoldi. Taxonomy (NCBI): domain Eukaryota; kingdom Metazoa; phylum Chordata; class Amphibia; order Caudata; family Salamandridae; genus Calotriton; species Calotriton arnoldi. Next base: position 1,078,224 of record CAWUFW010006098.1, on the reverse strand, counting down.
CTCACAGCCTCAGTTACGATGACGGCTCGGGCCACAAACAGCAATGCAGCAGCGTGGACGATGTTTCACGCTGCGGGGGCAACGCGGTCACGGGGCACCTCGTAAATAGCACAACGGACCACACGGCAGTCTCAGGCGTGCAAAAAGCACACGCACACAGCATCGCTGAGACACACTTGGAAACTTTTATGTTCCTGAGTTTCCACAACAGGGGACCAGCTCTCCTCGGGCCCTTGGATACAAGCTACTTCAGGACACAGCACACAACAAAGTCCTCTCAAGCAGGGGGACACAGCACACAGCAAAGTCCCTTGTCCTCTCCTCAGTCAAATCAGCAAACTGCAGGCCAGCCCCAGAACACACACCAAGGGCAGTCCTTCTCTTCAGTCTCTTCAGCTGTTCTTCTTTGGCAGAGGTTCCTCTTGATGATGAAGTAGTTTCAATCCTTCTTCAGTATGGATTTCAGTCTTGAGTTCAGGGGTTTCAGCTCTTACATTTATACCCCTAAATGCCTTTGAAGTCTTTGTGTTCAGGGGGCTCTGACCCCGGTCCAAACCAGACCTGGGTGTCTTCCTGCCAGTACACACCCTCTTCCTTTGATAGTCAGGGTCTGGGGCCCAGACGCTCAGCAGGAGGTGGAGCCATCCACTGGGGGCAGCAACACAGCCCTCTTCACATCCAGGGGGACACATAAAACGCAGGCCAGCCTGTTGCTGTCTCACCTACTCCTCCCTGGGGTCAGGGCACTTCCCAGACCATGTCACATCCAAACCCAGACAGGCAATACACAACCAGGCAGAGACACACAGGATGGTTTAAGAGAAGAAACCAGCCACTTCTAAAAGCTTGGTTTCTAAACACACAATTCAAAAACCATCTTCACAAAAAGATGTGTTATTAAATTCTGAGTTCAGGCACACTAAACTCCATCTCTCCATCTTATGCCTATGGGAAGATATGCTGGAAACATGGGACTCAGCATTCCCCATTCTGTCCTATGGGCAAGATGGCCTTGCAACAGTGAAAAACGAATTTGGCAGTATTTCACTGTCAGGACATGGTACACACCTCAGTACATGTCCTACCTTTCACATACACTGGACCCTGCCCAGGGGGTACCTTGGGCCTACTATAGGGGTGTCTGATGTGCATAAAAGGGAAGGTAAGGCCTGGCAAGTGGGTGCACTTGCCAGGACAACAAGGCAGTTAACAAACTGCGCGCAGGCACTGCAGTGGCAGGCCTGAGATCTCTTCTTAGGGCTACTTGTGTGGGTGGCACAATTAGTGCTGCAGGCCCACTAGTAGCATTTGCATTACCAGCCCTGGCACACATAGTGCACTTTACTAGGGACTTTACTAGTAAGGCAAACATACCAATCATGGACAACCAATTACCATAACACTTTATACAGGAAACACTTGCACTTTGACACTGATCAGCAGTGGCAAAGTGCCCAAAGCATCTAAGTCGGCAACATAATGTCAGAAAAAGGTCTAGGAGGAAGGCAAAAAGTTTAAGGAACTTTAGCCAAAAAGGGCCAAGTCCAACACAACCCCCTCCCAGCCTAAAGCCAGGGTAGGCCAATCAACTACCTTGATGGACTTCCCTGCTTGGGGCGATAGAACCCGGACGCGGGCCTGCTACCGCAGGGACACTCTCCTGTTCTATTCCTTCCTGACCCCAGGGGGTTCCCTTGGTTACAACTCCCTGGGCCAACTAAGTTACTCCACTGATACTTCCTGGCAGTCGGGGGCCCCCTAGGGCTGCTTGTCCCTTGCCAACTCCAGGCTGGGTTACCTTGGTGACTTCTAGGGGACCCAGCCCTTCTGGCTGGGTCCTGACCCATGGGTTTTCCTACTGGGGAACACCCCCTCTCAACCTTTCGTCTAGACTTCTGGGCCTGCCACTTAGGAATGGCACCCACAAACTTCAGGACCGCGGGAGCTCTCGTTACAGATGCCCCATGACCTCCTGGCGCTAGGTGTTCTTCCTCGCACAGCTGGCAAGTAGGCTCTAGACCTCCAACCGGGTGCTCTCCTAAGGAACCCTCCAGCCTCTGGGGTGGGGCTGCGGACCCCCGGGGATGCCGCTCATGCTCCCTCCCTCTCCTTTGAGACAGGGTGCTAGCCTGCATGCCCCCCCCACTTCTCTCTGACTTGACTGCGCCAGTTTGCCCTTCTTCCCTCCCACGGGACCGGAAGATCTCTGAGTCGCTGCTGGGATTCCCCCTTAGTGCCTCTCCAGACCCTCTGTCCCTTAACCAGAGGTCTGTCTCTGGTGCAAGCTCCTGGGACTCAAAGAGCTCACACTCTAACAGGTGTTGGCGCAACTCTGAAAAATGATTACTGAGCCGGGGCTCCCTGGGGCCCAAATTGAGCAATCCCTTTAAATCATTTGCCATGCTAACCATCACCCAATCATCCAGTGTACGCGTGTACTCATCCACACCCCCACCCCAAGGACTGGATTCCAGTTTCTTGAAGTTCCTGAATTTCTGCCTGTACTGTTCAGGAGTGAGCCCATACCTGAGGCATAAAGCCTCCTTCATATTGGCATAGGTCAGGGTTCCCGCCCTCTCTAAGGGTGGTAAAACATCCCTCCCAGAAGCCTCAAAGTGTTTCCATAGGCCCGCCCCCCAATGCTTCTTAGGCACCTCATTCATCCTCAGTGCAATCTCATATGCCGTGAACCACGCATAAATATCATCACCCCTTTGGTAATCTCGCACTAAGTCTTTGGGAATGTACACCTTACCCGCTGGCACTGGCTGTGCTCTACCACCATTCGGACTAGACTCCACCCGTTTCGCTTTAATGTCCAGTTCCCTCATGCTTAACTCATGAGCTAAGAGAAACTTCTTCTCTTCCAAGGCGAGAGCGTTCTTGCTCTCCTCTGCTCGCTTTTCACTTTCAATGAGCAGCTTTTTCTCCTCTGCTTGAGCCTTAAGTTTTCAAACCTCAAACTCATGCTCTCTGACCATTTGGTTTTCCTCCAGCTCCTCTGGGGAAAAGCTCCTCCCTGAATGGTTACTACCAGCCCCTGAGGCTGGTCCTCCCACCGGCAAATCCTGTGGACCAAATCCATTCCCTTGGTCATCCTCATCCACCTCAGCATCACCTGTCTCCTGAGCCTCTTTTGCTTCCCACCAGGCCCTCAAGGCCGTTTGCAGCTCCTCCTTCTTGGCGCTACTTTTCATGGGACATCCCAAAGCTCTGCAGAATTGCCTCAATTGATCAACTTTGTAGGTAAGCAATGCCTCAATGTCGAATTCCAATTCTGCAGCCTCACTGGCTACTTGACTCCTTTGAGGCATGATGTGTGGCTTAAAGGTGGCTCAAAAATAGAACCAAAAAATCAAAAACACAATATGTGGTTGCTTCGTGGTCTGCGCTAAAACTAGTGATGTACACCAATCACTGTGAGTCAGTTGCAAATACACGTTCAAATCTCCAACCGCTGCCCACCAATGTTAGAACTGGGGTCTCTAGTTGGCTGAGGTAGGTACCTTAGTCCAAATAGGGGCCCTTGCTTCTAGTCAGGGTAAGGAGGGACACACGCTTAGATAACCCCTGCTCACCCCCTGGTAGCTTGGCATGAGCAGCCAGGCTTATCTCCAAGGCAATGTGTAAAGTATTTGCAACCACACTCCCAGTAACACAGTGATAACACCACAAATGGACACCACACTGGTTTCATAAAAATAGCGGTATCTTTATAAAAAGGAATACGATGAGACCAAACGATAGAAATCCAACATATGCGTATTCGTAATATTTTGCTTTGCCGGTTATTAGGCCAGCAATCACTTGTAGGTTCTTCCGGTATTAATGAGCAATTCACGAACTCTAATGCAGTCCTAATGCAATGCTATGCAGTTTGTAATGCAGTTCGTAATGTAGTAATAAGACACTCCTTAATGCAAGAATCAGGCAGTTAGTAATGCAAGAATAATGCGGTTCGTAATGCAAGAATCAGGCAGTTCAGTAATGCAAGAATAATGCAGTTCGTAATGCAAGAATCAGGCAGTTTGTAATACTAGAACAATGCGATTCGTAATGCAAGGATCAGGCAGTTTGTAATGCTAGAACAATGAGGTAAGCCAATCTGCGCGGTCAACTCGGGCACCACTAGGCCCCAACAACAGAGACAACGGTCGTAGGCTTAAAGGGGCGGCCCCGGTACTGCTGGGCAGGTACGGGCCGCTCGGGGACTCTGCGCGTCTAACGCGGTGCAGCGGGAGAGAGCTCGGAGCACTCCTGTACTCCTCCTGCACGTTTCCCCAGGCCACACACGCTTGCGGCTCCCGACCGGAGTCCAAGCCTTACCTGGGGGGGGGTGAGCTGCCTCGCTCTCTCTCTCCGCTCGTTGGACGTCCTGCTGGGCGATCCCGATCACGTTGCAGCTCTGTTGCTAGGCGACCCTGTAGCCGGACGGGTTACGGCGCTGTCTTCCCATTCGTTGACGATCTTGGGCAGATTCCTTTCGACGAACAACGATCACGATCCCTTTCACCTTGTAGCTTCCTTAGCTTCAAGAAATACTTTAGCACGTTGCGGCTCGGGCCGGCGGCGTCGATCTTTACTCACAGCCTCAGTTACGATGACGGCTCCGGCCACAAACAGCAATGCAGCACGCTGCTGGGGCAATGCGGTCATGGGGCACCTCGTAAACAGCACCACGGATCACACGGCAGTCTCAGGCGTGCAAAAAGCACACGCACACAGCGTCGCTGAGACACGGTCCTTAGTTTCAAGTAAGCCTTTAGCACGTTGCGACTCGGGCCAGCGGCGGCGATCTTTACTCACAGCCTCAGTTATGATGACGGCTCGGGCCACAAACAGAATGCAGCAGCGTGGACGATGTTTCACACTGCGGGGGCAACGCGGTCACGGGGCACCTCGTAAACAGCACCGTGGACCACACAGCAGTCTCAGGCGTGCCAAAAGCACACGCACACAGTGTCGCTGAGACACACTTGGAAACTTTTATGTTCCTGAGTTTCCACAACAGGGGACCAGCTCTCCTCGGGCCCTTGGAGACAAGTTACTTCAGGACACAGCACACAGCAAAGTCCCTTGTCCTCTCCTCAGTCAAATCAGAAAACTGCAGGCCAGCCCCAGAACACACAGCAAGGGCAGTCCTTCTCTTCAGTCTCTTCAGCTGTTCTTCTTTGGCATAGGTTCCTCTTGATCACGAAGTAGTTTCAATCCTTTTTCAGTATTTATTTCAGTCTTGAGTTCAGGGGTTTCAGCTCTTACATTCATACCCCTAAATGCCTTTGAAGTCTTTGTGTTCAGGGGGCTCTGACCCCGGTCCAAACCAGACCTGTGTGTCTTCCTGCCAGTGCACACCCTCTTCCTTTGATAGTCAGGGTCTGGGGCCCAGACGCTCAGCAGGAGGTGGAGCCATCCTCTGGGGGCAGCAACACAGCCCTCTTCACATCCAGGGGGCTACTCCTCCCCCCCACATCAAACGCAGGCCAGCCTGTTGCTGTCTCACCTACTCCTCCCTGGGGTCAGGACAGTTCCCAGACCCTGTCACATCCAAACCCAGACAGGCAATACACAACCAGGCAGAGGCAAACAGGATTGTTTAAGACAAGAAACCAGCCACTTCTATAAGCGTGATTTCTAAACACACAATTCAAAAACCATCTTCACAAAAAGATGTGTTATTAAATTCTGAGTTCAGGCACACTAAACTCCATCTCTCCATCTTATGCCTATGGGAAGATATGCTGGATACATGGGACTCAGCATTCCCCATTCTGTCCTATGGGAAAGATGACCTTGCAACAGTAAAAAACAAATTTGGCCGTATTTCACTGTCAGGACATGGTACACACCTCAGTACATGTCCTACCTTTCACATACATTGCACCCTGCCCAGGGGGGTACCTTGGGCCTACTATAGGGGTGTCTGATGTGCATAAAAAGGGAAGGTAAGGCCTGGCAAGTGGATGCACTTGCCAGGACAACAAGGCAGTTAACAAACTGCACGCAGGCACTGCAGTGGCAGGCCTGAGATCTCTTCTTGGGGCCACTTGTGTGGGTGGCACAATTAGTGCTGCAGGCCCACTAGTAGCATTTGCATTACCAGCCCTGGCACATATAGTGCACTTTACTAGGGACTTTACTAGTAAGGCAAACATACCAATTATGGACAACCAATTACCATAACACTTTATACAGGGAGCACTTGCACTTTGACACTGATCAGCAGTGGCAAAGTGCCCAATGCATCTAAGTCGGCACCATAATGTCAGAAAAAGGTCTAGGAGGAAGGCAAAAAGTTTAAGGAACTTTAGCCAAAAAGGGCCAAGTTCAACAACTATCAACCCAAATAGCAAGCAGAAATAAAATTGACAACCTCAACCTTTAGAAACTACCAATAAATTAACATTTGTAATGAAACTTATGTTTTTTTCCAACCAACAGAAAAAAAACACCTGCTCAACATTTGAACACCCCTAAAGAAAAGCCTCAAAACTGTGTGAAACATCTAGGAAGAGCATACATGTAAGCATGCAAAATAGAAGCAGTTGCATATTTTTACATATAAATAAAAAACGTACCAACTTCATAATAATGTATATATATTTATACTATTACAATGCTTTCAGATACAATGGCAGAAGCTGCAAAATATATCACTTCACAGAAGGGAAAGTAGTTACTGAATCACATAGACTGCACCTACAGCCAAGAAAGTGCATCATCAGAAAATATAAACTGGAAATGTACTAAATATTATTCTAATGCATCTTCTGGGAGGTGAACTACGAAAGCTGATGTTGTAATTCATGCACAACCACCCACCAAATGTGACAGAAATAGAAGTAAGGGATATATTGCAGGATATAAGAGAGGCAAGCACTAATTTCCAAGAAACACAAACAAAATCCTTTAAGATATACCAGGCCAACTACCCCATATCCCCACTTTAAAACATTTAATTACATGAACTAAAAAAGCCATTAGCAATACCCCACCTGCCTCTACAACAAAACAAGCTATACACATGCCTGAACATTCAACAATTACTCATAATGAGGAATCTTTCCTTTTACATGACAACCTAAATAATGAGAAACAAATCACAAAATTCTCTACAGCAGATAACTTAGGGCCTGATTTAGATAATTCCCTTCGATTCTGCTGACTCAGAGTTGGAGGGATTCCTGCCACAGGTGTCACAGGGGAAAGGCACATTGTAATCAGCTGGGCGGGACCCTTGGCTGGAGTCCCGGAGCCAGCCTATTGCGGCTGTGGCACTGTCGACGCGAGAGAAGATTCCTGGCGGAGGTGGTGGGACTGTGGGGGTCTTTCATGAATGGACCCATCACCATCTAAATTGGGCGGGCGGGCGGACCACCAAGTCAGCGAGCAGGAAGACTGCTGAAAAAGCAACGGTGGGACTAGTCCAACCAAGATCTAAATCAGGTCCTTAGCAAAATGTAGGGCCTGATTACATTGTTGGCAGTCTTCCCACCATCCGACTCTGGCGGCGGGACTTAGTACTCCACCCAACTACAGGCCTTCCCTCCCACCATATTAGTATATTTAATGATGGACTAGTGGTCTCTTTGTGGCAGAGTCATGACGGGGTGATGCTTTGCTGCTGGAACTGCGTGCAATATCAGTGTGGTTCCATAGAACAGGGAACGCTGCATACTCTATCTCCGGTATGGACTCTGCATGCACTGAAATGTAGCCCCATGGAGCAAGAGACAGTGGACGCCGTGTCACGTGGAATGGACACAGCATGCACTGTGATTGTTTCTCAACAAGTTACAGACACTTGGGCCAGAATTCGATGAGTTTTAACTCACTTACAGCCTTTCCGCCAACTTGTGCATGGTGGTGTCCCCATCAGAAAAAGCTCAGCAGAAAGACAGATCAAAATATGCACGGCGGGAAGCTTGGCAGGACTCCCTCCATGAGCCGCTTCTGGCTCTCCCATCGCCACCACAGAAGCAGAAGTATTCGCGGAGGCAGCAGGACTACGGCAGTCTTGTAGCCACGTTACGGGTCAGTTCAAAACTGGGTAGTCGGGCCACCAAGGAAGGGGACTGGAGGACCACCAAAAAGCAACAGCGGAAGCCATCACTCCAACATAGTAATCAGGTCCATAGCAAATGTCAAACATGGACGATGGATGGGACTTTGAAAATGTGTCCCAAAACATTCACTCAGATATACACTATACATGGTGAATATCAAAACACAAATATCCCTTTTATATGTGCCCTACCATCAAATAAACAAAGCAGCACTTACTACTACCTCTAAAACCATATAGAAAAAAAAACAAATAACTGGTACCCACAAAAAATAATCATAGACTTTGAGCCAGCCATGATTCAAACTATTCTAACGATTTACCCCAACACATCTATGCATGGTTGCTACTAACATTTCAATCAAAATATATGGAGATACCTTAAAAAATCTGCACCAACTGGGAGGTCCTAACTTGGTTTCCTTATAGAATAATACACAAGGAAAACGCCGAGATTGCTGACACAAGAATTCCAGGTCCCGTAATCCACAGTGCCAGGACGCGCTTGTAGCAATCTCTGAAGGCAAACACCATCAAGCACTACAAAGCGCTGCCTCCGCACCCACTGCGCGGGATGTCCCCGGGTGAAGCCAAGGGCTGGCCCGTTCTGAATTTGTCAGCACCAGGAAGAGGTGGGGCAGGGCCACCCCTCTTGGTCTTTTGGTTTCGTTGTCAAGCCCCACCAATTCTGTAAACGGAGAAGCGGAGCAGCGAGCGCCATCTTCGTACGGTTCGTGTGGGACGCTTGGAGAAGCTTGGAGGAGGAGGAGTCACAAAGCCACGGGTTGGCGGTTGGCGAGTAGCAGGTCAAACGAGGAGTGAGGCACCGTTACCTTTACCGCCACTGGCACCGCCAAATGCTATCGCTGGGAGCCATTGTGTGTGCTCATGGATTTTTTGCCTTCATTGTGGCCCTTGTGGCCCCTGTGGCCCCAGTGGCAGCATACAGTATCCAGGGAACAACTGTGCCCAAGGGATCTCCGTGGCCTCTTTCTGCAGTACACCAAACCTACTGCCTCATGGACAAGGAGTAAGCAAGGTAAGGTAGGAGTAAGGTTCTCCTGCCACCGCCCCACCGCCAAGAATCATTACGAGTGGCCGTGCATAGCACATTAATTGCCGAATAATACACAATTCAAAATTCAAGGTGATCTGATTGATTGAAAAGCCTGGTCTTTTGAAGGGATCCAATTGTTAGTGCAATTGTGCCCAAAAAATTACCCACTCTCTGTCAGAGAATGGCATATCTAATTTAACCTTGACAACATAGACTTTTAAAATTTCCTTAAACTCAAGTCCTGTCTATCTAAAGCCAATCATCTGTTCCAAGAGCCCTCCCTTCCAAAGTTGATTGCAGTTGCCAATAGACAGGGTCACGAGGTCTCAAGATACCATAACCTACTACAGCCAAACTCTTCTCCTTTAAACTGAGGCATATTTGAGAAATGGGACCTGAATACCTCACTGACCCAAGACCATTTGACATTGATTTGGAAATTGGTGGTCTCCCATAAAATCATACCTGCACTCTGTCATATCACGTTCTGGCTTCTTCATAGAATTTTTTGGACCCCTTCTCGCCTTCATAACGTTGGCCTGACAACAGAGTCAACTTGATGGAATTGTATTTAAGAAATTGGCGATTTACCACATTTACTCTTTTTTTGCAGCGCTGTCATTTTATTCTGGGATAGTGGGCCTCATTACGATGGCGGGTATACCGTGACCTACAGGCCATCGCTGGCAGTCTGCCCAATATCCAGGCCATCGGTCTGACTGCCAGATTATAATACCAGCCTTTGGAGAGAAGAGGTCAGGGGGAAAGACCCCCACCTCCGACAGGATCCAAGATCCAATCGGGGCAGTGGTTGGAATCCTATCCTTACAATGGAGGCAGTGCCTGTGCAGGCACCTCCGTAGGGATTAGGATGTCCCTTTACGACTGCCTTTTCATGGCGGTCCTACCATCATTAAAAGGCAGATGGAAATGAATTTTGGGGGCCTCAAGCAGGGCCCCAGTAAGCCACAGGCAGGGGCCCCATGGACCACTGCTAAGTGTAGTGCCCCCCACACATAAATGCACCGTGAGCCAGGCACCCTGAGGCACCTGGCACACAGTGCATGAATGTGCACAAAGTGCTTTTTACCACTGTGGCTTGTGCTGCAGCATTTTTTCTTGGCTGCAGCACATACCACAGTGGTTAAAAGCACTTTCTGACTGCCGTGCTGGCAGTCTCATCATAATTGCGTGAGCGGGACCGCTAACTCATTGTCAGACAGTCTCCTGCCCGATACGATGGCGGTCAGTGGTCTGACCGACTGTCATGATAATAAGGCACAAAGTTTTGGGGTTTCTGTCCTCATTATTTGGTTCCAGATGATTGTTATGGCTTTTCTCGACCCCCGCCTATAATCCCCATCAGACCCATTACTGTTAGACATTCTATTATTTGCAGCATGTAAATCCATTCTTTCCAATTGGAAATAGACTGCATCTACCTCTTTTAAATCCTGGCTGAACTGGATCACACATATAAGGGGTGCTGATAACATTGCTTTACAACACTCCTCCTGGAAAACACAACCTAGACAATTATGGAATAGGTTCAACACTTATTTTGCCAGTACTAAACCCCAATGAACACACATCGGATGTTCGTCTCTCTTCTTCCAAGGGATCTTGTGTCAGTTCAACCGCAGTGATCCTTGATCTGTGCATACTGCTCTAGGTATTACCTGTAGGTGATGCCTTTTGTTTCTCTTCTTTGCATCTAATATTACATGTAATATTTGCATTCAATACAGGTGACTTACAGGTCTTCCACCAGACATAATTCTATCCTTTTGGGTGCATACACCTTACTACAGTCCTTCTCGACTATTTCACAATGATTAATGTAATTTTGTATATGATTTACTTCTAACCCCTGTGTTTTATTGAACTTTGACAGACCTTTCATGCAGATATGTTTCCTATGTATTTCCTTTTCTTACTCTTTCATTGGGTTATGTTTATATGTTTTCTATATGCCAAATTTCAATAAAACTTGTTGAAATTAAAACAATCTGCATTAAGTGTAGAATATTTTACAAACAGTCAATTTACCTTTGAAATTAATAAATTGAATGAACTAGCCTATGGTCCTGTCACAGAGGTAGCCAATCACTACACTTTACTAATTGAAAGACCTATCTACAAACAAAATAAAGACAAACTTAGCCCCCTAATGGACTACTTTGAAGACACTTGGGTTGGAAGACTGCATTGCTCTAGACACAGACGCCAACCCAAATTCCAAATGCCATGGTGGAATGTCTATGACAGAACCTTGGAACAGGAAGCAACAATACATGGATGGCACAATGGCTTCCAATCCACACTAGGCAGAACTAAACCTACACTCTACACATTTATAGAAGCATTACAAAAAGAGTAAAGCTACAAATGACTATGAATGGAGCAATCTGTTACCCAAATTGGCCATAAACTTAGTAAACAAACCAAAAGAATGTATAAGTCTACAACTTAAAGTAACAAATTAGATTACTTAGAAATCATAGCAAAAAGCATATTATAAACTAAGGGGTCGATTCCGATTCGGGCCGGAAAACGTACCGACCGACTCGGAGCCGGAATTAATTCCGACCAACACGTACCGGTGCAGCCCGACCCGCAAAGTACGATGAGAAGCGTGCAAAACCCGACCGACTCGTACGGAACACAAGCCGAACGACCAAGCCGCACGGAAAACAGCTATCCGGCCGGAAAAACACGCGAATCGAACCGACCGACACGCACCCGGAACAATACCGAACGAAACGTACCCGCGAACTCCTACCCGCCAAGTACGATGCAACGCGTGTAAAACACGACCGAGTCGCACGGAGGACAAGCCGTACGACTGACACGCATAGAAAACTGCGACCCAAAGCAACCCAAAACACCGCGACCGACGCGTACGCAGCATAGAAAACAGCACAAACACAGCGTGAACGAATCGGAGAAGCCCGTACGAGACAACTGCAGGGTCCGACTCGGTCACAAGAATGTCTCCTACATGCACAAAAAGTACAAAGGGAAAATACACAAAAAAAGGCCAAACAAGCAATTACAAAGCCACTAAATACTGGGGGGGAGGGCAGGGAACAAAGACACACCCACAACTCCACCCATATAAAGGACACAAATCCCTACCATGATCCTTTGCAAATTCAAAATACCTGCCAGCACTCAACAGACAGCAACCACACACCCACAGCTCATCCATCACACAAGTCACACACCATCAGCACCCCAACAAATAGCAACCTCACATACACCCAGCAAAACACACACTCACACACCTTCACCTGCACACCAACACACACATCACTCACCATCACCACCCATCACCATGCCCCCAAAGAAGAATCATAAGTTCCTAGATAGTGAATTGGAAGTCCTGGTAGATGAGATCCTCAGGGTAGAGCCACAGCTGTTTGGAACACTGGTCCAACAGACACCCATGTCGCAGAAAACCAAGATGTGGGAGAGGATCGTCAACAGGGTGAACGCACAATCACCATGTTTGCGCACAAAGATAGACATCCAGAACAGGTGGTATGACGTGCGCAGGAGGGTCAGGGAGCTGTTGAAGAAGGACTACCTCTTGAGCCAACACACCGGCAGTGGCCCTCCTGCCAAGCCAGTATATCTCAGGCCCTGGGAGGAGAAGGTGCGGGCCATCCTACCACCAGTGAGCGTATATGGACTAGAAAACATCCCAGAGCCTGGTGAGTACACAACAAATGTACACAATATTGTGCCACAATACACACACATCACTGTCAAGGGGACAGTCAAACCATGCACCCTTAGCAAATACACACCAACCAGAACAGAACCATCCCAAAATGTGTATGTGAGTCAGATAAACACAACACATAGTGACATGTAACTGTGTCATCACATGTACAAACACAACTACAACTACAGCTGGGCAGTGGCACAAATATAACTAACAAACACATCCAGACATGTAGCCACCACTACAACACCACCACACAGTGAAGCCCACTGAAAGGAAGGAATACTGTGTATGCTGGGCAAGTCAGTGTAGCCAATAGCATCATGGGAGAGGTAGTCACAGATATTGGTCACCCCCACAACTGTCCCATCAACACCACCCTGAACCAGGCGCACATCACAGGGAGTGGAAAACAACTGACAAGATGGCTGACACTGGCTACTGCTGTGGGAAGCACAAGGCCCTGCTGGCAACTGTGCACCAACCAACAGCAGGACACCACTGACTGACATCCTGAAAGACAACTTGCACTCACTGCAATGGAAGCACGTTCCATGGTGGGATATCTGGCTGGGTGGGAAGGAGGACTGACAGCCCTGACCATAGTTACCAGCAGCGTTTCTCACACACACCCCTAACACAAACTCCACACAACTCACCTGGGAGAATGCATTGCCTCACACTCCAATCAAATATCCCACAAAGAACCACAACCCTGGGTCATGCTGTGTGAAGCACAGGGACACACATGGGACTTGTACCAAAACTAACCCCAGGATAACACTGTCAGCCATCTTGTCAGCACAGGCACACAACCCCACAGGGAAGCAGAGTCAAAGGAAGGAAGCATGTGCATGCTGGGAAGGGGGGTGGAGGCAATAGCATGATGGGAGTGGTAGTCAGAGCTCAACATCCCCCACCCACATGGCCCAGCAAGCTCACACTGAAGAATGCACACCTCACAGGGAGTGAAAATCCACTTCAAAGATGGCTGACACTGGTGCTCAGTTGTGGGGAGCACAAGGCCATGCTGGGAACTGGGCACCAACAAACAACATGACACCACTGTCAGCCATCTTGCCATTGCTGTCACACTCACACACAGTGAAGTCCACTCAAAAGGAAGGAAGTATGGGCATGCTGGGAAGGGGGGTATAGGCAATAGCATGATGGGAGTGGTAGTCACAGCTCAACATCCCCACCCACATGGCCCAGCAAGCTCACACTGAAGAATGCACACCTCACAGGGAGTGAAAAGCCACTTCAAAGATGGCTGACACTGGTGCTCAGTTGTGGGGAGCACAAGGCCATGCTGGGAACTGGCCACCAACTAACAGTAGGACACCACTGTCAGCCATCTTGCCATTGCTCTCACACTCACACACAGTGAAGTCCACCCAAAAGCAAGTAAGTATGGGCATGCTGGGAAGGGGGTGGAGGCTATAGCATGATGGGAGTGGTAGTCACAGCTCAACATCCCCCACCCACATGGCCCAGCAAGCTCACACTCAAGCATGCACACCCCACAGAGAGTGGAAAGCCCCATCAAAGATGTCTGACACAGGTGCTCTGTTGTGGGGAGCACAAGGCCATGCTGGGAACTGGGCACCAACTAACAGTAGGACACCACTGTCAGCCATCTTGCCATTGCTCTCACACTCACACACAGTGAAGTCCACCCAAAAGCAAGTAAGTATGGGCATGCTGGGAAGTGGGGTGGAGGCTATAGCATGATGGGAGTGGTAGTCACAGCTCAACATCCCCCACCCACATGGCCCAGCAAGCTCACACTCAAGCATGCACACCCCACAGAGAGTGGAAAGCCCCATCAAAGATGTCTGACACTGGTGCTCTGTTGTGGGGAGCACAAGGCCATGCTGGGAACTGGGCACCAACTAACAGTAGGACACCACTGTCAGCCATCTTGCCATTGCTCTCACACTGACACACAGTGAAGTCCACCCAAAAGCAAGTAAGTATGGGCATGCTGGGAAGTGGGGTGGAGGCTATAGCATGATGGGAGTGGTAGTCACAGCTCAACATCCCCCAGCCACATGGCCCAGCAAGCTCACACTCAAGCATGCACACCCTACAGAGAGTGGAAAGCCCCATCAAAGATGTCTGACACTGGTGCTCTGTTGTGGGGAGCACAAGGCCATGCTGGGAACTGGCCACCAACTAACAGTAGGACACCACTGTCAGCCATCTTGCCATTGCTCTCACACTCACACACAGTGAAGTCCACCCAAAAGCAAGTAAGTATGGGCATGCTGGGAAGTGGGGTGGAGGCAATAGCATGATGGGAGTGGTAGTCACAGATATTGGTCACCCCCACAACTGTCCCATCAACACCACCCTGAACCATGCGCACATCACAGGGAGTGGAAAACAACTGACAAGATGGCTGACACTGGCTACTGCTGTGAGGAGCACAAGGCCCTGCTGGCAACTGTGCACCAACCAACAGCAGGACACCACTGACTGACATCCTGAAAGACAACTTGCACTCCCTGCAATGGAAGCACGTTCCATGGTGGGATATCTGGCTGGGTGGGAAGGAGGACTCACAGCCCTGACCATAGTTACCAGCAGCTCTACTCACACACACCCCTAACACAAACTCCACAAAACTCACCTGGGAGAATGCATTGCCTCACACTCCAATCAAATATCCCACAAAGAACCACAACACTGGGTCATGCTGAGTGAAGCACAGGGACACACATGGGACTTGTAGCAAAACTAACCCCAGGATAACACTGTCAGCCATCTTGTCAGCACAGGCACACAACCCCACAGGGAAGCAGAGTCAAAGGGAAGGAAGCATGGGCATGCTGGGAAGGGGGGTGGAGGCAATAGCATGATGGGAGTGGTAGTCACAGATATTGGTCACCCCCACAACTGTCCCATCAACACCACCCTGAACCATGCACACATCACAGGGAGTGGAAAACAACTCACAAGATGGCTGACACTGGCTACTGCTGTGGGGAGCACAAGGCCCTGCTGGCAACTGTGCACCAACCACCAGCAGGACACCACTGACTGACATCCTGAATGACAACTTGCACTCCCTGCAATGGAAGCACGTTCCATGGTGGAATATCTGGCTGGGTGGGAAGGAGGACCGGATGTCAACCACATACAACCAATGCAGACCATGTACACACCCCAACATTCACATAGAAATGCCCAAATAATGTAGGACAATGTGCTACACCAATATCAACCCCTGACTGTGACAACTTAGGACAATGCAATGTACAGGCCCGCATCCAGAGGCACAGTCACAACTGTCAGGTGTGTCAACCATTGATGCCTGCAGAAACATAACATACATTGTGTGTGTCTCCCAAAAACAGGTGATGATGGGGACACAGCAGCAGACGCTGAGGATTCCCCATCCCAGGCTCAAGAGGATACGGAACTCACTGGTGTGGAACAGCCTCTGCCCTCCTCGGATGAAGAAGACCCACCTGGCACCTCCGGAGCAAGTCATCATGCAGCACCAGCAGGACCACCAGCTGCACCCCCTGCACCCACCCCTCCAACGACTGTCAACACACATACCACCCCTGCCGACATGGACAGACCAAGGAGCACCACCACCACCAGCACAGGGACCCTGGACCAACGTGGGGCTATGGACACCAACACCACCAACAACCCCCAAGGGGGCCCAGGGTCACCTGTGCATGCCACCTCAGGTACTGCACGTGTCGCCAGGGGTGGTGGGAGGGGTGGGAGACATAGGTCGCTGATCGCAGAGGGGTCTGGACTGCATGATGACCCACAACTGGCACGCATAGCCAATGCGTACCAGTCCAGCACCGGAGGGCTCAGCCAGGTAGTGGGGCTCCTCAGGGACATTAAACAGCAGCAGGCTGCCCATCATGCCCGCTTGGACTCACACATGTCCCGCGTGGAGTCCAAGTGGGACACACTGCAAGAGATGACGGCGGTGCATAGGGACATATTACCATGCCTCCGCCAGATGAGCACCAACCAGTCAACACCTCCCTGTGTGCCCACAACATCTGCTGTTGAAACAACTGCAACTGCCACAGGGAGGCAGGATGACTCTGGCGGAGATTCCCCTGCACCGCAGCAGCCTGCACTTGAGGGCCCCCCAAAGAAGAGGGGTTGTCCGAGGAAGGACAACTGAGAGGCTGATGGCCATGCACAACCCCCAGGAAGCCAACACCTGTTCTGGATAATCACCTTTGTGCGCAAACTGTTCACCCTGTTGACTGCAACACAACTCCCCCACATGACATGGGGAGTACAAGTTGGACCAATGTCTCAGATGACTGTGGACTTGATACAGGACATTTCTGCTACCAGGACTTCCAATTCATCTAGGAACTTTGGATTGCAATCAAAATGTACAGCACTCACCATCCTGTGCACTATTCACACACATGTATGACAATAAACACACTAATACACCATACCTGCCTCTGTCGTGATTCCAACGTGGTTTCTGTCATGGAGATGATGACCAGCGAAATTACACTGTGCATGCTAACTGCTACAGCAAGTACAACACAGGCATGTGAGTCATGGCAACGTGACACATATGAGGGAGACACACCACCAGGGCTACACAACAAATACACACCTAGGCCATCTGACTCATTGCCTACACTGATGTTGCCAGGAAATACGGTGCAATGCACAGACACAACACCTATTCACAGTCTTTGTCAACTAGCCCACTGGTGCAGTAAGCAAATGTCAGTCAAATGTGTGACCACAGACAACGCACATCACAAAGTGAAGCACAGGTTTATTACACATTTGCAACATGTTGTAACCACTACAGATGCAAGGTAATCCCACCTGGCAGCGGGCACACAGTCAACAAGTGTAGAAGCAAGGAAGTCCATGGGTTTGGCGCACATCACCTGTAGGGAAACGACAGCTACCACCCTGGAAGTCGAATCACGGTGTCGGGGATCACAGTTGACCAAACGACTCTGAAAGTACCCTGTGAAGGACAGAAATGACACACAGTCAAAAGCACTGAAGAACAGGACAGAACTGCAATACTCATGCCCAATACATGTCACAAGATACCCACCCAGAACCAAGTTAGCATGTCAACACTGTTGGGGAGTACAGACTACCTATAAGGACACATCGCTACACGCATACAGTCATGTAGCCCATGGACACACTCAAACAGCACCAGAGCACCACCAACACATATCATGCAAACTCACATCATTGACATGACATCTCTGGATACTCACATTCAGCTGAAGTAGTTGGTGATGAGCTGTGTGCGGACATCACCATCACTGGCATCGTGGTCCAGGCCAGGATCCTCCACAGGTGGCGGACGTTGGTCATCGTCATCCAGGATGAGAGGCAACTCCTTCCGCACTGCCAGGTTGTGTAGCATGCAGCAGACAATGACAATCTTGCACACCTTTGCTGGGGCATATGGGAGGGACCCTCCTGTCTTGTCCAGGCAGCGGAAGCGGCTCTTCAGGAGACCAAATGTCCGCTCAATCACTCTCCTGGTCTGACCATGTGCCTCATTGTAGCGCATCTGGGCTGGTGTCACAGGGTTCCTGAGGGGCGTCAGCAACCACGGCATGTTGGGGTATCCGGAGTCACCTACATACAGACAATTGCACATTAGCTGAGTTGGAAAAGAGGGTGGAACACTACATTGCAGAACACACACAATGGTACAAAGTCAGTACACACCAACAAGCCAGGCACGCTGGTTCGGCATCTGTGACATCATCCTCGGGATGCGACTACTCCTCATCACGTAGGCATCGTGTGCAGAACCGGGGAAACGGGCACACACGTGTGAGATGCTCATATCTGCAAGACAGACCACCAGTGCATTGACCGAGTGGTAGTGTTTGCGGTTCCTGTATGCCTGCTCTTGGGCCTGTGGTGGTACCAAAGCCACATGTGTCCCATCTATGAAGCCAATGACATGCGGCATCCTCCCCAGGGCATAGAAGTCACTCTTCACGTCAGTGAGTTGTTGGAGTCTAGGGAAATAGATGTACTGGTTCAGGTATATCAACATAGCCTCCAAAACATCGCGGAGCACACGGCTGAACATGGTCTGTGACATCCCACCAGCAGTCGCCACAGTGTGTTGAAAGGTACCGGTGGCAAAGAAGTGTAGGGCTGCCATCACCTTCACCTTGGGGGTCAGCGCTGTAGGGTACGGCCGGCCAGGTTGCAAATGTGGTGCCAAGCGCACTGCCAAATCCTCAATCAGCTGCCTGGTGAAGCGGTACCATCGGATGCTGTCACGTTCCACCATCGTTGCCAGGTCAGGGAATGGTCTATGGACAGCTGGTGCCCTGCAGTGCATAGGTGAAGAAAGAAAGATTGTCAGTCACCCCACATATGTGGCATTGAACACACTCAATATCACATGATACATCATTATGAGGCACAAGTACATGATGTGTGCAGTTCCGTAAGGACATGTATGGCACATACATGGCCAACATCTAACATCACAGTTCAACAAGTGGCATCAATAAGTCCCAGGTTGTGCCATTGGATATCATGAGGCCGTGTCACAGTTCCCATCTCCTGCTGCCACGTTACAAACACACCCCACAGTGACATGTGAGGACAGATGTGCCCCAGGCATCACAGCTCAACGACAGGTAGATTCCCAGGGACCCTGTATTGCCACATGGACACTGGCATGACATGGTGTATCATGTATACACCACAGCAAAACAACCATGACCCCCACAGGTAGTGGTCCCTGTTGCCTCGGCAGGACAGACATGGACGTCTGTGACACACACACGCACAACATCAAAGTCCATGCACAAACAACGTGGATGTGGAGACTGTCTCCCATTGTGCACATGAAATCAGAGACATTGTAAACACAACATGCACACAGACTGTGGAGGACCACCACTATTGTGCCAATGGGTCACCCTGGGTTAAACATACCGTCCCACATGGGACTCAGGGGATATGTGACATGACATCCACATACACCACCGTGAAATGTGACCATGCCACATGCTCAGATATGATCAGTTGCACATCACAGTGGTCATGTACACGAAACACCAAGGATCCTGTCCCCATGAACACGTGCACAGCCTGGGGGTGGCTGCCCCCAAGTGACACCCACAGAACAACATGTTCACCCCCATACACGGAATAGGTAATGCAGCCTTACATGCCTTAGGATACAGTTTGGACAGGCTGTGGTGTTGTAGGTGTGCCCCTCACTCCCTGGGAAGTATATGTGGCTGGCATATGTTCACCTGTGACAGGCATGGTGACATATGCCAGTGACTTGTACAGGGACGCGTTGGACAGCAATGGACTGATCTGTGCACACACATTGGCCATTGCATTCAATGTGTGCTGGTACGCGTTGTATTCGCAATACGCGTTGGACAACAATGGACCGATCTGTGCGCACACATTGGCCATTGCATTCAATGTGTGCTGGTACGCGTTGTATTCGCAATACGCATTGGACAGCAATGGACCGATCTGTGCGCACACATTGGCCATTGCATTCAATGTGTGCTGGTACGCGTTGTATTCGCAATACGCGTTGGACAGCAATGGACCGATCTGTGCGCACACATTGGCCATTGCATTCAATGTGTGCTGGTACGCGTTGTATTCGGAATACGCGTTGGACAGCAATGGACTGATCTGTGCGCACACATTGGCCATTGCATTCAATGTGTGCTGGTACGCGTTCTATTCGCAATACGCGTTGGACAGCAATGGACTGATCTGTGCGCACACATTGGCCATTGCATTCAATGTGTGCTGGTACGCGTTGTATGCGCAATACGCTTTGGACAGCAATGGACTGATCTGTGCGCACACATTGGCCATTGCATTCAATGTGTGTGGGTACGCGTTGTATCCTGGGTACGCGTTGAACAGCAATGGACCGATCGGTGTGCCCGGCCGGCCCATTGCATTCAATGTGTGCGGGTACGCATTGTATCCTGGGTACGCGTTGAACAGCAATGGACCGATCGGTGTGCCCGGCCGGCCCATTGCATTCAATGTGTGCGGGTACGCGTTGTATCCTGGGTATGCGTTGACAGCAATGGACCGATCGGTGTGCCCGGCCGGCCCATTGCATTCAATGTGTGCGGGTACGCATTGTATCCTGGGTACGCGTTGAACAGCAATGGACCGATCGGTGTGCCCGGCCGGCCCATTGCATTCAATGTGTGCGGGTACGCGTTGTATTCTGGGTACGCGTTGAACAGCAATGGACCGATTGGTGCGCATCCATTGGCTATGGCCTGGCCTGGCAACGGATGCATTTTCAAATTTTGAACGAGTCTGATGCTGTAAATTCAGTTGGTCACCCACAACAATGTTGCAAATTCATGGGTGTCATGAAGTTGAACTTTTGAAGGATGCTGTGGGCGTGTGTAAGTGGTGCAATTCCATGGATTGGCCAGATTCAGAAGATGCAAACGACTTGGATCTATCACTTTGGACACATGGGACAGTATCTGCCTCTGCAGCACACATATAATGCTGGCTGTTCCCCTGAGAGCTCACTTGCCTGCACTACATGCTCCAGGACGACATCTGCCACCACCACTGCTGCTGTATCTGCACCCTCTGGACCCTGCAATGGCACGTACTGTGGAGAGAGCCCCAGCCTTCAGCACTGAGGAGAACCAGGCCCTGCTGGACAGCCTCCTTCCACAGTACAGCAAGCTGTATGGGAAAGCAGGGGAGCAGGTGAGTGTTCTGTCCAATGCCTTCCTAAATGTGTATGTTGTCTGACTAGCAAGGCTAACAGTCTGCACGGCACTGGCTAGCAGGCTCACTGAGTAGTTGTCACCCCCATAGTGTGTAGTTACATGCACTGGACAGGTATAGTGCAGTGACAGTGCATTTAAACAAGGTTTTACTTCCCAGGCAATGATACCATGTAGTAACTGCTGGCATACTGTCCATGTCCATCGTTGCACTGCCTGTGTACATCATGTGCCCCAGTGATTGAGACATGTATATACAACTGTGTAATGCACGGATATGTTGCATGTGTAGTAATAGCATTCTCACTTTGTCATCCTCACAGGTTGATGCCCACCAGAAGCAGAAGATATGGCTGACCATCGTCCAGGCAGTGAGATCCGTGGGGGACTACAAGCGCCGGATCCGCAACTGCCAGAAGAGGTGGCAGGACCTTCGGGGCTGGACCCGGAGGATCGCACGGGTCCAGCTGAAGCTGTCGCCTCCTCGCAGGAGGGGCGGACACCGGACCCTGACCCCCACATGCTCAGGATCCTGGCGGTGGTCTTCCCTGATCTGGATGGGCAGCTGAAGGCCAGAGAGCAGCAAGGAGGGGGTGAGTCCATGACTGCATTGTGAACTATGTCTGCCATGCTATGTGTCCTACTCTGGCCTGGTTAAACTTCCACGGTACATCAGTCATGTGGTCCAGGACCCATGTCCCTCTATTGTGCACTGCCCACTCCTCATCTGATACCCAGGTGTGGCCCTTACAGTCAGGGAATTGTGTCACTTGGGTACTGTGTCCTTGCAGTTTGCTTGACTCAAGGTGGGGGAGAGCATCTGTTTCCCTAACTCTGTGGTGGGCATCATGGGTGGGTCCATTGCTTACACAATGCCTGTGTTCTGACATGTAATCTGCGTGTTACTTTGATATGTGGTCCAATTGCTGAGCTGATCCACCACATGTGCCTGGGGAATCTGGCACACACCCATGCTGAGGGTGGGAACAATGTTTGGGCCCCAGGAGTGTGTATATTACGTGTGTCACACATACTTAGCCTGCTGCCTACTGTCCAGGGCTCATCCCTCATTCATGTGGGGCAGGACAGTCATGCCTACTCCAGGCCATACAATACACTCTGTACTCCCACTCCCGTGTATCAGCTGACACGTTGTGCTCAGTGATTTGTCCCCTCAGGTGTCTGCCTCTGTGTCAGTGTGCTGTGGTTTCGTTGTCAGGACTGCTGGGGTGTTTCTCGGTTGGGGCTCAGCATGCCACCGGAGATGTGACCATAGGAGACGATACTTGTGTGACACATAGGTGTTTGATCACCTGACCGTGCAGACTGGGGTATGCGAATGTGAAGTTCAGGCAGCTGTCTCCCATTCACAGTAGATTGTGAGGTGCTCAGGTTCAGAGGGTCGTGTTACAGGTCTCCCATATGTCCAATCGGTATGACCTGGACAGATAAGGGTTCAGATGATGTGGTGTGTGGGGGATGTACATGTGCACTTGTTCAGCTCCAGGACTTGCATTCCCCATGACCTTGGATTGTGACACAGTGCAGACTGTTGTTGTCTGGCTGCCCTGCCCATGTGACTGGAGACAGTGATGTATGACTTAGCAGGCATGCCTGTGCCATGGCATGAAACTTCCAATGAGTGATGCTGCAGGGGCGTGACATGTGCTACATGCACACCATTGTGGCAATGGCTATCAGGACATGGGTGCATCATGGTGTCTGTCGCTGGTATGCATCACATGCATTTCCTATTTGACTCTGGGCATCCCTTTCATTCGGACACCTGTACTGACTCAGTGGCAAGAGTTGTGATGTGTGCATGTTCACATGCTTAACCAGGTTCTCTGCACTGTCCAACTACTGTGTAGGTGGTGCATGTGTCCACACTGGGGTATTGCCATCCAACAGACACCAGACAGATGGGTGCAAGGCCAGGTGGGATGTGAGTGCCATGGTTGACCATCAGACTGACAATTGGCTTCTCCTGTTCTGTTTGGGCACTTTTAGCAAAGTTCAACTAAGGATGCCAGGGCTTGCTCTGTAATGTGCTGTACTAACTGTGGTGTGTGCGTTCGGTGCAGGTGACTGATGTCTGTCTGTTTCCCTATTGATTGCAGATACATCCACGGCCACAGGAGGGGACAGCTCCACGGACCAGGAGGAGCCGCAGAGCCAGACTGGGTCAGCAGCCGAGGAGTGGTCGGAGGGACCCAGAGGCACGGAGGGCGAGGGGAGCCACACCGAGGAGTCCTCAGCACCATCCACCTCAGCTGAGGATCACAGCAGCTCGGAGGATGACTCCCTTATGGAGGCGGGTGTCAGCAGCCACCACACCCCAGCTAGTGTTGCTGTCCCCGCCACCACCACCACCGCCCTCCCATCGGCTCCCATTCCCGAGGTCCGTGGAGGCTCCCATGTTCGGGAGCGTGTCTCCTTCGGGCCAGGCACCGCACCCCCTGCCCCTGTGTCCCCTGCTGCCCTGAGTGAGGAGTCTGTGTACCTCCTTCGCCAGCTCCATGTAGGGCAGACAGCGATGCTGAGTGTCCTCCATGCCCACACCACTCTGTTGACTCAGCTGGTGTCGTTCATGGAGGGCATCTCATCGGGCATGTCTGCCCTACAGAGGGGCAATAGGTCCATGGACTCCTCCCTGACGGCAGCAGTGTCCCTCCTCCGACAGTCCCTCACCCCTCCTGCCT
The DNA here is from genome assembly GCA_963921515.1 of Calotriton arnoldi. NCBI lineage: Eukaryota > Metazoa > Chordata > Amphibia > Caudata > Salamandridae > Calotriton > Calotriton arnoldi. The sequence goes on along the minus strand of CAWUFW010006098.1, from coordinate 1,053,911 downwards.
CTGCCCCATCCACACTCCCCAGCACCTTACCTGTCCCAAGCACACACACACCGGCACAGGCACACACCAGCACAGACACGAGCAGCACACAGACACACACGCCACTAACAAGACGCACACGCACGCACAGTCAGGGGACTGAAACCACACTCACAGGGGATGGGGCCCAGGCACACACACACGCATCCACGAGCACTGCGCAGTCCTCAGTTGCCTCTCCCTCCAAAGCCCCCTCCCTTGCCTCACCTGCAACCCCAAAGACACAGCGGCTCTTCCTCAGTGACCTCGGCCTCTTCCCCTCTGATCCAGCTGATACAGCATTCAGGGGGAAGAGGAAGCCCACCCACATGGAGCGGAGTGCCCCTCGCCCCCGGAGTCATGCCGGCGCCCACACCATCTGAGTCATGCCCCCCAGTTGTGCCGGCACACACCATGTCAGACACCTCCACTGCAGTTGTCAGTGGCTCTCCAGCACCCACCACCCCTTCCCTGCCTCCTTCTGGTGAGCCCTGATCCTGTCCCTGCGGTGCCTGGTCTGCCCCCCGTATGCCCCTCCGAGGGGATTGTCCCTTGTGTGTAGCAGTGCAGGCATGCGTAGGGTGACATCTGCCACTGTCACCCTGTTTTGACTTTCAGAATGGACTGGCCATTGGCCTTTGTTTATTTTTTACTGGACTTTAACTTTTGAACCCACATATGCTGAATAAAGCTACTTTCTGTTCTCTAGTGGTTTTGCTTCTGATGTACATGATGTTAATGATGCTAACCGTGCCCTTGCTGCAGTGATGGTGATTTTTGGTCTCATGGAAATGAAGTGCTACTCTGCAGGAACCCATGTGGTCCACGGGTAATGTGTCCTATCCTGTACTGTATCCATGTCATCCTTAGCAGCATATGAGGGTGTCATGTTTTCAATATTTGGCAATGGGATTTCCTACTTACATTAGCAATGTCACATCTGTGGCTTCCACCCCTGCACATCTGTTGTGCTTGCCATTGTTCAATTAGTCTACTTCCCTGACCGTGTGGCCATCTCCACTGGACATGCAGGTTTGGGCAACTTGCTATACATGTGTGTTGGATCTGTGCTGATGATTTCGTTGACACTCCCATGACCAGGCTGATGTGACAGGAGCCTTCATTTGGTGCTAATTGTTGACTGTGTGACCAAGTGTTCTGCTGACATGATGGAGCCCTACTGAGGCTACATATGGCACAGCTTTCCTCACACAGGAGTGGAGTCCCCTCATGGCAGTGTGTGCTCCTGTGACATCGCCTGCGCCCAAGGTGTGTGTTGTATGAGCATGTCTGTGTGTTCACTTCCATTTTGCTGTGCATGCTGGGATCCCTAGTGATGTTCCTGTTTGTGATGCTTGCTGAGTTGACCTATGTTCCCCCAAAGTCTTCTCCCTGGGTTCTCTGTGATGTGGGTGCATGGCACATTACTGGTCATCAGGGTGTCACCAATAGGTGTGTTTGCTGTCAGGGCTGAGTTTGTGGGCAGACGCTGATGGGTCACAGTCAGGATTCCCCTTGGCACTTGTTGTTTACACCTGTCATGTGATTTCCGGTTTGTGTTAGCTTTCATTGGTTGTGACACGTTGTGTGTGTGACTGCTGGCACTCCTCAGGGTCAGGGCTGCAATGTTGGTAGTTGTCTATGTGTGTTCTTTGTGGGTGACCTTGGCTTCTTCATTGGTGTGTGACTGAGGCTGGGATCCCATTGGTTGGTGTGGTATTGCCGTCATGTCCATGTACAGCGTAGTGTGCAGTGTGTCAGACATTCAGGAGTCTTGTTGAGTGGCCATGTGTGATGTGTTTCTGCACCTTGGTTCCCGCCACCCCCTGGGATTGTCATGGGTGCATGTGCAATGTCACCAGTGCATGTGAGCTTCACTGCTGCACATTGTTGGAGGTCGAGGTGTGTGGTGTTGAGTGTGTGCAGATGAGAGTTGTTGCCCGGCTAGACCCCTGCCTCCATGTTGGCCTTGGCTTACTGGCCGTGCTGATTGATTTGTGCTTGTGTAGGTGTGATGGTAGTTTGTTGCTCAGGACACATGACTGTGGTTCACAGTGTGCACGACATCTAGCTTTGTCATCACAGTGGGATTGTAATGCAGCACAGGGTCACCACATTGTGGGGGCCCTGGGGGTAGTGCTGTGGTGTCTCTGTGTCTTGCAGTGTCAGTTGCTGTTCCTACATGCTTGTGTGACATGTGTGATTCGTGCTCCCTCTCATCTGACAATGCCTGATTGCCCACATAGGGGATTTGGAGCCATGAGTTACCTTTGTGTGGCACTGTATGCACATCTGTGTAATTGGTATTCAGGCCTCCTCATGTGTTGTGTGGTTGCCTGGGGACACTGGTACCCCCCCTCACCTGTTGTGTTTGATGTGCAGTGTGGGTCTGCCTGTTTGTGTTTGTGCATCTGCACCACTGCATTGGCATATCTTTAGTGTGCCATTGGCTGTATGTTGTTTGGTGTGTTTCCCCTGCTGTCCCTGGGACTCCTAGGTCATCAGTCAGCACAATGATCATTGTTTGTGTGTCCCATTGCTGCCATGGTATGGTATCTGTTCACCTCACATCTACAGTCTCCACAGGGTATCTGCATTTGTGTGCCCATTGGTGCAAATATGTGGGTCTGCATTCTGATGGTCACTTCTGTCATTGTGTCATTGATGAATGTTGACAGTGTCAGCCCCCATGGGTGATGTTTGTCTGCACATGGCCAAAGGTATGTCTTATTTGGACTGCACTGTTTGCCTCCCCCAATCTATGTTGCTATGGGACACAAGCACTACTTTGCCACTGATGTGTTTGTTGTTCTGTGACCAGGAATCATCCATGCAGTTTGGCAGTTGCAGCTTTTTCTTTGTCAACACTTACATATTGGTCACTGTGATGATGGGGGTTTGGACCCCATTGCCCCAATGTTCAAAATGTGCTTCAGCTATGGACCCCACACTTACATTTTGGTCACTGTGATGATGGGGGTATGGACCCCATTGCCACAATGTTCAATATGTGCTTCAGCTATGGACCCCACACTTACTTTTGGTCACTGTGATGATGGGGGTATGGACCCCATTGCCCCAATGTTCAAAATGTGCTTCAGCTATGGACCCCACACTTACCTTTTGGTCACTGTGATGATGGGGGTTTGGACCCCATTGCCACAATGGTCATGGCCTGCTTGCATTGTGGGGGCCACACACATTTATGTGTGGCATATGTGATAGGGGGTCACATTGTATGTTCAAAGTCATGTTCAGTGTTGTAGGCATTTGACACAGTCTACACACGCTTGTCATGTTGTTGGGGGGGATGTCTTTATGTTGCATTGTTTATGTTGGTGTGTGCTTGTTGTGTCATGTATTAGCCATCCTGTGAGTGGGGGTGTTGGTGGTAGGCATCCAGCCCCCATGGGTAGAAGTGGTAGTAGTGGTAGGCATCTGGTACCCCTGGGTAGAGGTGGTAGTAGTGGTAGGCATCTGGCACCCCTGGGTAAGGGTGGTAGTAGTGGTAGGCATCCAGCCCCCCATGGGTAGGGGTGGTAGTAGTGGTAGGCATCTGGCACCCCTGGGTGAGGGTGGTAGTAGTGACAGGCATCCAGCCCCCATGGGTAGAGGTGGTAGTAGTGGTAGGCATCTGGCACCCCTGGGTAGAGGTGGTAGTAGTGGTAGGCATCTGGCACCCCTGGGTAAGGGTGGTAGTAGTGGTAGGCATCTGGCACCCCTGGGTAGAGGTGGTAGTAGTGGTAGGCATCTGGCACCCCTGGGTAAGGGTGGTAGTAGTGGTAGGCATCTGGCACCCCCTGCGTAGAGGTGGTAGTAGTGGTAGGCATCTGGCACCCCCTGGGTAAGGGTGGTAGTAATGGTAGGCATCCAGCCCCCCATGGGTAGAGGTGGTAGTAGTGGTAGGCATCCAGCCCCCCATGGGTAAGGGTGGTAGTAGTGACAGGCATCCAGCCCCCCATGGGTAGAGGTGGTAGTAGTGGTAGGCATCTGGCACCCCCTGGGTAGAGGTGGTAGTAGTGGTAGGCATCTGGCACCCCCTGGGTGAGGGTGGTAGTAGTGACAGGCATCCAGCCCCCCAAGGGTAGAGGTGGTAGTAGTGGTAGGCATCTGGCACCCCTGGGTAGAGGTGGTAGTAGTGGTAGGCATCTGGCACCCCCTGGGTAAGGGTGGTAGTAGTGGTAGGCATCTGGCACCCCCTGGGTAGAGGTGGTAGTAGTGGTAGGCATCTGGCACCCCTGGGTAAGGGTGGTAGTAGTGGTAGGCATTCAGCCCCCCATGGGTAAGGGTGATAGTAGTGGTAGGCATCTGGCACCCCCTGGGTGAGAGTGGTAGTAGTGACAGGCATCCAGCCCCCCATGGGTAGAGGTGGTAGTAGTGGTAGGCATCTGGCACCCCCTGGGTACAGGTGGTAGTAGTGGTAGGCATCTGGCACCCCCTGGGTAAGGGTGGTAGTAGTGGTAGGCATCCAGCCCCCCCTGGGTAAGGGTGGTAGTAGTGACAGGCATCCAGCCCCCCATGGGTAGAGGTGGTAGTAGTGGTAGGCATCTGGCACCCCTGGGTAGAGGTGGCAGTAGTGGTAGGCATCTGGCACCCCCTGGGTAAGGGTGGTAGTAGTGGTAGGCATCCAGCCCCCATGGGTAGAGGTGGTAGTAGTGGTAGGCATCTGGCACCCCTGGGTAGAGGTGGTAGTAGTGGTAGGCATCTGGCACCCCTGGGTGAGGGTGGTAGTAGTGGTAGGCATCTGGCACCCCCTGGGTAGAGGTGGTAGTAGTGGTAGGCATCTGGCACCCCCTGGGTAAGGGTGGTAGTAGTGGTAGGCATCCAGCCCCCCATGGGTAAGGGTGGTAGTAGTGGTAGGCATCTGGCATCCCCTGGGTGAGGGTGGTAGTAGTGGTAGGCATCTGGCACCCCCTGGGTAGAGGTGGTAGTAGTGGTAGGCATCTGGCACCCCCTGGGTAAGGGTGGTAGTAGTGGTAGGCATCTTGCACCCCCTGGGTAGAGGTGGTAGTAGTGGTAGGCATCTGGCACCCCCTGGGTAAGGGTGGTAGTAGTGGTAGGCATCCAGCCCCCATGGGTAAGGGTGGTAGTAGTGGTAGGCATCTGGCACCCCTGGGTGAGGGTGGTAGTAGTGACAGGCATCCAGCCCCCATGGGTAGAGGTGGTAGTAGTGGTAGGCATCTGGCACCCCCTGGGTAGAGGTGGTAGTGGTGGTAGGCATCTGGCACCCCCTGGGTGGGGTGGTAGTAGTGGTAGGCATCTGGCACCCCTTGGGTAGAGGTGGTACTAGTGGTAGGCATCTGGCACCCCCTGGGTAAGGGTGGTAGTAGTGGTAGGCATCTGGCACCCCCTGGGTGAGGGTGGTAGTAGTGACAGGCATCCAGCCCCCCATGGGTAAGGGTGGTAGTGGTGGTAGGCATCCGGGCCCCTATGTGTATATGTGGCATTGGTGATGGCCATCCCGCCCCTATGGTGCTGCTGTTGCTGGTGTAAGTAATTTCTGCATCCCTCTGTGTGTGTGTGATGTGTCGGGTACGTGTAGTTTGTTTTTGTGGTTGGTGTCTGACTTACCTTCTGCGCCGTACGCGTCCGTGCCTGTTCCGGTAGTAGATGTAGAATATTGGTAGGATCGGCACGATGGGATTCATGGTTGGTTCGTCTCGTTCGTCTTTCTCGTTGCTTCGCCTCGTCCTCGTCGCTGGCGTGTTCGTCTCGTAGCCGTGGATCGTGTTGTGGCGCGAATCGGAGCTTATGTGCGCCTCTCCCGGATGCTTTGACGTGCCGTGCGTAGCGACGGGTTCTGCGCGTACGGGAAGCGCATCGTACTTGTCCGGCCGGACGGGGCTGCATTTTGGCTTCCGTGCGACTCGATTCTGCGTTTACGGATCCGGCTCGGTCGGGGAACAGGACCTGGATTGGGTGAGTACGACTGCGTCGGAATCTATTCTGTTATGCGCATCGTACTTGCTCGTTCGGAATTATGTGCGGTTCGGTCGGGAAACAGGCATTCGCATGGCTTTTTTCCCGACCGAATACTGTTAGGTGCTCTTGCGACCGAGATCGGAATCGGCCCCTTAATATCAACCTACCAAAGTCCTCAAAATCTGTGACAATTTCTAAACCAACACAACAAATCTTTTTTATTTAAAATAATACATATTTTATTTTACTACATCAGTCAAAAATTAATTACGATTCCTATGCTAATGAACACTGATATAATAAAATTATATACACATTATTTTTTTTTTAAAAAGCAATGTCACCAACCAAGAAAGTTAAGAGCAAACTCAATCCATCACATAAAATAATAATAACACATAAACCAAACAATTCCACAATAATAAATACAACACACTGTTTTGTAGCTGCAGATCTTTCTCTGTATCAATGTAATTAAAAAATAGAAATCCACACAAAATGTGAAAAATACTGTCGAAAAAGCCCCCCAAAAGTGCAAAAATAATATGAATCCAATAGAAAACACTTGAAGCAATCCAAAGTATAGAGGGACCTTAAAAAAAACTAAAAAGTGCTTTAAAAAACAACTGCTCCAGGAAACCCAAAAAAAAGGAAATCGAAGTAAAAAGCATTGGTTCAATATAAACCAAAAATGACTTTCTTAAAGAACAATAATGTAAACTTGCAATGCCTATAGGACACTCTCGTAGACAAAAACCTGTAAAGTAAATTTAAAATCCCACCGGCAAAAAAACATTATATTTCCAAAAACATATCAGTGAGACGTCAAAATATATGTAACGAAAATCAACTACTACAAAATAGAAAAAAACAGTAACACTAATACATCTACATATACAAAAAAAACAATACTATAACTAACTTGTAGACCTCCCCCTGACCCCTCTATCCTCAAAACCCTTACAAAATCCTTAAAAAAGGACTTACCTGTTCTGATGAACAGCAGCACCTTACTGCGACTTAATTCCAGGAAAATAGACTAAAAATAACACAAATAGGCTTCAAAATAGAAGGTAGCATTAAAAAAAAAAAACGCAGTTAAATCAAACTAAGGGCCTGATTATGAGTTTGGCGGGAAGGCATCGCCGTCGCTTTTTTAGCGATCCTCAATCCCTTTGCCTTGGCGGTCCAACCACCCGATAAGGATCCTGGCGGTAACCCTGCTACAAGACTGCTGCTGGACCGCCGCCAGCGCCGAGACTCTTGCTAGGGCATCCCACAGTCCCGCCAAGGTTCCCGCCTTCCAGGTTAAGATTTGCCTTTCCATCTAGTTATTCCTGATAGGGACACTGCCATGCGCAAGTCAGCGGAAAGGCACAAAAAGAGGCCAAAACTCAAATTTTTTTTGGGTGCCAATCCAAAATCTGTGTCGGACACAATTGTCCAGGTCTCTCCTTGCTGCTGCAACCAGATCACGACGCTCTGCAACCCCGTTGTCGCCGGATGAAAGGTAGGCTTCACTGTCACTTCTCCTTTATAGTGCATTGTAACAATTTGTTATATTTAACATGCAACAAATCATACAGTACAAATGACCTACATATACATTACAACACATACACAACATATATATGTGTTTCTTATATACACATGTTGTACGTGCCTATCTTTACAGCAGCTAAACGTCACTCTGTCAGGACACCGCCGCCAAAAGACTGCCAGCACATCGGGAACATCATCCAAGCCGGTGGTCTTATTGGGACCGGCGCGGCGGTGGGACGGTGGTGAGACCGCCAAACTCATAATCAGGCCCTAAGAATAGAAATGAATGGAGAATATAGTAAAAAACATTGAATACATGTATAAAAAAAATGAAAACATGCCAAACGTGTCGAAAAATGTTGTGATAAAATGCAAAAGACTGTGAAGTATAAATTAAATATATGTGTAAAATGTATACAATTATTTATTATATACTGAAAAACATATGTTAAAATAATGTTGAAAAATGTATATAAAAAGTAAACAAATGTAAAAAAATATGTTAAACAGTGGAATATAAGGGCCATATGTATCAAGCATTTTCGCAATCGCAAACACTGCAAATCGCTAAATTTCAGTGTTTGCGATTGCAAAAATGACTTTTGCGATGTATGAAACGGAATCGCATCGCAGAATTGCTAATCGCAAAAATAGCGATTCGCACAAATGTGCGAGCCCGATTATGCGAATATTTTATGCGAATTCGCATATTGCTGTACGCGATTTGCGATTTTCGCAAATAACGTAATCGCAGATAGCAAAATTGCAATGAGATGTACCAAGAATTCGCTATTTGCGAATTAGCAAAATTCGCAATTTAGCACCTCGCAATTACCACCAACTCAGAGCAGGTGGTAACCAGGTGCAACCCATATAAGCTGGCCCAAAATGCAACAGGGGCTTTCACAATGGCTGCGCTGTACATCATCGCTAGGAGGCTGAGGATCAGAGCTGCTGGCCAGAGAAGGAGACGCAAAGAGAGGATCTTCAGTGCACGCATCACCTTGTTCCAGCAAACAGAGGAGCAGATCCATGAAAAGTACAGGCTGCACCCAGACAGCATCATGGATCTCATTGAGGAGCTAAAGCCCATGCTGGAGCACCCCACACGCAGGACACGCACCATCCCCACCCATGTGCAGGTCCTGTGCTCACTGCACCTGCTGGCGTCTGGGAGCTTTCAGGGGTGATAGCAGCAGCAGGAGGGGTGACACAGAGTAGCCTGTCACGCCTCTTTCACAGGTTCCTGGATGCCATGATGCAGAGGTTGCAACACCACATCCATTTCCCTAACACGCAGCAGGCACTTGACCAAACCAAGCAGGGGTTCTATCAGATAGCCCAATTACCCCATGTAATTGGCTGCATTGATGGGACCCATGTCGCCCTGTCCCCCCCCTCCCAGACAGAATATGTCTACAGGAACAGAAAGTGTTATCATTCCCTGAATATCCAGGTAGTTTGTAATGCCACCCATGTCATCACGGACATAGTTGCGAAATATCCTGGAAGCACCCATGATTCATTCATTTTCCGCCACAGTGGGCTACACCGTCGCCTCTTGGCTGGGGAGTTTGGTGAGGGCTACTTGCTAGGTAAAAAATGGCTAACATTCACACATACAGTTGAGGCCTTGAGTGGGATGACAGTGTGTAACCCATTTCATTTGCACCCTGCAGGGGACAGCGCGTATGCAGTGAGGGATTTCATCATGACACCCTACTTGAATCCAGCCACTGCTGCGGAGCGCCGCTAAAACAACGCCCACAGGTCGACCCGTAGTGTGATTGAAAGGATATTTGGCATCCTAAAGAGCCGATTTAGGTGCCTACACAAGAGCGGAGGTGCCCTGCAATACAGCCCGGAGACCTGCTGCAAGATAGTGGTTGCATGTGCCATGCTGCACAACATAGCAACCAGGAAGGGCACCCCAGTGGAGCTCAGCGAATCAGAGTCATCCGATGAGGAGGGACCGGCTCCTCGTGCAGGACTAGCAGGTGGTGTTGGGGCAGCTGCCGGACGGCAGAGGCGCCAGGAGATCACGCACAACTATTTCTAGGTGAGTAATAATGACAGTATGCTATGTATTGGTGCACAACTGTGTTTTTATTCCATTTGGTGCTAGTACATTTCTGGCACACAGCCTGACGCACAGCTAATGTGTGTGAATGATATTTGCAACTGTTAAATTCACAATGCAAAGATGTCCTAGACACTTCAGTCCCCAGCAATGTGTTAAGTCACCCATGGCCATGCTTCCCTGATGCCACCTTATCTTCTGCGTGCACGGCTGCTTGCACCTCGCTCTGGGTGCCCACTGCTCTCCCCCGGGTCATCCTGGGTTCTCCCCTGCCTCACGCTCCGCCGTCTGACCTCAGGTACTGGTGGTATAATGCTGCTGCGGCTTGATTGGTCTTCACTGTCCCCTGTGGGCAGGGGTCCTGTCCCACCTGAGCCAGCCACCTGCATCAGTTCCACAGCATGTGTCACCTGCACCAAGACCTTGGCCATATCCTGGCTGTTATGTGCCATTTCTACCTGCATACTGACACACCTACGTGACAGCAGGGACGTAACAGTGCACAGGCGGTTGGCCGCCTTGCTGTATGTGTCCATGCGGGCGTTGGATCTCCTCTGCACGGCACACAGTTCACGTATGGCACCAGTCATTTCCCTCATCTCACCCCTCATGTTGCTCATGTGATGGTTTAGGGTTTGGAACTGACGCTGCATTGACCGCATTGATTTTACTTGCAGCCGCTGCACCTTCACTATAGTGCCCTCGAGGCCGGAGAACACGGACTGCTGCTCCTCATCACCAGCACTGGTGGACTGCCTTGCCCTGCGTCTGTTTCCTCCTCCTTCCCTCTGGTGGTCAGGGGACTGTTGCCTGTGTGGGACTGTAAGCTGGGCCTGGCCTGCCTGGGATTTGTCTCCGCTTCCCTGTAGGTCTGCCTCCATCTGTGGTAGTGGTGGCACGATGTTGCGTTTTCTGCATGCAACAGGGATTTCAGGGGTCTGTGCCTCCTGCTCCTCCTCCCTGCCTGCTCATCGGTGACATCTGCCTCCTCATGCCCTGCACTGCCCTCCTGCCTTGCCAGTGGTGCTGTGAAGACAGAAGCACAGACAATATTTGTAGTGTACTCATTCTCATTTTGTAAGAGGTTAAATCTACTTATTTTTGCATTACCTACATCCTGTCTGCCTGTATTTTGCATTCCCTGACTCACTGTCACTGTTACTACCTTGCTGTGTCTCAATACTACACTGTTTGGTGCATGTGACTACATCTCCCATGATGCATGTCAGGGTGTACACAACACCATGTACTGTAGTTGAAAAACTGTTTGGTTGCTGGGGGCTCATAACTGTGTGGGTGCTATGGTGGAGTGGAAGGGGACAGATGGCATGCATCTTACCTTGACTGGTGGTGGGTGGGTCGGAGCTGTCCAGGTCAGCCACTCCACTGACACTCTCCGATAGCAAGGTGGACTCCACCAACTCCTCCTGCGGCGTGTACTCTGTAGCACTGGATGTGCCGCCCCCGGTCTTCTTCGCCTCAGCCAACCTGGTTGCCAGCTTTTCTTTTGATCTCAGCCGCATATCGTACCAGCGCTTGCGCAGGTCCTCCACAGTGCGGTGGGTTACACCTATGGCATTCACCTTGTCCTGTATGGCATCCCAGATTTTCCTCTTCCTTGCCTCTGGCACGTTCAGGGCTTTTTTCCCAAAGAGGAGCTCATGGCTGCCTACCATCGCCTCTATCAGGACTTCCTGCTCCCTGTCACTGAATTTAGGTTTTCTCTTCCTTCCTGCCTCCTCCTTCTCCTTCTCCTTCTCCTTCTCCTGCTCCTGGGGATTCATTTTGCCTCCCTGGATGTCAGTGCAGTGCTCTTCCACTCTCCCCTCAGCCTCTGACTGTGCTTCTGGCAATCAGGTGCAGCTGTGCAGGCCCACTTCCTGGTTGTGATGTCATCAAGCTGCACCTGAATGGCAGATTCCCCATTTTGCGATTCCTTATTAGCGAATTTCGCAAATAAAGAATCGCAAATTAGGATTCTCAGAATTATTCTGCGAATTTAGGCGAATCGCTAAATAATTGCGATTTTCTTGATACATCGTATTTTGCGATTCTCACAATGCGATTCGCAAAATATCGCATTTTGAGAATCGCAAATTCCGATTTTCATACATATGGCCATAGATCTTTAAAATATACAACAAACAAAAGTATTTAAATATAATGTGCATGTTTTTATTAATAAAAATAAAAAGAATGTTTTATTTTTTTAACTTTACATACATGTTTATTTTTAACACTAAGTATAAAGGATAAAAAATGTAAAAATAAACAATAAAAAAGTTTGGAAACAACTAAATTTAGAAAAATGTGTCACATGTCTTCATTATCCAAAAAATATATTTAATATCATTGTTTACAAACACATAAACTTTTTTATTATATTTCTAATCACCAACAATACTACTAAAATAATACAAAGTGTCTCTACTACATAAAAACAAAAGTAAATATAATATTTCATAATAAAAATCTAAAACTATAGAATCACATTCCAACATGAATCATTTTTAAAAATCCTTAGACACTTTAGGGGTGACATTTACTATTCCTACTTCAATATAACCATATTGGGGGGAAGCTATTGGACACAAGATCTAAATCAATTTGAGAAAGCTGTTGCACACTGAACGGGTGACATTTACTATTCCCACTCCAATCTAAACCAATTTGAGGAAGGCGTTGGACACTAAAGGGATAACATTTACTATTCCCACTCTAATCTGAACCAATTTGAGGAAGGTGTTGGAAACTTAATGGGTTATATTTAATATTCTCACTCCAATCTAGGAGTGCCTAGCCCTGCCTAGCATATTGCGGCCTGACACAACCACACCACCTCCAGAGATCACAGATCTCTGGCAGTTGCAATGGTGCAATGGCCGTCTGACCGCCTCACTTGTAATGGGGTGGTCAGACTGTCGGTACACGGGGGGCCAGACTGCCACCACCTCACCGCCATGAGTCTGGCATTCCGTAGCCCAGAAGTATTTATGCAGAACACAAAAAGTAATAAAGTGAAAACACAAGAAAAATGCCACACCAATTTAAAAGAAAACAAGTAAAATGTAATATATAAAATGAGACCAAAAAAAATAAAATCCAATCAGTAGAACTGGAGATATGCAATTTTATAGGTTAGTGCCAAGAAGCAGAAAGCACTAACTGTGGGTAAATGGGCATGCTAGACTGGGAAAAAGTCACAAATTCAGCCCAACCATAATGGAGTGTGGGCCGGATACAGGGACCAGGTTAGTCCCACTGAAAAAGTTACCTTCTCAAAGTCTGGCAAGCAGAATTCAAAATTTCAGGATTTCACAGGATGGATACCAGCCAAGGGTCCAGGATCTGGGAAGGCAACTCTTAGGGAGCAGGAACTCATTCCAGCAGAGGCCAGCAGGGCTTAGGCAGGTCCAGTTGTAAGTCCATGCAGCTCTAGTTGCAGGTCCAGGCAGGGCCATTTTCAGCAGGTCAGCAGGGCAGTTGCAGGAGATCTCTGGAGCTTGTTGTGTCCCTGTAGCTCACAACAATAGGAAGTCAGGCAAAAGAACATTGGAGTTGCTTTGGTAATCCCGTCCTCTGAGAAGCAAGGCAGGCCTCAAACAAGAGGGCAGTCCTCTGGAGTACAAGGTTGTCCTTTTGTAAACTTGTGCAGGTCCAGGAGTGCACTGAAGAATTGGTCTTAGTGTCCACTATTTATACCTGGTACCAGCTTTGAAGTGGGAGAAACTTCTAGACTTCCCCTCACATCTGGTTCCAGAACTTCTATCCTGCCTCTGTCCAGGCTCCAAGAGGTCTCAGGTGACAACAGGCTGATGTAAAGATCTTTGTCAATGTGCTGAAGGCAACACTTTTGAAATGTAATTGGGGCAGTGAACAGCTCTGCTGCCCCCCTCCTGGCAGGATGGCCCTTTCCCAGCTACACCCAGATCGTATTGTTTACTGTCTGGGCCCAATACGCATTCCTGATGGGGAGCAATTCGCAGGACCAGGCAGCTAGAAACTTCTAGAAGTCCTCAGAAAGATTAGGGCAGGAAAATGCCAAATTTATAAAAATAGCATTTTCAAAATTGTAATCTAAAATCTGACTTTACCATTCAAAAAAGTATTAAATTACAATTCATTTGAGTAAAAATATGACATTTTTGCCGGGTCCCAATCCAAAGTCAGCACTTATTAAATGTAAGAAGGTAAACCAATGTTTTACTATGGGAAGAATAGGCCTTACAGTATTGAAAATGAATTTAGGAGTTTTTCACCACCAGGACATCAGAAAATTAAAAACACATGTCCTACTTTTTAAATACAATGCACTTCGCCCTCAGGGTTGTTTAGGGCTCACTTTAGGGGTGGCTCATATGTATTAAAAAGGAAGACGCTCCATTTCCAATCGCACAGCCAAAAACACTATTTCCGAAACTCTTTTTACTTTAATCAGTATTTATTCTGTGTAATCACTGCTTCAACCAATTTTTTTCTTTGTAATTCACGATAAAGCTGTTGAAAGTCCCAATTTTTTCAAATGACACAATTATGCCCATCCAGGCCTTTTACTGCATCACGTGGGTACATATAATTCACGATCGGTAACTCAGAATAGAATAATATCCCAATGCATTTCGGGCCTTCTTTGTGCCCTTCCTCAGGGAAGCTGTCAAATCAAAATAACAAACCTCTGTTAATTCCTATCTAAACCTATGTTGTTTTGGTAACAATACATACTGTAAATAAACCATGTATCCATTCATTGAATTGTGAAAATAACATTGAATTATGAAAATAACCAAACTCCTACTAACTCATAACTATAATAACCCCTTATACGCCCTTACATCTCCCCAACAACCTTTGCTGATGTAACATCCCCGTGAGAGCTTCGTGCAACGCAGTGACCTCTCCTACATCCATCCTCGATTTAATACCTGCCAATTTCGACCGCGTTACAAAATGAAGTCCTAACCACCCAACGTGCTAATTCTCCTGCCGGTAACATACCTAACCTATATATTCCACCTGATGTTAAACCTCCCAAACCATGACTTAATTCCCCGGTCATTTATACTGTCTGTTGTGCTCAAAAAACAACCCTCGTACCTACTCATCCTTCGTCATTGCTTTTAACGATTCCAACGACTCCTTTCATTCTGACCGTAAGGCCGTACAAATGTTCAAACATTTCGTTCCTACCTATACTGACTATTTAACCTCTTCCCGTGATGTAACTACCGCGAATCACCGGATCCATGTTGCCTACAACCCACCTTCATGACGGACTACATATCCCAGCCATCCCTACGTAGCTCTTCTAATTAGCACTATTCACCCCACGTGACCTAATCCTCACTCCTACCTGTTTCTACATCCATTCAATTTAAATTGCCCCAATCCTGTATAAAGCCATTCACCCATGCAACAGACCAATACAATCATAGTGTCTCAATATACCCATGTCCATTAAATAAAACACACAATATTACGTGATGTATACACATTTCTCTTCCAGTTTGTTTTGAAACCATAAGTCCAAATAAATCATCCACGATAGACTCATTATTCCTTCGTCATGAATAAAACATCGCTTTACTCGTGATGATGTTATTGTTCAATGGAAATTCACTTCAATCGTCCTGTTCGTTGGGTGCAAACTGCCGGTTTGAGGTAAGAATATTTCAAAGAAAGCATTAAGGAGTGGCTTCCGTGTAATCACTGCTTCAACCAATTTTTTTCTTTGTAATTCACGATAATAACATCATCACGAGTAAAGCGATGTTTTATTAGTTAGTAGGAGTTTGGTTATTTTCATAATTCAATGTTATTTACACAATTCAATGAATGGATACATGGTTTATTTACAGTATGTATTGAAAACAACATAGGTTTAGATAGGAATTAACAGAGGTTTGTTATTTTGATTTGACAGCTTCCCCTGAGGAAGGGCACAAAGAAGGCCGAAATACATTGGGATATTATTCTATTCTGAGTTGCCGATCGTGAATTATATGTACCCACGTGATGCAGTAAAAGGCCCGGATGGGCATAATTGTGTCATTTGAAAAAATTGGGACTTTCATCAGCTTTATCGTGAATTACAAAGAAAAAAATTGGTTGAAGCAGTGATTACACGGAATAAATACGGATTAAAGTAAAAAGAGTTTCGGAAATAGTGTTTTTGGCTGTGCGATTGGAAATGGAGCGTCTTTACGCAACAGATGTGTGATGAATTTCGTAAACGTGCGCTGAGGTGAGGCACGGATCCAGTCTGCACGCAAACCGAGAAAAAAATGATAACTTTGAGTACACCGATAACCAGGTGTGCATCCTGCCACTCCTTAATGCTTTCTTTAAAAAGTTTATTTTGCCAGGTGAAATAGGCAGTGTAAAACTGCACTAGAGGCTGCAATCACAAGCTCAAGACATATTTTAAAAGGCTATTTTTAGTGGGAGGCATAATGTGGGATTCTGCCCACTAGTCACTTTTAATTTAGAGGCCCTGGGTACCTATGGTACTATATACGAGAGACTAACAAGTAAATTACATGTACCAATCAGGTGTATGCCAATTGTACCATGTTTTAGTGGGAGAGCACAAGCACTTTAGCACTGGTTAGCAGTGGTAAGGTGCACAGAGTCCTAAAAGTGAACAAAAATGGGTTAAAAAAAACAGACGGGCTAAAGGCAAAACATTTGGATGTGACCCTGCAGAGAGTGCCAAGTCCAACAACAGGGTCTCCAGGCCCCAGTCAGAGCCACCTTCCCTAGTCAGGACATGGTGGCACAGGACCGGGGAGGTTTCTTTGGCACCCCTAGTCCGAGTAGCTACATGGAGCCCTAGTGAGTGTTGGGCAAAGAATGAATGAATGAAATAAATGAATGAATGAAATACCATTTATAGAGCGCCTGGTTACCCCAACGTTGTGTCCCCGCGCTGGAATCAGACCATCCTGGATCGAGCCGAAGGACAAGATGCAGCAATAAGACCTAAGACAGAGACCTAAATAGAAAAGTTTTTAGTTGTTTGGGAAAAGCTTGTTCTCTCAAGCATGCTTTCAGCGGGGTCGGTAAGGTGTTCCTAACTTTAGCAGCCAAATAACTGAAAGGACAAGCACCCATTCTAGCTTTCTGGATTCTGGGAACCTTTGCCTGCAAAGTTCTGCATGACCCGAGGGAGCGAGATTGGAGGTAAGGCGTGATTAGGGAACGCAGGTAGCTGGGTCCACTGTTCCACCAAATTTTGTGGCAGTAGCACATTGCTTTAAAAGTGACTCTTTTTTCGGCTGCTAGCCAGTGTACGGTATTGAGTGCTTTTGAGGCTGACGATCTTCTAGGAAGACCTAATACCAGGCGAGCTGCTGCCTTCTGAATGCGCTGAAGTCTCTGCAGACTCCCTTTGTTAGCACCCAGATATAGGACATTCCCGTAGTCCAGTTGTGATGTGACCAGTGCATGCACAATCGCCTTTCTAGCTGATAGAGGTAGAAGTTCAATCAGTTTCCTTAGCATTTTAAGAATGGCAAAGCACTTGCCTGCAACTATTCTTATTTGGAGGTCGAAGGTCGAAGGAAAGATCCGAGTCAAACCAAATCCCAAGATTTTTTTGTGTTTTTTCTGACCCAGGGGTGTGGGCCACCATGCCGATGACCAGCACCTCTGTCTTATTGCCGTTTAATTTAAGGCAGTGATTAGCCATCCAAGTGGCAAGCTCTTCTAAGCATAAGGAGAAGCAGGAGGCTGCAGCTTCAGGGTTTTGAGATAGCATGACTATAAGTTGTGTGTCATCTGCATATGACACGATAGTCACCTTGCGCCATTCCACAATATCTGCAAGTGGGCCAATATACAGGTTGAACAAAGTTGGGCTTAAAATAGAGCCTTGAGGGATACCTTGCGCTAAAGGCATACTTTTCGATAGGAAAGGCTTCTGAGACACCTGAAAGCTGCGGTCATGGAGATAGGAACATAGCCAGCGGAGTGCAGTGCCTACAATCCCTCAGTGGCTGAGTCTTTGGGAGAGGAGACTATGGGAGACTGTGTGAAAGGCTATACTTAAGTCCAAAAGTATCAGTGCAGTCGTTTGACCTGCATTAGCACATTTCCTTAAAGTTTCAGTGGCTGATTCCGTCAAGTTGGATGTCCTAAAGCCCGACTGGGTGGGATGGTAAAGATCATTCGTGGTGATATAATGCTTGAGTTGGTTGTGTCCCACCTTCTCTGCTATTTTGGCAAGAGTCGGGAGTAAGGAGATAGGAAGTAAGTTATCTAGTGCCATATGATTAGTTGAAGGCTTTTTTTGTAATGGTAGGACTATAGCTTGCTTCCATTTCAAAGGAACCTCTCCAGTACTAAGGAAGAGGGCAAGTAATTGTTGGATGGGTGGAGTAATCACATTAAGTCCTTGCATCAGAGCCTTTGGTGGTGCAGGATCTAAAGGAGAACCATATTTGATACCGTATGCCAAGTTCTTCAAGTTTTCTAAGTTAGGAACTGTAAACTCTTTAAGACTGATGGGTCTGACTGAATTAGTTGGTAAAGCGTCGAGACTCAAGGGACTTCTTGCTTCCAGAGGGAAAGTCTCATAAATTTTAGCTACTTTGTATGAAAAGTAGTGTGCAATCTTATTGCAGTTCTCTACCGATGCTGGGGCCGGCGTCCTAGTACGGTCCAGTGAGGACAGAGATTTAAGAATCGTAAAAAGTTATTTCGCAGAGTTGTTTGCTGATTCAATTTTATTGGTGTAAAAATGCCATCTGGTTTTTCTAATCAGCGCGTGAGATTTTTTTTGTTCCTCTTTATAAATGTTTTTGCTGTGCAGATTGTAGTCTTTCCTCCAGATGTGCTCCAGGCATTTATACGTTTTTTTGGCCACACGAAGTTGCTCTGTAAACCATGGAGCAGATTACTTAGCTCTAGTGTTTTTATATCCTGATGACTATGGTACGGCTTCCTCCACTGCTGACATTATCCACTTTTCAATCTGGAGGTTAGCAAGATTAACGTTATTATCTAATTGGGGTAGGTTACATCGTTGAAGGTTTTGGAGTTCAACAAATTCCATATCCTTCTCTTGGGCATCTGATCCGCTATATTATTGGGGAGCAGCCTTTCATACGGAATACTAAATGGCACCGCGTAGTGGTCAGACCAGGGGACTACTAATGGATACATGACTTGTAGTTTAAGGAAGTTAGCAAATATGACCTAATTGGTACGTCGGATTATGATCTCTTTGGGACAGATTCACGGTCTCCAATTCATTACAGAGTGTTAGGACGTCTGGGTTTGGGTTAGTCCCAAAATGCATGTTAAGATCAGCTTGGACTAGCAGATTGGTGTGGCATAAGCCCAGATGAATAATCCTTTCTGCCAAGCACGCGATGAATTGTGATGTGGGCCCTGGAGGTCGATAGATTAATAATCCTGTGAGGGCGAAGTTTCCTGCAAGTGTTAGCACAAAAGAGAAGGCTTCGCAATTCTCAATATTGGCTTCCTCAATAGTGCATTTCATAGCCAGCTTATAAACAATGGCTTATCCCCCACCTCTTTTTAGGAGGTTGACATGTCTCAAAATTCCGTAGTCTTCCGGAATTGCATCTAGAATGTTGGGAGCCGAAGTTTCACTAAGCTATGTGTGAGAAGTTGGCCTGGTATATGCTGTCCACTAATTATAGTGGGCACCTTGCACCAGTCCAAACAACCCCTTATTGGAGATAGGTTAAAGACAACCTTATTGAAAGCTATCCTAGTGGTAGCTATGGAGAGCAGCCTTCAGGCTAAGTCTTGAAGGAATGTAAAGAAGCTTGTTTTACCAGTCTATAATCTCTTGAGTGATCAAATGAAAGAGCACCACACCAGGTATATATTCAAAATATATGTATTTATTGCTAAACACACCCCTCTAGTCTCTTTATGAGGCTAGAGTTCGAAATACATAAGTTATAAGTTATTTAAACACAGTAATAGCACAAATACACGTTTGGGCCCTAGGGGCGTTCCAAACCATATACCAATAAAGTGGTATAAGAACCACGACTGAACTAGACACTAGGCCTAGAGCCTCTAGAAGTGCTTGGACCACAAGGAACCACCCAAGGTAGTGACACAGGGGACCCACGGGGGACGCGTGCAGTGTAAATACACAACCGCGATACGCCGTTGACTTCTATGGAGAAAGTCGTGATCGGGAAATTAAAGAAAAGGGACACTTAAAGGAGGACTTGGAGCAAACCCTTTGAGATCTAGTACTTTGAAGAGTCTCTACCCACGGGAGCACCGGAGTACTCGTGTTACCTCACCCAGGGAAGCCGGGTGCATAGGTGTCTTTCGGGGTCGGGTTTCGTCGTCGATTTGAATGGCGATCTGCTGCAAAGTGCTGCTGGCGACCAAGTGGAAAGTGTCCGGGTGGATCCAAGAGTGGATCGGAGATCTGAAGAACCTGAAAGCAGAGGGGACAGAGTCTGGGTCACTAGCCAGTGACCAGGAAGGCGATGGACAGATGCCCACCGATGTCGAGTGCTTCAGGTGCGTTGACGGTCGTCTTGACTCTTCAGCCACGAGGTCCAGGAGGCGTTGTCGGTGACCAGGAGCAGGATTCGAGCTGGTACACAATGTCTGTCGAGTGCTGAGGTGTCGGCGACCAGATTGGACCCAACAAGCCTTGGCAACGGCAAGTCTCGATGCAGAGGATGATCGTCGATGGTGCAGACCAGCAAGATCTGGGGAACTCACCCAGCAAAGGTAAGTGAGGACAGGCCTGGAGCAACCAGGATGCCAAGTAAGAAAACGATTGGCCTTCGTTAAGGGCTACTAGCCAACGGGCTAGCGACCGCAAAGGAGCCTCAAGACGTCGCACGTGGATCTGGCTCACAGGACACTCGTGGAGTGGAGGCCAGTGATCTTCGGTGCAGTTGGTGCTGGAGGCTAGGGCTACTCGAAGCCCAAAGCACGACTTCGTGGGAGACCCAGAAGAGGATGCACTTGCAAATGTGCTCGGTGTCCAGGGGTCATGGTCTCACGTCACCCACGATAGCTACGGGCCTCAGCTTTGCTGGGGACTCAGGGTAGCCTCGGGAAGTCTGAGAATCCACCTCTGGTGATGCGATGACTTCGGCGTCCGACGGGAGCTTCAGAAATGCGAACCGGACAGATGCTTCTTTGGTGCCTGCCAAGCAGGGGAGTCACTCCTTGACCCCAAGGGAGATTCTTCTGTCCTCTAATCGTGAGTAGAGCGTCGAAGGTCCAGGATTCTGTTTCAGAGTTTCGTCCAGGGATAATCTAAAGTCCTAAGGACTGGGTTCCTATACTTATACCAAGTTTAGGGGTTGGACTACTCTGTGGCCCCACCTATGGGTGGGTCAGGGCAGAGGGGTGGCTACACCCCTTTCCCTTTGTCCAGTTCGCGCTAAAGCAGGGGCTGCAAGCCCCTGATCCGGTTTGAACTGGGGTATGCACAGGGACACCAAGTGTGCCCCCAGTGTAGGACTTCAAAGCACCAGAAAGTGCTCCCGCCCAGCCCCAATACACATTATCCTGTCTGGGGAGGTGGTCACACCTCCCTGGGACAGGAAACCTATTGTCCAGGCCTCCCCTGCCGGAGTTTCGTCCAGCAGCAGGAGGCCAGACTTGTGTCTGTGGCAGTAGCATCCATTTTGTGATGCCAGGCTTTAGAAAGAAGTTACCGGCCAGGCCAGGGTTAACATGTCTCTCCCTCTAGAAGGGTGGAATGCTACCCCCGCCGCCAGAATTGGCGGGGGGTAGTATTCCAAGATGTTTGACACCAAACACGACATGTTTAGGTGCAGCCATTCCAAAGTTAGCATTTAACGCGAGGTTATAATGCGCTTAAGAGTATATGGTCAGGCTGCACTACAAACAGCATCAGAGAAGGGTCTCCGAACGCTGCAGAGGGGCCCTGCTCATGCAGGGGCACCCTCTCACATAGGAACCATGCACTCTGCCTTTAGGATTGATAAGGCCTGCCTTAGGAGTGACTTATAGGTTTATATGTGTGTATGTATTTAGTGATATAGGTAACCTATATCACAGTAAGGAGTGCATGCACCACCTTACCCAGGCTGCAGTAGCAGACCTGTGGTGTCAGTTTGGATGGCCTTCCAGGGGTGGCATAATACATGCTGCAGCCCCTGGTAGGCCTCTGAGGTACCTATGCCCTTGGTACATAGTATACCATATACTAGGGACTTATAAGGGCACTCCAGATTCCAATCAGAGATGTGCCTAAGGCACATGGAAACCTTTTACAGAGAAAGCAGATAGGCTGGGGCCCTGAATAGCAGGATCCCAGTCCAACTAAGTCATAAACCAGCAAAACACCATAAAAAAAGTGGGGGCAACCATATAGTCAGATTCCACCTTCCTACATAACCCCCCCAAACGAAAGGAGATAAGGCTAACCTTGGCCAGTTGAGCCTTCATTGACTAAGTGGTCATATAAGGAAGCACCTGCACTAGCATGGTTGCCCCCTGTCTTATGGTCCACTAAGCAATCCCTCACCCTAAGGGTATGAGAGGGTCTCCACCATGGGGAATCACTACCTGTGGTGTGCTTAGGTAAAGTACAAGGCTGGTGAGGTGTCTGAGTAGGGAAGTGAGGCCCTAGGAATGTTGGCCTCAGCTTCCTCAGATCACTGGTCACCATGTATGCCTGTCTTTCCATGACTGAGTTGCACTTTGCTCTAAGGGTCAACCTTTGGCTGCCTACAGCTGGGGGTTGGGTCCCTTTGGATGGACTACTGGAGGGACAGGGCAGGTTTGGAACCTTCAGGTCCCAGGTTTGCCCTTGCCTACCAGAGTCCTTCTGGGGGAGGTCCCTACATAAAGGCATGGGGGATCCCTCAGTGTGTAGAGGAGTTTTCACCTGGCTAGGGCTACTAGACTGGGTGCCCCTAATCTGCTGATGGGGGGTTCCTCTGGACAGGGGGCCCTGGGGGGTCCACTGACCTCCCTGACCTCTGCAGCCCTGGGCTGGCTGAGGCAGGGTAGAGAGGGGCAGGTTACCTGCTCCAGACTGGGTACCACCTTGGAAGGGTCCTCTGCCATCAGGGGTGTGGCCAGGCCAGGCCTGACTACCTCTGGGGCAGTTCCTTCACTAGGGGTAGGGTCAGTTCCCTGAGGAGGCTGACCCTTACCTACTATCTGGAGGGAAGAAGACTTTTCTTCAACCCTTGTGCTCTCTTTTGGGGGAGAGTGGGCCATTCTTTCAGGCTCCATCTCTCCAAATTCTTGGGCTGGGGCTGTGGCCATTACAGCCCCACTAACCTTTACAGGGACGCCCAACATCCTAAGGTGGGTTTGGTGTTCAACTTCAGCCCAGGCTGAAATCTCCAGATCATTGCCCATCAGGCAATCTACAGGTAAGGTGGGGGACACTGCCACTCTCTTTGGGCCTGTGACCCCCTCCCAGCTGAGATTGACTATGGCCATGGGGTGATCTGTTCTGACACCATCAATGTTGGTCACCTGGTATTTAAACTCAGGTAAAAGCTGGTGAGGGGGGACTAGTTTCCCTGCCACCATGGTGACACTAGCCCCTGTGTCCCTAAATGCCACAGCTTTCTGACCATTAATCATTGGCTCCAGTCTGTACCTGCCCATTGCTGTGGGACCCATGGTAAAGGTGGCAAATCCTACACCACCATCAGAGTCAGAGGAGTCTGTTGAGGGGTCCCTGTCTGAACCAGGGCCCACCTCTGTTCCTGTTGCAAAAGCACCTAACTTTTTGGGTGCACTACTCCCAACTGGAGGATTACTACTGGTAGTACCAGGAGGGGGGTAGTAGTTGCTGGGGGAACATTTTCTTTATTGCCAATCCTGGGGCAACTGGGATCAGATTTCCAGTGCCCAGGCTTTTTACAGACATGGCAATATGGTTTCTTTTCAGGAGAGGAAGGAGTTTGGGACCCACCCCCAGAAGAGGAATTTTGGGGCCCTGTAGTGGACTTATCCTTAGATTTATCCCCACCTTTCTCTTGGGACTTAGTAGAATCTTTCTTCTGGTCACCACCCTGATTTCTAGTTTTTACTCTGGTTCTGACCCATTTGTCTGCCTTCTTTCCCAATTCTTGGGGAGAGGTCAGATCAGAGTCCACCAGATACTGGTGCAAAAGCTGGTTTTGACAATTATTAAGGATCTGCTCCCTCATAATCAAATTGTACAATCCTAAAAAGTCATGCACTTTGTTGCCATGTATCCAACCTTCCAGAGCCTTTGTAGCACAATCTACAAAATCAACCCAGTCTTGAGTCTGAGCTTTTTGGGTGTCTCTGAACTTCAACCTATACTGTTCAGTGGTTAGGCCAAACCCATCTATCAGAGCACTCTTCAAGACTGTGTAATTGTCAGCATCCTCTTCTCTTACAGTGAGGAGCTTGTCTCTACCTTTGTCTGCAAAGGAGAGCCACAAGATTGCTGCCCACTGCCTCTGGGGGACCTTCTGAACTTTACAGGCCCTCTCCAGTGCAGTTATCCATTTGTGGATGTCATCCCCACTCTGGTAGGGAGGGACAATCTTGTTTAGGTTTCTATGGTCATAAGACCTTTCCCTATCTCTAGGGATATTGCTGCCACCATGGGACTCTAGTCCCAACTTTCTTTTCTCTCTAAAGAGATCTAGGGACTCCCTGTCTAAGGCTACTTGCTTCCTTCTGAGTTCAAGCTGAGCTTCCTCATATTGAATCAGCCTCTTTCTTCTCTCATGAGAGGATTCCCTCCTATGAGATGAGACAGAGCTCCCTATTGAGGTGCCAGAGTGGTTAGACTCCTGAGAAGGAGATCTAGACTTCCTGGGCACACTCATAATCCTTCCTGGGGGGACAAAGAGGGCATCATCCTGATCATCCTCTTCATCTTCCTCAGGAGGGATTGGGTTATCCAGGTCAGGGTCATTTTCACCCTCCTGGCCTGTTTCAGAGGGGGGGCTGGGGGTGTTTCTACCCCTGGTCCCATCCTCATCTTCTGCCCCACCCTCAGCTCCTACCCCTTCAGTCCCCAAGGGCTTACTAAGGTCATAAGCCACCAACAACTCTTTAAGGTGTTGGGTGGTGGGACTTTGGCCTGTCCTTATTTTTCTCAAGTTACATAATGCTCTCAATTCCAAGAATGGGAGTGTATCATACTTGGAGGGTGGAAGCTCAGTGGCTTCCTGCAAGGATTCTTTAGATCCTACCCTTAAAGACATTACTAGTGTGGTGTGGTGTATGCACTACCTACTCTAGTGTGGCCTACTAAACTCTCTTGAGTTGTAGAAAGGGTTGTGCTATCCCTTAACACACAACTCTAAGTTCAGTAGAACTTACTGTATTCTAAGCTTAAATTATATGTACCTTAGGTACCTTTAGTGGTTTTCAGTTGATCAATTCAATTGAGATTATCTGGTAAAACAATAGCAAGCTGGAATCCCACACGCTGCACACCAATGTGAGAAGTTGGCCTGGTATATGCTGTCCACTAATTATAGTGGGCACCTTGCACCAGTCCAAACAACCCCTTATTGGAGATAGGTTAAAGACAACCTTATTGAAAGCTATCCTAGTGGTAGCTATGGAGAGCAGCCTTCAGGCTAAGTCTTGAAGGAATGTAAAGCAGCTTGTTTTACCAGTCTATAATCTCTTGAGTGATCAAATGAAAGAGCACCACACCAGGTATATATTCAAAATATATGTATTTATTGCTAAACACACCCCTCTAGTCTCTTTATGAGGCTAGAGTTCGAAATACATAAGTTAGAAGTTATTTAAACACAGTAATAGCACAAATACACGTTTGGGCCCTAGGGGCGTACCAAACCATATACCAATAAAGTGGTATAAGAACCACGACTGAACTAGACACTAGGCCTAGAGCCTCTAGAAGTGCTTGGACCACAAGGAACCACCCAAGGTAGTGACACAGGGGACCCACGGGGGACGCGTGCAGTGTAAATACACAACCGCGATACGCCGTTGACTTCTATGGAGAAAGTCGTGATCGGGAAATTAAAGAAAAGGGACACTTAAAGGAGGACTTGGAGCAAACCCTTTGAGATCTAGTACTTTGAAGAGTCTCTACCCACGGGAGCACCGGAGTACTCGTGTTACCTCACCCAGGGAAGCCGGGTGCATAGGTGTCTTTCGGGGTCGGGTTTCGTCGTCGATTTGAATGGCGATCTGCTGCAAAGTGCTGCTGGCGACCAAGTGGAAAGTGTCCGGGTGGATCCAAGAGTGGATCGGAGATCTGAAGAACCTGAAAGCAGAGGGGACAGAGTCTGGGTCACTAGCCAGTGACCAGGAAGGCGATGGACAGATGCCCACCGATGTTGAGTGCTTCAGGTGCGTTGACAGTCATCTTGACTCTTCAGCCACAAGGTCCAGGAGATGTTGTCAGTGACCAGGAGCAGGATTCGGGCTGGTACACGATGTCTGTTGAGTGCTGAGGTGTCGGCGACCGGATTGGACCCAACAAGCCTTGGCAACGGCAAGTCTCAATGCAGAGGAAGATCGTCGATGGTGCAGACCAGCAAGGTCTGGAGAACTCACCCAGCAAGGGTAAGTGAGGGTAGGCCTGGAGCAACCAGGATGCTAAGTA
This sequence comes from Calotriton arnoldi, assembly GCA_963921515.1. Lineage (NCBI taxonomy): Eukaryota > Metazoa > Chordata > Amphibia > Caudata > Salamandridae > Calotriton > Calotriton arnoldi. Next base: position 1,027,773 of record CAWUFW010006098.1, on the reverse strand, counting down.
AGAAAAAGATTGGCCTTCATTAAGGGCTACTAGCCAACGGGCTAGCGACCACAAAGGAGCCTCGAGACGTCGCACGTGGATCTGGCTCACAGGACACTCGTGGAGTGGAGGCCAGTGATCTTCGGTGCAGTTGGTGCTGGAGGCTAGGGCTACTCGGAGCCCAAAGCACGACTTCGTGGGAGACCCAGAAGAGGATGCACTTGCAAATGTGCTCGGTGTCCAGGGGTCATGGTCTCACGTCACCCACGATAGCTACGGGCCTCAGCTTTGCTGGGGACTCAGGGTAGCCTCGGGGAAGTCTGAGAATCCACCTCTGGTGATGCGATGACTTCGGCGTCCGACGGGAGCTTCAGAAATGCGAACCGGACAGATGCTTCTTTGGTGCCTGCCAAGCAGGGAGTCACTCCTTGACCCCAAGGGAGATTCTTCTGTCCTCTAATCGTGAGTAGAGCGTCGAAGGTCCAGGATTCTGTTTCAGAGTTTCGTCCAGGGATAATCTAAAGTCCTAAGGACTGGGTTCCTATACTTATACCAAGTTTAGGGGTTGGACTACTCTGTGGCCCCACCTATGGGTGGGTCAGGGCAGAGGGTGGCTACACCCCTTTCCCTTTGTCCAGTTCGCGCCAAAGCAGGGGCTGCAAGCCCCTGATCCGGTTTGAACTGGGGTATGCCTAGGGACACCAAGTGTGCCCCCAGTGCAGGACTTCAAAGCACCAGAAAGTGCTCCCGCCCAGCCCCAATACACATTATCCTGTCTGGGGAGGTGGTCACACCTCCCTGGGACAGGAAACCTGTGTCCAGGCCTCCCCTGCCGGAGTTTCGTCCAGCAGCAGGAGGCCAGACTTGTGTCTGTGGCAGTAGCATCCATTTTGTGATGCCAGGGCTTTAGAAAGAAGTTACCGGCCAGGCCAGAGTTAACATGTCTCTCCCTCTAGAAGGGTGGAATGCTACCCCCGCCGCCAGAATTGGCGGGGGGTAGTATTCAAGATGTTTGACACCAAACACGACATGTTTAGGTGCAGCCATTCCAAAGTTAGCATTTAACGCGAGGTTATAATGCGCTTAAGAGTATATGGTCAGGCTGCACTACAAACAGCATCAGAGAAGGGTCTCCGAACGCTGCAGAGGGGCCCTGCTCATGCAGGGGCACCCTCTCACATAGGAACCATGCACTCTGCCTTTAGGATTGATAAGGCCTGCCTTAGGAGTGACTTATAGGTTTATATGTGTGTATGTATTTAGTGATATAGGTAACCTATATCACAGTAAGAGGTGCATGCACCACCTTACCCAGGCTGCAGTAGCAGACCTGTGGTGTCAGTTTGGATGGCCTTCCAGGGGTGGCATAATACATGCTGCAGCCCCTGGTAGGCCTCTGAGGTACCTATGCCCTTGGTACATAGTATACCATATACTAGGGACTTATAAGGGCACTCCAGATTCCAATCAGAGATGTGCCTAAGGCACATGGAAACCTTTTTACAGAGAAAGCAGATAGGCTGGGGCCCTGAATAGCAGGATCCCAGTCCAACTAAGTCATAAACCAGCAAAACACCATAAAAAAAGTGGGGGCAACCATATAGTCAGATTCCACCTTCCTACACTATGTTTCCGTTAAAAAGAGGGCGTCAGGTTGCTTATCCCTTATAAGTTCAGATAGTTCATATTTATGTTTACTTAGTGATCTACAATTTAATGATAAAAAACCCACAAAGATCGTGGGGACCTTTTATGAATAAGGCCCAGGAACGTTGAACAACTATTTGAAAAACCAGCATAAAGAGCACATCAATATTGAATATCATATGATATTTGCTGTACCATCTCAAAGGTTAATAAACGTTATATTGAAAACATAAAAGAAGATATCATGCAAAATAGCTTCATGAGGGAAATGTATGTGATCATCTGAAGATAATCTTTTTCTTCTGTATGGAGAACTGTACAGGGCATTGTATATTTTAGCAGGTCAAATATATCAGACAGGTCCCCACATAATCCTTGCACTGGCACAAACCTCATACATACAGCCCCAAAAAGTGGTGTATACTTTCAGGTAGTTTATTGAAAAATTAGGGTGGTTGGTTGGGCCTGTTAGAAAATAATTAAATGTACTCTTAGGGTGAACAAAAGAAGATCTCAAAATGCCTAAGAGTACTCATCTAGTAGTGCTGTATTATTGTCAGAATCTCAGACCAGATCGCACACCCACACATTTCACATATATGTGAAATATAAATCCTTGCATTAGCATAAGCATGTCTTGCTTCAGCAAAGTTGTTCTGCTTGTATCTTTTCTGCTAATAACTGAAGGAAGTGTCTGCCTCTGATGTTTCAGGCTGCTTTCTTACATCTTACTAAGGATGAAAAATTGTTGATTAGCTTGCTCAGCCAAAATATTTACATACTTGTTGCAATATGACGTCATCTTCTTGCTTTTTCATGACCCCAGTCTTCAGAAACCTGTATGCTTCGTTTGTTTGACTGTATCATGTGCCTCCTTTGCAGACCCTTGTGTACCCTTTTATAAATTTGTGCTTCACCTTTCCTTGTTTGTATGCTCCATACTCCATATGCCCCAACCCAGTTTTCTCAGGGACCATCTGGCTGACTGAATCTGTGAGTCACAGATTATTATATTTTTCTTTTGTTAATAAAGCCTTTCAGTCTGTGATTGTTGTGGTAGCAATTTTTCTTTAATATACAGGAACAAGGTTGTAACCTTACAGTCAACAATAATGCATAGCTGTACATTTTTGCCCTACATCATCTATCTTTATAAAATAAACATGACACAGAGGAAGGAGTTATGGTCTGTTAAAATAAATTAAAATTACACTACATGTGAAATGGCCCCAAAAGACTGAAAATTAGAATAACATGGGAATATTCAGGGAATATTCCTATCCAATTAGAAAGGACCTTCCCTTTTTGCACTTTTAGTAATAGAGAGTTGGTAGTTTACGGACTGATTCATAAAGGAGTCTAAGAGTATGCACAAGAGTACTCGTGTAGTACTACTTCCTATACTCATCAGTGCTTTCGTAAGTCCCAGCATGTTTGCTGTATTAAACATATGTAGTAAGTAAATTTCATTTAAACATGTGCAGTTAATTAAAACCATTACATGTATAAAATGCTCGAGATAAAAACCCATTTTGCAAGACAAAATGACAGTATGGTTTAGAAAACTTTCAGATACAAAATGGTGGGGTGACCTAAAATATCCATATGCATCAGTTTCATTGCTACTTCAATGAAGTATCGAGAGCTTGCTCTGGTCATTCTAGGCATGCTAAAATAGGTCCATCAAAATGTCAGCAAACATTTCGAGAGCAAATACAGGTCAGTGCTCCAAAACAGCATGTACAGGCTCAATTCCTTTTTTCAAACAGCCCCATACATTTTATGAATCCAACGTTCAAGATGGCATTTGCAGGGAACAAACATTCAATAACTACATATCTGCAGGGATACACTGCTTGTTGGTTCAGTGGTTTCCATAGGAAGTGTCTGCAGTCTTTTAAGATTGCCGGGCAGATGCATACATATGAATTATTGTTTCTTTGGCAGAGCCACACAGCTGAATACAGTACCATTTGTCAGTTTTATCCACGGCGCTAGACTATCTAGTGTTGGCAGAGCGCCAAAGCAGCATCACAGAAATTCGCTTTTCTGAAGCTTTCAGTAGAAAATATCCAAATAAAGTGGTGGTTTGGGAGTGTTGTACTTGTTGTTAATTTGCGGTAATTAGGCACATATTTCCAACATGGAAAGCCTTTGTATCCACTTGTTTAACATCTTTTTTAATTGATTGCCCCAAATTGGGCCGGCCCAGAGGTTATGTAATGAGTGTATTTATTCTTCCAATAGTTTCAATAAGGCTAGTCAGAACTGGTAGCACTGATTTCTTGCCAGACAAGATTGTGCAATGTATCAAGATGCGCAAATGTAAACAAATGGCACATCTTCAGGAAGGAGCCCTGCCCTGCCAGATTTTGTTTGGAAAGGTCTAACCCAAGACACAATTGGGCTCCTGATGAGTGCTTCGGGAGTCTAAAATCTGATCTGTAAGTTGTTGCTATAAGCAGGTCAAAAAGCTCTACATCTTTACCCTGCATTATTTTCCCACAGTTTTGCACTCATGATTTGTGTAGGGTGTCAAATGTAAGGCCCCACAGTGACAGCATTATAACTGAGGTGAATAAAGCTCTTGCTTATGACTTTATTAGGAGTTTTTGCTGGCTGAAGGTGTCCCTATGTTCAGCAATGACTCGCAGATATTTATACAAATTTTTGTTTCAGATGCTTTGATCATTTATAGTCCAAAAGTCAGTTTTTTTAATCTTCCTTCCAATCTTAAAAATTCTTGGTTTTATTTAAGTTGATGACCAAAAAAATACCACTTTTCTAAAAGTCTTTGGAGACCTATTCTGCTCTTGCTAAGGTCTTTGGCATAGAGTAGGTTTGAAAACGGTCTGCCCTCTAGGTTCTGGGGACGCACAGTTATCATATCCAGATTTTTGATGTCTGAGATATACAGATTAAAGAGCAGGGATGCGAAGATGAACCTCGGCTTTAACTAGATGAAATGTAGACTTTTCTTTCTTTTTTTATGTTTAAAAGCTTTATTAAATAAATAACAATTACAAAAGAAAAGGTCATGAAAAATCAAGATATGCATAGTGTAATAAATAGAAAAACAGACAATAAGCAAAATAGAAAGCTGTTTTCATTTTAGCAATAATAAAGGGAAGAAGGGGGGAAGAAGAGGGAAAAGGGGGGAGTATATAGTACAGTTCTAAAATTAAAGATCATGAGATTATACTATAGACTTCTTATAACAATACAGTATAGTAGACTTATATACTATTAAACTTATCGTAACTTATCTTATGCAAGAGGCAGGCAAATAAGCAAGTATAAGAAATGTAATAACCAAAGGGGGATAAAATATTGTAGAGGAAAAAACAGTGGCTAAATAATCTATGGAGGTTGGAAATTCTCAGAACGATTACGTGACACAGGAGTTGCAATCTTAGTTAAATATTTGGTTAATGATAACCAAAATAAATCCCTATTTACATGTGGTTTAACAGAAGAAGCAAATGCAATGTCTAATCTATGATAATGACAAACGTTATTCCACCAGGATTTCACTGAAAGTTTAGATGAACATTTCCAATTAAGGGGCCGATTCCGATTCGGGCCGGAAATCTCTCCGACCGAGCCGGACCCGGAGAGATTTCCGGCCGAATCAGACCTAGCAGTCCGACCGAGCGAGTACGATGCGCGCGTATGCCATCGGACTCGATTCGATCGGACTCCATTGAAGTCAACGGGAGCCAGTCGTGCGGCGCGTACACGGGCTCCCATTGACTCAATGGGCACGACGCGAACAAGGCGCCCCCTACAGCGTGTTCGCGTCGATGCGTGTCCCGCCGTACATGGACGTGTAGGGGGGACCCATGGGTCCCCCCTGTGTGCGACTCGCATGCCTACGCTTCCAGGGGGGTCCGACACGGACCCCCAAAGTGCGGCTCCGACAGCTCCTTGGAGCCGGACTGCGCGAGTCGGTCGGAGCGCGGTCGCGATGCGCATCGTGCCTACCCGGCCGGGGAGCGTCTCCATTGCGCGGTGCGAGTCATCCCCATGCGAGTCGGTCGGAGCGGTCGGGTCCTGCGGACGAGTCGGTCGGAGATTTCGCGAGCGCACGCATCGTACTCGCTCGTCCGGACGCACGTACGATTCGGTCAGGAAACAGGGCTCCGAATCGGATCCGGTAATGCTGAATCCGATTCGGAGCCCTACCGGCCGAGATCGGAATCGGCCCCTTAGTGAGATCTGCTGAAAAGCTAAGGCTAACATCAAGTCAAATAAACCTTTCTCATGCAAAGATAGTCCCAATGAATCTGATAAGCTACCCAAAAAGAGATTAATGTGTGATAAAGGAGTCCGTAAGTTAAAAATATGTGAGAGGTGTTTCCAAACATCCTTCCAAAAGGAAGCAACAGCAGGGCAAGAAAAGAGGAGGTGCATCAGATCGGCCAGAGGAGATTGACAAGACCAGCAGGTCACATCATTAGAGTGTGTAAATTTTGCTATGGAGGTAGGTGTATAATATAATCTGTGGTAAAGAAAGAACAAGGACTGAGTAGTGGAAGCAGATCTAGAGATCTTCAACGATCTACCCCATAATTTGTTCCAAAAATCAATGCTCCAATCACAGCCCAAATCCGCCTCCCAGGCAGTTTCCACCCTAGATTTAGGACCGAACCAGATCAGGAGAAATAAGAGATTTATAGATCAAGGCAGCTTTGGGAAATGTAGTTAATACTTTGAGTAGTGGATCTGCTCTGGGGAAGGGGTTCAGTAGAGGGTAGAGAATAGAAAACATCTAAGATTATTGTCATAAGAGTAGAAAATTTATACCAGAAGGATCGAGGGCATTTAAAGGTAGTTTGAGATTGGGGAATGAACATGGAGATAAACCATCAAACAAGTCCTGAACCCATATAATCCCCTTAAGCCTCCAGGATTTCCAAAAGAGGTCTGTTATTGAGAGTAATGAGGTGGTTGTACCAAAGAGGAGATTGAAGGAAAAAAATTCCTAGATAGAGAATCCAATCGATAATGAGGCTTTAATAATGAACAAGTGTATTTAAATAACGGAAGAGAAGTAATGGAGGTCTTTGTTGAGAAAGGAAGGACTTTCTTAAAAGAAAAGGGTGCAAGTAAGAATCGTTCAATATTGACCCATAAAGATGTAAAGAGGAGATTTTGGAAAGGAGCCATTTAGAGGCAAATCGAAGACAGAAGGCCTTATGATACATTCGAAAATCGGGAAAGTTTACTCCTCTCATAGATTAAGGTTTACGAAGATGAGTCAAGGCAAGTCTAGATTTTTATTGTTCCATAAAAATTCAGAAAGAAGGAGTCAATTTTTTTAAAGTAGACATTTGGGATATGAACAGGAATCATAGAAAAATATATAATAAAATAGGAGTAATCCTCATTTTAATAGAATCCAGCCGACCTCACCAAGAAAGAAAGAGAGGGTTCCAGGAGGAAAGAAGCTTAGAGATACGATCCAGCACATCCTTCATGTTAATTTTAACAGAATCTAATATGGAGTTGTTAAACCAAATACCTAGGTATTTGATTTTAGAACTGTTCCAACGGAAACCAGTGGCATCAAAGTGCTGTTTAAAACAAAATTTAGTGATGGGGAGATTTTCTGTCTTGTCAGAGTTAATTCTGTAACCTGAAACAAGGGAGAAATCTAAGATTTCTTGCAAAAGAGGAGGAATGGAATTTTCGGGATGAGATATGAAGAGTAAGATATCATCCGCATAGGCAGATAATTTCAAATTTCACCATATAAGAAGCCAGAGATGGACGAATTCTGGTGGATATGTCGTTAAGAAGGGTTCAAGAGATAGAATAAAAGAAGGGGCGAAAGAGGGCAGCCTTGACGGACACCATGATTTAAGGAAAAAGATTGAGAAACAAGACCATTGCCTGCTACGGAAGCTTTAGGAGCTGAATATAACAAGGATATCAAAGAAATGAATTTAGGACCAAACCCATGCCAATGGAGAGCTTTAAATAAGAAGGACCAATTAACTCTGTCGAAAGCCTTCTCAGCGTCGATAGATACTGCAACAAGAGGATAAGAGAGAGAAGAGGCCTTATTTAAAATGTTAAAAAATAAGTGAGAATTGTCAGATGTTAACCTACCTTTAACAAAACCACATTGTTCCAAACAAATTAGTTTCGGTAAGAGAGGTTCAAGACGTATCGCAAGCAGTTTGTGCAAAAATTTTATAATCTACGTTTACAAGAGATATAGGGCAATAATTTTTGGGATTGCGGCCATCTTTATGGATTAAGCAGATTGTAGCATCTAAGAAAGTGCCCCGTGCCTTGCCATTAGTGTGGAAAAATTGAAAGAGTTATAGAAGTTTGGGGAAAAGAAGATGAGAAAAATGAAGAAAAACTTTTGCCGTAAATCCATCAGGAGCAAGTTTTTATTTTTCTTAAGAAGATTTAACGATCGAAATATTTCTTGGATAGACAGATCAGACTCGAGAGAGCTAAAGTCAAGATCTATAAGGGGTGAAGGTGGAATATGATTAAGATAGGAGTCATTAGAAGAGGGAAGTGGAGAGGATTCTGGGGTATATAAAGTTTTGTAAAACTCCATGAATTCATTTAAAATGTCTTGGTCTTTAAAAAGGGTTTTCCCATCCGAAGAATGAATAGAGTCTATCTAAACACGTTCTTTTCGGGATTTAAGATAGTTCACCAGGAGTTTGCCAACTTTATTGCGTCCCCCATAATACCGAGCGCTCGATCGGAGTAAAACAGAAGAGGCGTTATCAGTAGTTGTTTTGTTAAAGTCATGTTTAGCACAGATAAGCTCCTGTACGGAGGAAGCAGAGGAGGATGTGTAAAAAAGATGCTCTAGACGTTTAATATTAGCTAGCAAAATTTTTTGCTGAATAAGAAATTTTTTCTTTTTCTTGGATACAAAATCTATGATAAAGCCACGGGCTGTAGCCTTAAATGTATTCCAAAGTAGTGAAGGAGAGATATCAGGAGATGAGTTCAAAGAGAAAAATTCTTCTGTAAAGGAAATGAAAGAAGAAGAGAAAAGTGGATCTTGCAAAAGGGAGTTGTTAAAACTCCATCTAGAAGACTTGGGATGCGAGGGGAGCAAATAAAAATCAGCAACAACCGGGGCGTGATCACAAATGACAATGGGTTCAATTAAGGAGGAAATAAGAGTCTGTGTTAAGGCAGAAGAGAGAAAGATATAGTCCAATCGTGTCAGAGTGCCATGTGGAGGAGAGAAAAAAGAAAATTCTGAGTTGTCAGAGTTGCAAAGTCTCCAGGCATCTATCAGATGAGTCTGGGATATTGTGTCTTGAAATTGTTTATGGGTCCTGTGGGGAATAAAGCGGACCTGAGATTGTCGATCAATGAATGGATCCATAACTTGGTTGCAATCTCCTCTCAAAATAAAAAATTCATCTTTATGTTGAATGCATTTTTTTGTGATATTAGGCCAAAAAGAAGAATCCGGTTGAGTTGGACCATAAATATTAAAAACTGTAAGATAAATATTATTAATAAGCAACAACTAATAACCATCTACCATCTGAATCAGTTTCCTTAGATATAACAGAACATTTCAAACGTATATGAACAAGAATAATTACCCCATTTTCTTCGTGTTTTATGGGGGATACTAAGACTAAACCCACCCACTGCCTTTTAAGTTTCAGAGCTTCTGAGTTCTGTTAAATGAGTCTCTTGCAGTAAGACTAAGTCAGGGTTATATGTAGCAAGGTGGGATAATATTCTCTGCCTCTTAATGGGATTAATAAAACCTTTTACATTCCATGAAATAACTTTGAATGAAAATAAAATGAATTAAATATAAAATCACACGATCAATAATGATGCAAAGTAATAGAAAGACAAAAGAAAAAAGAGGATTGTAAAGTAGAGTCTCCAGTGAAAAGTATAAGAAAAGAGGAAGAATAGAGGAGATGGAAGCATTCTGAATGCAAGAAAAAGACCAAAAGTAGAGGACAATGAAAATGACAATAATGAAGGAGTATAGGAAGAGCAGAAGGCAAATCAAAAATGTAGAGTAAGATAAATATAGAGATAATTTATGAAGAACAATATAACTGTCAGTAGAGGGAAAAAAGGAAAAAAATAGGAAAAATAAATAAATATGAGATGAAAAATAGACTGAAGCATGTACTGGAGGAAAAAAGGGAAGAAAGAAAGAAAAGAGGAGGAAAAGAAAGAGGAAGAAAGATAGCCAGAGAGGACAGTACATGTCAAGATGATGACTGTAATACGTACCATTAAAAGGGGGGGATGAGGACAACAATAAGGAGTGGCGACAACAAATGAAGACGGCACAACTGACAAGGGAGAAGGCATCACGCCGGGGCGCCAACACGATAAAGGGGGAAACAAGTAACTGGATTCCAAAAGGTCTACAAAGGAATTGACAAAGGAAACAGGTGAGAAGAATCAAAAATCACCGAGCAACCTGTAATGGAAGCAAACATTAGTAAAACAGATAGCAAGATTTAGCGAAACAGTCAAGTAACAGTAGAAGGACCAGGAATCTCCATTGACAAGGTAGAATGTGAATGAATAAATTTCCTCAAGTCTGCAGGATCATCAAAGGTGGACGTGGTACCTTAAAGAGGCAAGGATGAAAAAGCCCATATCGTGCACCGAGGGCCCGTAGTGCGGGTCGTAGTTCGAGGAAGTCCTTCCATCTTTTAGCCGTTGCATTAGAAACATCTTGAGAGATAAACAAATTAGCACCAGACCAAACGAGACGTTTTTTAGACTTAGCCGCGTTTAGTACTTGGATGAGGTCTGTAAACTGCAAGAAAAGGAGAATCACTCCACGAGGTTTTGACGGAGCCGATGCCAAAGAGAGACGAGGGCCTAATCTGTGAGCACGCTGAATGTTCAAATTAGTTGAAGGTGGAAGATCTAGAAGTTTGGGAAGAAAGGAAGTGAAAAAGGTGACTGGGTCATTCCCTTCAAGGCCCTCCGGAAGACCATATAAACGAAGATTGTTCCGTCTATTTCTGTTTTCAAGGTCTTCTGCAGACTTTTTAAGCAGTGAAATATCTTTTTCCAACGTCGCTATCTTAACAGCAGCATCCTGGACGTCACTGACATGTTGTTCCACCAAGGAGAGCCTAGAATCCATAGATGACCACTTGTTATCCATCACCTGTAATCGAGTATTAGTCTCCTCAATGAATGGGCTTAGCGCACGTATCTCCTCCAAAATAGTATCTAATGATACAGGAGTAAGAGGTTTAGGAGGAGAAGGTGGGTCTTGTTTGAGGCATTTGGTAGCTGTAGGCGTTGTCTGCGTCTTGGAGGCTGACAAAGGCAGAGGTGCTGACCGAGAGAAAGAAGACTGAGCCATCTCAACTGCAGAGAGCGAACTGTCCATGGGAGGGGAAATAAGTGAGGAGTCAGTCGTAGAGGTGTTAGCAGTTTTACCTTTATGCAGTATGTTTTTACTTCTGCCCATAGAAAGCGTTGAAAAACTTTGAAAAAAAAACGCAGAAAAGAAAAGGATGTAGCCAACAGTAAAAATATAACGCCTTCCCCAACCACACAACGCCAAGGATAAGCAAGATATGTCCAATCAATGAGGAGAGAGGTGGGAAGTATGAAGAGCGTGCCACAAATATTTTACTTCTGAGGAGAACAAAGTTCTGGAATACAAAATGGCTGCCTCAGCACAGGCTTAAATTTCAGGTCTCCAGAAAGTAAGAAAAAGACCCTCAAAGGGCATAAAAACATTGCCAAATAAAGCAGGGCATGCTCAGCTCCTAGTACCTGCCTGTTTCGGGGTCCATTAAAGACTTGTATTTGAGTGCAGCAAATTTTAACTGCTGCCCATTGAAAAATGATGTTCACTGTTTCTGTGTGCGAGCCTGAAATTTCCACCATCAACTTCCCCAATCTCTCAATAACAAAAAATAATCCAGATAAGTTCAGTAAATGAGGAGAAAGGCGGGCAGTATGAAAAGCGCACCACAGATAAGCCACTTCTGAGGGGAGCAAAATGCTAGAACACAAAATGGCGGCCGCAGTATAGCCTTAGCATGCAGTTTTCAAAAAAGTAAGAAGACGACCCTCAAAAGGCATAAAAACGTTGCAGAACAGAGCAGGGCATGTTCCGATGGTGATACCTGCCTGTTTCCAAGTAAATTATCGTCTTGGAAGCAGCATACTATTTTCGGCGTTCCGACGCGATACAGAGCTCCACTAGGTAGCAGCCATCTTGAGCGCTGCCGCGCGCGCCTCGCCCCCAAATGTAGACTTTTCTAGACAGTTTACTAACATCTCCTAGCTTTACGTGCAACCAGGCTTTCTAGTACAACAATTGTATCCCTCAGAGTAATTTTGGAGGAAGTCCCCAGTTGGCTAGTTTCTGCCATAAGATTTTTCTTGGGGTCCTCAAATCAACAAAACATGAATATAATATGGATCTGGCCATTAAGGTATTTTCCATAGAGGAAAATAGTGCCACTAAATTTGAGAGGGCTCCAGATTCTGAACAGAACCTTGTCGAATTCCATAGGACTATTTTTTTGGTCTGTTGTCCACTTGAAGGAGGAAATTGGCAAAATATTTGCCCTCATTATCCAGAAGCGCTATCAGTCAATAGTTTCCTGGATTGCCTTTTTCACCTCCCTTTAAGATTGGATACATTATTGATATCATATCCTCCGTGAGGCCAGGACGTCTCCTGTGTTAAAAACTGCCCTGTACAGAATGCTTAGAGCTTTTTCCCAAAGATCTGGGTTCGATTTAAAGAAGGCCTGGAGTAGACCATTTGGCCCAGCCCGTGTGTTCTTGACCACCTTCCACAGTTGTTGTTCGCTATAGGCAGGTGTTCTGAGCTCATCTGAGTTGCTTTCATACTCATGATGGTGAATTCAATTGGGGATATTGGTTCCTTGCTGTCACGATAATTAGATCTTACAGTTTGTGTGGGAGTATCGCACTGCTTGGCAAACAATTGAAGAATGGGTTTGCAAATAATTAACACAAGTGATTTCACTTATATTTGCTTTGCATTGCATTTGCAACAACGTTTTCAAACAAATTGATTATTTTCCAGAATGATTTTGGGTTTTTCTTTGTGCAAGGATTCAGACGTTTTGCACAGTAGTCATCATAAAATTGTTTTTTTTTTACTTAGCGTCTCTATTATAGTTTTGCCAAAGTGAATTTACTTTGGTTATTTGGCTTCAGTCATGAGAATAGAGCTTTAATAGGTGGAATTCCTTATTACGCTCTTCCTCATTGGTTCGAGTCCCTTTGTACATTTTTGCTGCACATCATCCATCTTTATAAAACAGACATGACGCAGAGATAGGAAATTAGGTTTGTTAAAATGTTTCAGGCAGTGAAATGTAGATATACTCATACTGCAAAATAACACTATTTGTGAATTGGTTTCCGAAGACCTAAAATTAGAATAATATGGGAATATTAAGAAAATATTCATATAAAATTAGTACTAATAGAAAAGACTATTCCTCTTTGCACTTGATGTAATAGAGAGTTGTCATTTTGGGACTGATTCACAAAGGTGCGTAAAAGAATGTGTAAGAAATTGGGCTATTAGTGCAGAATGTGAGGCTTCGTCCACAATTGGTCCACAATTTCTCCATTCTGAAACCAATCCCCACATTGTAGCACTTTACTCTATCAAGATAGCAAAGCAGAGCAGTCCAAGGCCTACTCAGGGAAGGTGGCATGGGCTAGTAATCACGATTCGCTGGCACGCAGTAATAACACTCCCAAAATGATTTTCCTGTCAGTGCTTTTTCTTTGGTTTTGTCAAAGCTCACCACATTTAAATATAAACCAAGCCTATTTACATTGTCAAGGAGTCACCGCAATAAAAGACCAATACCCACACATTAAAAATATCAGAAGCATATGTGGAAATCAATAACCATGTTCAAATGAATTCATTGTTAATAAAGCATTGCAATGTGTATAAAAAATTCCCATCTGCAATACACTGTCAATAAAGCATTTAAAATGAACATAACATGTCTGTTTCTTCCTTAAACAAATGTTGCCCACATAAAATGCAGCCATAAAAATCAACCCGCTAAAGGTTGTTATGCTCCCAGGTTGTAGAGCAGAAGTTCCAGCCTTAGAAGTACTTGAAGCAATGCTGAAATCCCGGAGGGTCATAGATGTCATGTCCCCAGAAAATAGCCTGCCTTCCTGAAGCTACCACAATGAAAAGAAACTAATGCAAATTAAGCCCTGCAGGACACTATGGAGCTCTCCCTCTTCAGAGCAATGAATATTTGATGAGCAGCTCTCCCGCTGCATTTGGGAGAGCCGCATGTCTCACTTTTGCTTTTTCATTTTTACGTGGGTGCGTGGTCCCACCTGGACACACCCAAGGCAAGTCTTTGCAGTGGGGGCTGTGAGGGGAGCCCCAAGGCCCCCGCAACCCCACTTGGCTCCCTCGCACCCAGACATCTCCAGCAGCTGGTATGGGAGCCGGTCTATGTTCTTTCTACCACCCACGCTCAAAACAGGGTGATTCTGGCTGTCTGTTGCCCTCTGTCCCTCCCTAGACACTGGCAAGGGGTCGGAGGAGGTGCTCACGGCCCTCTGGGCCTCTCCTGGCAGTGCTGAGTCCCGGAAAAAGGAGTCCTGGGACTTGGAATTTGTCTTTGGGGCCCAGGAATGTGGATCTGTGCCCCCGTAAAGTTTATGCTGGCCCAGGGGTTGAGGTCCCCAAGCAGATAGAGAGTCTGGGGAGGGGGCCTCAAGTATGACGCACCATGGAAAAATAAATTAGTAAATTTTGCACCAACCCATGGGCTCTGGAATTTGCAGAGAAGTGCCATGCAACTCTTTTCTCAAAGAGGGTCCAAGGTCAAATCCTTTCAAGTTGAAGATCTCTGGTCCTGCTGGGCCGATTTCAATGATCTTGGGGCTCTCCAAGGAGCTGTTTTCACTGTCTCCCACCTCCAGTCTTCTCCTCTGCTGTGTCCTCCTGCCATCTTACAGGGCACCTGGGGGTAGTGGAATCCAAGTCTTCCCTCATCTGGTGTTTACAGGATGTAAGAGGTCCAGCAGCACTGGAGCTTGAAGAGAACTACTAGTTCTGGAGTCAGTTACAGAAGTGATCCTCAGTCCATCAGGGTGCTTGTCCTTCCAGCTGTCCATTGTGTTGCTGCTGTTGCAGGCCAGGTTCAGAGTCTTGCTCTCTTGCATGTTCTAGGATGCCACTTTTATGCCCAGTCCAGCTTGTGGGTGGGGGGATTCTCCATTTTTTTAACCTTCCCCCTTTCCTGAGTTTGACTCCGACCAGCTAGTGACACAAAAAGCTGGTATCAGGTCTCTTTTTGTGTGCTGGGGAAAGACCCTTTAAAGTGTAATCATGGCAGAGCACAAATTCTCCCCAGTCATCCCTCTCGGAGGACCCACTCCTCTCTACGCCTAGGCCCTTTTGTGAACTGGCTGGCTCAAATATACATTTCCCAGTGGGAGAGCCATCACCAGCCCAAGCAGCTGTAAACTTCCAGAAACTTTAAGCAGAAAAATGTCAACTTTCTAAAAGTAAAAGACACAAAAATGATGGATGGATTGTGGAACAAATCAATCATTCACCCCTAGTCAAGAGATCTGGGTTAAATCCATTGTTCTTTTATTCAGTATGCCACCCCAGTTTACACCCAGCCATATGCAAATCAGTCTTGACCCTGCTCCTCATGGGAGCAGTCCAGCTCGAACTGCCAAGCCAGGTCCTCCTTGGACCAGAAGCAAGCATTCTGGGATCAGTTTTGGGGTATTACCACTCATCAGCCAGGCTAGCTTGAATCCAGTGGCACAGTGAGCACAGAAACCACTTCTGGGCATACCTGGCACACTTAGGGTGATAAAGCAGAAGACACACAAACAATGGACGGAATGTAGAACAAATCAAACATTCACCCCCAGTCAAGAGATCTGGGTTAAATCCATTGTTCTTTTGCTCACTATGCCACCCCAATTTAGACCGAGTCATATGCAAAACAGTCTTGACCCTGCTCCTCAGGAGAACAGTCCAGCCCGAACTGCCAAGTCAGGTCCTCCCTGGACCATAAACAAGCATCCTGGGACCAGTTTCAGGGTATTACCCCTCATTAGCCAGTCTATCTTCAATCCAGTGGCACAGTGAGCCCGGGACCCATGTCTGGGCATACCCGGCACACATAGGGCGAGAAAGCAAAAGACACACAAATGATGGACGGAATGTGGAACAAATCAAACATTCCCTCCCCAGTCAAGAGATCCACGTTAAATCCATTGTTCTTTGGCTCACTATGCCACACCAGTATAGGCCAAGTCATATGCAAATCAGTCTTGACCCTGCTCCTCATGGGAAGAGTCCAGCCCAAACTGCCAAACCAGATCCTCCCTGGACCAGGAACAAGCATCCTGGGACCGATTTTGGAGTATTACCCCTCATCAGCCAGGCTAGATTCAATCCAGTGGCACTGTGAGCCTGTGACCCATGAATGAGCATACCCGGCGCACTTAAGGCGATAAAGCAAAAGACACACAGATGATGGTCGGAATGTGGAACAAATCAAACATTCATCCCCAGTCAAGAGATCTGGGTATGTCTAGCAGTTTGGGCTGGACTGTTCCCATGGGGAGCAGGGTTAAGACTGATTTACACATGGCTGGCTCTAAATTGGAATGGCATGGGGAGCAACACAATTATAGATTCAGGCTCAGATCTCTGTACTGGGGTGAATTTTTGACAATGTGCAGCATTCTGTCCATCAATTGTTCTTTTTGCATTTGTCATCCCGAGTGGAACCGGTATGCCCAGACATTGGTCCCACGCCCTCCATGCCACTGGAATCAAGCTAGCCTGGCTGATGAGGAATGAAAATCATTTTGGGAATATTTCCCTGTAAGAATATGTTCAACATTCATTTCCACATTCCCTAATTTTAAATATCTGCACCCTACATTATGGGCAATAAGGCCTACATAGGGATCTCTTATGAGTATTTAAAGGAAAACTTTAGGTCTATCAAAAAAGGCATTTTGGCAAGTCAAACGTGCAGGTTACCTGTGTGCATCTAGGAGGCTGTGCACAACTGTAGTCTCTCACATGCAGCCTGTACCTGTGCGCACATGTGTGTGCACATGTGTACATATGTAACCAGCCCAGTGCCACTTACCCTAGCTGCATCGTAGTGGCCATATCTGAAAAGCAGACACTGCCAGTAAACACACGCAGTCCAATGTACAATAAAATCACTGTTAGTGAGACTTAGTTAAGGTGTCTCATCCACAATAAAGGTCCAAAACTGGGTGATCAAAAAGCAAGAAATCTGGGCATAGTAAATGGGTGGCACTTCTTTGCAACAGTAGGTAGAGGAGTACTCTTGTAGTACTACTTCCTGCATACCCATCAGAGCTTTTGTGAGTACGTCCCAGCATGGTTGTTGTATTAATACTGTGAAAGCAACAAAAAATCAAATAGACATGTTTTATCCTATAAAAATCAGCAGGTTCAGTAGATTTTTAAGTGTGAAGGCAAAATAAAATGACGAATGAGAGCATTCTGTTTCTTATGTGTTAGACAAATCATAAGCCAACAAGCAACAAGAATAAGCTCAGGCATATCCCTCGCCATTATTCTTTAGATTTAAGAGTGCCAGCTCATATTAAAACAAAGTTTTTCATCCATAAAAAGTATGTGAAATGTTTGACCTAGGAGGTATTGCAGCTCTCCGACTACCAAAAATCAAATGAATTGCTTAAATGCTCACTATTTTTAATCAAGTCCACAAAAATTAGGCAAAAGAAAAATCCTGATCAGAACCTTAAATTGTACCATAGAATGTTTCAGGTACACAGACTGTGCAAAATAAAAAACATTTAAGACTGAAGTCATGGTGCATTCCCTAAGGTTAAGTCTGTTAAACCCTGACTTTGTGTCATGAACTTCAATACATGAAAACCTGCCTCTCACACTAATTATAATGTAAAACAATTCTAGGGGCATATTCTCAAAGACTTATCGCTGAGTTAGCGGCACTTTATCGCATCAAAGTGGCGATAGATTTATCGCCCTATTCACAAGCTGGTGCTAACAGCCGATATCGCCAGTTTTCCTGCAATAGCAGCCGCCAAAAACATCGCCACGGATGACACCGGCAACTAACGCTAATAAGATGCAGAGTAGGCGTTCCAGTGCAAAAACCCGCGACAACACCACTTCGCAACATTCTCAACGACCAGCCAGATCGGCGATAAGATCACAAAACATGCGATAAGGCGCGTTAGCAGCAGAGAATTAACACCTGCTCTTTCCTGGTATTAAGTCGGATGATAACCTGCACCAGAAATGGGAGCTCAGCTCACAGCCACACCAGAAGAACAACAGATGCCATGGAGCTACTGATCATGCAGCCGGACACCCAAGAAGGCCACAACACCCACCGCCACCCCCCCAGGATCCCTCCCCCCCGGGGCCCTACCCCAGACAAAGATATTTTACATCAACTTTACGAAATCATGAAAAAAACAATTCGCCTGATGTCGCACAAGTACAACAATTAACATTCATGTGTGGTCAGAAA
Source organism: Calotriton arnoldi (assembly GCA_963921515.1). Taxonomy (NCBI): domain Eukaryota; kingdom Metazoa; phylum Chordata; class Amphibia; order Caudata; family Salamandridae; genus Calotriton; species Calotriton arnoldi. The sequence continues at coordinate 1,009,579 of CAWUFW010006098.1, read as the reverse complement.
AAGGAGAATCATTCATCCATCTTTGAATTTCCAAACAAATTATTTTATTCAAATTTAACTCAAAACAACTATTCGGAAGAGTCATGGCGGGTCTTCTCTGGACAATCTGTAAGACACAGCCTGCAAGACAAAATTCAAGATAAGAAGGTGTGTCATGCGCTCATCAAAGGACAGAGAGAGAGAGAAAGAGAGAGGGAAAGTAAGGGAGAGAGAGAGAGAGTGAAAGAGAGGGAGAGAGAGAAAGAGAGAGAGAGAAAGGGGAGAGAGGGAGAAGGAGAGAGAGAGAGAACAGAGGAAGAGAGAGAGACAGTGAAAGGAAGAGAGGGAGAAGGAGAGAGAGAGAGTAACAGAGGAAGAGAGAGAGACAGTGAAAGGAAGAGAGGGAGAGGGAGAGAGAGTGCCGACACTGCGGACCCAGGCCTCACTGCTCACCTGCTGCCACCGGTGTGTCTCCAACCACGTGCCGGTATACACTGCAGTCCACCAGGTCCTTTATCTGAAATAGAGTTCAGATTATCTGGAACAGAGTTCATATCATTGCACACGCCATCATCGCTTGGCCGCCCCTGCGCCCCTGTGCACACAGGCTGCTGCACCCCAGCCCCTCCCGCCGCCCAGCGGTGTTTGCCAGCCCCTGCGCACCCAGGCCTCACTGCTCACCTTCCGCCACCAGCGTGTCTCCAAGAGGGCCCACCACGTTCCGGTGCAAGCTCCAAGCCCGGGGCCCGCGACCTTGGCAGCCTCCACATCATGCAGCCCCACCCCGCGGGCCACCAGGTCACACACGTGATTCTGGGTCTTGATTTCGCGATGGCAGAGATCATATCAGTGCACACAGCATCATCGCAGGCTGCACACCCGCTCAGCTCTATAGGTGCCACTAACTCTGTGAACCGCGAGGCAACGCCACGTGGCGGTAGGCCCACGCTGCCCACTAGCTCAGGCCTACACTGCGGTCCAGCAGGGCTCACACAAATCCTTACCAGTCCGGACCGCCAGGACGGCCCATCATCGCAGGCTGCACACCCGCTCAGCACTTAAGGTGCCCCTACCTCAGTGCACCGAAAGTCACCGTCCTGTGGCGGTAGGCCCCTGCCGGCCGCAGTGTATCCAGTGCCACCAACTCTGTGCAAGGCAAGTCATGGACCCTTTATGATTGAGTCTCGTGATATGCCAGGTGGACACAGCCATGTCACCTCCGGCAGGGGGGAGGACTGGGACACGTAGCGTCGTCGTCCCCCCCTTTATACGTAAGCTGAGTGGACTGGGTCGGCATACGCCAGGCCAGCGTAGGGGTGTGAATAATTAACCCTGGGCTCTGGGCGTGGTTCATTTCTGGGCTGGACAGGAAACCAACTGATGCGTGTGTCTCTGTTGCAGTGTCAGCGGCACACGGCCCGCAATCGACAATGTTGCAATGTTGCATGCACCCGGAGGGCGGCCGCGCACGAAGGGATTGTACAAGGAGCGCAAGGCCGCTCGGGGACTTGGCTCATGCATGCCAACTGTTGTGTGTGTATCGCTATTGGTGCACCATAAGCCTAAGGCCTAGCCTCAATTGCAGCGCGAAAGCTACATCACATTTCCAGAATGCAAGCAGTAGTCAGACTAACATTAGGGATGAAAGCTCCTTTGTCTCAATACATAAGGCGGAAGGACATCTGCACCTCCGACCTTGGTCTTGCATGCGGCAGGCACCCCCTGAGAGAGATACCATAGCAGATGATGACGACTCCCACACTACGCACAGCGCTAATGAAAGACCAACGTGTCCACACCCCACACACAGAAGTTCTTCTCGAGGTACTCTTGCATGGAATGCCCTTGACACTTACGTACACAACAACCCATACGTCCAAACGTTGCACACACATACGACTCATTGCTCCGAGCTGTGGCATATCATCCACATAACTGCTGCAGGTCAAAGAGTGCCGGTTCTACGAGAGCCACCAACGCAATGGCAGAACATCCCGGGCGCATGCACAACGCCTGTCACGTGGAACTGTACCGTGACCGAATGCTGCCTGTTAGTGTCTGATGCATTGGTCTGCATGTTGTGGCCCTTGTCTTGCCCGTACTGACACGCACATGCTAATAAAGTCTACGCAACTTCACTAGTGTTCAACTGTGATGAGTGTTGATTAGAATGACAAATCGGGTGCCTCAATGAGCATTGTCCGTACACAGGGAGGGACTGACTGACGCATTTCACTTAGGGGTGAGTCCCTATTGCCAGCTCCACCTCTGTGAGCCAGACATAGTGGTTGGGATAGATGCTGATAGACCTGTGCTATTACGTGTCTTCAGCAATGTGAGTATGGTGTCCATATTCTTGCCATGTGGATCAATGTGATCCATCACTACAGGCTGTGTCCACCCAGTTGAGTGTGAGTAGGTATGCGAAGAGATGTTCTGTTGTCAAATGTGATGGTGGACACTACTTTAGGCCTGCCAACGACTTTGACATTTCATACCCAGCCCTATTTCTAACATTGCGTGGGGCAAAGTTGAGAAATTGCACGATTGTTGTTTCAGAGCAATGAGGCCACAGCTAGTGCACACATTCCCAGTCATCTCACTTCCTATGTGTGTCACGGTCAAACATGCGCATTGCTTTCATTTCCCAGGGTGTACCTTTTTGGGCAATAAATGTCCTTACATTCATCCTTACGTTCATACTTGATCGATTATGGACATGACACATCTGTGTGAATTTGAATGATTTATTCACATTCGTGGAGTGTCGGAGCTGGAGCAGTACATGGCCATGCAAACCCCACATTACATTGTAGCCCAGTGGAGGGCCAGACAGAGTCATTTAGGGATTGACAAGTACATCGGAAGAGGAAGAGTACAGTCCGCAGTCTGATTGCTGTGTCATTGGTAAGCAAACAAAATATGGCAGTCCATGTCGAGGTCCAAGATGAGTGTCGCAGAGTGTTTCGGGGGACAGTGGGAGGTGTTGTTACAGGGCATGATGCAGAGTGCAGAACCAAGCTGAAACAGGGCATATGGTGGAGAAGAATGCTACTGGCTCCTTCTCACTGCAAAGGTGGAATCACCCGCATCTTCGTCCCCTATGTCATCTGTCTGACATGTGGGTGCTGATGTTTGGTCTGCAGCACTGTGTGCCACTGACACATCAGGGGCCGGAGATGTGTGTGTAAAAGTACCAGCAGCATTCATCAGCGACTGCCTTAGTGGCAGCAATGCGATGATGAGGATCTGCAGGTCATGGGAGATCCCAACAACTTTTCGCTGGTGTGCATCCGTGGCAGCCATATTTCCGCATGCATCCGCTCCATGTTCTCCATTATCCTCAGCATCTGTGCCAACTCTCGGCTGACATCGCTGAGGCCACTCTGACTAGACAGTTGTTCTCCTCTCAGAGTCATGACTCCAGCGATGTCGGGCATGGATTGTTGGACATCATGGAGCAAACTGTGGGTGTCCGTTAGGGAGTGTAAGTGGTCCCTGATGGGACTTAGACATCCACGTATGTCATCTAATTTGGCTGCCATGAGGTCGAACCCCACCCGCACCTGTTCAGCCACCTCCTTCTGGCAGTCTAACACATGGCCTTGGAATGCGATGTGTTCTTCGGTGAGGTGCTGGGAGCCAGCAGTGGTGGTCGGTGTTTCCTGCTGTGTGGTCTGTGCAGGGGGTGGAGTCTCCTCGATGCAGCTGGGCTGCCCTGCTCCTGGAGGTGGGTTGCCGTAGCTGTCCATGAACTGTTGTAGGGCGTCGGTGTCGAAGGTGTGGAGGTCCTCTTCATCATCACTGATGAGTTGTCTGGTCTGCTCTGCAGGAGGTGTTTGATTGTCCCTCTGCAATGTGAAGGGGAGATGCATTTTAACATTGTGTTGACATGTATGTTGACGCATTGTTCAAGTTTACATACAGACTGCATGACAATGTACATTGTGACTGTTTGGGAGGAGCTGACTATTTGATGCGGGACAGTGGACATTTAAACTACATCACGGATGTGAGGTTGTACACGTACATTATCATCTCACAGTTTCCTGCTATGCCAGATGTGATTGGCCAGTTTCTACGCACAAGCGGAACCAGTTGTGTCCTCTATTCTGTGGTGAGAGTGTTGCACTTTGTACCACATTGTCGTCAATGATGATGTGCTGTTATTGCTATGTGTGTGTGCTGCATTGTGGGAGAGTCGCCCCTGCAGCTGTGATTTTGCTGCCCCTTATCCCTTTGCGGCGATGTGTCTTTGAATTCTGTGCTTCTACAGTGCTGAGATGTTGCAGACTTGGCTAATTTTGGCTCTAGTTCGGATTTTGGACTCTTGGGCATGTTTATCCGCAGATGTGTTGTTGACGTCAGGGGTTGTTTGTGCACGTGGATGTGTCAGACTGCGACCTGCTCCTTTACGGATGTGTTCCACACTCAGCCACCTCAGTGTCGTGGCATGCACCATGTCATGATAATTGGACTGCAGCCATGCTGTTCGTCATGCAGTGTCACTTGCATTCTCAGTGTTTCTCACAGACACGCAGCTTTGCTGGTTTTAACACGTGTGCATGGGTTGGTTGTGAGATTGGTGCTGTGTGGGGAGGGACCCCTTAGTGTCCATAGTGGACGGGGGCCTACTTGCTGTTTGTATTTGTGCTGCAGTGTGCCAAGGGGATCAGGGACATGATCCAGAGTCATTGTTGGTGTGCAGTGTGCTGTACTTAATTGTGCATGTGTGCCATTGTGCCCATCTCCCCCCGTCCCCCCAGTCCCTGTTCGGTACTCACCCTGGTGCTGTTGTGTCAGGTCATGTCGAGCAGTGTCCGGACCCCCAACTCCTGCCACCGTCTCCCCACTGATGACTGTGGACACCATGTTCTCCATCTCATCCAGCTCCTGGTGTTCCGCTGGACTGCCACCTCCAGTCTGCATTGCTGCCTGATGGTTGTCAGCGAGTTTCTTCTTGGTTTTGCGCTTCGCATCATTCCAGCGACTCTTGACCTCTCCAATTGTCCTCCTCCTCACTCCGACTGCATTCACCTTGTCCAGGATGGAATGCCATATTGCATTTTTATTTTCCAATGACACGTTGGAGGTGACGTACAGTTGTTGGTGGTGTTCTATCACCTCCGTGATGATGATCCTGTTTTCCTGCGGACTGAACCTTGTCTTCCTCGTCTTCTTCTCCTTGCCCTTCCGTGACCCCGAGGTCCCAGGCTGGTCCTCCTGGGGGCTTGTGAGGTTCTGGTCGTCCTCTGTACTTGCTCCGGCTTCCTCCATGGTGCTACGCAGTTTAAATTATTTTGTTTGTGTTTTCCCGCATGACGCGTGGGAATTGCAGGCCTGTCGCTGGTTATCGCTGATTTTTTTATCGCGGTTGGCCACATCGCAACTTTTTCGCGTTCGTGTTTTGCATTTTTTTGCCGTCACGGTAATTTTATTGTGGTCATTTGACGCATTAGCGTGAGACAATCGCATGGTACCGGCGTGTTGGGAATACAACGTTAACACGGCGCTATTTTCCTGCGATAGACTGCGATGTGCAAAGTTGCGTTAAGCTAATTTTGCGATAATTATCACATGTTCTTGAGAATATCCCCCTTAGAGTTTTATGTGAAACTCTCATTGAAGAGAGAATGATATCCTGAAGCTCTCTCATATCATATCTGTAAAGTAAAAAACCGAACGTATGAATGCTCACTGTACATCCTTTCACTAGATTATTTAATTTTTCATTTATTTTTGCAACATTTATAAAGACCCACTGTGTATCTGAACACAAAATGATAGTTTCAAAATACACAAAGCTTTTTACAAAGAAACAACATAACCAGGGTCGGGTGGTAAATTCCGCTCCACTAACTGAGTTTGCAGAGTTTTGTCCACTCCGCGTTATGCTTGTAACTTGCAGTGCCGGCAAAACTGCGCCAACTGGCGTGTGGCAGAGTTTGTTCTCGCACACAATGGTACTTCTAATGGTAAGGTGGCAAGTACGAGTGAGAATCGGTGTGCCATTGCATGATTTACGGGCGCTAGGGTGGCACCTGCCAACCGTTCGTGGCGAGAAAGCTGCCTCTCAAGTAGAAAATCTACTACAGAGACAGCAAAGAAGCATCCCCCTCTTGCTTGCCACATGGTGCCATTCGCGCTGATTTCGCAGTGCAGAACAAGCTCCTGGCGCTAAAAATCAGCATCACATGCCGATTCCACTCGCTTGCGGAACTCCCCTTACCGAAGTTGAATACTACATTTAGTGGTTAACCTGTCTTTTTATAGCATTCGAAGACTATTTTATGCCAATTTTAGTATTCAATAGTGTTCTTTTTGGGAAGGCTAGTGCATGAAGACTACTGATATGTGAGTGGTACTTCTTGAATACTAACAGAATACTAAGCACATACTTATTTGGAATCGCATAGTCTTCATTTACAACCCAGAACATTTAGTGAATACAAACTATTTGAATACTACTGGACTTTACCCAGACTACTATTAACATTCTATTCAAGCTGCATGCTGAATGGTAGATTGGTGCCTTATTTATTATACTATTTTTATGCCTTATTTATTATAATATTGTGGTGTTTGTGTAGTGTAGGGTAGTGTTTTACGGTTTAGGGTAGTGCTGGGGGATTGTGCAGGGTAACGATTGAGTGTAGGGACCGGACTGGGGGTTGGGGGAGGGTCGTGCTGTGGGTAGTGTTTTAGGGTTTAGGGTAGTGTTGTGGTGTTTGTGTAGTGTAGGGTAGTGTTTTAGGTTTTAGGGTAGTGCTCAGGGGTCGTGCAGGGTAGTGTTTGAGTGTGGGGACCGGACTGGAGGTCTGGGGAGGTTCGTGCTGGGGGTAGTGTTTTAGGGTTTAGGGTAGTGTTGTGGTGTTTGTGTAGTGTAGGGTAGTGTTTTAGGGTTTAGGGTAGTGCTGGGGGGTCATGCAGGGTAGTGTTTGAGTGTGGGAACCGGACTGGGGGTCGGAGGAGGGTCGTGCTGGGGGTAGTGTTTTAGGGTTTAGGGTAGTGTTGTGGTGTTTGTGTAGTGTAGGGTAGTGTTTTAGGGTTTAGGGTAGTGCTGGGGGGTCATGCAGGGTAGTGTTTGAGTGTAGGGACCGGACTGGGGGTCGGGGGAGGGCCATGATGGGGTACTGTTTTAGGGTTTAGGGTAGTGTTGTGGTGTTTGTGTAGTGTAGGGTAGTGTTTTAGGGTTTAGGGTAGTGCTGGGGGGTCGTGCAGGGTAGTGTTTAAGTGTGGGGACCGGACTCGGGGTCGGGGGAGGGTTGTGCTGGGGGTAGTGTTTTAGGGTTTAGGGTAGTGTTGTGGTGTTTGTGTAGTGTAGGGTAGTGTTTTAGGGTTTAGGGTAGTGCTGGGGGGTCGTGCAGGGTAGTGTTTGAGTGTAGGGACCGGACTGGGGGTTGGGGGAGGGCCATGCTGGGGGTAGTGTTTTAGGGTTTAGGGTAGTGTTGTGGTGTTTGTGTACTGTAGGGTAGTGTTTTAAGGTTTAGGGTAGTGCTGGGGGTCGTGCAGGGTAGTGTTTGAGTGTGGGGACCGGACTGGGGGTCGGGGGAGGGTCGTGCTGGGGGTAATGTTTTAGGGTTTAGGGTAGTGTTGTGGTGTTTGTGTAGTGTAGGGTAGCGTTTTAGGGTTCAGGGTAGTGCTGGGGGGTCGTGCAGGGTAGTGTTTGAGTGTGGCGACCGGACTGGTGGTCGGGGAGGGTCGTGCTGGCAATACTACTTTATATTAATTTTGATGAAATGTCTCACACTATGGCAGTAAATCTAAAATACAAATGTAAGGTATAGGCAGAGCGGAGGTTCCAGGGGGTACTGGAACCTGAATAAACAAGCATTTACAATGCAATAGGTCTCGCAACTGCGAGTTTTAGAGCTATTGGTATTGTAAATGGCAATGCCTTTTGAAAAATTAACAGGTATTGTAATTTATAATAGTAATTTTCCACCAGTACCATAACTACCACTGTTATTATTACTATCACCACAGAGTAGTAATAGTAATAATTGTAGTGGTGGTTATGGTACTTGTGGTGGTTGTAGCGGTGGTGGTACTGGTGGTGGTATTGGTACTGGTGGTGGTGGTATTGGTACTGGTGGTACTGGTGGTCTACGTGGATTTTATTTCATTACTTATGCTACTGCTGGAATATTTTTTAACAAAAACGTACAAACATTATCATTTGCAACGCCAATAGCTAAAACTTTTAGTAATGCCAGCCCTATTGCATTGCAAATGCTTGTTTTATGTTGCAGGCATGAGGTGCATCATCTACTTCCCAAAATACAATCTTAGATTTGTAGACACTCGTAACAGTCCTATGGTAGGAGGCAGTTGTTCAGCCAGTGTAAGGCTAATAGCTCACACAACTTTGCATTTTGATACCTGAAGTTTTAAATTACAATAAATGTAGTAGACCTCAGGTAGGAGACTTGAGTTACCAGTAACTGTGGAAAGAGCAATAACTTTAGAAATTGGTGCTTTATTTCACCTTTTCCGTGGTGTGAAGGTTACGTAACTGTTTTATTGCATTCGAATGGGCACAATGGGGATTATTTACAAGTCCCTTGCACCGCTGGTGCTTCACTTTTTGAGTGGGAAAAAGTGACGCAGCGGCGGCGCAAGGGGCTTGTAAATAAGCCCCAATGTCCTGTTTCTCTGGCTCTAAAGCAGCTTTGCTGACCTGGTTCTCTGGCTCTACAACGGCTCTGCTGACCTGGTTCTCTGCCTCTAGAGCAGCTCTGCTGACCTGGTTCTCTGGCTCTAAAGCAGCTCTGCTGACCTGGTTCTCTGGCTCTAAAGCAGCTCTGCTGACCTTGTTCTCTCCCTGTAAAGCAGCTCTGCTGACCTGGTTTCTCTGGCTCTATAGCAGCTCTGCTGACCTGGTTCTCTGGCTCTAGAGCAGCTCTGCTGACTTAGGCTCTAGAGCAGCTCTGCTGACCTGGTTCTCTGGCTCTACAACGGCTCTGCTGACCTGGTTCTCTGGCTCTAAAGCAGCTCTGCTGACCTGGTTCTATGGCTCTAAAGCAGCTCTGCTGACCTGGTTCTCTGGCTCTAGAGCAGCTCTGCTGACCTGGTTCTCTGGCTCTAAAGCAGCTCGGCTGACCTGGTTCTCTGGCTCTAAAGCAGCTCTGCTGACCTGGTTCTCTCCCTCTAAAGCAGCTCTGCTGACCTAGTTATTCGGGCTCTACAGCAGCTCTGCTGACCTGGTTCTCTGCCTCTAAAGCAGCTCTGCTGACCTGGTTCTATGGCTCTAAAGCAGCTCTGCTGACCTGGTTCTCTGGCTCGAGAGCAGCTCTGCTGACCTGGTTCTCTGGCTGTACAACGGCTCTGCTGACCTGGTTCTCTGGCTCTAAAGCAGTTCTGCTGACCTGGTTCTCTGGCTCTAAAGCAGCTCTGCTGACCTTGTTCTCTGGCTCTAAAGCAGCTCTGCTGACCTGGTTCTCTCCCTCTAAAGCAGCTCTGCTGACCTGGTTTTCTGGCTCTAGAGCAGCTCTGCTGACCTGGTTCTTAGGTTCTAGAGCAGCTCTGCTGACCTGGTTCTCTGGCTCTAAAGCAGCTCTGCTGACCTGGTTCTCTGGCTCTAAAGCAGCTCTGCTGACCTGGTTCTCTGGCTCTAAAGCAGCTCTGCTGACCTGGTTCTCTGGCTCTAAAGCAGCTCTGCTGACCTGGTTTCTCTGGCTCTACAGCAGCTCTGCTGACCTGGTTCTTAGGCTCTACAGCAGCTCTGCTGACCTGGTTCTCTGGCTCTACAATGGCTCTGCTGACCTTGTTCTCTGGCTCTAAAGCAGCTCTGCTGACCTTGTTCTATGGCTCTAAAGCAGCTCTGCTGACCTGGTTCTCTGGCTCTCAGAGCAGCCTCTGCTGACCTGGTTCTCTGGCTCTAAAGCAGCTCTGCTGACCTGGTTCTCTGGCTCTAAAGCAGCTCTGCTGACTTGGTTCACTCCCTCTAAAGCAGCTCTGCTGACCTGGTTTCTCTGGCTCTACAGCAGCTCTGCTGACCTGGTTCTCTGCCTCTAGAGCAGCTCTGCTGACCTGGTTCTCTGGCTCTAGAGCCGCTCTGCTGACCTGGTTCTCTGGCTCTAAAGCAGCTCTGCTGACCTGGTTCTCTGGCTCTAAAGCAGCTCTGCTGACCAAGTTCTCTGGCTCTAAAGCAGCTCTCCTGACCTGGTTCTTTGGCTCTAGAGCAGCTCTGCTGACCTGGTTTCTCTGGCTCTACAGCAGCTCTGCTGACCTGGTTCTCTGGCTCTAAAGCAGCTCTGCTGCCCTGGTTCTCTGGCTCTAGAGCAGCTCTGCTGACCTGGTTCTCTGGCTCTAAAGCAGCTCTGCTGGCCTGGTTCTCTGGCTCTAAAGCAGCTCTGCTGACTTGGTTCACTCCCTCTAAAGCAGTTCTGCTGACCTGGTTTCTCTGGCTCTACAGCAGCTCTGCTGACCTGGTTCTCTGCCTCTAGAGCAGCTCTGCTGACCTGGTTCTCTCCCTCTAAAGCAGCTCTGCTGACCTGGTTTCTCTGGCTTTACAGCAGCTCTGCTGACCTGGTTCTCTGCCTCTAGAGCAGCTCTGCTGACCTGGTTCTTAGGCTCTAGAGCAGCTATGCCTACCTGGTTCTCTGGCTCTAAAGCAGCTCTGCTGACCTGGTTCTCTCCCTCTAAAGCAGCTCTGCTGACCTGGTTCTCTGGCTCTAGAGCAGCTCTGCTGACCTGGTTCTCTGGCTCTAGAGCAGCTCTGCTGACCTGGTTCTTAGGCTCTAGAGCAGCTCTGCTGACCTGGTTCTCCCGAGTCAACCCAATCGTATTTGAAGGATTTACAAAAGCACCGGTAACTCATGAACACATTCATTTTGGTATACACGGCGCGATTAGGTAATTTGCACAAAATCACAGGATGTTGATCCAAGACTGGAAACCTAGAACCTGGCCGTTTCGCCACATCCCTCCTTATTGTATAAGTATTGTAAGCAGCCGCGCACCATTGAACATTATAATACACCCTTGCACCCTTCTAAGTCAGATCTTCTCATTTCCAGACTCGAGCCGACATTCTTCTATTATTCTTTTAAATGATAAGTTCAGATTTTCGCTACGTTTGAATAAATTAGTTTTACCGTCTTCTTGTTACTCTCATGTGTTCAATAAAGTTTGTTAAAATAAACTGGATAAGGGCTATACTGCAACCAACCTTGTAGCCCTGTCTCTACCTCCCAGGCTGTTTCGGCCAATCAGTCACGGCAATTGGTGTCCAAACAAGCAGCACTGGCTAGCCGACAGCTCGCTGGCCTTTGTTCTACATGGAGCTAAAAACGAGGGAAATTTGGAGCTGCGAGCATGGAGCTAAAACCGGAGGAATTATACTCTTATTCTCTTTGTGTCTCTTTTGAGATAAAAACGAAGAAATGTGCAGGTTTTAAATCAAGTACGTCCGGCAGGATGGGAATTGGTGTAGGAGAGATGGGAGAGACGCGATGGCCAAGGTGAGTGAGGCAGTGAATCCATGGGGAACAGCGATTTCCTCTCTCTGTATTATTTTACTACACTGTGCAGCTGCTGCTCTGCTCCGGTGTTTACGTGTTTACAATCCATCTCATCTTCTAGCCAGGAGGTGGTTCCAATCGCGCCGACCAGGCTGGGTCAGCTTTGCTTTCGCGGACTCTGTAGTTGAAGCGATCAGACTCAATCATTTAGTTCAAAAGTATGCTGTCCGGGAAATAAATAAATAACCCAAGTGCTGCTTGCACTAACATCCTTTTGCGCAATGTAATAAGGCTAGCCTTTTACCTTGTCTTGGTAACGAGCAGCCTCAGCACTTTGAGCGCGATCTTGTCCGAGTTTAGAGGTCTGATTGGCCTTGCACTTCCTTTTCAGGTAATGTGGGAACTCGAGGGCGGCGCAGTGCAAGCGATGAGGAGACTTTCTTCCGAGGGAGGAGACATGGAAGAATGTTTCCGTGAGTCCATATAAATGTCTCTCCATTGATTCCAAACTCACTATTACTGTTAGAGCACATTGGAAATTAGGGTTCATGTCAAGCAAGTAGTCACTGATATACAATGCCATGTGCGAGTGATAACGCCGATTCTTATCTAATTATCTATAAGAACCTTCTGGTCGCCAAGATCTTTTTACCTGTTGAATAGTGTAAAGGAGAGAATCTCATCAGGTTAGATATCAGCATTCATTTTGTCTGGAAAGGACCACTGACTCCGAATTCAAGTTTGAGAATTTATTATCGCCACAAATAGCTGAACGTGCAGGCACCTCAACACGAGGTTAAAGAAATAGATGGGCACTAATACAAATAATAATCTACGCAGGAGTCTCATCCGACTCAGGATAAGAAGAATAGACAGTTCTAGGAGGACCAACCAGACTATGATTGCTCCTATTTCTAAGTTGCTCTTCATGAGCCTAAACAAGCTTAAAATCAATTGCTGTCCCTACACTAACGCTAAGTGACATCCCTGCATAACGATTTTCCCAGGCAAGAAAGAATAAAAGGTGTCAGCTGTGAAGACTTCCTAAGAAGTGCAATCACCATATACCTAAGCTCAGCTCTGTCCTTCTCTCTGGTCTCCCCTACCGCTTCTCTGGCTTCCTCCCTCGGGGCACTATCCCTAATACAAATCCATACTACAAAGGTACACGCCTTGTTTACGCCCTCTTGGCCAGGTCTTCTTTCTTGTGCTTTTCCATTGAAACGGTGACTTCATCCTGGACAGTTTCGTTGACCTTGAGTCCCAGGCGCCTTCTCCGCTGAAAGTATCATCCCTAAATTCCATTGCACTCCCCGTACCATGCCTCCCATCTTTCTAACTTTTGAAAACAAAGAGTTAGTCTTTACTAACGAGACATGTGTCCTTGCACCTGCAACAAAAGATACGTTCAACAGAAACCTTCTACTGTGCTAATTAAATCTACCGTTTGTGCCCAGAGAGCCTTTCCAAGAGAAACCCTTTTCGGCCTACATTATAAGCTAACATAAGAATATACCAGGCCTTCCTTAAGCATATATGTAGTCAGGCCCTTACATATAACTTTTAAACACACATCTTACTTTTCCCTATAAGCATATTCATTACGATTCATTATGCAAACGATGAATTACATGTGCAACTTTAATATGGTGCACGTTTAAACTACTGCAATTACATTTCATACACGAACTAATTCCTCTAAGCATTATGTTCACACAATTCAAAAGCATTACATTACATCATTATCCTAACACCATTATACTGCTGAGTTCACTTCGTTTCAGTGAACTATTCATTCTTTGCTAAACATGCATGAGTATACAATGAATATAACAAATATATGTCTGAATACATATGGGTGCGGCCTATCAGTGATTATGATGCACCCCTACAATTCACAAGAACATTTCGCTCTATCAGTTCCCCCTTTGATGACTCCTGTCATCACATCCCATTCTACTCCCTCGGAGAAGGAACCGACCTAAACAGAACTTGTTCCCATCTTCCCTGATCTGAAGTTCTCCATGCTCTTGAGCCTTTTATACTGATTGTCCTGCAGTCTTGCCAATCTCATGTCATTTTCCCTCAAAGCTCTCTTGACTCTGCCTGCTCGATACCACTTGTAGGCCTTGATCATAATCCACAAGCCAGCCACACAAACCACCAAAATAAGGAGTGGTCTCAGGAAGTACCCAAGGAATCCCTTTCCTAGGTTTGCAAACCAACCTCCCACTTGACCAAAACCCTTTCCTACCTTTTCCCAGGCCCCTTCTTCGGTCAAATCCGCTATCTTTGTGTGGATCATAGTGATGTTACTTATATATTTCTCCAGATCCTTGCTACGGTCTGGTATATAAGTGCAGCACTCTTGAACCTTCAGCATTTTACAGACTCCGCCCTCTTTTGCCAATAGGACATCCAAAGCAAGGCGATTCTGCAAAACCATTCCCCTTATCGACAACATCTCTCCTTCCACCAACACCAACGACTTTGCTGTGTTCATCGAAAATTCATCCACCACAGTCGCTAGCCTCCGGATCTTCACATCATTCAAGACTACTCCTAGACTAGGTATCATAGCTCCAAAGATATCCCCCACAACGATTCCTGCACTTGCAGCTCTTCTCGTTCTTGAATGCTCTCCACCCTCCAGAAGATTTAAGTCTTCTGTATGGTAAATCTTTGGAAATATTATTGACAAATAACATGTTCCATACCAATTTGCAGGCAACCTCACATAAGCATTCTTCCCACATACGTAATACACCGTAGGTATCACTTGTACAGGACCTTGGAGGAAATCCTTTGCCTCATCTGCCATGGTGAAAACGTGATCACAAGTACTCTGTCCCACTGGAACCTTTTCGTAGTAAGTCTGATAACGCCTTATACACAACTTACCCCTCTGATCCTTATCCAACGCTATAGGACCATAGCTTCCCTTGGTCTTATGCAACCGTTCTTCCTCCGTCCAATCTGTCCTGTGATGCCCTAAGTCTCGGGATTCAGTCAGCTTTCTATACCTATCTTCAACCTGATCTACAAACTTTCTTTCTACATCCGACATCAAACAAGTCAGATTGTGTCTGTGTGCGAATGCTGTATCCAATTCCAAACTCGGTATGAAGTACTTTCTCAGTCTGTCCTCGGTTTTGTAATAATCATACTTATTCAAATGCTTGTAAGCTGGGACTTCAGGAAGCACTGCGTCGAAATTGGAAAAGAAATACTCGAACTGATCTCTCTCATAAAACAAACTAAGCAAAAGACTACAAGAAATACCATAAGTCAGTGGAAGATGATGATATCTAATACCCTCATCCACCGAAGTAGGCAACTGCATACACACATAACAATCTTTCGCATCCATCACGTCAACATACTCATACAACAACTTAGCATATGCATTAAGCTTAAAATCACCTTTAGACAAATCTACATGTAATCTACGACTTTCTTCTAATATCATAGCTCTATCAGCTGCCCTGTCTACCCCCTTCTGACTAGGTGTGACAGGTGTGGGTGTCCCTGTCACTGCCTCTACTTCCGGCTCATGCGAACCAGTATATGAGACTACAACTACTATGATTATAGAAATTATCACACTACTTATAAGAATGCCTATAATCCATTTTGCTCTACGATTGGGATTTCCCGGCTCCATGATTTCGAAAGTTTTCTCAAAAAGTCTTGGTTATCGCAAAGAACTCAGAAAAGTCTCTGTCCTTTATTTATGACTTGCTTAACCAGCTCGAGCAACCATGAAATCTCCGGGCTTTCCCTTTCCGATCACAACTTATTTACACAGTCCAGAAAAATACTTCCCTAGTTTTCGTCCCTCTTCTTGTGGAAAGTCCCTAAGTTTATTCTTCTTCCACTCGGACCTAGGTTATCTTCTTCTTTTAGACTTTTATTTACAGTTCATTACTGATCCATAATGAGATCCTCATTGAGCACAACCAGAACGTGATACAAAAGTTCAAGACGCAAAAGCAGCACTTCGTGTGAAAACGGCTCAGCTCCGAATGGCGGGAATTCGACCCGATGCAGAAGCAATTTTCGGACTTCACTCAGAAGTGGGGATTCGGAATCGTGAGTGTCAGTGTTCCGTCTATCTCGAACCCTGGCATCCGCAGCACCACCTTCACCACCAGGTTCGGGCTCCGACTGAACACTTCCACTGACTTCAGTCTCCCTGTATTCACCACCCCCTGCATCAAACACAGTGTAAGTCCACTCAGGGGTAGAGTATCTGCGACAAGGCACTCTTGTTCTTTTGGACCTTCGCCGACTGTCTTGTGCTTGGTCTTCGTCACTTGCTTCGGTTTCAGATACTTCGGACACTGGAGCAAGGTCTCTCTCAGGTGCTAACCTCAGGTTCAGTCGCCTCTGTCTTTCAGGCCACCTTTCAGCACTTCTGTTCGTTCGTCTGCCTTCTCCTTCTATGCCCAGTGCACTACTTCCTCTTTCTTCTACATTTGACTCTTCTCCGCCCACTGCACCTTCTCTCTCTTCAGTGCCTGAATCAGGGTTCGAACTGTGGAAACCCCCTTCAGCTTGCTCTAGTGCACCACCTTCTGTGTCAGCGACCCTTACAGCTTGGCTTGTCCTCTCATGTGGCCCTGCCACATCAGCTGGATTTTCATTTGCGAGAGGAGCTGTTTCTTCCAAGGGTGCTGGAACTCTGCGGGTATGGGAAGCATGCACCCAATTCGGTAATCCTCCACACTTTACTGCTGTGTTCGTGATAAGTATCACCTGGTACGGGCCACGCCAACGGGCATCCAAGCAACTCTTCCTCACGTGCTTCCGGACGAGTACCCAGTCACCGGGACACAAGTCGTGGCACAGATCACTCGAGGCTGGAACCACAGCTGCTTGCACCTGCTGGGATACAGAACGGACCACATCAGAGAGTCCTTTACAATAATCGAGAATCAAATCATCAGTGATGTTTATCAAGGCTGTAGTTGGTACTGCTGGCAGTCTCATTGCCCTCCCCATTATTATTTCATGGGGGGACAACCCAGTCTTTCTGTCTGGGACACTTCGCATGCTCATGAGCACCAGTGGCAAGGCGTCGGGCCATTTCAGGGATGTTGAAGAACACATTTTTGCCATCCGGGCTTTCAAAGTTCCATTAACTTGTTCCACCATCCCAGAAGCCTCTGGTCTGTAGCTACAGTGGAGTCTCTGGTCAATGTTCAATGCTGCACAAAGTAACTTCATGATTTCGCTATGGAAGTGCCCACCTCTATCTGATTCCAAAGAGGTCGGGATCCCGAATCTAGGGATAAGCTCCCTCAACAATAATTTAGCCACTGTCAGAGTGTCACACCTTCGTGTGGGGTATGCCTCCACCCACCGTGAGAATATACATACTATCACTAGAATGTACCTCAAGCCATTGCACCTTGGCATCTCCACGAAATCCAGCTGTAGTCTATTGAAGGGCCCTCCTGACCTTCCAATATGACTCAGTGTAACTACAGTTTTCTTTCCAGCATTCATCTGTTGACATGTAACACACCTCTGACATACCGTCTCAGCCATTGCTCGGAACCGTGGGTTATACCACGTCTGTCTGAACACTCTCATCATTGCGTCTCTACCCAGGTGTGCCTGTCCATGTATCAATCTTGCCATCGGACTCAGCAATTCTTCCGGCAACACAGCTCTCCCATCGTTTGATACCCACACATCCACTTC
The DNA here is from genome assembly GCA_963921515.1 of Calotriton arnoldi. Taxonomy (NCBI): domain Eukaryota; kingdom Metazoa; phylum Chordata; class Amphibia; order Caudata; family Salamandridae; genus Calotriton; species Calotriton arnoldi. Next base: position 992,426 of record CAWUFW010006098.1, on the reverse strand, counting down.
TCCTCTCTCGCACCCAGCCTTGATCCAGCCCTCTCTTTCTTTGATTGAGACTTCATCTTGCAATCTCTTAAGCTCTTCCCAAGTGTCTGCCATGGCCAACATTATGCTGAGGTCGGTTCCCTCTTGGCTCTCTTCTATCTCCCTGCCTGTGTATATGCATCCTTGTTCTGCGCAGAAGCGGGCTACCTCATCTGCGTAGTTATTACCCAAGGATACAAAGTCCTCCCCCTTCCCATGGGCTGAACACTTTACAACAGCAATTTCTTTCGGATGCTGTAATGCTTCTAACAATTGTCTTACATATTCTCCATTACGAATGGGTGAGCCAGACGATGTCAAAAATCCCCTCTGAGACCATAACTGCCCGAAGTCATGCACCACGCCAAAGCCGTATTGGCTGTCTGTGTAAATCGTGATTCTAATTCGATCAGCGGCCAAACAGGCACGGGTCAAGGCAATGATCTCAGCTACCTGCGCGGAGCGTACTCCTTCTATGCAAGCGGCGTCGACCACTCCTGAAATAGTACATACAGCAAACGCTGCTCTCAATTGCCCCACACTGTCTCTTAAGCATGAACCATCGACAAAGAAAATTTCATCTGGGTCATCCAATGGCTCATCGACAATGTCAGGTCTCGGTTTGGTGCAAAGTTCGGTCACATCGAGACAGTCATGGTCCTCACAATCTTCATCATCTGTGTTCGGTATAGGCATCAATGTCGCAGGGTTCAAGATGGAGCACCTTTTCAGAGTCACATTCTCTGCGGCAAGTATGACTTGCTCGTACCTTGTTAACCTATTGTTCGTTAGGTGCTGGGTCTTGGTCCTGGTCATTAATAACTCAACCGAATGTGGTACATGTACAGTCAATGGATGTCCCATTACAATGCTTTCACATCTTTCAATGCTGACACCTGTTGCAGCAACGGATCTTAGACATCCGGGCAACGCAGAAGCTACTGGATCTAAAGTAGCTGAAAAATAAGCAACTGGTCTACGGACACCTCCATGGTTCTGAGCTAACACTGCTAATGCACATCCTCCTCTCTCGCAACAAAACAATGAAAAGGCCTTGTTGTAGTCAGGCATTCCCAGCGCGGGAGCCCTGCACAAATCATCTCTCAACTGCAGGAATGACATCAAGCACTCCTCGTCCCATGGTACCGGATCACTCACATCCTTGTGTGTAAGCCTCTGCAGAGGCTTTGCTCTCAAGGAGAAACTAGGAATCCACTGTCGACAATAGCCAACCATTCCCAGAAACATCCTAACTTCCCTCTGTGTAGTGGGTACCGCCATGCTCATTATTGCCTCTATTCGATCTGGTGACACCTTCCTCTTGCCTTTCTCTAATCTGTGTCCCAAGTACTGTACCTCATTCAAACAGTACTGCAGCTTGTTCGGGGACACCTTATGTCCATTCTCTGCTAAGTGGTTCAACAAGGCTACTGTGTCGATTCTACAAGCATCTTCTGTTTCTGAGGCAATGAGCAAGTCATCTATGTACTGCACGAGAACTGAGTTCTGCGGCAACACAAGACTCTCAAGGTTCTTCTTCAGGATCTGGTTAAAGATCGATGGACTTTCCGTATACCCTTGAGGGATACGACACCATGTTAACACGCGATTCTCTAGCCTGAACGCAAAAAGAAATTGGCTTTCCTCGTGGAGCGGTATCGAAAGAAGGCTTGACACAAATCGATAACCGTAAACCACTCGGCTTCACATGGGATCTGGAACAGTATTACTGAAGGATTTGGTACCACTGGACAACAAGGGACAACTATCATGTTGACCTTTCGCAGGTCTTGCACGATCCTGTATTTCCCGCTCGGTTTCTGTAGTCCCATTATGGGCGAATTACAGGGACTACCTCTGATCTCCTTCAAAATACCCTTCTCAATGAAAGTCTCGATCACAGGTTTTATTCCTGCAATCGTTTCTATCGATAAATTGTATTGAGGTGTTCTAGGGAAATCAACATTCTGTTTCACCTCAATCCGCACTGGTTCAACCCCTCTGATTAAACCTATTTCGTCTCCTGCGAAATCCCACACCACGGGCGACACTGCGTCTCTCAGATCATGTGGAAGTTCTTCCACAGTCACCATTGGGTACAGATCTATACACAGAAGCTGATTGGCAATCTTAAAGTCAGCATCATCATCTCTAGTCTGGACCTCCACTCCTTGTGGTGTACAATAAATCGTGCAGTTCAATTTGCACAACAGATCTCTTCCCAAAAGACAAACTGGACTCGTGTCACATACTACAAACTGATGTCTAGTTTGGAAAGTACCTATCTTTACTAAGATCGGTTCTGTCAATGGGCTGCTCATCTTCTTGTTCGCTACTCCAACAACCTGGATCGATTGTCCCGAGAGGGGTAGGTTAGGGACTACTGCAGATCTTACAGTAGACCGGGTAGCTCCAGTATCAACCAAAAGTGTTGCAGGATTGCCCTCAATCTCTGCCTCTACAAAGGTCCTCTCTGGTCTACCTCCAAGACCGCTCCAAGTGTGCAGTCTTCCTCCCCTCTCAGGCACCGTCAGGATAAAGGGTCTAAGCTATCCTCAGCATATCGTTCGAACAGGGGCATCTGTTGATATGTTCGTGTTCCTTGTGAAAACTTTGGAGCTTGGGGAATCTGAGCATGAGAATTGTAAACCCCCCTTTCATCGTTCTAGGTCTCGTTATTGTGTTAACCACCTCTTGCGCGGGTGCCTGAGCCCCTCTTCCTCTTCCTGTACCTGATTAGCTGGGTTCAAAGGACACTCGCGTTTCCAATGTCCGACCTGGCGACAAAGATGACACGCAGTGGTCTTCTTTAGTGTGGCCACGTCCACTCCTGTCTTGGGGTCTACTGGTTTTCCCTTTCCCTGTACCTGATTATTCTGGTTTCCCTGGAAATTTCCTTGCTTTCTCCCCAAGGTCCCTCCACTAGGCTGATTCTGTGCTGTCTGCATCTGGACAAGCATCAATTTGTCTTTTAGCTTTCGATGTTTTGAATCCACCTCATCACTACAATACCTCGCGTACCGCAAAATTTCATCTAGTGGCTTGTTCTGCCAGCAGATCAAATGGTGCTGTATCATGAGGCTGATTTCCCCTCTCAGACCCGTTACAAACTTTGAGACAAACTGTCCCATATCCTTAGGGTCCAAAACATCTAACCCACTATACTGTTTAAAAACTTGCAGAAGTCTTTCATAGTATTCATGCACCGTTTCCTTGGGTTCCTGTACAGTCCGATCTATCTTAACCCAATCTATATCCTGAGGTGAAATCTTCGACTTCAGCCATGTAATCACCTGCTCATACTTTTTCATGACATCAGGTGATGGACCATTTGTAACCGCCTCTCTTTTCGGTTCCGAAGTCGGCCACTCAATAGCGACTTTACATGCCGTCCACAAATCTCCTGGTACCACTATGTCAAACAAAGTGTTCAAATCAATCCACAATACTTTTGAAATCTTCACAAACCGCTCAACCTGCTTGTACCACTCCACCGGTTTTTCCCTCAGCCGAGGAAAATCATTTGTAAACGCAGCCAAATCACCTCTATTCCACGGCACATGCACGTACCCTCCATTCTGTACTTCCCGTAAAGGAAAATTTCCTACACCCGTCGCCCCCCCTCCTGGCGGCGGCGTTTCCCCTTCTGCTCTCTTTGTTAGTTTCTTTTTGGACCACCTTTCTTCCCATTTGTCCAACAAAATCCATATTCTCATTCCTATGATCAGGTCTCTGGTGTGCGTCTTTAACCCTGTGATTCTTTTCTCCTCCAACTCCTGATCACTGTAATGCAATCTGTGTGGTCCCTGTAACGCTTTAGTTTTATTCAGGTCCACCTCATATCTTTTGGCCAAATCCCTCAACCTATCATGTGCCATTCTAGCTTTTCGAGTCACATCTTTTGCTACAAACAGCAGCTCATCTGATCCATAGATTTCTATCCTTTCCAGAGGCAGACCCCCACTGATCATTTCGTCTACCTCTGCTTTCAGCCTCACTACGTCTAGCAACCTTGCCTGTACTGCACTCCTCAGTACGTCTCGACAACCTGAGCCGTCCCGCTCATCACAATCACTATTCTGTCCTTGTGACCTATTCCCTTCCATATTCCTGGAACCTGGTCTGTCTTCCGAGACATTTTGTGCCCTATCTCTTTGCATCCTATCCTCTTGGTTCGTTACTGTTGGTGTCCACTCCCTCAAAGCTGACTTAGATTCCCGTAAAGACCTCGGTCTTTCTGGTCCCTCCTCTTCTCTCCTGAAGGAAGAGTCTGCTGTAGCCGGTAACGGCGTACTTGACTCCATTGGTCTTGGGAAATGAACCACCCTTTCTCCAAACCCATTCCCACTCTCACTATTTCCTTCTTCCCTTCTCATTGGCACGGAGCTCCCTTCTCTCACTCGATCTGGGTCATATACCGGTACTATAGGGCCAATGGTAACCGGTACTGTCAAGGAGTCCGGTAATCTTGTGTTCCCCGCAGGAGGCTGTGTTATCATAGACGCCGTAGCCCCCTCCGTTCCTGTGGAAATTCTTCCCACTACTCTCATGCTAGTCTGGTTCTGACTCTCATCAACTATTGCCACTGCCGGGGTTGTCTTTCCCTCTTCTGACTCTGGGTTAAATGGTGGTGGCCTCTCTGCCAACATCCTATCCAACAAACTGTCATCTAAATCACTATCATCCTCATCAATTCTTGTAATCTTTCCATTTTGTATCAGCAGTGGGTATAACTTATCTCCTTCGATCGTATCTGCTCTCCACCTTTTCTCCAAGGCATCCCATTTTGCATCTTGAAATGCCCTGACCGATTTCTTCACCCTTTCTTGGCATCTGTCCTTCTTCCTATCATACGCTGCCCTTATCCACGCATGTAGTGCCTCAAACTGTGTTGGTCTGGGTAGTGGTCGTAATGAAGCCATTACACTCTTGAGCTGGTACAGCACCTCTAACCTGAAAGTACCATATCGAGGGAACGACAATTCTCCTTCTGCTTCTGTCATTTTATGCCAATTCTCGAGCCAAATTATAGTATGCAATCCTACATTCTTTGCCATATAATGTGCTGGTGTGTCCTCAGGAGGAGCTTCCTCTCCCTCCCGAACAACCACATGTCTATCACCTCTACAAAGTTCTCGTAAAGCTTTAAAACATTTCATGATGAATCAACTTTGTATTTGCACTCAAAATGTCCGCTTTTACTTCCTGATTCCAATCCTCCAATCCCAGCGCGGTTCACACCAACCGGCCTATCGCAGCGCGGCACTAGTCTGACGTCACGTTTCCTCCGCTCGCAGCAGTTCCCCTCCTTTCTAATTCACTTGTTCTCACTCGCATCCGTCCCAATTATACTCTGAAATAATGTTCGTCCTACCGAACAATTACCTCTCTGACCGTCAGTCTTACCAATGACCGATCAGTCTCTTGAGCTTGTTGACCTCAATCTGGCAACCGTCTGTCCACGAACGACCGGACAATCGCCTCTAATACACTCGATAGGATTCAATCACTCGATGTTCTGCACACCATAACCTACGACCTGCGTTGGTTATTCACACACTCACACATGTCCCTATCTTCTGTGGGTCTGTCAATGACGTCTCGTGACCCCCACAACTCTGGTCAACGTTCTCAACTCTGGGTGTATTCTACACCACAATGAATCTCCCGGTCCCGCGCGCGCTCACGGTCCGTTTCTCAATCACACAACTTTTGTTCCAACTCCGCAAGACATCACACAACAATAAAACACCGCAATCTACCAAACATCACTCTTTTCATACTCACTCTACTACGAACTGCTACTTCCGCCACACCGTCACTCTCCGTCAGTTTTCCACGACCTCCGACATCCGTCTCTCGCGGTTCTCTGGATCTGCGTCACTCGGGCTCTATGGGGCAACCTAATCTCTTATCTTGCTCTAGATCTCCCCTTACCATCAAAGGTAACCATCCTCTGCTACCAACTGATAACGCCGATTCTTATCTAATTATCTATAAGAACCTTCTGGTCGCCAAGATCTTTTACCTGTTGAATAGTGTAAAGGAGAGAATCTCATCAGGTTAGATATCAGCATTCATTTTGTCTGAAAGGACCACTGACTCCGAATTCAAGTTTGAGAATTTATTATCGCCACAAATAGCTGAACGTGCAGGCACCTCAACACGAGGTTAAAGAAATAGATGGGCACTAATACAAATAATAATCTACGCAGGAGTCTCATCCGACTCAGGATAAGAAGAATAGACAGTTCTAGGAGGACCAACCAGACTATGATTGCTCCTATTTCTAAGTTGCTCTTCATGAGCCTAAACAAGCTTAAAATCAATTGCTGTCCCTACACTAACGCTAAGTGACATCCCTGCATAACGATTTTCCCAGGCAAGAAAGAATAAAAGGTGTCAGCTGTGAAGACTTCCTAAGAAGTGCAATCACCATATACCTAAGCTCAGCTCTGTCCTTCTCTCTGGTCTCCCCTACCGCTTCTCTGGCTTCCTCCCTCGGGGCACTATCCCTAATACAAATCCATACTACAAAGGTACACGCCTTGTTTACGCCCTCTTGGCCAGGTCTTCTTTCTTGTGCTTTTCCATTGAAACGGTGACTTCATCCTGGACAGTTTCGTTGACCTTGAGTCCCAGGCGCCTTCTCCGCTGAAAGTATCATCCCTAAATTCCATTGCACTCCCCGTACCATGCCTCCCATCTTTCTAACTTTTGAAAACAAAGAGTTAGTCTTTACTAACGAGACATGTGTCCTTGCACCTGCAACAAAAGATACGTTCAACAGAAACCTTCTACTGTGCTAATTAAATCTACCGTTTGTGCCCAGAGAGCCTTTCCAAGAGAAACCCTTTTCGGCCTACATTATAAGCTAACATAAGAATATACCAGGCCTTCCTTAAGCATATATGTAGTCAGGCCCTTACATATAACTTTTAAACACACATCTTACTTTTCCCTATAAGCATATTCATTACGATTCATTATGCAAACGATGAATTACATGTGCAACTTTAATATGGTGCACGTTTAAACTACTGCAATTACATTTCATACACGAACTAATTCCTCTAAGCATTATGTTCACACAATTCAAAAAGCATTACATTACATCATTATCCTAACACCATTATACTGCTGAGTTCACTTCGTTTCAGTGAACTATTCATTCTTTGCTAAACATGCATGAGTATACAATGAATATAACAAATATATGTCTGAATACATATGGGTGCGGCCTATCAGTGATTATGATGCACCCCTACAATTCACAAGAACATTTCGCTCTATCACGAGTAACGTAATCATGGCCGCCGGTATAGGGTCCTTCTACATGTAAGAGCTACACAAAGAAATTAAAAAAGTGCATCAATGCTAGAGCTAGAATACACCTTCTTGGCCCTCATGTTCTAAGTAGGTTGTGACATGCAAAAAACCCTTGTACTGTGTTATAAGGTACTATTTGAATAGCACCTCATACCCCTGACAAGGACCCAAAGGGTTTCGGTGCTCACATTGAAGGCTGCACATAGCCTTCGTCAGTGCCTCACTTTGGGAGTCTAATGTCTGCAGCAGAATTTTCAAGCACAGCAGCAATGCATACTTTATAAAATATTCAGTGTCCAGCGCCTCGTCTCGACTTGCATAATTCACGTCAGATAGAGGATTATACAGGAGAAGAGAAGACATGAGGAAGGGGGAATCAGCTGCGAATACCGTGCTCCTGGGCTCGTTGCACGCATGCTGCTAATTTTGGTAATTTGCACGTGAGGTAATTCTGGCAGTTTGCACGAGTCCATGTGCTAACACTGTTCTAAGGCTGAACCCATGTGGCGATTAGCATGTCATCATGCAGTTCGTGTAGAGGTTCTGCTGAATACCTACCACGACCACCAGGGTTAAAAGCACAGATGTACAGTAATACACATAAAGTGGTGCCCACTACAGCCACCAGGGTTACCATAAATGAACAAGCACAGCTGTACAGTAATACACATAAGGTGATGCCTACCACTGCCACCATGGTTACAATAAATGATCAAATAATAATGATGCACATAAAAGTGGTGTCACCAAGATGCATTCATTATTCATAATCACATGGCACAGACATGCTACTGGCAAGGAGTGTGTAACAGTGCCCTGGCATGAAGGACTTGATGGGAAGTGATACTCATAACAAATACGATCTGCTGTTTTTGAAAGACTATAATGCCTCATGCAATCAACAGACCAATATGTTTGTTAGTAGAAGTGCACACTGCTAGCCATCTAGTTCCCAATTTTGGGGTAAAACAAACTGCAGTAAGTGATCATAACCCAATTGTGTTATCCATGTTCCTCTATGCATCTTCTGTGTACTTCCTCTTCATCATCATCCTCTATTGTTCATAAGAAAGTGGGGTTTACTCACCTGGATGAGCTGTTGTCATTCCAATCTCTCTTACTATGGCTGACAAAATTGGTTGCGTGCACTAGGAGCATGTTGATCACAGGGACTGTGATAATTTTCATCGGCTACCCGCAGAATCACACAGAAATGAAATATTTGCTTGCTCTGAGAGAATATCACCTAGAAATGACCCACGGGGGCTAGTGTACATGTTAATGGGGATGGATGGATGCTGGGTTGGAGATGGATGGAGAGGGGTAGATGGATGTGAGAGGGGTGGATGGATGAATGCATGTATGGATGGTTGACTGGGATGGTTGGAGGACGGATTGAAGGATGAATTAGTGGGGAGAACTCATGTATTGCTATAACTATGACGGACTCTACTCGTGCATCCATTCCTTGATCAACCACCGTTCCATTGACAGATCACCTGCTTCAACTATCCTTCTATCCCAATGTTTAATTATGAGCTGACATATGCATCCATTCGTTTTTCAGTCGATTCACTCGCCTCCACACCTATCTATCCAACTCCCCATATCTCTGTTCATTCATTCATCTACTCATACACACACGCAGACATGCCTACCTTTTTCATCGCTTCTCACATGCATCCATCTATTCAGCTACCTACCCACCTGCCCAAGTATCACATCCCCCACCCAGGCGTCATTTATGCTATAAGGAGTCCATTACGCATCCAGTTATTCATCCTTCTAGCGCCATTATTGTGCAGCATTACTGCCCTATTAGCACTAGGACGCTTGCTATGGGTTTTAGGAATGTGCAAACACCCTGGCATAGAAACGGTTGGCTACACCTAGACGATGGAGCCCTTCTGTCGTAGTTTCATTTTATTTTGTTGGATGGTCGGCAGACAGTGGCACAGGTCAGTCCACTGGGAACTTTTAGTTAGCTGAAGGGAAAAGCTCCACGTGTCATACATTTGCTTGTAGAATGTCACTTGTATGTACAATGATACTATGGAAATGTTAATCTGAAAACTTATAAGCTATGAGTTTCTCGTTGCTCAAAAGGGTGTCATTTCTGATATTTATATGTTTCCCTTATCTTCATTGCTTGATTTTGCTCACGGGAAAGTGTCACTCATAGTCACAGTACTAAATAGCTCAATTCAGAAATTCCTCGTAACCACCTGCTCTGCATGCCCAAAGAAACATCCATCTAGACCACTGTTTTCATAGTTCTTCTCTCTCCCATTTTCTATCCCTCCTCCACTTACATCCTATGCCACCAGATCTTTTTTTGCTCTTACCCTAAGGTTAGATCATATATAGAGGCACAACTACATAAATATTCAAGGCCAAAGAAACCTGACAGAAACACCCAGACTCCCAGTCTTCCCAGCTTCCTCTATCTCTCAAACACAACCTAGTCTTCACCTCTGTCTTTTCTCCTGGTAAGGTATGAAGGTGGTGGGGTTGGGAGGGTAGAGAGTAGAGAGTAGAGCAGCGACGGCTCCTCCGTAGTGGCAAAGGAGTGTCGCCCCCCCCACTGCTAAAAGCCAGCAGATGAACAATAAAATGATAATAAAAAAATGTATCATTTTATTTTTCCTTGGCTAGGCCAAGTGGCCCGAGTCTATGGCAGGGCCATCCTCTAGGGACAATAGCAGGGAGGAGGAGTGGTGGGCACTGTTAGTTCGCTTGTTGGTTTGGCCGACCAACCTAGGACGGCCAAACCAACATGCACACTTACATTTCTCTAACCCAGCTGTGTTGTATTTCCAGGTAGAGAAAAGCCACAGACTCATATGCCTTAGTGAGCGTTAAACCAGTCCGCTCAGGCCAATCCTGGTGATGCTGTCATGCTGGGTAATAGCACGAGAGCAGCTTCGGGATTGGGTGTGCAGTCTGGGAGCTGCACTGCGCTCGTGGAAGAAGCTGCACAGCGGCAGGTAAGTCCTTTTTTCTTTTTTTAAATATCCGCTGCCCTACCACTTTCTATTGAAAGCAGCCACCACTGGAGTAGAGGCTTCTACATAGAAAGTTCTAACACCAAATATTATTGAGTTTAAATAGATGAACCAATAAAAGATTTGTGTATGCTAACTCATACTGTCCCTCAGCTGCTAGCATTCTCATTTACTTCATTCTTCCTGATGGTCCTATCATAAAGATTGTAAATGTTTACACGGGTGTGGAGTCACTCATGCTTTCATTCACACCTACAGTTTTCACATAACACGGTCTCTCACCACTGCAGTGTCCAGTTATCCATGCACTCCCGCTCCTGCTTGCTGCTCTCATGCTCTCCTGTTTCAAACCCTCCCCCAGGCCGTGTCATTCTCTCCCAGTTGTCTCCTGCAGTCTACCCAAAGGACTCACGTCCACTTCTCCCAGGAGTACTAATCGTGGAACTGCTGCTGTCTACGTGAGGGGAAAAGCAAGGCAGCCTGGAGCACCATTTGGCGTCGTGACAGCAGTAAAAGGTAATCTAGAAAAACATTTAAGGCTCTGTGAGTGCCTGAGGGAGTAGTGTTGCTCCCATTGCCAACACTGGTGATATGCTGACCCTCACATAATGGTTTTCCTTGGCAACTAGGCAACCATTGCATGATACCCAACCTTTGGAAAACTTTGGCCCAGTCACAGAAAGGGACATTCTTGGCCATATGTGAGCACGCATGATATGTTGGCTACCTCTGGTAAAATGCTGGGTTGGGTATAATGGTAGGAATTCCTGTCCTGTTGTTGGCTTCCATGATATGATGGTGCCTGTCTTTCGCATGTGCAAAGTGGTGATTGGCCGTAGGGTTTTGTATTTTATTTTTTAATGTTTTATTGGTACCACAGTGGCTGCTGGGTACCCTAGTACCAGGCACTGATACCGGGGTACCTGCGACCCAATCTTCTTATTTTCTGTTTTTACCTGTTTTGAATTAAAGTGGGGTGTCCCAAAGGCAAAGGCATGCCTATCCTGACCCCTATGTGGCCTTTCATGTTTTTTTTCCCCCTTCAGGACTAGAGGATTGAGATGGCTGACCCAACATTCTCATTTTTGTGGCCAGCCAATCAGGGTCCACCATTCCACTTTGAATGGGCCAATCGCAGATTATCTGGCAGCAATGGTTCAGTTATTTTTAAGTTTTAACTGGTGTTTACCCTAACATAACATGTACATTTGTAATGCACACGTTCAGCGAAAATGTATCTTGTTGCTGATTAATAGATGTTTATTGTTACCCAACTCAATGGTACTCATTTTATCAACCTCAGGATAAAAGGCTGAGTGGCAAATATCATTGAAATGTCATATCACACACTTTTGTGATCAACTGCATTTCCTTTAAAAAAATGTACAAGTCAATGCCATAAACGCCTTGTACAAACGTGTTTAGTGAATTGTTTTTATATGAATCCTGTTCAAGGCTATGTGTGTGAGCCAACGCATTTTACAGAGAAAAGGACCTACCTACCTGCATGACTTTCTCACCCCATACTCTCCGACCCGCTGTTTAAGATCTAGCGGGACAGGGCAGGTCAGCATTCCGAACATCAGGAGAGCGAGGATGGGTGGTCACTCCTTTCGTTTCCTGGCTGCCAAACATTGGAATAAACTCCCCCCGGGGCTCCGGCTGGAGTCTGCGGAGACACTCTTTCGCAAAAAACTAAAAACCTGGTTCTTTCCTCCTTTGAGTTCTCTTGTTTAATCGCTTGTTTCCTTTGCCCGCAACCTGATCTGTGCTGCAGCGCGGGGACACACTGGTTAGTGTAACCAAGCGCTTTATAAGCTTGTTATTATTATAAGTTCTAACATTAATGGAGTCTGGTGGACAACCAACACAGGAGGAATTAGAACAATTACTTTTTTATCTGACAACTAATTGAATTTTGCACAATTGCTCATTTTGGGTAACCTGAAAACAAACGGTGGTGATCCTGTCTTGTCATGGACCAAGTGGGAATTCAGTCAGGTTCTCGACAATTCAACTGGCTCTCTACTTGCAGGAGGAGGTGTCTCCTGGTACAATCCTGTGTATGTCTGGGTTGGCTCCTTTGCTTTGTGCTTCTCCTACGATCTCTTGCTCCGGTCTTCTCACATACCACAATTATAAAATGCTTACTAAATGCATGACTAATGAGTTTGTAACAGGCGTATTAAAATCATTGACTCCCAAGATATGTAACACATAAAATTTAGTCCAAAAGCCATCATGAAAAGAAGCCTTGTGCAAGCAACCAAATGAATAAAATTGCTATAAATTAATCAGAATTAATGCGACTTGTGTTCAATTAACATTCAATTTGAATTCTGCTAGTCTTACTTAACTCTTGACAGTCATTGCCATTAGTCTTCAGATATTGCTCACAAAGATACCACTAATCTTCAATTAGCGGTCACAATAAATGAGACTAGCCTTAATTTTGCTCTTGAAATAGCACAATAGTGTTCAATAAACATGCACTTTAAATTCTGCTAGCCTTACATGAGTCTTCACAATCATTGCCGTTAGTATTCAGATATTGCTCACAAAGAATACCACTAGTCTTCAAACAGTGGTCACAATCAATGAGACTAGCCTTCATTTTGCTCTTGAAATAGCACGAGCTGCAAATAAACCCTAACAGAATACTACTAAGCTTCAAATACTATTCTTCTAGAATACTACAAGTCTTCTTTTAGTAATCAATTGAAGTGTTCATCATGTATTTGAAGGGTAATTGAGTAGAACTAGTATTCCCTCATTTACATATTTCGGCGTGTGGGCATACTACATAGTCTTCATGCATACTAAATAAATACTATATTTTAATAGTAAATGAATACCGCTGTAAACACTGGAATCACACTAAGTGAAGATCTTCCATTTTGGTGAGGGTCTGCAGAATCTCCAGGAGTTTTCATGTAACTCTGCATAATTCCACAGAGTGAAACTCTGCATGTTCGGCCCACCCCTAAATATAGCATGGCGTTCCAAGTAAGAACCATGTTTTTACTGCATTAGAGCAGCTAACTTAAGAACTGCTAAATGACATTCTCTTCATAGGAATAGTTTCATTTTTCCATAAAATTAAGTAGCATAGCAAGTAACAATTTACCATAGGACGTAATGTCCAGAAATTCCCTATGAGCCAAGTTGTTCAACGGAATGTTTATTAAGTTCTGGGTTAGTAGGAAAGCACATCCTCATTATTAAATATTCCTATAAAGAACGCCCGAGTAAATCGAAAGACATTTAACATCGATTATTAACTTTTCTAAACATTTGGCTAAAGATTTCCCATGCGGATAAAGCTACCAATGAGCCATGCGTACTTCCGGTGTTTATGTAATTTGCTGATCAGTACAAGTCCTTCGTAAGTAATGGGGTGATGAATGCAGATGGGAAAAATTACCAAGAAAAACCCGATGAGCACAATATCAAGTACTCAAAACAATACAAGACAGAAATGTGCCAATTTGGAATATTAATAACAATTGCCAAAATTCCTCAAATCCATCCCTACAGGATAAACAATGCTAGAGAAATCATTGCCCATTATCAAGATAGTACGCACAGAAGTAACCCCCATCGAAAAAAATCCTTATTTCTCAGCTGCTGGTCCATGCACCTATATCTCCACAACCGCCTTCAGAGCCCTAGCAAGAGGAGGCCGACAGGAAGTGTGATGGGAACTCCACAGCAGATCATACCTGCAATTCAGCATCTGCACATAGTGCAGCAGTCACGATGGACTGGCGGATCCATGTAAGTTGACAAATCGGAGCCAACAAGAGCTTAATGGACCGTATCACATAAAGTGAGAAGTGCCAGTGCTAATATAGGGCAGTGTTTAAGGGTGGGATTTGAATAAATGGAGTCTTAAATATCTGAAGAACTTGAGCAGTGCTATTTTACCTCCTTAAACAGTGGTAAATTGTTGCTTGTCATGGGAACTTAGGGGCATATCATCAACAACATGAGATAAACATCACAACGCGCGGTCAGCGCGATTCTACATATCGCCAGCTATCGCTGGAATGCATCGCCTTGTTAGCACGCTATCAACAACGATTAGCGCCTTGGCGATATGAAATCCAGCGATAGCGGCGAAAACCCCCAACAGTGCTGCAAATCCAGCGATAATTTGGTGAGATAAAGCATAAACTCGCTAATACGGCCCAGTGGCCTTAACCATACAATCCACCTCTCATTAAACATATGGCTAAGTCAGAAAAATAGCAGACGTTAAATACCTGCGATAAAGGGTGCGTAGCGCGATTCTTCTTGACGCTTCGCGGGTCTGCTGCAGGCTTGTTGATATGGCGAAGCCGTGTTAGCGGCTATTTCCATGTTGTTTTGCTCCAGAACGCCTACTTTGCATGTCATTAGCGATGGCATGCAGGGCGATAAAAAACCGGCAGCTAACTTACGGAAATTAGCGCTAACACGGGTTAGCGTGATCTTGTTGATAAGGCGTTGTAAAATTACCACGTTAGCGGCACGAAAGTGCCGCTAACCCGGCGATATTGGCCTTGTTGATATGCCCCGTACAAGGCACACACTGCTTTTGGGTGGAAAGATAACAGCATTTGTTGACATATCCAAAGAACACAACAAGCACAATAACATACACAAAGCAAGGTAAAAAAAACACAATAAAAACATAGGGCGTAGCCCAACAAAACAAAATGCAATACAGCAGTCGTTGTACAACGCATCAAAATCACTGCAATAATGGAGTAAAAAAACACAGCACGCAGTAAACAACACAATAGAAAGCATCACCACCACAACAAAATATGCACAAATGTTCTTGTCACACATTACCCACCCCAGAATCCAGTTTTTATAATACTGTGGTATAAAGTGTTTGGCCAAGCACTGCCTTAGCTTCCTACCGAAGGCATGAAATAGTGCCAGTCTGACAGGTTTTGTGATCCAGCCCTCTGTGTCCAATACATCGCAAACTTCAATTAAAAAAAGAAGAAACGATAATTTTCTAGGATTTGTTTGGGGGAAAAGGCATACATACCATAATCAATTTGGTAGTCTGAGGTTTATGATTGTTTTTAGCTTATGGCGCAACTGGCAGGGGTTGAGGGGGCAGATTTACAAGCCCCTTGCGCCACTTTTGCGTCACTTTTCCCATGTTAAAAGTGACGCAAAAGTGGCGCAAGGGGCTTGTAAATCTGCCCCGTGGTTGGTAAGCGTTTTTTATACCTCTTCATAAAGCGACTTTCAAAAAGCGTTAGCAAGCTTAATCCAGTTCAGGATTGTGGTGAAAATGACCGATAACATTTGACTTAACTATCCGAACTTGTAAATTAAAGGTACACACTTCTTACAGCTGACGAGCGAGTATCATGAGACTGTATGAAGTTAGTTATATGCAGCAGAAAGGGCTGGCACTGCGCTGATTAAATGCAGAAATTGTTTACGCTGTTATATACTAAATGTAATAAGTATACATTGAAGCACTTCCTAAGTATTTACTGTTACATTACAGATTGCCCTCACCACTTGCTATGAATAGACATTTTTCATTGTTTAATCTGTCGGATGTACCACGCTGATCAGTCACAATGTAGATTCGAGTGAAGCATGCATTACAAAATGCCTTTAATATGTAGCTTTACCAATGATGTATAGTTAGTTGGAAATGCAAGCCAGTATTCCAGCCTGTATTTTTCATTAGCGCATGGCACCAAATCAAAAGTGATGCTCCACATTAGGGAGGATTAAGTGCCACTGTGATAAACCAGAGGAACGTTTTGAACAGAGAATCTTGCTCGCACTTAATTTTAAGTTTCATCTCTTTATACACTTAAATAATATTATTGTCTGCGAAAGGTGCATGCTTATTAACAAACTGATACAGATGATTTCCACTAGAATTATCTCCTGCAGCATTTACCTTCACAGCGGGTTTCTCTTTTTTGCCAGTACGTTGTGTTCAAGCTTACGCATATTTCCTGAGGCATTCTTTGAATCTTTGAATATTGGGCTGGCAGTCTGATTAAACTAAAAACACAATCTTAATTTGTTTTCTCCCTACTGCCTCTGAAAAATCACTAAAGTCCAGGGGGCAGATTTACGAGCCCCCTGCGCCACCAGTACGTCACTTTTCGTGACGTACTGGTGGCGCAGGGGCTGCTCCATATTTACAAGGAGAGGAAAAGCCACCCTGCGTGACTTTTCCTCTCCTTGTCAATCACGGCCCCTTCACACGCAGCACTTTGCGGTGAAGGGGCGTTCCATGGGTGTTGCTGTGGGTGTTCCCACGCAACACTCATGGAACAAGACACATCTCCAGAATTACGAGAAATCGTAACTCTGGAGATGCGTCTGAAAGCTACGCCACCCTAGAGGTGGCGTAGCGAAGCAGCACAGAGGAGAAATGTTTTCATTTCTCCTCGTTTTCTCTTTCAATGCGTGCTGCATTCTGCAGCACGCATTGAAAGAGGAAAATGGTTGTAGTGATTGTTTTTGTGCAGGAAGGTTCCCCTTCCTGCACAAAAACAATCTCCCCACGACGCATGCATCCTTGCACCATGGTGCAAGGGTGCCTGCGCATGGCTGCAGTTTGTGTGCCATCGCAGGGGGAAGCACAAGGATGCGACATATTCTTGTAAATATGTCGCATCCCTGTGCTTCAAAACTAACGCAGCGCGGCGCAGCAAAATCACTTGCTGTACCCCGCTGCGTTAGTTCAACGTAAATCTGCCCCCTGGAGGGAAAAGAAAATCCAAATCGTCGGGGACAGAACGAGTGGGACAGTGGGTTTCTTTCTTGGTTGCATACATCCTGCAACAACTTAAGGGATCGCTTTTAGGGCAATATTTTCTTTTCTAACCCTTTTATTTGTAGTTTTTGAGACACACAGGGCAGAATTTTCGTCAACATCTGTTACAAAAAGTGTCATAAATTCATTTTTTTTTAAAAATACATAGGGGCAGATTTACGAGCCCCCTGCGCCACCAGTACGTCACTTTTCCTGAGGTACTGGTGGCGCAGGGGGCTGCTCCATATTTACAAGGAGAGGAAAAGCCACCCTGCGTGACTTTTCCTCTCCTTGTAAATACGGCCCCTTCACACGCAGCACTTTGCGGTGAAGGGGCGTTCCATGGGTGTTGCTGTGGGTGTTCCCACGCAACACTCATGGAACGAGACACATCTCCAGAATTACGAGAAATCGTAACTCTGGAGATGCGTCTGAAAGCTACGCCACCCTAGAGGTGGCATAGCGAGGCGCAACGATGAGAAATGTTTTCATTTCTCCTCGTTTCCTCTTTCAATGCGTGCTGCATTCTACAGCACGCATTGAAAGAGGAAAATGTTTGTATTTATTGTTTTTGTGCAAGAAGGTGCCCCTTCCTGCACAAAAACAATCTCCCCACGATGCAGGCATCCTTGCACCATGGTGCAATGGTGCCTGCGCCGGCGCATGGCTGCAGTTTGTGCGCCAGCGCAGGGGGAAGGACAGAGATGCAACATATTGTTGTAAATATGTCGCATCCCTGTGCTTCAAAACTAACGCAGCGCAGCAAAATGACTTGCTGTACCGCGCTGCGTTAGTTCAACGTAAATCTGCCCCATAGAGCAGAGAGCCTTAAATCAAGGATGGCAAGTTAGATCTTTAGTATCAAAACGACGTTACACAAAAAGCAAAATACCATCTCGGAAGCTATTTGAGAACACCGAAATGCACTATATGCATCAGTGGCAATCATCACCATATAATCAAAATATTGAACAATTTATTACGGAGTACTGTTCTTTTATGTTACTGTCAACATTTCAGCATAAGCAACATGAGTCCCAGATGTACTAAACACAGGTCACAAACTACAGCTCATAATCTGCGACCAGCATTTTTGCGACCAGTGTCGTATTTTGTGAAAAGTTTGGGAAAATACCGAATTTTAGTGGGTTGCAATTCGACCAACATCATGAATGTTAATGAGATAGGTCGCAAATTTTGCCCTACAATGATTAGCTGCCATCACAGGGATGGTGGCTTGCTGGGGGTCAGCAGACCACCACGTCTGTGATTGCTTTTAAATAAAGCAATACTTTGTTTTGTAATGCAGCGAGTGAAAAATGCCTTCTTACAACTGGTCCCAAGTCACTTTGACTCTCTGGGTAAACATGGACAAGCAATCACAACCTAGCTCAAGAGGAAGTCTGTAAACATAGTAATATAATATGCAATTAATGCAGTTTGAATAAAGATGTGGCTGTCAAGTGACATTGAACAATATTTTCACATGCGCATGTATTCCAGTATAAATTGTAGGTTCCATAATTACAAATTTACATATGTACAAATTTTAGGTAATTTAGCAATAAGATCCATGGCCCTGAAAATGTTTGCAGAGCTCTAATTTTTTCAAAGCTTGGAAAAAACCTGGATTAAAAAACAGGCCCAATGCATTTCAGTCCCGAAACCTTAACACAGCATCAGAGTATTTGCAAATGAATAATGTTAATTTGCAATGTCAGAAACATGTAAGATACTGAAAGCAAAAGGTAGTCCCGAATCCTCCAAGCAAATGCATACTTTGGAGCAAGTCATCAACCTCTAAGGATTGTTTTCCTCTTTTCTTGTCGATTTCTGTAAATGAAGAGAAACAAATCAAGCAATAGAAACTCCGCATGATAGGCAGTGGCTGCTGCCAACCCGACTTGGGGAGGCAGCGGGGCAGAGCGGGAAAAAAAAAGTCTAAACACTTACCTTTTGCTGCAGGCCTGTATTCTTCTGCTCCCTCGATGGCCCACGCTCTTCTGCTCCATCTTCATGCCACGTCTTGCTGCTCCTGGCACTACAATCTTTCAAGAAGCCCATCAGACCAAGGGTGGTGCCTTCTCAGGCACTGCCATAGGGATTGAAATGTCCCTTTCCGCCTGCCCTTTCATGGCGGTTCACCTGCCATGAAAAGACAAATGGAAAGTTACTTTGGGGGCCCCTATAAGGCCCCCCTGGCCCTCTGCTATGGAGTCTGAGGGACACATATGGTGCCCCCCTAAACATCCCTGCACCATGTGGCAGGCACTGCATGGTTGAAAGGTGTGAACTAGTATCTCACAGTTCTAACTTTCTAATTGAGGGGATCATCAAAAGATTTTTGAGAGGCAGCCTCACCCTTAACATATCAAGGCATGTTCATCATTTGACGACCTTTCACACTGGGGTAGGAGCAATGCCACTCCAACAGACTCAACCGAGGGCAGCTGGTGTGACCCTGGGAGTTCTTAGAAATCTGTTCTCTGGACAATGTCTTGCGCCCTGGTATAACCATACCAGTGGCACTCTATCATAAACTAATAGTTGAGTATACCCCTAGCTATTTTTAATTTTGATATCCCTTCTTGTCTAAATAACAGGAGACAAGACATTGTCCTGACAGCATGAAAAGCCTAGAACATCTGGATTTTTACATGGATTCCAGTTCTTGCAGCTTTGAAGGAGGAGGAGTAGACTCTGACACCTGCCAAGGCTCCAGGACCTAGGGAAGACCCTCTTAGGGGGTCTGGACTTACTCCAGCAGAAGCCAACAGCAGGGCCAAGGCAGTTGTAGTGGAGACCTCTGGAAACGTGTTGTGTCCCGTGGCTCAAACAGTAGGTCAGCCAACTAACACTTGGAATCACTTCTAAGATACTGAGTTCAAGGCCAGCAGGTTCAGTCTCTCCCTTCTTCACACAGCATGGCAATCCTTACACTGATTTATCTCAGGTCCAGGACTGTTCTGATGAGAAATTCTGAGGATGCCATTTTTATACCCAGTGCCAGCCTTTGTGAGGGGGAATCCCTAGACTACTCCCAAACTAATTCTGGCTAATGCCCTGGGTTTGGCTTATACCTGGTTAGAGGGATAAATGCAAGGGCAGGCCTGATATCAGTTTCCTTTGAGTGTGGTACAGGCAGTGCAATCAAGGCAAGGCATAAGTCGTCCCTAACCATCCTGTCAGGAAGATAGACTCACTCTACATCCAAGGCCCTTTTGTCCCCTGTGTGAAAGGAATACACTTCTCATCACAGGAGAGCCATTAACATTAATTTGACCCAGGATACTGGCAGAAAGGCACATTTGGTTTAGAGGGGAAAATGCCATCTCTCTAAAAATGGCATTTTCAGAATACTAATTTAAAATCAGAATTTACCATCAAAACAGATTTTATATTAAAAAATTCAAACTAATGGAAGAATGATTTCTCTATATGATCCCAAACTGAAGTTATCGCTTATTAAGTGTAATGAGTGCTACAGCACACTGGCAGCATTTAATGTTACATGTAGAATCATATACTAGGGACTTATAAGTAAAGTGAATGTTCCAATCATGGGTAGGTCAATTTTACCATCTTTAAGGGAGAGAGCACAAACACTTTACCACTGGTTAGCAGGAGTAAAGTGCACAGAGTCCTAATGCCTACAGAAATGGGCCAGAAAAACAGGGTAGTGGAGGCACAAAGTCTGGGGGAAAACCAGGGTGAAGGTGGTCAGGTCTAACACGGGGCTTCTGATGGGAGACCCAACCAATTCAGCACTAGCACATCTTCCAAAGCATTTCCAGCTTTATGGTATCAGAAGGCTAGTCCTTATTAGGGTGGGCCTTCTAGTACTGTTTTCTTCAGCCTGGTTCAACTAGTGAGACAAGGTGTTCCCACACAAGAAAATCATCAATGACCCACATGCACTGACAGAAAACTACCAGCACATCATTTTGTCTTGCATAAATATTTAGGGTTTCGCTCCAATGAAACAAAACGGTGTTTTGCGGACTGCTATGACTTGATGGTAGTGCCACTATGACATTTTTCACCAAAGACACTTACCTTTTGTCAGTGGGATTACTTTTGGCAAACATTTCATAATCCTATCAGTGCACTAGGCTTTCTACCACATTGAAAATTACCCTCTCAGTGTTATTTATCATTGTGTCTACTTTATGATATAATGATGGGGATAGAAAGTGGCCGAGGCTTAAAGAGGAAGACAGTAGATTTATATTTTATTTCTGAGGATTCCTATGAAGCTTCCTTCCTATCATCCCCAAAATGTGGTACTAATGTCAACAACACCTAAAGAAGATTAAACCCATGATCTCATGCAAAACTACATTGCCTAATCCCTGTTTTCAATTTATCTAGAAGGTGGGGCAGTGAGAGAGCCATCCGAGCTGGACAAACCTAAATCTTCTTTCAGCCACTAAAGGTGTCATTTTCAAAGTAATTAGTGTCCTGAAAGAGCCATCGCATAATACTTCTATTTTAATTTATCGTCATTCACTGCCCACAAAGACAGCTCAGTAGCCCTCAGCTCACATACTTCATCAAAAAATGAACAATATTTAGAGGTGAACAGAACTCAATGAACAAGTCTGGAAATATTCTGAAGATTTCAAATGTGGAATCCACAAAAACATTCAATTAAGAACCTCATTAAGTGGTTGTTGGATGCATGACATTGGTAAAAAAAATGCAGCTGTCAGATACATGGCATCTGCCAATAATTGGTGGATTCCTCTTCAATCTACCTTGCATATCCTTGTTGAGAGATGTGGAAGGGAAAGGTTTCTTAGTGTGGAGCGTTAGCTTCCACTTCCTCTGTGAACATTTTACCTAATGGCCCATTCTGTGATAAGTGGCATGGTGGGCAAAAAATGATGGACTGTAGTATGATCCAGAGTAATTAACAGTGGCTGAGATCAATTCAAGCAATCCACACATCACATTTTTGCTTTCTTCTTTAAATGGTGTACGGTACATTTGGGCTAAATTTAGTCCAATTAGATTATTGCAATACCACAAAACAAGGGCTACAAATTATATTTGTAGCTAGATTGAGATTGAAAGAAATGGAGAACCTTACTTCAAATGTTATTGCAATTCTATGGCCGCCCTCGCCTCCATCGTCAGTCAGCATGGACTCAGCATAGTATCCTACGCCGACGACACCCTGCTCATCTTCTTTCTCACAAGGAAACCCGACGCCACCAGACTCAGCTTCCAGGAAGGAATGAAAGACGTCACATCCTGGATGAGCAGCAGCTGTCTGAAGCTCAACTCGGAGAAGACAGAAGTCCTCGTCCTCGGACCCACCCCCTCAGCCTGGGGCAACACCTGGTGGCCCACTGCCCTCAGCAACCACCCCACCCCTACGGACCACACCTGGAACCTCGGCATCATACTCGACTCCTCCCTCACCACAACCCGCCAGATTAACGCCATCACCTCCACCTGCTTCAACACCCTCTGCATCCTTTGCAAGACCTTCAAATGGATCCCTCCGAATCCAGAAAGACCATCGCCCGTGCACTCATAACAAGCAGACTGGACTACGGAAATGCCCTTTACACTGGAATCAACAAATCCCTGCTACGCAAACTCCAGACCATCCAGAACACCGCAGCCAGACTCGTCCTCAGCATCCCACGGCATAAACACATCACCCAACACCTGTGAGACCTCCACTGGCTCCCTGTCGAGAAGAGAGTGGCTGTCAAGTTTCTCACCCACCCCTACAAATCCCTCCACAACACCCGACCCAAATACCTCAGCGAAAGAGCCTCCTTCCATGCACCCAAGAGAAACCTCTGCTCCGCCGACCTCGCAGGCACCCCGCGCATCCGCAGATCCAGAGCAGGTGGAAGAGCCTTCTCCTACATCACAGCAGAGGCCTGGAACGAGCTCCCGGTCAACATCAGATGCTCCCTCACTCTGCACACCTTCAGGAAGAGCCTCAAGACATGGCTCTTCGGCTGACTTGGAGCTGCAACCCCACCAGCGCGTTGAGACCCTCACGGGTGAGTAGCGCGCTTCACAATTCCCTGATTGATTGATTGATTGATATGCAAACATCATTCTCAGGTGACATCCTCTACCACAAATTATTGTTGCACACGCACCCTTTAGGCTTTCCAAACTGTTTAGTCACATCCAGTAGCCACCTACGTATGTGATACTGGACGCTAAATTGCCTTCACACACCAGATTTTCTTTTCTCTTTACATGAGCACTCATCTTGTTAGATTCATTTTTCATTTTCAATTTGGTGTTGCTTTTAAATGATAAAAAGCATATTTATGACATTTGAGTCATGTTTAGTTCCTTTTGTTAGAATTTGGGCTACGTTCAGTAACATAAAGGATGTATTGCAATAATATTGCAACCCAATCAAAATACATAAAGGGCAAGCCAAAGCTTTCAGGACCGTCGTTCTCAAAAGACCCTGCTAACAAATTAAGCAATCCATTTGCACACAGGAAACAAAAAGGAAAAAAACAAAATTCAAAATGATCTCATGATACTTAAGTCCACCTGCGTAATCACTTCCGCCAAAGCAAAGTGCTACGGCAACACCATCAATGAAGCCCCCAACAGAAGCTTTGTTTTTTCCAAAACAATCAAGCAATGCATTTGCCCTCGGCCAGACCTACCTTACCTATTTCTCAGTCCACAGAAAAGTGCATTGCCCTCAACCCCCACTTCAATGAAAAAACACAGAAGATGCAAAAGCACATCAACAACACCAAGCCTGCTTCATTTCTTACGCCCACCCCTCACCGTAGAAACCCGCAATGGTCAGGCTTCAAATCGCTACCCCGCCCAGATCTTGCTGACATTGTCAACTCCCTCAAAGACATTTTCTATGAAGATGGTGTCTTACTTTTGTAATTCATTAAAATTCTCTCTAGGGATGTATTCTCATCCCTACTCACATTTGGCAATGCCTCTCTCACTCAAGCCATCTTCCCATAAGTTCCCAAAAAGACCAAATCCTCCCACTCCTAAAGAAAACTACACTAGACACAGACAACATCAACAACTATGGATCAACACTCACCTACCAGTCATTGGCATGACCAGTGAAAAAGAAATCTATATTCAACTCCAAGATAACATCAGTGCTAACCATGTTCTATGTGATTATCAGTCTGGCTTCAGATCATGCTGCAGCACTGAGACCACCACCTTATTCATCACACAGATGCCATCCTGACCACAAATGATGATGACCCTGTCTCTTTTCTGGACCACTCAGCTGCCTTTGACACAGTCGACCATCCCACCTTCATACACACCCTGGAGCCTCGATTGAAATTCACCAACCATTTCCAGCCAAAAGTCTACAGATTCAGCTGGACTTCGTTGGAAGTCTATCCAGCCTTGTGGAACCCATCTCGGCAACAGCCTACTGCATTGTTCTGGTGAGGATCTTCGACTTCCCAAAAGGTTTCTAATTCAGAAGGTAAAATCCACCACACAAACTTGGTCCCTGTATCTGACCGGTGCACCATCACGTATGTCTTTTTTTGTTTTATTTGGACCAGTCTTGCTCAACTAGATACCTGCTGTTGGTGCTTCACACATTTTGTTTGTGTGAAAAACAACTACAACTTTGAAAAATCAATTCCCAGTTCCCTATATCTGATTGTTGTTGTGTTGGTCTACTTTTTAACTGTTTTGGCACTGATTACATTTCTCCAAAGTAAAGCCTGTCTACTCTGTGCTACAGCTACCAAGGGTTGAGCTCTGGTTCAAATTATTATGATCTAACTGGACCTAGTCAGGAATAGCACCTTTATTGCTTGAAGAGGAGTACAATGCACTTCAAATAATAATGGCAGCAATTCACTTTGTAGGGTTTATGCAAAAACATTAACTTATTTGATGTTGCTACAACTTAATTGAAAATAATTTTCAAAGAAGCAAAATAATAATCCACTTCAGTGGGCTAACTTCATCGAACTGCTCATAGGTGATGTTCTCTAAGTACGAAAAGATATAATATTTCATGGACCTAAGTCCTGTCTCAAATATTGAGAAAAAAGATATAGGCTGCTAGGACTTCTAAACAATGCTATAATATAATTTTCGCTACAGACTGTTTTTGGCTGCACCTGTTCTATTATGTAGAGTACTGTAGCAATCTAGCAACGGTTTCTTGACTTTCAGGTGGGTTGGCAATCTGAATACTGCTGCTCCTCTGCCTCTTCGTGTTTCCAGTGGGACTCACCACCTGAGCATGTTGGCAATGATCCTCTACTCTAAAGAATACAATAGAGATGGGGGGTACAATGGACAGTGGTCGTTCTAACACCTCTCCTGGATGCACGATTTGATAGCCTCCCTTAAAAAAAAAACAAATCATATTGCAGATGCAGTTTTTCACTGTAACTGCTCACCATCTGCACTGCTACTATAGCTTCCTGTGAACAAAGTTGGGGCTGTAAGAAAAAAGGCCTTTCTGCAGGTTTCCCCACTTTTTGCCTCAATTTGGACTTCTAAATGCAAATAAGTATTCAGACTCACCTACTCTTTCTGTGTTTGTGGCTGTCAATGCACAAAGTGTAGTTGTCACCTACATCAGATGTGTATTGGAGACAGGGTGCTGGCACACAGAGCTGTAAGACCAGAAAAATATCCATGTTCTAAAAGTGACACTTCTAAAATAGTAATGTTAAATCCAACTTTAACAGCAAAGATGATTTATCATTACCATTCTAAAGATATGAAACATGACTCAACAACTCCTTTCTAATCAGGAAATACAGCTTAAAAGTGTATTAAGGATTTCCCAATGTTAACCTATGAGAGAAGTATGCCCTTGCAGTAGTGAAAAATGAATTTAGGAGTTTTTCCTTACCGTGATTTGCAAAACTTAAAAGTACATGTCATACCTTTTACTTACACAGCACCCTGCCCTGTGGGCTACCTAGGGGCTACCTTAGAAGTGGCTTATGTGTAATAAAAGGGGAGTTTAAGGCCTGGGAAAGGGTTTTCAATGGCAAGTCAAAGTGGCAGTAAAACTGCACACACAGGCTCTACAGTGGTAGGCCAGAGCCATGTTTAAAGGGCTACCTGTGTGGGTGGCACAATCAGTGCTACAGGCACACTAGTAGCATTTAATTTACAGGCCCTGGGTATAGGGTATACCACTTTAGAAGGGACTTGCAAGTAAATTAAATATGTAAATTGTGCATACACCAATGTTACCATGTTTAGGGGAGACGCACATGCACTTTGGCCTGGGTGGGCAGTGGGAATGTACTATGAGTCCTAATGCCAACAAAAGTAATCAGCAAAAAAAGGAGGTAAGCAGGCATCAACTTGGGTGAAGACCTCCCTAAGGCTGAAAAGTCAGCAATGTCATTGTTTTTGCTTGGCGTCGGCGCATACCTTGCTATTGCTGAGAAGGAGGAGCAAGCCATTGAGTCATATTGCCTCATAGGCAAACCTTGTTAACAATTTTAATGAGCAGACGGTTGCACTAAACACACTACTTTATGTGTGTAAAGTTTTTATTTGTTATCAAGTAAATATTTTTTACTTCAGTACTCAAACATGAAAATGTTGTAAAAAATGTGTCTAAATCATATCCTGACTTATAGAATACTGTGTTTTACATAAGTATTACAAATAATTGTTTTCGACATCAAAGATTATCTATCTAATCATCTTTTATTTCTATCAAAGACAAAAGCTTAACTTTTTTTATTTAAAGGTACACATTATATGTTTTTGTTTTCAAGTAAAGCTACACTTAGATGTGTTGAATGAAATCATGCTCATCATTTTGTCAATTACAGGTCACACAACAATGTGTGGGTGTGTGTATGTGAAATATATTTCTGTTTGATGTGTGTTTGGTGCACATGTGGGAATAAATGGGCACATCATATCTGGGTTATGTTAGTGTGTATTTGTGCCAGCAGTAAGGATAGTGTTTACCTCTTTCATAACATGGGAAGTGTGTCATATACATTTCAAGGATTCTGTTTAAAAGGATGCTGTCCTACAGTGAGGTAAATCAACTGGTGAAAGGAATTACTAACGCTTTGCACTGGGTTTGCTTTAGTTTTGTAACATCCTTATTGCTTGAGAGGAATTCTAACCCCTCAATTGCCTTTGGAACTTCTTGCCTTCTCTTCATGCTCAGTGGGTCTGTTGGATGATAGCTATATCTATCTATTCCAGCATGCATCAGGTATTAATAGTTTTTGTGTCTATTAGTCTGACCTGCCATATGTCAAACTATGCATGTATCTATCATGTTTGTAGCTTTGTTGACCATTGAATGTTCCTAAACGGAAGTAAGATCATTAATGGAGGTCCCTCCAATCGAGTACACACTTTAGGCTTAAACCAGACCTGGTGAAGTACCGAGTATATGATAATGCATTAAAATCTCTGGACCAGGAACATTTGAACTGTTTTGATTATTCTCCGACCTATTATACCAATCAATTGTCATTTTAACAAGTTGAATTGCTGTACAGAGATCTGACACAATAGCACCCAATCACTGGCCAAGGCCCGCATGTATATACCTGGGGTCTCTGGTGGGCGTGTCAGTATGTTGCACACAACTGGCAGCGGTTGCATTCGGCTTCTCTAAATTAAATTTTCAAGCCTCTTAACATGGGGCTATGAGATGCTCCTTTAATGCATAAATTGGTGCCATTTAATTTGAATTATGTTGTCTGCCTAAGAATGCGGCTCATATTTTGATCTCCCAGTTGTGCAGGTTAAGGAATAGGTGCTTTACTGTTCAGCAAGGTGCTGCTTGATTCCACTTAACGCACCCTGGATGTCATTATTAGTTGGGAAGTTATGTGAATGCAGCTTGATGCCACTTAATGAGGCTATGCTGGTTATAGGAAAGGAGACGTAGTGTCCCTACCCTGCACATAGGTGTTACTTTTTATCATGTGTTCCGTAAAAAAACGTCCTTCTTTCTTAATTTTTTCTTCCTTTTTGTCTTAATTATTGTCTGTCCAGTCAGGGTGTCGTTTGATGGTATTTATTGAATGTAGCAATGTGCGCAATTAGGAGTGGGGAAGTAGTGTCCATACCCCGCACATGTGTATCAAATTGAATCTCAGTTAGGAAACCTCACTTTCTGGGCTTTAATTTTCTTTCCCCTCTTCTGATTTAATTACTGTTATTGAGCATGAACTCTAGGGGTCATTGATTTTGATTTTAAAATCCTTTGATGGACTATACTGGGGAGTAGTCTTTTTCCCCCTTTCATCACGATCAGGGCAGCTTAAAACGCTGACGGTGGTTCTGCAATTCACTTATGCTGCCTGACAACACGATGGTGTGGGAAACCTAGGAAATTTTGTTCCCAGTAAATGTGACACATGGATTCTAAGTGTGGACGCAGGGTCTTCTACCCTTCTTCTTACTGTAGTTGTCTTTGATTGAACTAGTTATTACAGTTTCAGGTAACTCTAAGTTTTGTGGTTGTCTAGATTGGATCAGTAACTGGTGAGTTTTCAATAAGTATATTTACCACCCTGTAACTCCTTGTGTATGGATTGTATTTATTCATTATTCTGTTTCTTTTAGTCTAAGTGAACTCCACGAGTTTTGGGGTCTCCGAACCCCTTGATCTCTCAGGGGGTTGGAGGCTTCCACGCTACAAGTGTGTGGCGTTGTAATTCTTTATATATTTCTTTTCCTTTGAAGTTTGGGATGCACCTTTTCTCTCCCCTGGTGATGTGATCGCTGTGCCAGTTGCAGTTTCATCCTTTATGGATAGTGAATTAGCCAAAAATGGCTCCAAGAACATGTAAATGGTCATTGCCCCTTAATTTGACATAGGTGAAGTATTTGATCTCCTGAATTCCTGAGACACAGTATGCAGTCTTCCCAGTGGTCATTTATGTGAGTACTTGACCTTTGATTCACCATTGCCATTTATTTTTATATATATAGATTTTTTTAAATTAACTTTTCTTACGGCATCTACCATATACATACGTAGAGGATAATTTGATCATGCCAGCAAAGCTGATTCAAACACCACGAGCAGCATCGCTTCTAAAAGATAAAGGAGCAATATACACACATATATATTTATATATTCTTATGTTTTCACATTTTATGTCTTATTGTTGCTCAAAAAGTATTTCTTTGTCCTGATGACCATGCATTAAGTTGCAAAGGTTGAAACGTCGCGGACGCACCTCTGGCGAATTGGGATAAAGCATTGATTGCATGCTGTTCCTGTTGTAATGCGGACAACTTTATTGAAATGAAAACCATTTGCCATTGTGACTGTTTTTTCTTTAAACTGAATATTGTTTGTATATGCCTGTTTAGTGTAACTTGGTGAGCACAAATTGTTTGTATACTGTATTGTGTTGTGATTTTTGTAAAAACAACTTAATAATAACTTTTACTGTTTTGAAAATGTCCACTTTGGGCACCTATTTTTCTTGTTGTTTTTCTGTTTGACAAATTGCTTGTGAAATATGTTTTGCTGGAAACATTGTGGTTTCCATATTATGTAACTGCCACAAGTTCTGGGTTCATAGTGCTGCCACTGTTGGGTGTAGCCGAAGTATAATTAGAGGCATTCAGCCTTCATTTGCTGAACTTATCAGCTCAGCTGCAAACACAGAGCAGAGTATCAGACCTAACCATTATATGGAACATAAAGTCTTATTGTTTAAACACGCATTCAGGTGTGAACCATCTTTGAAACTCAAGTTAGTTTTTCTTTCTCCTGCTAAGATTACCTTAGCAAGTAAGGAAATGAGGGTGGGATTGTTATAAAGTTACATAGCCAAATGTTGAAGTATTTTCTGTTGTTCATTCTTTTGATGAACATTTTAGCTACCATTCTGTTTGTTGTTATTACAGTTACAATTCATATCACGTGTACTAGAATAGGATTTTGATTTTGAATTAAACCTTTAAAATACATCCATTGATTACTAGCATTCATAAGTGTGTCTTCCCTCAACGAAAGAATGTTGGGTTTCCACTGTCTCAGGAAAGTCTCATTGTATGGATTGTTACCTGAAACATATTTCAAGCAAATATAATAGCTTGTGGGGTGATTGCAGTTCAAATGGCTTTCTGTCTTCTGTCTTGTGTTGGCATATTGACAATTTCCTTACGTGCTAAAGGGTCTAAAAGGACTAGTTTTAGGATGTGTTCTGGAAGATCTAGAAAACATACCAGATTGATTATTCCATTGATAAACCATGTCTTATTGTTGTTAGAGGTGCACTATGAAATGCTGTTATAGATGTATGTCCAGTGACAGAAAAAGATTAATAATTCCAAACAAAACAAAAGAGGGAATTCCTGCTAATTATGTTAATTTTTTAAAAGATGGATTTAATTGTTCTTCTGGTATTTCTAATACTAAAGAAATCACTCAAGACTCTCATGGAGAAGCATTTGTTCAGGGGCTACTGCCCAGCATACAGTGCATCTACTTACCATCTGCTTTGGATGGTAAACTAAAAGTCTATCTGGATTGGTTTCTGTTACAAATCATTGTAGTGCTGTGCAAGAACATAATAAAAACAGTACTGAATCTAAACAAATATCTTTAAAAATAAAATTTCCTCCAGTACACTGGAAGAGGGAAGACTCATAGACAAATCAAATGATACAATAATCGAAATGGACAGAGGGGAGCAAAATGCAGAACAAGCAAAGTGCAGGGTGGATAGATCACAGCACATCTTTCATTTACACATTCATCCTCTAGTGTTTGTACTTGGGGTCCTATGCAACTCTTTCCTCCTAGTGCTCTTCTAGAGCCTTACCATGGAATTGACACACACTTCTAACTCCTGGTATCCACACATTCCCAAATGCAGCTACCCAAGCCAGTTTCTCCTGTTGTTACCAGCCCATACAGCAAAATTTCAAAGTTCAATAGACATGTTCAATAAAGACAATCAAACTTTATAGTTATGAAATTTGTAAGTGAGATCACTGTCTGACCGAATATGCGAGTTGAGCACTGGTAAATACTTTACCCATGCTACACACATAATCCAGCATCTATCACCGCATCTGTTGCTTGTAGATGCTTACCACCCACCCTGGTGTGCCAAGAACTGTCGAAGAAATCTTTTTACACTGACTGTAATCTGAAAGGTTTCTTTAAACCACAGTTCCTGTTGGCCAGAGTTTCCCCTAGAAGCTAGGAGTGAAGTATGTTAGGAATACAGAGGCTGGACACATAATTATAGAATAACACAGATGATCTCTGAAGCCAAGATAAGAAATAGAAGCTCAAAATGTTACTTACTTTAGCTATTTTATTGCATGAGTAGAAACACATGAATAAAGCAAGTTACAGTTAGCCTAATAGGAATTTCTTTCATATGGTTACTAGAAGATTCATTATGTGTCTGCCTCACAGGCAATATAAATGTACACAGAGAGGAGTCAAAGGAAGATCCTGAAACATGTGTTACCAAAATATGCTTTGAACTTTTCGTTCTTTGTAATCATGGTAGATACTTCAAATACACATAAGATACTGTGTTGTTATTAGTAACTACTGTCAAAATAAAATAAAGATATTCAGAATGTGAAGGAAATGTCTTTTGCCTATTTGTGATCTTATCATAAAAGACCGCACTCATTGAGTCATTGAGAAGGTGATAGGTTATCATAGACAACATCAGGATATGTAAAAGAATTCATGATTTCAGTTTTTGACATATGTTTTGATCTTAGTGAACAGGACAAGACGGATGTCCAGATGTATTAATGGTATTTATGGTTGCACACAGTCCAAATCACAGCATATTTTTTACAGTATACTAAACTAATTATAGGAGTTGATATCAAATAGCAATTTCCTATGAAATGTAGCAATGATTTGCAACTATAACTTAGGTCGCAAATCATTGAAAAGCTACTGACCCCCATGTTGAGGTGGTAATCAATTTTCAACAGGGTACGGAGTTAGGATGACTTACCCTTTGAAAATGTTGAAAACGTTTCAAGGAGATTATGCAGTGGTCCACAGGACCACTGCAAACTCTCAGTGTAACTTTTTTAAAAGAAACCTTTTTTAATTGCATTCCAGGACTGAATTTAAAAACTGTTTTCTTTAAATAAATACAATAACAAACATGGAGGTCTGCTTTCCTTTTCAGGCCTTGATCCCTTGATTTTGGCTAATCAAAGTGAGTCAACATCATGTTTATTTCAGTGGTTTAATCTCATAAACACAAGTTATCACAAGACAGCACATTTAAAAGGCATAAAAAGTATACAATGAATAGAATACATATTTCATAAAAGAGTAAAATAACATAGGGACTAGACGGTACTAGGCTCCAGATCGCAATCATGGATGTCATTTCTTTATATATTTCCACAGATACCAGTCCAAATACAAAAATGTACTCAGACAGAAGAGAATGAAACCCTGAGTATCAGATTTTAAAATACTTAAGGCAGACTGATAGTGCCTTTGGCCCAAGTACAGACATATTGGGCGGATCCATTTTCTCCTTATCTGTGCGTAAGCTTGTCAGAGAAGCAAAAATTGTTTCCCAGATACAGAGCAAGTCACAATTTGCTACCTACCTCATGAACATTCATGAGATAATTCAGATTACAAACCACTCTGATAGTGAATTTTGAGAACTGACCTATTGTTACTCAGGTAGGCTCATAAAATTCAACAATAGTCGCAAAGTTACTGGTCATGAGTTCTGAATGGTTTTTGCAACCAATGTTATTGTACAGCTGGCCCTGAGACCTCACCATCACCCTATCTGAATATGTGTGGACCTGTAAAGAAGGTAAAAGTGATTGATCTTTTGCTGCTGGTAAATGACACAAAATGCCATGTATCAGCTCTGTCTCCTCCGCTTGCTTTCTCACCTTTCAAATGCTCAGCAAAGTCTTCAGATGACTCTCACCTAACACCAGGCAAATTGTCACGCAAGCGCTCATCACCTGCAGACTATACTACGGTAACTCCCTCTATGTAGGAATAACAGCCCAACTCATGACGAAACTCTAGACTTTCCAGAGCACAGCAGCCAGACTCATCCTTGAGCTTCCCAGAAGGACCCACTTCACCCCCCAGTTCAAGCTGCTCACCCACGCTTATAGGGCACTACACAACAATGGACCAGCTTACCTCAACAATCGAATGAACTTCCACCAACCTACCAGGAAACTCCGCTCTGAATCCTTCTCCCTAGCAGCGACCCAACAAATCCGCTGGACGAACAGTGGAGGCCGCTTCTTCTCCCACCTCGCGGCTAAGACCTGGAACAACCTCCTCTTGCACCACAGAATCTCACCATCACTCCAGCAGTTCAGGAAGGAACCCAAGACATGGATGTTCAAACCGTAGGAGAACAGGCACCATGCTCTCCCAGCACCCCAAGACCCTCATGGGTGATGCTGCCAAGCTCTACAAATCCTGATTGACTAATTGATCGAAAATGAAGAAGGACTCCAACTGCAAGGATTCCTAGCTAACAAATTCAGACTGGACCTGTCAGGAGTCCAAGCTTCAAAGACACCTGTGCCTGCATTATGTATCAGGTACACTGTTCTTCTTTGTGCCACAGTGCAACTTTGAACAGGTGCATTGAGCAGAAACATGAACAGTGCACCAGATTGCAATGAATCCACTGCCCTCAGGACAGCCACAAATGCGGGGATGCCCTAGGGACAGGACAGTCAGTGAAATAGGAAGTGGCTGCTTTAATCACTGCCCCTTTATTCAATGTGCAGGTGACACCCGCCTGAATTTAAGAGAGGGAACAGATGTCCCCCTGCAAAAGGATGCAGTGATTGACTGCACCTGCTTGCTGGGGATGTCTGTAGGGTCCTTGGGAACCTGTTTGTCCCGTTAAGAGGGTGACCCTTAGCAGACGCACTGAATGTGGCGCACTATAAGTGCACCTCCTAACAGCTTCTTTGCGCCCACATCCATAATATGGCACGGGCGCTGGGGCAAAGAGATTCCCTCATTTGCATGTGGCCACACACCCTTTCGAGATAGCGCTGGTGCTACATGTGCACCAGTGCTATCAGTATTACAGAAGAGGCAGCGCAAGCATCTGCGGCCTCTTCTGTAATACCAAAGTGCCCTGGTGTCACACAAAGTTGGTGCACCCCCCCTCCCCCCACTGCACTACCAGGGCACATTGTGTAGTAGGGCCCCTGATGTCAGAAGAAAAAATCTATCCCAGTGGCAAAGCGACCTCTGGCATACTCTGTCCCAGTGGAAAAGCAATCTTGACTGCTAGGAGATCCTGCATTGTCCCACTTAGAGATTTTGGCAGTGGAATAGGTTTCAGCAGAAGTTCAATGACAATTTACTTGACTGTGAGGGACCCTAACCGCTTCAGCATACTACCTTGCTCCACTGCAGAAATATGAGAACCAGTAAATGCCAAGGTAAAAACATCGATGAGTGTGAGGTACTTGGCTAACCTAACATCTTCTCTCTCAGTGTTAATCTAAAATTATGCCTAGTAAACGGTAAACTGAGTCTGGAATATTCTTGGCACATTTTGCTTTAAAATTGTAAAACAACATATCTCCCATTCTCCATGATTTTAATAATGTTGGTGTCCTTTAGTTCATTGAAAAATGTTTGCTTCCTCTAGATAGTGTTGGGCGTTGAATTGTGTTTTGCTCTTGAATATAAAACTGTTTCAGGCTGCTAGAACTTAAAATATGTTTCTTATAAGAACTGCTTGCCTCATGTGCAATTGCTACCTGGGGTTGAGCAGAAATTATATTACAATGATGTTCTATCATGACCAGACTGTGTTTAATAGGTTGGTTGGGATTCCCACCCCACACAGATCAATAATTCTATTTCTTACAAGGTTGAATAAAGTCATGGTACATTTATGTGTTTGATAACATGCTGCACCAGCAATACAAAACAGTTAAACACATTGTTTTTTCCCAAAAACATTAGAAGAAATGAATACAAGTATTCTTCTGCTACTATGCTACCATGAGCATGATAAAAAATTGTAAAAAGAGAAAAGTATTACATATCCTTAAATCCCTTATCCAATGCTAGCCTAAGTGCATACTGCCAATATCTACCAAGCAAATAATGCTTAGACTAAGGGCCCGATTCTGATGCGGGTTGGAAAAGCTTCCCGACCGAGGTCCTGATTCTGATGCGGTTAGGAAGGCCTCCTAACGACATTTGCTCCTTCCAAATCGGATCGGGAACGTGTCTTCCCGACCGAGGGCCCAATTCTGATGCGGTTAGGAACAAATGTTCCCATTGAAGTCAATGGGAGTTCAACCAAATCGTATCTGGAAGCATCCGGATGCATCCTACTCCGCCGGTCGGACTTTCCCGATCCGAGTGGGTCGGACACCATTTCCCAACCGATTCGGTCGGGAAGCTTTTCCAACCTGCATCAGAATCGGCCCCTATGTCTTGACTTTATCTAATGCGCAAGGTTTGGAAAAGTCAATAGGTTTGCTGTTTTCTGCCAGCCTTTTAGCAAATCTTGTTTTGTTTTGTCATGGTTTTTGGAAAACTTTGTTCTTATGAAATTTGGTGGGTGTTAGTCAAACTATAAACAAACATGGACTAAAGGCATTAACATAGGACTCCCTGGCACTGAAGGGAACTACATTGTGTGTGGATATGCTCATTTTGAAAGGGCAACATGCTGCAACATATAGTAAAGTTACCCAATACTAAAGTGAGTTGTCCCATGCCACTTGATTCATGCTTGAGTGGGTTGGAGAAAAATTATAATGATACAAACACAGACGAATGGATGAAGTGCAGCTGAAACCCCCTTTAAGTGCCTATGACATACACATAATTTTAATAAATCATAAGGTCTTGGCCAACACAGACCTAAATTAGATAATTGTTCTGCCATTAGCTGCCAGCCTCTTGCCTTTGAGAAGGAATAAAAAAACAAAAGAAAGAAGGCAAAACAAAAGGTAAGAAAGAAATAAAACAGAAAAAAAAATAAAAAAGAGAAAAGCAAGAAAGATGAAAGAAAGGATGGAAAGAAAAAAGGAAGGAAACAAGGAAAGAAAGAACAAGAAATAAAGAAAGGAAGAAAGATGGAAAGAAAGAAGAAAACTTGGAATAAAGGACAGATGGAAGGAAAGGAGGAAAAAAGGCAGGAAAAGGTAAAGAAATAATGCAAAGAAAGAATGAAGTGAAGAAGAAGACATAAAAGTAAGAAGGGAAGTAAACAAAGAAAGAAGGCAAGACAGAAAAAAAGAAGAAAGGAAAGAAGCAAGAAATTATCGCAAGACAGAAGGAAAGAATGAAAGAAAAAAGAAAAGGAAAGTTGAAAAGAACAAAGGAAAGAAAAAAGAAAGGAAATAAAGAGAAAAGAAAAGAAAGGAAAGGAAAGAAGCATGGAAATATATATGGTCAGAAAGAAAGGAAGGAGAAGGAAAGAAAAAGCAAGAAAGAAGGAAAAAAGCAAGAATGAAAGAAAGAAGAGAAAGACAGAAAGAACTAAAGAAAGAAAGGAGAAAGAAAGAAAGAAACAGAAGAAGGAATGAAGGAAGGAAAGATAGAAGGCAAGAGAGAAGGAAGATGGAAAAAAGGAAATAAACAGAAAGAAAAAAGGAAAGGAAAGAAGGAAGAAGGCAAGAAAGAAACAAAGGAAGAAGGGAGAAGAAATGCTTTTTAAAACTGTGACAACTGCTCTTAAATTAAATACAATACAGAATAATTTATTGCATCCAGAATAAACGTGTCCTGACTAATTGTCTGTTTATGAATTAATATGCATAATATTGAAGATTTTAGTTTGTGTGCTGCATGCATTGTAAAAAGAGAAGTACTTAACACAGAATAGTTTCAATCTGTTATGCTGTAAAATCCCAGAACAACACAGTGGAAAGTGGGTCCCAGTAGGACAATTTTAAAGAACACACACAATTAAATATCAATAGACATTAATACACTTGTACACCGTTGTTATATTGTTCAATGTTATTTAATCATATTGAACATCCTGAGATGCTTATAAATCAGCAAATAATTTGAAAGAATATACCGAACAAGTGCCCCACATAAGGGGGAGAAAAGAAAGGGAGAAGGTAGTGTGCATCAAGTGAGGGTTGGTAAAGTGAAAAGGAAAGGTAGTGACATTATATCCATCACACCATTATTTACAATAAAACCAGCTTTTCTAAGCCTCACAATTGAAGGATGCCAATTACATAGCCATATTTAGAAATACACTGTAACAGTGAAGAAGCACTGTTGATCAAACTGGCATAGAACAGTGACACAGTCGACGTTTCGACCCCAAAACAAAGTAGGCTGCTTAGATCCTTACACCGGGGTCTTCCTCAGGACTGAGTGTGGGGCACCTGGGAATTTAACAAAAGAAGTTCTTATTATCTAGTGTATTGGACATTTAAAATGAAAGGTGAAATGTAGCTATAATTAAATTTACCATGTGCCACCCTCAACTGGATGGTGGAAACGTTGTAGGCGGGCCCGTAGGCTCCAAAAAACAGAGAGCGATTGATGGCACCTGAAAGACAAGGTGAGGGCCATCAGGAAAATATCCCACGAAATTAAATTATGTAAAAACCTGCTTGAAAATGCAATCCATCAGACTTACTTATATTAATTGTAAATGGTTCTTCCCTGGAAATCGCCTCATGAAACAGGAAAGTCAAATAGTTTATATTTTAAATTTGCATAGGCCCAAATGAACTCCAAGGTTCCAATTAGGCTGAACGTGAATCTAAGAAAAACAACAAGAAAAAGGGGACCAAAGGTCAACCACCACTGATCATATGGGAATAACTGCACTAGTATTGCGTGTCCGTTAAACAATCAAGGGGATTGTGTTTACCTAGAAATGAGAAACACAGTCACGACTTCAGCAGAGCCCACCGGGTGTTTTCAATCTAATAATAGAAAGGGAGAAAGCTGCTCTTAGTCATTCTAAATGTTGCCACCCAGCACGTCCAGAGGACGTGACCGGAAGACAAATGCTATGCGGTCGAATAGTGTGACTGGGGAGCGGTAACGCAGATGCTTACCTCGTGTCTTTTAAGTGCGTCCGTCTCTGCCCAGGGAAACAGGAGCACTGGCAAGCCTGCCATTTAAAAGCAGGGGCTTGTCTCCGTCGTGCCCACGCTAATCGCGTCATGACAGATGCTCGATGCTTGTCAAAAATGACAAGTCATCGCGGCGTCTGTATAGTGGAAAGACTACGTGGAACATTAAATGGGAATGAAACTTTTCAATTTAAAAATGTGAATAATTTCTGATTCTGAATAAATTCAATTTGATGTGAAAAATGTTAGCCACATGGGCCGGGAATCAGTTGTTGTGTTTACAAAAAGGGGAAATGACTAGCTCTTGGACGTTACAAGGATAAGGTCCGCGGTAGTTAATAAAATGAATGATGCCCGCAATTCGAGCACTACATTACGAAAAACCTGCGCTTGTTTAACGAAGCCTGAACAAATGGGCATGGAAAGGATAGCATCATGGCATTCTAACAAAAGTTGATATTACCTTATTGTAGAAAGTGAAAAAACACTAATGCTTCGTGTATTACTGACTACATGTCCATTATGTAGGATTTCCCGGTCTCATAGTGAGCTCATTTAAGGTTGATTTATTATCGTTTGTACTGTACATGGACAACCTGCATGGACAAAAGCATAATACATAATGTAATGTCATCATAAAAGGTGGTTTGTTTAAAAGAAAACGCATATTCATGTTGGACATAGTAAGAAAAACCCTTATCACATAATACATTCATTGTACGCATCATGTAGGTTAGAGTAATAGTCTTATACGCAACAATACTGGTGCAAACAGTTCAGATGGACAAATTGCAAAATGGATTATTCAGATGCTAGGCAGGACAACTGTGCATGGCTGGCTGGCGTCCAATTAATTGAGGCCATTATGTATAGTGTCCAAACGATACATCCATTTACACTCTCTTACATTTAAGATGGTTTCAATGTCACCCCTCTGGCTCCAAGTGTAGCCTTTTCCAACTAGCCACATGAGATCGTCTGGGCCGTGTTGTGTATCTCTGAAGTGCTCCACAAGGGGTGCACCTTGGACTCCACAACGTATTGTGCTACAAAGCTGCATTATGCGAGCTTTAACCTTCTGCTGTGTTTGGCCAACATATATCATGTCACACGGACAAATGATTCCATAGATGACATTTGAGGTGTTACAGTTAGTAAAAGATTTAAGATCAATTTTGTGTTGTTTGTGGGCAAACTGTTTAGTTTGAATCGTTGTCTTACAGGCTTTACAATGTCCACACTTGTAGTGGCCTAATGTGGGGGGTAAACTCCATAACGACTGAAGGGATGGTTCCTCCGGTGAATCTAAAAGTGACCGTACCACATGGTCCCTCACACTTTTGGCCTTCTTGAAGGAATGCATTGGTAGGTCTTGCTGTTCCAGGTCATCTGATATTAGGCCCCAATGTTGGTTTACCACCTACTTGATTGCTTTACTATGAGTAGAAAACGTGGCGACGCAGATCATCCTCTGTGTAGATTCGCATTCTCTTTCTTTGGGGGTCAGTAATGTTTCTCTGGGGCTGAACGACGCCCTCTTATGTGCTCTCTTGACCAATCTTTTCAGATAGCCCCTTTGTAGAAGTCGGTCACTCAACTTCTCTGATTCAAACATGAAGTCTTCTTTCTTGGAGCAGTTCCGACAAATCCGCAGGAACTGCCCAAAAGGCAAGTTGTCCCGTAGACCTCTCGGGTGGTGGCTATTGTAGCGGAGCAATGAATTGCATTCGGCTGGCTTCCGGTACAGTGTGGTGTATAGTCGGGTGTTCTCGTTTCTAATGGTGATATGAAGAAAGTCCATTTTTTCAGGATCACAATGTATGGTGAACTGTATATCCTCACTCCTCTGGTTCAACCATGTATGGAAAAGGCCCAACTTAACGGAATCTCCGGTCCAGATCATCAGAATATCATCTATGTACCGCCTCCACAGGGTCACCTGAGCGTTATAGGGATTGTTGGTGCCAAAGACATAGGAATTTTCAAAATGATCCATATAAATAATTGCCAGGTCTGGGGCAAAGGCCGCCCCCATCACTACGCCTTTTTTTTCATCATTGCAATTTGGAGTAGTTTGATAATAAACTCTGTAGGTACCACCACGGGTGCTGTTCTTCGATCAAGGGCTATCTTCATCACTTCAAGAGCTGGTTTCTGAGGTATACTCGTATAAAGTGACACGATGTCGAGGGTCACTAAGAGTTGTTGGGCTGGGTTGAAGGGTTGTTGATCCATTAAGTTAATTGTCTCCATGGTGTCCCTCAAATATGCCTTCGTTGTTACTGCTATTGGCTTCAGAAAGAAGTCTACGTATCTACAAAGGGGTTTGAGTAGGGATCCCCTGCTTTTAAACGGCAGGCTTGCCAGTGCTCCTGTTCCCCCTGGCAGAGACGGACGCACTTAAAAGACACGAGGTAAGCATCTAGTGCAGTTATTCCCATATGATCAGTGGTGGTTGACCTTTGGTCCCCTTTTTCTTGTTGTTTTTCTTAGATTCACATACACCCTAATTGGAACCTTGGAGTTCATTTGGGCCTATGCAAATTTAAAATATAAACTATTTGACTTTCCTGTTTCATGAGGCGATATCC
The DNA here is from genome assembly GCA_963921515.1 of Calotriton arnoldi. Lineage (NCBI taxonomy): Eukaryota > Metazoa > Chordata > Amphibia > Caudata > Salamandridae > Calotriton > Calotriton arnoldi. The sequence continues at coordinate 951,639 of CAWUFW010006098.1, read as the reverse complement.
AGGAATTTCCAGTGAAATAAAAAGGTCTTGACTTACACCATACCTAAAAACAGACTAGCAGCATTATGAGCTACACTTCATGCTGCAGCCATATTCAAGACCTATAATTCCTTTGTGAGCCTCCCTTTAAAGCTTACTTATTGAGGGATGCTGCTTAATAAGACCTGCTTTTTATATTGCAATGGGCAATTTCTTTTCTTGACCTTATATATGGTATTGAATTTCATACATCAGAAACTGAATTAATCATATGTTATGTACCTACATTCTTGCAGGTTTTAACCACTAATGAAACATCAGCCTCCCTCACTGAGCTCTATCATTATCCAGGGCTGTGTGCCTTAAGATTATTTCATGTTAAGTTCTATCCTGGAATTCTCAGGGTGGCATTGACTGAGTTGAGCCATTGGACATTTGACTGGTAATGGCTTTGGATGAGGCACATTAAATGGAATGTGGCTTTTACTTTGGTTTACTGGCTTTCATTTATGGAGAACAGTAACATCAATACAGTCATATTTAAGGCTATTATTTGAGGACTTGCACAATCATTTCTTCCTAAGACTAATACAAATAATCAACTAGAAGAGTTAAATATATCTCAAGAATTGTATAAATGGCACATGCTCATGTTGGGATGACACATAATTGAAGCATTACAAGCATACTATTTTGGCTTGGCTGAAAACTGTTCATAGTTAGGAGCTCTATACCCAGCTACGGCTAATCAGCCAGCTTTTGCCCATAAGGAAACCAGCAACAAATCAGGAGAACGTCTTGTATATATGACTAGACAAAAAGTAACTCAAAATATAAATCTGCAGGGTCAAATAGTTATAGACACCTATAGTATTCTCTATGTTTTTGCAGCATTGTATACTGACATGTAGAGTGCAGAAGAAGACTGGAGCATATTTGATTTGGCTCTAGGCGTGTAGCAGATACCTTTAGTAAATTACACTCCCCACCTTAGACAAGAACAACATTTTATTCTAGTGATCATGTACAAAAAATAAGAAAATAAGAGTTTATCAATTATAAAGAAGTTAGGTCAGGGAAATGCAGCTGGCCCAATGTATTACAAACTTAGGTTCATAAGTCATTAGCACAGGATTTTACACCATTACTATGTGCGGTAGTTAATATAGCTACTCATTTGGGGAATCTTGCTTATATTAGCCACAAAACATGATTTCAGCTTTTCTCAAGACAGAAAAATACTCATTGTCCTACAAAGATTTTCCTTCTATCTTTTCACTCATAGCAGACTTTAAGTTCCTTGCAAAAATGTAAGCAAAATGCCTTGCTGGAGTCAAAGAGAATATTACTTCATCTTAACAACATGGATTTATGCATGGCAGTGATACAAAATCACATATTAATCTTGTCTTGGGCATGATATTACTTGATGCTGAAAAAGTATTTGATGGTCTCCTGGCTGATCTTATGACAGGAGATATTGTGCATTTATATTGATTTGTTTATTAAGTTAACTCAGCTGCTGCCTGGAAGCTCATAGACCTCAATATGCATAAATGTCAGTATGTCAGTATCTATTTCCATTGAAAGAGGAACATGGTCAAACTTCCTTCTCTTGCCATTACTTTATGCACTTTATATACAGCTGTTTCTGATGCAACATTGAAAGTGTAAGAACCTGGGGTTGATGAGTGCATCACAAGCAGCAAAGTCACTGCTCTGCTAGGTCCAGTCTAAGGTTTAATGATAAAATACGTGAGCCCAGCCTCTGGTACCTATGACACAGTGAAGGCAGGATTAACTTAGAGAATGTGTGTAAAACATTTAGAAACACAAAACAAAGCAAGATTACACCGAAATGACAAAAATCAAATAAAAGGACCAGGAGATATGATTTTTTTAAAAGATTTAAGTGAAAATAAAGTCAAAAATTGCTAATGGCAATCAAAGTTTGTAATAGACTTGGACCTAGGTGCGATTTCTGGCTGACTGCATTGAAGAATGGTTCAAATATGCCTAGTACGGCCTGAAAGTAGGGAAGTTGGAAAAAGGGACGTTGTCCTTTTCCTTAGGGCATAAATGTGGCACCCCACAGTATCTTGTCACACCATTTTCTGGACCTGCGGACTGACAGAAGGAACAGAAGTCGACTGGACCTGCTGGCTGTGACCAGAGAAGAGCCCTGAAGAGCTGGACCTGCTTCATCTTGTACCCAAGACAAAGTGGACTCCCATGGTCAGTTGGCAGACCTCCTGTGTGGTTACAGGAACACATCAAGATGCAAGAGGCCTTTTCCTAGAGTTCTTTACTGTTCAGTAGTAACTGGACCTGGCCCGGACCTTGCTGGTGGCCTCTCATTGATTCCTGGACTCTAATTGCTCTAACTCTTGGGAGCCTTGGAAGTGGCCTAGAGAAGCTGCTCCCAAAACCATGAAAAGCTGGGACTTTAAAGAACAAGGGCCACATGTATGACTGTTTTAGCGGTCGCAATTGGAGATTTGGGTGGTTTGAGAGCGTTAAAAAGGGTTACCGACTCATAACATAGGGTTTGCAAGTCGCTATAAGAAGAGGCGTAACAAGGGTGTCCCTTCAAAATAGCGAGTCCCAAGGGCATATACGGTTGTTTTGCAGTTTACTGCCTACTTACAGTAGGTGGTGAGACATTTGCAAACGGGAAGGGGTCCTCAGGAGACTACTTCCCCCTTGTGCAGGCAGTGGTCCCATGAATCACTGCCTACTCTTAAAAAATGAAACTGAAATGTTTTAAGGAAAACGGGCTGCATTATTAAAAAAAGTTGCTTTGTTTCAAAAGCAAACACAGACATGTGGGACTGCTGTCCCTAGCTGGCCACCATCCCTGTATTATTGCCCATTCCCAATGGGTCACAAATTGCACCCTGCCTCATGAACATAGATGAGGCAGGTCATTTGTGACCCCATTGGGAATCGCAAAATGTGTCTGAAACACATTATTACATTTCATTTAGCAACTCGCAAATTGGGAGTAGATAGAATTTGCCAATTGCAAGTCACTAACATTTGCAAATTGCGAGGTTTGCCATAATATAAATACCATAGTATATAATTGAATATATATTTCAACAGACAGGATATCCTCACCATTGTTACGGAGTAACCCATCCACCGAGATCTAAATCAGGCCCTAAGTCAGAAGGTAAAATCTTTACCTGGGACAAACCTGGTTGGTTTTTGAGACCTGGACTCCATCACTGTGAATCTGAAATTGCGCCTAAGTCATGGTCTACTGTTAGCATAGACTATTATTAGCCATTGATGCATTTTGGCTCTATTTCTGCTTATTTTATATTATGTTTACTTGTAGAATTTGCAATTACTGGGGTAGATATCCTGGTGCTTAAGAGAAGAGGCCTATTGGAAGAGCCAAGTTTTCAGTTTGTTTTGAAAATCTAAGACTGTGCTTTTGGCTCTTATGTGAGTGGGGAAACTGTTCCTGGTTCTAGGAGCAAGGTACAAAAAAGCATGCCCACCATCTCTGGATCTTTGGATGTGAGGTACAGAGGTGAGCAGAATTCTTGTGGAGTGAAGGTGTTTGGCTGGGATGTGAAAGCTGATGCAGCTTACAACTTTAAACATTCCTATCTCTGGTTCTCCTTATTGAATTTTTTTAGTTTTAGTTTCATGTTGCCTATTTCATTTTACTTTAATTTTCTTATTAGTCTCCATTACCATTTTGCACAATTACTTTACAGATTTGCCCTAAGCCTGTTTGCTCTGTGCCACAGCTACCAGAGGGTTGGCCTCAGGTTACTTTAGTGACTTTAAAGTTTCAAGCTGATAAGAGGTGTGATTATTTCTTGAGGTGGACAATCGACAACCTCAAATAATTATCCAATTTATTAAACTTGTAAAGGTAGACAGGACATACTTGAGTGGCTTTTTTAGCTCCATGTACCTGTTTGCATGGGAGATTGAGAACTTTAAATCAGACAGCTGTACTGTACCAAAATGCTGTATTTGATTTGCTCCTAGCCAGTCGATATCTATCCAGAAGATTCATAGCTAGTAACTGACACAAGCTTCATTACAGCATCAACCCACATATCATTACACCTTCTTTCCTTAACAGCTGTCTGTGGAGCCCTAAATAAAGAATTGCAGTGTGCACCTAGCTCACAGAATATGCAAGCACTGCTAGAAATATTGCTGGACAAGAAAGCTTTAGAATCATTAACTTTTCTGTGCAGAAGGATGATTATGTGCATGAAAAAGGTTCTTATCTTTGCTACTGAAAGTTCCTTCAATAAGGAAGTCTCCTACAACATTGCTTTCCACATGTTGATAATCTACATTTAAAGAGTTATATCTGATTCACAATGTTACGTTTTGAAATATACTTTTATCAATTACATTTGAATGTAGTCTGTGAAAGGTATATAGTGCAACATTTTTATGGAAAACAGATATATTTTTTATTTGTGTTTTATAATTTTCTTACACTTAACTCATAATGCAAATGATTTTGAAGCCCATGCCCACTCATGCAAGAGATGCAACTACTCCCAAAAGCATTTGTGGGAAAAAGTAAAAGAACAACTCTTTTGAAGGGTTTCCCCATTCATAAGAACACAACCCTATTTATTTTAAATATAAGGTAAGCCCCAAATAGATTTCTGCCCCTCTAAAAAGTATCCTGCCATACATGTAAATGTTAGTTTTTATACATGTATCCTAATGGTATATTTTAAAAACTAAGCAGGTATTAAGTAATGGAGAGGATGCATAGTCTTGAGGAAACAGATGTGCAAATCGGATGTTGGACTTAGGTAACCATTTTTCTCACTAACTATTTTAGCCCTTTAAAATATACTGTGACCTGAATGACTAAAATATACCCGTGACATTTGATTAACATTTTTAACTCGCAGGGTTTTGTATCTGCATTAACAGCTTAAGGTTAATTTACGTCCGAGTGTTCCATAGAAAAGGCTTTAAATTCATAAGTTCCTATTCAGCAATCTGCATTAATTTTGTCATAAACATACACTTTTGGCTTTCTAGCTGTTCATTAGAACTCTATGATGAAGCTACAGTAGAACACTGGGGATTCAGCTGACAGGTTGCTGTTACTGAAACCACATGTTTCACTCTGCATGGCAGACTTTTTGAGGATGATATTTGAGAATTTATAGAAACTGTGTACCATTATTGTGCTCTAGACAACTAACCATCATTTAAATGACAAAATGAAAGCCATCAATTTCCTCATTTTCTGCAGCCTCCTCTATAGGAATTGATTTCAATTCTACAACTTTTACTTAAACAACATGGTCTCAGGTGCAACACACATTTATCATGACTAAAGATTGATAGCCATTTAGATGTTCAATATAACCCTGTGCTTAAGCTGCAAAACAACACTGAAGAATCAATTCAATTTAATTCAATACTCTTTTTTCTACCACTCAACGCAATAATACAAGATGCAACTACATATGTAAAACACCATAAAATCCAAAAATACAGAATCTACCATAAAGCGTATGAGAAATTTAAACATCAGCAATTCAGGCACACATAATCAGTCAATAAAAAGAAAATCTGATTAAAAAATCATTATCTGCCTGAGCGTATTGCAAACTTAAAAAATTAACCCCAGCTGGACAAACTTCAAGGTAATCAAGTTCCTGCAGATAAAGCAATGTGTGGTATCCTTCCTTCAGAGCTAGTCAGTAGTCAGGGTCTACAACCCTCCCAAGCACCAGGGAGTTCTACACATAGTTGGAATGAAGCTTCTGCAGAGTTCTGCATGGAATGTGATAGTTTGAATTGTAGAGAGGTTAAGGAGCTGAGGCAGCTAGAGGAGGCAGACTAAGGTGTACGATGTATCTTCAATATTGTGTGGTAAATTCATTCATTGGTTCCTGTCTTGTGAAACATATCAACTCCTCAATTTTTTCTCATGAATCCAGGTAATCCACTGTTAACATGCACAAAATGGAAAAACATATTTGCGCATCTCGCTCGTGTTTGTCAAACCTCTCTCAGTATAGAACGGAAAACATCTCCCTTGCTACACTTGTTAGGCCCAAAGGGTCAAGAGATCTTTGAACATTTGACTGATTTACCAGCAAAGGAAACAGATGACATGATGATTTTGATATAAATCCTAAGAAATTAGATTTACATTTTTTTATAGAAAGACACCACTTTTGAGAGTGTATGCCGAGAACAGGGGAGAGTGGAGAGGAATACATAACCATTTTAAGAAAATAAGCATCAACATGTAATTTTGGAACAAATTATGAAGAACATTTAAGGGACCAATTTATGTTGGGCTGCAACATAGCTAAAGCCAAGTGATACTGCTGGTAGAAGGATAACCGGACTCTTTTTGAGGCTCTCATGACAGCAAAAACAAAATGGTCAGTAGAAATTATCAGAAATTTCAAGGTACATGTTACAGATGTGGTGAATGTGGTGAAGTGGTTAGTAATAGAGAGTGTATTGGGTGGAAGGCCAAATGCAAAAAGTGTGAGAGAAAAGGACATATGTTAAAGGGTTGCAGAAGTGGAAATGTAAAGAAGAAGGTTGGAGAGATAACATGTGGAGAAGAAAGTGATGGTGAGGAAACAGTGGCGGCCACCACAAACAAAGGGTGGTGTGGTGGGTGGAAGGAGCGCAGGAGGGGGAGCATGGGGGTTAATAATAACTTTAAAAAAATGAAACTTACCTTAAGCTGGGGCCACCTCCCTCATCGCGCCTCCTTGTGCTCTTCCTGGTCCCAGGCTCCCAGCATACATTGGGACAGACTCACTGTGCAATCCCTGCACTGCTCTCATATTATGAGAGCAGTGTGGGGATTGGCCTCAGCAGGCTGAAAAGACGCTCCGCTCAAGACAGGGAATCTGTGCAGTTTCTCCAGCCCGGCTGTACAATACAGCCAGGTTGGAGAAACCTAGGTGCGCATGTGTGTTTGGCCAGCCTGACATGGCCGGTCAAACACACATGCCCACTTAGAAGTGCACATAGCGCTCCTCCTCCTCCCCCCTCTCATGCCTATGCCCCTCCCTGCATATGCTGGCTCAGAGCACTGAGCCAGTGGGGCGATGCTCCTGGGAGGAAATTGTGTTACAAATCATGGAAGGGAGTGAAAGTGGACCATTTGAGACAGTTCAGATAGAGAATGTACTATTATGTATGCTATTTGACTTAGGGGCAAAGATCACGCTCATTCCTAGGGAGGTGTATTTGAAAATTTTGAAATCCAAATTTGTGCTTCACAAGCCAAGTTCTAGCTAAAAGGTATAGAGGTGGACCAATCAAAGTGACAGGCTGTTTTGTAGGTGGTTTCAATTTTAAACATAGGTTCATAACTGGGAAGATATATGTCTCTGAAAGGCGTGATTTGCTTATGAGTTGGATGCATCAAAAGGATCTTAAAGTATATTTGGATCCCAATGAGTCTCCTGCTATAAGGAATAAGAATATCAAAGGTGAAGTGAATAATGAACAGCTATGTCAGGTGCTAATTGTAAGACTTTGGGGCATATTAGCAAGACCCACGTTAAAATTATCGCCGTTTTAGCGGCAGGAAACTGCCGCTAAAATGGCGATAATGGGCTTGCTAATATGCGTTATGGAATTCCAATAGAAGCCCAGGTTAGATGTCCTGCACATCTAACTTGGGCTTCTATTGGAATTCTATAACGCATATTAGCAAGCCCAATATCGCCGTTTTAGCGGCAGTTTCCTGCCGCTAAAACGGCGATAATTTTAACGTGGGTCTTGCTAATATGCCCCTGAGTTTTGAGAAGGAATTCCCAGATGTGTTAAAGACCAGTTGGATTGCCTTAAAGGGAATATCCACAAAATAAAGATGAAAAATGGAGCAGTCCCTGTGGTTCGCAAGATTAGAGGAGTTCCCATAAAAGTGAAGGAGAAAATGCAAGAGGAGCTAGAGAAACTTAAAGAAGGTGAGATTATTGAGGAGGTAGAAGCCACAGAATGGCTATCCTCAGTGGTCAAAGCACAATGTACGGGTCAGGAATGTTCTAGGGCAATTGAGGGAGAATGGGCTGACATTTGAAATAAAGAGATGTAAATTCGATCTCACTGAGATTGATTACTTGTTCACAGTATACAACTTTGGGTATTGAACCTAAAAAAAGAGTGATGGATACGATAAATAATATGACCACACCTGTGAACAAAGAGGAGGTGGCCAAATTACTGGGTATATCTGAATATTATAGCAAATTTGTACCGACATTTGCAGAAAAGACACAAAAATATGAGATTATTATAAGAAAAAGGTGTTGCTTTTTTCTGGAATATGGAATGTGAAAGTGACTTTGTAATATTAAAGGCTCATTTATCCAAAGCAACTTAATTTACAAGTTTTGACCCTGGCCAGGACACTATCATTATGTTGGATGCAAGTTCTACTGGCTTAGGAGCTGTGCTATTGCAGAGACATAATGATGTTGAAAGAAATATACTGTTTATATCTAGGAGTTTAAAAGGGGCTGAACTCAGCTACTCTGTAGTGAAGAAAGAAGCTTTGGCTATCTTGTGGGCAGTATGGAAATTAAGAATTTTTGGGGGTTGCGAGTATCAAGTTAGGACTGACCATTAGACAACATATCCGCCTGAATACGGAAATGGGTTGTTGAACTGCAGGAATTTAAATTTCATGTTAAATATGTGCCAGCCGTGAAGAACAATCTGTCAGATTGTTGTTCGCACCTGATCAATAAGGACACCACAGGACAGGTGGATGATGAGAAAGGGTCAAGTGAGATTGATGATTACGCAGTATGTATCATCAGAGATAGTGTAATCAAAGAGGATGAATTGGTTAAAGAGCTCGAAGGCAACAAACACTCCAGGCAGTAATTAAAGTTGTCAGAGGAGATTGGAGAAAGGATTCAAGAGTAGAGGAACCATTGAAGACATTTTAAGGAGGAGTAAAAAGTAAACTTGGATGTCAGAATGCTTTGTTGTTGTGAGGGATAAGGCTGATTCCACTAAGTAACTTGAGAAAACAGTTGATACAGTTTGCTCATGATGGCCATCCTGGTATCTCTAAGACAAAGGATGTATTAAAACAGATGTATTGTTGGCCTGGTATGGACATTCTTATTGAAAGATCTGTGAGAGAGTGTTTAGAATGTGGGGAAAGTGACAAAGTATTAAAGCACAGAGTGCAACCCATGAATTTATGGAAACTTTCTAAGGAGGCTTGGGAAGAGGTTTCTATTGACATTTTGGGTCCCATCACAATTTCAAGTGTTGATAAATACATTATTGTATTAGTGCATATATACTCTAGATAGCCGTAAATTGAGATTACCAAATCCATTGAAACTAAAGATGTTATAAGGTTTTTATAAGATATTTTTGAAAGGGAAGGTTTCCCTTCTACTCTTTTGTCAGACAATGGGGTTCAGTTTACCTCTGGAGAGATGAAGAAATTTCTGGCGATAGGAGCATTAAACAAAAGAAAACAGCTCTTTATCACCCAGATGCCAGCGGAATGGTGGAAAGGTTCAATCGCATTCGGAAAGAGACTATCCAGAGAGCATTGGCAAATCAAAGGTGTTGAAAGACAGAAGTCTTCAACAGAGTCAAAAACTACAGATTCACTCCTCATTTGATGACTGGTAAAACACCATTTGAACTAATTCATAAAAGGAAGGCATGTTCCTTCTGGATGCTTGACGAATCCCAGGGTTTGGTGTGAGAGAGGGATGACAAGAGTACGAATGAGATGGAATTGAAGAAAATGGTTGAGAATAAGAAGAGATTTGAGCTACGAAAGCAGTTAAGAGAACCAAAGTAGAAGTGGAAGACCTGGTAAGGATAAGCTATCTTTGAAAAGGGCTATCTTCAGAAGGTTCCAAATTTCAACCTCCCATGAGAGTAATCAAAGTCTTTAAAAATACCATCAGAACAGAGAACCATAAGATGTGGAATCCTAGTAGGGTTGCAAAACTAACTGGTGGTGTGAGAGAAGATGATGATGGTGACTTGAACAACAGAGACAATGATCACAATAAAGAGAGTAGCTTTAACAACATAGACAGTGATCACATTAGAAAGTAGGACAAGTGCTCAGCAATGCATAAAACCAAAGTAATTATGTGATTATATTAGATAAGCTTTGTACTTTCCCATAGCTTTGTGCTTAGTTCAACCTTTATGTTTTTCTCCAATATTGTGTACATTTTTTAGTTATTTTTTCATGTGCTAATTAAGTTGTTGTTCTTTATTACGATTGGTTTTATAATTGTGTATTCGTATTGATAGGGTGATGTGTGGCATCCTTCCTTCAGAGCTAGTCAGGGTCTCGAAACCTCAATGGCAGCAGGGAGTTATACACATCGGGTCCGATTCCGATGTCGTTTGGATGGCCCTCCCAGATGCGTCCGGAGGCAACAGCACAACCGACTCATTTTGGGAGCCGGTTAAATCAAACAACGCAGTACGATGCACAAAAACCTTTACTCACCGAACGATACGGTCACTCCGATTCCGTCCTCATAGTCCAAACGAAAAGCTTCCGGAAGCACAGAAAGGAGTCGTCTTCCAAGTCTGATTACAAATGCCGAAGTACGATGCGTACTTCCCATGCGCCGAATCCGTCGCTACAACCAATATGTCAGAGCAGTCGGAAGCGGAGTATTTCAGCACTGATTCGCGCCACAACACGATTGATGCTGAACAAGACGTGCAGCCATGAATCCGATCATGCATGTCATCCCCATGCTCTACCTCTTCGAGTACTACTACAACCGCAACCGACGCATTCGTCGCAGAAGGTAAGTCCGACACCTATCCATACAGCAATGTCCAGTCAATATGGGGGGTGGCAATGACCCACAGCAATGCCCAGTCAATATGGGGGGTGGCAACTACCCACAGCAATGTCCAATCAATATGGGGGGTGGCAACTACCCACAGCAATGTCCAGTCAATTGAGGGGGTGGCAACTACCCACAGCAATGTCCAGTCAATATGGGGGGTGGCAACTACCCACTGCAATGTCCAGTCAATATGGGGGGTGGCAACTACCCACTGCAATGTCCAGTCAATATGGCGGGTGGCAACTACCCACTGCAATGTCCAGTCAATATGGGGTGTGGCAACTGCCCAAGCAATGTACAGTCAATATGGGGGGTGGCAACTACCCACAGCAATGTCCAGTCAATAGGGGGGTGGCAACTACCCACAGCAAGTGCAGACGGGAGGACACTGCCTTCATCGAGATAGGCATGGAAATGAGGGACTTATCATAGCGCCCCAGATGCCGTATCATTCATCATCCATACTTTCTACTAAGAATACTTTTTGACATATAGTTCACGAATACGATTCTCTCAGGATATGACCAAATGTGTTATCTACGGCAACGGAGACCGAAAATGGCCTAAATATCATGAATAGACTTTGTATGCTGTTGTTACAGATTTTTTTATCTCGTCTGTCGAGTGGTCCAACTTCTCTGAAAAAAGTCTTACGCCTTGAGGAAGTCACGGTGGTGACGAAACGCGTGTTGGCTGTTTTCCATGTTCTTTGCAACAAGGGCTGGACTACTATCTCCAACATTGTAGAGATTTTCTGATTGTATTATTCAGACTGAAGTGTCTGAGTCCTTGCAACTTTGTGTATCAAGTTTGGTACTTTGATATTTATTAAATAAATTAATGAATGTCTGCACTTCCCGTGTTTCATGTGTTAAGAGAGTTCCTCCTTCTTCTTTCTTTGGGTTAGGCTGACAGAATATTGTCATTAATTGAACGAGTAATATTGTGAGTGCCAGGGTTTCTTTGTTTGTAAGTTTTTCGCAAGTACCTGCTGTTACCTGTGTTTGCTACACCTTAGGTAGTGGGGTGTTTTACCCTGAGTGGCACCAATTCTACTCTTCCATGTGTGGTTACCATGTAAACTTATTTCGTAGCCCGTCCATACAGTAATCTTGAGGTGCGACCATTGTATCCACCACTACCTATTTCTGTTTTGTTTACCCACAGCAATGTCCAGTCAGTATGAAGGGTGGCAACTACCCACTGCAATGCCCAGTCAATATGGGGGGTGGCAACTACCCACTGCAATGTTGAAGAAAATATGTGTGTTGGTGGGGGATACACCATATGTGTATATGCATATGTGGTTTTGTGTGGAAATACCCCCATACATGAAGATGCATATTTTGGGTTTCGGGTAAATACCCCTATAGATGAAGATGCATAATTTTGGGTTGCGGTAAATACACCCATACATGAAGATGCATATTTTGGGTTTGGGGTAAATACCCCTATAGATGAAGATGCATATTTCTGTTTTGGGGTAAATACCCCCATACATGAAGATGCATATCTTGGGTTTGGGGTAAATACCCCTATAGATGAAGATGCATATTTCTGTTTTGGGGTAAATACCTCCATACATGAAGATGCATATCTTGGGTTTGGGGTAAATACCCCTGTAGATGAAGATGCATATTTTTGGTTTGGGGTAAATACCCCCATACCTGAAGATGCATATTTTGGGTTTGGGGTAAATACCCCTATAGATGAAGATGCATATTTTTGGGTTGAGGTAAATACCCCATAAATGAAGATGCATATTTTGGGTTTGGGGTAAATACCCCTATAGATGAAGATGCATATTTCTGTTTCTGTTGTGGGGTAAATACCCTCATACATGAAGATGCATATCTTGGGTTTGGGGTAAATACCCCTATAGATGAAGATGCATATTTCTGTTTTGGGGTAAATACCCCCATACATGAAGATGCATATCTGGGGTTTGGAGAAAAAAACATAAAATAAGTTGCTTTACCTGGGTTGGGGGTGAAAATAAAGCTATACAAATGTACATGAACAATGTAACTTCTGATCAAAAAAAGATTCCTATATCAGTACATGTGGAGTACATGCTGCAGGAATTTCCACATAAACAATCTCACAGGGTATTGTCAATGAAAGGTATTCACACACTGTTGCAGCAGAAGTAAATGCTAACCTTGAGGAATGGGTAGAGTGGCGATGCAGGTGCACCACAAGGTCACCTGCAGACCATGCTTATGTGGGCCTTCCTAGACCACACCAATGGACTCACACACTTACACAGTCCCAACCAGGACAATGCAACATTAGGTCACAGTTTCCATGGCTCACCATCTGTTCTTTGAATAGAGGCTGCTGGACAACCTTTGTGGCAGAACCACCAGGTGTATGCCTTACATGCATTGACAGAGGTAGTGTCATGTTGAACACACAAGCTTCACTTTCAGGGCATGACAGGTGCAGGGATTTGTCCTTCAATGTAGGAACCTTGCAGGGAGGCAAGTCACAACTGGACAGTCTGACCTACATACCACAACCTCGTTCATTTAACTACAAAACCTTTGTCCAGTAAAAACACACATGCCATGTTCAAGAGATGACCACAGATTCTGTGTCAATTACTTTTAGAGTGCCTGAGCATCATTGTGATCACAATCAGAACATGGGTCCATAGCATGTTGTGTATGGGGAGAGGATGTGGTCTGACGACTAGACTGCCGAATTTGGAGCTGGGAAACCAAGGTTCGAGCCTCAGAGTTGACTCCACATCCTGTTATTCTGGGCAAATGACTTAATGTCCCCGTGCCTACCAAAAATATGAATGTGTCCTTGTGTAACGTAACTGGTGCTCATGTAAAGCGCTCCATTACCTTCGGGTCGAGTTCGCGCTATATAAATCTGCAAAAAAAAATAAAAAATTAGAGATTTTCATCATCAGGTAGTTACAGTCAGCATGCTAAATTCAAGGGGACTAGCACATTTGACGCTAGACCAGGAATTAGAATAAACACACATATGTGTGATCACACAATGAATGCATAAGTCCATCACAACACACACAGAAACATCGCAGGACAACACCACTCAAATGTACTAACAGTAAGACATTGTGATGCATCTGTGTACAGTAAAGCACAGAGGATATCAGCACAGATAACACACATGTCCACAGACTCAGTACTGCATTCAGTGTCTCCAACAACAACACAGAAGTGGTTGTGTTACTGTTGTCATGGGAATATCTATAGTCAAAAACAATCTTGTTTATGAAAGAAGCATGGGCCAACATACATGTAGGATACTGCCCCCATGTGTGGACTGGTCCCGCAACTCAAATACCAATTTGCATGTGTCTATGGCCTGCTTTTTTGAATGTCATTCGCAAACAATATACATCTAACAGCTCAATCCGTAGTGTATGCCTGAAATTGATAATCACATTTTGAATGTGCAGATTGTGTCCTGCATAGTAGTATGAGTATGCATGAGTAACATTACGTAGTATCCACAAACAGAGTTGATGTGGCCAGTGCACAGCTCATTGAGTAAGATTAGCTGCCAGCATGGTTGAGGATGCTGGTGTGGTGACTAAATCTGTGGATCAAAAACACAAGTGACTTAGTCACCATGAATCCAGGAGATATGTGTACATCTTGTGAGGATGAAAGACATGTGCTGAATTAAGTCTGCTATGTCCACAATTGGCAGTGAAACAATGTCACAAACAATCCATTGACACATCAAGTAGACTATCAACAAACACATTTATTTCCATCAACACATCCTCACATGTGTGGCAACTAAGAGCATGGTGAAGACTCAAGATCTGGGAGCATCTGCACAGCAGACAGAAACACATCCTTTCTGTACACTCACTGTACACATGCCTTCCCACATAAACCACCTTCCAAGTAAACTGACATCACAGCACTCATAATACAGCTTTGTGTGAAATGGAACAGCATCAATGTAGCTCAGATCAACACCCTTATCAGTCATTCTCAAAATACATGTGACACACAATTCATATGCCCAACTAGGACTTGTGTGTGTACGCTAAATGCAATCCAAGCTGGGATGATGCATACACAACATAGTTGCTATTTCACATACCAAAAGCAGGATGGCATGAACATCAGATAAATGAGTGATCAAAAGACTACAAAGAAAAAATAATCCTTGCCTAACAAAACCCAAATGGAATTATTTGAGTCAAGTAGTAGCAGATGGTTGGAAAACTGTGAAAATACAGCTCAGCTTACACTCACAATGTGCTCAGTAAATGCTCAAGATGTGTTCACAGCCATGAATGCTTGTGTGACCACAGTGGCATCACACATCAAGCAAGGTTGACCTTGCCACTATACTACAAGTCTGCAGAAGACACAGACATTGATTCACCACCTCAAAGTCACATACAATTCTATTGAACCAATTTGTGTACATGGATGTGTGCTAAGTCACAGCCATGCAGTCAACAGCCATATGTATCCAGCTGAATAGATGAGACTGGTGCCCATATGCACATCACAAACATATTCAGCATGCTTTGCCCACACTGTTGCACATTGAGACACTTGCAATATGTAGACAACTGAAAGCCTTACCTATGTGTAATTGTGTTAAAAAAATTCAGAGGATTGCAACTTCATTTCACACTCTGATCCAAAACTTAAGTTGCCAATGACAACCATGAAATGCAGACCCCACATTTTAAAATCCCCTCTGTCAAAGTGCACAAACTCCATGTAACATATGCAAAACATGCCACACTAACATCATTGTACATATAAACAAAAATTCCACTTGTCATACAGACAACTCTGAAACAAGTTGTTGGACACCAATGTTTTTAATTAAAAATTGCTTTATTCAGCATAAAAAATTAATATCATTTATTAATATCAAAAGGCCATTGGCCAGTCCATCACTGGTCAGTGTCCATGTGACCTTTGAACATCAGGCCCATATATTCTTGCAAGCACAATTCCTGCAAGGGGGCACCTCCCCTGAGAGGGGCATCTTGTGGGCATGCTAGGCACTAAAGGGGATAAACTATTGAGGACTGGGTTGTGTTTTTGGAGGGATGGGAGCAGGAGGGGTGTCAGGGTCCACTGCAGTGGTAGGGTCTGATGGCGGGGTGTGGGACTCCACTGCAGTGGTTGGCTCTGATTGTGAGGGTGATGCAGCTGTAGTGGGATGGGCAGTTGGAGCTGGGGATGGTGTGGCCTTAACTAATTTAGGGATCTTACATTTTTTGAGGGGTGAGTCTGAAATGGGGAGGGGAGGTGTCTTTTTGGTGGGTGTTTTAGCCAATTTTGATGTACTGGGCTTGTCTGGGGATCTAGGGGGTGTAGGAGTGGTTGCTTTGGATTGGGACCAGAGGGATTTTCTATGGGGAGTTGATGCCTTTTGTTCCTTGGAGGGGGGGGCTGGCAGATGCTACAGGTATGACATCCTGTAGGTACTTCCTCTTCTTAGGAAGGGGGTGCATGTTTGTGGAGGGAAGAATTCAATGGGAACAAGGTGGGGAGCCTGGGCTGAGGGGGGTACAGGAGAGGAAAGGGTAGGGGTTGTGGAGGCAGAGGGTTGTGAGTTATGCAGAGTGTCACTGGATTCATGTGTGTCGGGTGCTGTTACTTCCTTTGGTGTGAGTGTGCTGTTTGTAGCATGAGTGTGCGCGGGTGTGGCTTGTGACTTTGGTTTGTGTGTTTGTGTGCTGCGTGTGGATGTTGCAGTGTGTGTTTGCATGTGCTCGGGTCTGGGAGGGAAGTTGGGACTGTGGATGAGGAAGAGGTAGGAGTGGGGACGTACTGCTTGAGGAGAGATAGCGCTGCCGTCAGTGTTGAGGCCATAGCCTGATTTGATCTCTGTAGGGCAGACATGTTTGCGTGAATGCCCTCCATGTATGATGACATGTCTGTCAAAAGAATCGTGTGTGCATGGAGGACACTCAGCATTGATGTCTGCCCCACAGAGATCTGCCTCAGGAGGTCATTGGTCTCTACACTGAGGGCAGCAGGGTAGACAGGTGCAGGGGGTGAGGTGCCTTGCCCAAATTATAGTCTGCCCCTAACACGGAAGCTGCCACGGACAGTGAAAGTGGGAGCAGCAGGGAGGGTAGAGATGGTAGTGGTGGTGAAAATGGACTCTGATGTTGTAGATGCAGTCTCTGTGTCCCCCAACACCACAGTGTCCTCACCGGAGCTGTGATCTGATTCTGAAGCTGCAGATGTCATTGCAGATCCGCTGCCAGTGAGACTCCACTCACCCTCTCCGTCACTGGCTCCCCCCTCCGATGACTCTTCACTGGCCCCAGTTTGATGTTCTGCTCCCACAACATCTGTGGCACTTACTCCTCCTATGTCCGCTGATGATGCTGTGACCAAGTAAGAAAAAGATTTACATGAGTCATCCATACCTAGTTGACACATAGTTAACATCACAGATGTTAATAGATATCAGAGATCACATTGAGTTGTGCTATTAGTGCATGCTGCATTAACAGAAATGGTACTTGTTACCCTGCCACTTTCACATTGCTCAATCACACATGATGTGATCAGCAACATTGCGTGTATCAATATCAAAGTACAGAACAAGAAGATTGACTAATGGAGTTTGTGGCAGGGAATGTTTTGTCTTGTGCTCATGATGGACTTGTGTACTGACATTACTGTCTCCTCTTCTGCATGTGAGTAGAGCCATCAAAATGGGAATTTGAATCTCAGATTTCATTGAGACATGGTACACATCCTGAAATCCTTAGTCATCTAATGTAGAACCATTGGCTCATATGTCACGGCTCACATGTCTACCTTGTCAAACATGCACAATGCATACACATTGCATGAGTCATGTTACACAGTTCACAGTGATTGATAACGTGTTCAGTAGCTTTGCATATCCAATGTCAGTAGACACATATGAGTGTCATCCTGGAGACACCAAGGCAGTATGCATAGCTGGTCCGACAGGCATGTAGCACACTGTCCTGTGTCATCTATGCACAGTGTCATGTAGCAGAATCACATAGATTTGAAGACTAAAAGCAAATAAAGTTTCATAGATGTACTTAATGGTCTACAAACGGCCACGTGTGAAAACTTCAGCTTCACAATGCCTCAGGCGGAACACCATTCCACTGGCACATCTGGGTGCAATGACTGCATGGATTCTTGTGACTGAACCCATTTCCAGCATGAGTACAGTCAACACTGTTGAACAATCTTGGCTACACTGAACAAGTCCACCTTGATATGGACAAAGTCTGACTGTCCCGCCCTTTGATTTAAAAGTATGCACACTTTCTACTGCTGAGATTGCTCATGTCTTACGTATCATGTGGTTAACAAAATTTCATTTGGTGCACATTTTACATCTCAGAATCTGACAATGATGCCAAAAAAGCTTGCTTACCGAACCATCATGTCTGAGTATTCAAGACCATAAACACACCTGTCAACAGCTGTGACTGTGTACTTCACATCATACCTCAAAAATCCTGACATGTTGCGATCAGTGACAACCTGTGTTTGACAATGAATGGCTTGTGATTTCACCATCACTTACTCCTACACATGGACTCACTTTCCGAACGTTGTCTGTATTTTTTGACACAACATCATAGGAAGGACATTGTGACATGTGACCCGAGTTACCCTAGCTGTGACTGTCCCATGGGATACATGTGATCACAATTAGCAGCAAGTCAATGAAAAAGACCTTTGCACACGGACCAAGATGAACCAATCTAGGACTCTACATAGACAAATCATCAATACAAAATGTTTAGCATGTGATTTGCACAATTGGAATCACCTATCACAACATACTTCAATGGTTTGTTCAGACCACTCTGAGAACAGGATCTCACATCAGTGAATGTGCAAACACTTGTAAAGCTATGGGATTCATGCTGAAACTCATACATTATTAGAAAGCACACATGTGCATGTTAACACTGTTACAATCCCTGAACATAACTCACTCACATGTCCCTGA
The DNA here is from genome assembly GCA_963921515.1 of Calotriton arnoldi. NCBI lineage: Eukaryota > Metazoa > Chordata > Amphibia > Caudata > Salamandridae > Calotriton > Calotriton arnoldi. Next base: position 932,824 of record CAWUFW010006098.1, on the reverse strand, counting down.
TGAATGGGTCATTACCTGTCATCTATTGCTCCATCTGCTTTTTTCATCTAGTGAGAATGCTTGCAAGTTTTGCAGACTTACAACCTGTAAAAGTGCCATCAAGCTCAGATCTCAAAACCTGCCGGAATAAAAACAGAATTGTGACATGTAAGTGACTCACCCCCTCCTTGCTGCTGTTGGGCCTTCAACTGCCCATCCAGGTCAGGGAAGACCACCGATATGATGCGTTGCATGTGTGGGGTCAATCTTCGCCGGCCACCTCGCTTGCCCGGTTGTGACAGGCCCAGCTGGACCTCAGCAATCTTCTTGGCCGAGCCACGAAGGTCCTGCCACCTCTTGCGGCAATGACGAACACGGCGATATGCGACCCCCACGTCACGCACCTTCTTGGCGATGGTCAGCCACATTGTGTCCTTCTCATGGGAGTTGACCTAAAAGGATGACATGGTGATAGTCCCTTAGTTCACATGCATCATGTGTTTCTATCATACACTAATATACATAGCTCATGTTATGTATTAACAAATAACTTAGGGTAATGCATGTGGCATCATGTGCATCAGTCATGTGTACAATCTAATCTCTGTTCCATTTGGGACAGTTATGACATGTTTTCCCCAGTACACACACTTCTACAGCAGTGTGCCTGTCAAAATCAGTTCCCTACACCCAGTTATATTTTTAATAAACATAAAGGATAATCTCTGATAGAGATTCCTACTGCCAGTAATGCACAGTTATCACACATGTCCAAGGGCAATGCACTGTTAATCTCACTCACCTGCTCCTCTAGTTTGCCATACATCTGGCTGTGTAGTGGCAGGAGTGTGTCCAGCAGGGCCTGGTTCTCCTCCTCAGTGAAAGCTGGGGACCTGGGGTGTGTCCTTGCCATTGTGGCTTCCAGAGGATGTTGTCACAGCAGCAGAGAGATGGGGAGGTGCAGGAATGAAGCATGTAGTGCAGGCAAGTGAAGTATCTAAGGAACAGACAGACTTATTTCTAAACAGCAGAGGCGGTCTCAAATACATGCATCAAAAGTGATAGGTTCGCGTTGGGCGCATTGTACGAATCAGTCCAATGCGTAACTTTGCTAGCAAACGACACGCCTACCGCAACGTTCAAACACTCTTCATGTGATCTCTGTTGAAATGGATACATTGCTGATGGGAGGTAACAGAGTCATTTTCCATGCGCTGAAGACATGAGTCAAAACATGCGTCGCTCACCATAGCAACAAACAGCCAATGGCTGTGCCCGAATCTTTTCGGATGCGGATAACGCGTACTTTGAATACTCACCCGCATCTTTCACCATGACAACCAATGGCTGTGCCCGAATCATTTTGGATGTGGATAACGCGTCCTTTGAATACTTACCCGCGTCTTTCACCATGACAACCTCTGCCCGAATCGTTTCGGATGCGGATAACGCGTCCTTTGAATACTCACCCACGTCTTTCACAATGACAACCAATGGCTGTGCCCGAATTGTTTCAGATGCGGAGAACGCGTCCTTTGAATAATCGGTCGTCAGAGCACACACTGCAGTGAATGATGTATCTTAGTACAGTACATGTGTGTATGCACTTTATTCATGGCAAAAATGAGCTGTACATTAATAAGACACACTCCCATGAGGAGCTAAACTTAAGGGGCACATGCCACACTGTATATTTGGCATGTAAAGCATGTCTGGATTGGAAGTCCTGTTTTTCTGCATTGTATTGGTCACAGTGCACATCATTTTATGTGTGGATGTACATGTGCAATCTTGCCTTTGCACTGAATTGATGTACTGTATGACCAATTGGCAATTTTTAGAAATTTCAGACTGTAGATGTCTGTTGTGTGAGTAATGGACAATGATTTTACCATTGTATGAGTGGACAGTGAAATTATTATGCATCTTCATCTGGTTTGTGCAATGTGAATTACTAGGCTATCTGTGTGCTTCAGACTGCAGTGCATGGTATTGTTACATATTTCAAAATACACTACATTGAAAATAGTCTGTGTATGTGAATTTATGTGTAATATAGACATAAATGAATGACAGTGTCCAACCTGTGACAGTGTTGGGCATGACTGCATATTTGAGATGATGTGTATATCAGGTGTTACACATCTCTTGCATTACATGTTCCTATTATGCCTACCTATTGGACATGTAAAACGTTTTAAAACCTTAAAGTGACATATTTTAACTCTTGATCCTTGGTATAAGTGCTGTTTGCAGACATTCATGATGTCAGACACTAAAGACTTTTACATTACACCACTACAATTGCTGTGTCACCATACCCTGATAACATGTCTGTGTATGGTACTGATGCTGGAATATGTAAATAAGGGCATGTTTTCAAAATTAAATCATGTATCTGAAGGATCTGTAGGTTCAGTTATGTTCACATTTCATGTTCTCTTTGTCTCTAAGCATGTTGCTTGGTACATTGTGACTTGACTATTCAAACACAAAGAATCTGGCGTTCTCGGGCAATAACCATATACACTACATAAGACTGGTGTAGGGGGATTCTTTCTATCTCCACCCAACCTCTGCTGCTCGGTTATACAGTCTAACCCAGTCCTCTGTGCCCATTTCTCTAGTATTTTTTTTTAAAAAGGAAAAGGATGTAAGTCAGATCACTCGTAAAACAACATACCCTCTATAATTAAGTGTATGTGTACCACAAAAGAAAAAATGTGTGGAGAGATGAGAAAGTACCTCACGTGCGCACCACCAGAGGAGCTACTGGCAGGTTCTCACCAGCTTGCCCACGTTTTTGTCATCATCGGTAACTTTCTCATGTAGAAAAGAAATTGCGTGTCCAGTGAGAAAAGGTGTCAAAAAGAGTACAGTGAAAAGAAATGGAGACCCCGTGAAAAACACGAGACAAAGTGTCTCGAATAAAATTGAGCTACACTCACGTATATGGTTATACCCTTTTTAATCCGAAGTGTGAGTTTGCTCAGCATTAAAAACACAGCATGTTGTAAACCACTTCAAGGAAGGCCAACATGTTTCATTGCCTTTATCTCTTTGCGGCAAATTCGTCAGGGCATTCGAGGTCAGCAATCACCTCCCTGGACATCTGACTTTGAATCACGAGTGACTAGTGAGAACCACGGGCCCACATACCAGCTCCCACTCAGTCAAGAGGGTGTATATCTCTTATACTTTAATCCCTCTTAAAGCACAGCCGTTGCTTATAGGTTCATCGCTACCCGATGACCGTCAACGCCAGGTTGAGATACTGCGCGATATTTAATCAATATTGCATCTGTAACATGTCCTACGGGTTGATTCGGCGCTCGTAGTCCTTTCTCCACTGTAGTGGGACTGGTTCGTTAGTACGAGATGTTGTGATAGAGCACTACTTGATGCTACATCATTTGATAAAGGACTACGAGCGCCGAATCAACTGTAATTCGTGCGTTAGTAAGTGCTACATTTTTTTTACACAAGAGTACCACTATTTGGGACTCATATCTACAATTTATCTTAATTACAATTTTTGACGCACCGTCTACAACAGAAATAGAAAATGCTGAAAAGCACTTCCAAGTCGTATTGCGTGTCCTATAAGACTTAAACTTTGCGTCCATACTTCGTGACATTGTTCTCTCCGAATATCCGAGAGTTCGAAGAAGTTTCTTCAATTCTGAGCCACAGAAATTTTTCTAAGCCTTGAAAAAGTCGTATAAACGATGAAACACGTGTCGGCTGTCTTCATCTACGATACGTACCTTGTGTCAACAGAATCAAGACTTCCAAAGATTATTTGCCTTTTGTAAAAACTTCTATGAATACTTGTTTTGTATTGTAAATATTACACCAACTTGGGTTTATTAAAAAACAAACTGACTACAAGGTCAGTTGCAATACTGTACAGTGGTTGTGCTCTGTAATCTTTTTTGTAATTGTACTATGTATGGGGAAATTTTTGTCCATATAGGACAACACTGATAAAGGGCACAGTGTTTTACATTGAGCACGCCTAGATTACTATTAGATCTTTAATAACACTGGGGGAAGACATAACGGAGGTGCTGACTAGGTCTCTCTTCACCACTGCCATTTGTTCTAGAACCCTTCATGTCCTACGGGTTGTGCCATGACCTGGTTGTGTCCATCTATCATGTTGTGACAATGTACATATACTCACAAGACAGTAATGTACTCCTTCATAGTGATGTGTTACCAATGTTGTGCACACTTGCTTCTTTGCCTTTTTCAACATCATTACAGTTATTACATTATTTATTCAAAGTAACGACATTACCACTTTTTTGGGTGCAGAGTGATTTATTTGAGTGCATAATGTGAAGATATCAGTGCACATCATGGTGGTATCATCAAGAAACCTAACAAACGTAGATAAGTGCAGATAGTAGTTGGTAGTGTTTGTAGATGAGGTATTCCAAAGTAGATGCACAGTTATGTGAGGCCATAGTCCAACTTAGACCCTCCAGACAATGTGGGAGAGTTCTGTGATAGTCAACAAAGTGAATGGTTGGCACACAATGGAGGATATCAGGAGCAAGTAGTCACTTCCTGGATGTGATGCGTACACATCTGTCAGTCACTGTTTCTTCTTTGTACGACCGACTCTACGTTTTTCAGGGGGATCCTCAGGTGCAGGCGGCTGCGGTGCAGGTGTCTCTCCGCCAAAGTCCACATCCCTCCCTGTGGCTGTTGCAGATGTTGTTGCAGTGGATGTGGTAGGCACACAGGAAGGTGTGGAGATGTTGGTGGCAATCTTGTGTAGGGAGGTGGCAATGTCCCTATACACCTCAGTCTGTTCATCCATTTTTGACATAAACCTGTCCAGTTTTTCATTTTGGGCTGCCTGCTGCTGTTGCATAGTCCTGAGGATCCCTATGACCTGGCCCATCTCTCCTTGTGAATCCTCATATGCATTGAGGATTCTGGAGAGGTTTGGGATCTCCACATCATTGGCACCAGCTGCATGATGTTGCCAATCCCCACGACACCTCCCACCACCCCTACCCACCCAAGCAGGACCAGTTGGTGCTGGCACAGTCAACACGGAGCCTCCTTCATCGTTGTCATTGGTGTTGTTGGGTAACTTAAGAGTGCCCCTTGTTGCTGTGATATTGGTGGTCTCCTGGGATGCTGTGTCCATGTGGGTAGGGGTCAGCTGGGTGTTGGCAGCTGAGGCAGGAGTGGTTGCAGAGGATCGGTGTGTTAGTGCCACTGGTGCTGTGGGATAACCCATGCCAGAAGGGCCAGGTCTGTTGTCATCATCAGAAGAACGATGAGAGTCATCAACGCCGGAGGGCTCTTGGTCGATCGGAGTCTGGGCCTGGCTGTCCTGGATGGTTCCAGTGGTGTCCTCAGCTGGCCCTGTAGGTACAGACATGACACAATGACTGATGTGAATGTCCACTGCCCCTCCAAACAGACACATTACACAGACTGACAAAGCTCATGATAAGTAACTGTAAATAGATTTTACTCCTTCATCCATGATGCAGACCTTTTTTTTGTGATGACTACATTTTTGAGACAAGAGGGGGATTGATGGTCATGTGCAGGTATGTGCCTAAATGGGCCTGTTGTGTTTAATTCACATTACATGTTGGAAGACATTGACTGGTTTTTGACACCCTATGGATGACACAGGTGTGTTTAGGTTGTCCACATATTTAGTTTCAAAATGAGATACATACACTTTATCTCCCTTGTGTGTACTCTTTTTGTGCCTGGGTACTGGTCTTAGTACATGTGTTTAGCAGTCACATTGGTGTGTCTGCCTACACACTCACATTCTGTTAACTTAGCATGATAGGTGTGGGAATGGAGTGATTGAGGTGTTTCTTGTTTTCATCTCATTCTATAAATGTTAATGGCTGTGAGTATGAAAATTGTGTGACAGTTTAACTTTGTGTCTACACAGATCATGTACTTTGTACATTAACTCCATGGTCAAATGATTTCACAAACTCACCTTTCTGCCATTTTGTGGCACAGAACTGTGAAAAACTGATGTTTGAGTGCTTGTTCTATATTTGTGAGACTTACAACCCTCCTCCCACCCAGCCCCACCATGCCACACGGAAGAGTGTTGTCCAGCCAATGTTTGTGAGTGTATGTGAAAGATATTTGTCTATGTTTGCTGGTCTTTGTGGCACATAGGCAAATGTGGTAGTTGTGATATGTTCAGACAACATTCCCCAGTGTCTGCCATCTTGCAAGTACACATGAACTCAATGAGAGATAGACATAGCCCACAATGAAGTGGTTGTGCTGTGTGTGTCGAAGTGTTTGCTATTCTTCCAAGTCCCATTAGTGCCACTCCTACATACACCTTCATGCCCAGTGCTAACAGGCAAACAGGACATGGGCTTAGCTCACAGTTTGTCTGAATGTCATGGCCAGCTGTCTGGCACTGGGAACTGGTTTCTGACTTGGAGACAACTTGCCTCATGGCCTTGTGCACCACACAACATGCCACAGTCTGCCATTTCATATTTTTATGTCCACTCACTGTCAGGTAATCACGGTTTTTAGTGGTCTTATATGGCTGTTTCTGCAGATGAGTGTTTACAATGGACAGACACCCCATCAGGCCATGTACTACGCACACTCTTTCTAGCATGCAAATGCAGCACCCCTGGAAATATGCTTTCCTGCGAGTGTGTGGATGTGTACAGACAGAGCTGGCTGACACTGGTGCCTGGTGTTTTGAGCACAAGTCAATGTTGGTATTTGTTCTATGATCAGACACCAGTGCCCCGTGTCATGCATCCTGCTAGTAAAATCTAAATCACTGTGTTTACGCTTAGTTCATGTTGGTCTGTTAGTGATGTTGATGAAGGTGTATGTTGTCCACTGCCTGATGTGATTAGTAGTATTTTAAAATGATCCTCCTCCCAGCAGCTCAGCTAAGTCCTCTGTGACTTTGGCTAACTGGCAGTGATGGTAAGTGTTCTGACAAGGCTGCAGACACTGGTGTATGGTGGTAAATGTGAATCTAAATCACATAAAAGGAGTTGTGCACAAAACCCCATGCAGCAGTGTCAGGCATCTTGCCAGCACATTGCCACTCACTGTCAGGTAAGCAGAGTCCCATATATGCTATTTGGGCTATGTAGGAAGGTGTGTTGAGGCCAGAGCATGATGGTAGATGTAGTCATGGCAGACACTCCTCCTCCCAACCAGCACAACCAGCTCATCTGTGGCAATGGCTATTTGACAGTGAATGTAAGTGTACTAACAGGATGGCTGACACAGTTCCATGATGTTTTGTGCACAGGCCCTTGATGGAAGTTGGTTTCAAGATCAACGCTATGCAGCAGTTTCAGCCACCTTGCCAGTACACTTATCCTCACTGTAATGTGAGCATATGCCCAGAGGAGCTTGCATGGCTGGGTGTGTGGATGAGTATTTTCAATGGCTACAAGTCACATCAGGCCTTGTCCCACACACACCTTCACACCCAACAGCAAAAGGCTATCTGTAACTCAGCTTCCCTGACAGTGAGTGTGAATGTACTTGCAAGTTGTCTGACACTGATGACTGGTGCCTATGTGTCCACAAGCAGGATGTAGTTGTACAGACAGATGTCCCCAGTGTCAGCCATTTTGTCAGTAGAGTTCAAATCGCCATCAGGTATGCATGGTTCGTGTTGGTCTGGTTGTGCTGTTTGTGAGTAGGAGTGTTTGCCATGACTCCATCTCCCATCATGCTCCGTACTCCACACACCTTCATACACATCCTAAATATCTTACCTGTGAGTCTACTTTCCTGGCAGTGATTGGCAATGTGCTTCAGAGATGTCTGACACTGGTGTCTGATTTGTCCACTCTCCAACAGTTCCTTGAACTCAAAACATCAGTCCGCAGGGCCAGACACCTTGCCAGTACATGCTCATTGACTGTAATGGAAGCTCATTTGTATGTTGTCTTGTTGGTCTGTGTGTGAGGATGAGTGTTTGCACTGACTTCACCACCCATCATGCCCTGTCCTACACACACCTTCCCAGCCAGCACAGACAGCAGACCTGGATCAATGCTATCCCTGATGCTGAATGAAAACTGTACTATCAAGATGGCTGACACTGGGAAGTGGTGTGAGGAGCACAAGGCCATGATATGAGTTGTGGACAACTCTGACACCATGCACAAGTGTCAGACATCCTGCAAGTACACTTCCTCTCATTGTCAGGACACCACTCTTCCTGGCGGCCTTGTTGGTCTGTGTGTGAAGGTGTGTGTGTGGGATAGAGCCTGATAGGTGATGTTGCCAGTGCAAACACTCCTCCTCCAGCACTACCCAACCAGGTCATCTGGGCCTATGACTACCTGACAGTGAATGGAAGTCTACTATAGAGTTGTCTGTGACTGGTGCGTGTAGTTTGAGTTGACTACAACTCCCATCAGGCCTTGTGCTCCAGACAGCATGCAGCAGTGTCAGCCATGTTGCTGGTACTTTTCCACTGACTGAGAGGCTCGCATAATCCCAGTATGTCTGTGTGGGCTGTGTGTGGGGAGGAGTGTTTGCAGTGACTACATGGCCCATGGTGCCTGTGGCCAGACCCACCTTCCAGCCATCCCAAACTGCATACCTGTGACTGTGCTTTCCTGTGAGTGAGTGGAAAAATCCTGGGCCAAGATGTCTGAGACTGGTGCGTGTAGTTTGAGTTGACTACAATTCCCATCAGGCTTTGTGCTCCAGACAGCATGCAGCAGTGTCAGCCATGTTGCTGGTACTTTTCCACTGACTGAGAGGCTTGCATAATCCCAGTATGTCTGTGTGGGCTGTGTGTGGGGAGGAGTGTTTGCAGTGACTACATGTTCCATGGTGCCTGTGGCCAGACCCACCTTCCCAGCCATCCCAAACAGCCTACCTGTGACTGTGCTTTCCTGTGAGTGAGTGGAAAAGTACTGGGCCAAGATGTCTGAGACTGGTGCGTGTAGTTTGAGTTGATTACTACTCCTATCAGGCCTTGTGCTCCAGACAGCATGCAGCAGTGTCAGCCATGTTGCTGGTACTTTTCCACTGACTGAGAGGCTCGCATAATCCCAGTATGTCTCGGTGCGCTGTGTGTGGGGAGGAGTGTTTGCAGTGACTACTTGTCCCATGGTGCCTGTGGCCAGACCCACCTTCCCAGCCACCCCAAACAGCATACCTATGACTGTGCTTTCCTGTGAGTGAGTGGAAAAGTACTGGGCCAAGATGTCTGAGACTGGTGTGTGTAGTTTGAGTTGACTACAACTCCCATCAGGCCTTGTGCTCCAGACAGCATGCAGCAGTGTCAGCCATGTTGCTGGTACTTTACCACTGACTGAGAGGCTCGCATAATCCCAGTATGTCTGTGTGGGCTGTGTGTGGGGAGGAGTGTTTACAGTGACTACATGTCCCATGGTGCCTGTGGCCAGATCCACCTTCCCAGCCATCCGAAACAGCCTACCTGTGACTGTGCTTTCCTGTGAGTAAGTGGAAAAGTACTGGGCCAAGATGTCTGACGCTGGTGCTATTTGTTTGGATCAGATGGCCTATCTGTGAGTTTTTGAGAAGTATGTACATGGTTATAGTTTGTTGCATCATCAATGTAATTTGAGGTATTTTTTGTAGAAAATCTGACATACACATCACATGCTTTTAGAATCTAGTACATTTTATATTATTGAACTGGCCTTAGTTTAACTGTATCATTTAAAGTGCTGTCTCTAGAGGTGTGATTAAACTTCATTTGAATGTGGATTGTGTACTCACCAGACTCTTGTGATCCTGGGATTCCGTAGACGCCCTCTGGCAGAAGGATGTCACGCACCTTCTCCTCCCAGGAGGTGAAGTAGACAGGTTGTGCAGGAGGGCCACCGCCAGTCTGCTGGCTTTGGAAATGTTCCCTGGCCATCAGCTTCTTGACCCTCCTTCGCACATCATAGTACCTGGTCCTGATATCTTCCATTGTGCGCAGGCAAGATGCTTGAGCATTCACCTTGTTAACTATCCTCTCCTACATCCTATTTCTCTTGGCAAGGGGTGTCTGTTGGACTAGGTTACCAAATAACTGTGGCTCTACTCTGACAATCTCATCTACAAGCACTTCCAACTCCTTATCAGTAAAACGTGGATGCTTCCTTTTGGACATGGTGAGGGTGAGTGTGAAGGTGAGTGTGGATGTGAGTGTGAATCAGTAAACAGTTGTGTGATTATGTGTTTTTTTATGAAATAGTATCTGTGCTGGGTGTGTGGTGTGTGAGTGTGTGAGGTAGAGAGCAAGGAATGTCTGCTGGAAGCTCCTTGTGAGTATTGGCATTTGTGGCAAAGGATCATGGTCATGGTGTTGGCCCTTTATGTAGGTGGATTTGTGGGTGCGGTTTTATCTTGTTTTACTTTTTTTGGAGTTGCCAATGCTTTATTTGGGTGTTTTTGACTCCCCCCATTGACATTTCATACACGGACCGACACGGTTCCGTAACCGATTCTCCTGCAACACCATCTCACCCCGTGTTGATACGAGTCGGATTCTTGACCGGCATGCGAAGGTTGAACGTTTACAAACCTGTCGGTAGCATGGCTGCGGTTTACGGAGCATTCGTTCGGAATGCTAGCGTTCCGTACGAATCGGTTGTGTTTCACATGGGATGCATCGTACTCCGTTGAACGGAGGGCTCGTGGCCGAGTCGTATGGAAAGCATTACAAATCCGAGTCGTTCGGAATGCTTTCCGCACGACATCAGAATCGGGCCCATAGTTGGAACACTGCTGGGGGATGGTTTTGCAGGGAATATAATGGTTTGAATTGTAGAGGGGTTAAATGGCTAAGGGAGCTGGACGAAGGAGGGTGAGGTGTATGATGTACCTCCAATAAAGATAGAACTGTTTATATAACCCAAGTGTGTGCTGTCCATCCTTACACAATGCCATTCTACACTTGGTAAATTGATATTTCTATAAAAGAGGCAATAGAAAACATTGTGTAAAAGGGAGATAAAATTTGCAAAAGAAGACAAAGTGCAGCAAAGTCTGAAAAGAGACCGCATCACGTGGACAAGTACATATATTGGAGGTCTCACACTGACCTTGAGGAAAACATTATATATCTAATAGATCCTAGCCTAACCTGGATCAACAGCATATGCTCCCAAGATCCTGGAACTGGGTTCAAATAGGACATTACCCAAAGAAAGTTTTACCAAACAATAGTCTCTCACAGAGGGCTTCATTAATTCACTGTCCTCCCTATTGGCCCTTCTAACTGACATGAATTGTTCACTTAAACATTCTTTATCTTTCTTGCAAAGATCAGAAGGTCTCTTAAAAATAGAAGGGCAGCCAAGAGCAATGGCTGTATCTCTGATGTAGTTGAGCCATGGTATTTTATTTCCGTAGGGACATGAGAGACAGTCTAGGATAAACTCTTTATTTAAGCTAGCCTGCTCATTGCACCAGCTTGAGACCCACAAAAGAAGGGGGGCAAGTATAATCAAATCCTCAACATAATCCAGATGTAGTTCCTGGTGAGCAAGAAATTGCAGTGTTGTCAAGGGAGTCCTTAGAATACGTCAGCACACTCTGTTTTCTTCAACTTGGATTCAACCTACATCCCTATAACCCCGTACGCCTGCTCCATAATTAGGATGGGAATTCATTTTCTCTTATGAATCTCAAGTAAGGGGTGTATGGGCTTATTCCCAATGGAGGACTGCCTTCAAGAAAAAACTTTTCCTATCAGTAGCACAGGGGGCTCAAGTGTAAGAGCTATAGAACATCAGGCCAAGATAAGGAAACTGAGTCACTTTCTTAATGTTTCTGTCGTTAATGCTCATACAGCGGGTTTTCAAATTTTTGGGGCCACAGACCATGATAAAAGTTTTGAAAAGGTTTGTCTCCAAGCCAAGATGTTTCATGTAAGACACAAAAAAGGCAAGCAATAAAGTAATGCCGTTTGGTGTTCTGGCAAGCAGAATGGCAGCATCTGCATACAAAAGTGCAGGAATGTTTTTTGTTAATAACTGGGATATCCAACTCCAGATTCACAGGAATGGATTATAACCCATTTATATAGAGCAGAGACAAAATAGGAGCCAGCACGCATCCCTGCGGACCTCTCCACCTTGGTGTAAAAGTATCAGTATATTCACCTCCCTCCCCATATCTCACAGAGGCAAATAAATCCAGATGCAACAATTTCAAAAAGACCACAAACCCACCTTCAAGACCCATGGTTTTGACCTGTTGACATAGTCGAAAGCACTGGATAGCTCCATAAATGCTAGATGGAGAGAGCTACATTTTGAAAACTTATTTTTACTCATTAGTTTGCCTGGGTGAATATCCCCGCTCCGTTTGTGTAGTTTGCAGAGTTTTTCCCACTCTGGGTAGAGCACGGAGTTCCGAAAAACGCAGCATAGCAGCACAGAGCAACATTAAGTTGGCATATGCGAGCAAGGAAAATACAATGCTAGAGCACCACCGGGCGAGACTTCTCAACATGGGCGGTTGTGGCAGGTCGCTACCACTCGCGTTAAAGAACCTGCCGCCTGCGTTGAGGAAGCTGCCACTAGATTTGGAACATCTACTCAAGCTCAGAAAAAAGCTGTGCCCTCTTGCACTGCGCGTGGTGCCATTTGCCCTGATTTTACAACAAAGGACAAACACCTGGTGCTAAAAATCAGCACGACTTACCTCACTCCGCCACTTGCAGCAGAGGTTTTTGTCATTCTGCCCAGGCCTACACATTAGAAGGCAGGTATAAACATTAGTTAGTTGACCCGAGCCCTTTCCTAAACCCATATTGAACCAAGGACAGAGTATTATTCCCCATGGTCCAAAATAACAGCCTATACAAGACAATTCTGCCAATGATCTTTACCATGGAATCAAGTAGGGAAATGGGACAGTAACATTTCGGCTCCTGAACCTTCCTCTTTTAAAGACAGGCACAATTATAACTGTACGCCAGGAGGTTGGAACACCTGTCTGGCACACAAAATGTATAGTATTAGCAAGTACCAGGGGCCAAAACTCTGGAGCTTCCTAATAAAGCTCCTTAGGTTCCTCATCTGGCCCTGGGGCCATTTTGGAGGGTCCATAGAGTATGGGTTCAAATACTTCCTCTATAATGAAATGTCCAAGGGAAAAAAACAAAAGATAATAGGATGCCAGATAGGTGCATACTAAGCGACCCCTCGAGTCCTGGGATGCTCACATTGCAGGGAGGGGAAGTAAAGGGTGGAAGGGATGAAAACGCACCTAATGTGCCACTAAAGTCACCAACCACTAAAAGATTAATACTAAATCCAGACACATATTTCTATTAACCACTTTAACAATTAAATCAAATAAACTACGAAAGTTCTGGTTATCCTTGGCAGAAAAGTCGTTATTATAGAAGTTAATTCAAACTAACCCACATTTGGATCCCCATCTCAAGTTAAAAGACTGTAAATGTTCCCCTCAGCAGTAAGCATCTGTATGCTGCAGTCAATAAGACATTAAACCAGGAAGCCAGGCCCACTTTTGCCTGGCCAGAAGCAACTGGTAATGCTGGCAAATTGTAACATGTATAACCATAAAAAAATCACGAAATAAAATGCTAATGAATGAGCCTGTCCTCAATCTGCACTTTGGAAGATAAACCTGCTTTGTTCCAACTCAGCAGCTTTCATTTAGAATCAGAGGATAAGGGCTGTGAGGAGGCCTGGTCCAGTTCAGAAGGCACAGAATAAGAGGTGATGGTTGAACACAGCAGCTTGCCCTTCGAAAGGCCTGCCAGGTACGGGTACTATTTCAAGAGTTTTTTTGCCTGCGAGCAAATCCATGCAGCTAATTAATCCCATAGGTGATGCAGAGTTGACTGAGGTCGCAGGTACGAATGGAGGCCATGTAGTTGTAAGGCAGGCAGTGTCAGCAGCAGACGGTATAAGCGAGACCTATTTTTAATTCTAATCCGGCTCCCTGCGGATTGTAAGTCAATATCCCCAAAATCAGACAGCGCCGTAAATCTATTAGCAGATAAGAAAAGTACAACTGAAAAAAGTAATTATTAAATGGATTACATGAGAGGGATCCAAATGCCTGTAAAAAAAAACCTAGCTGTAATAATTTGATTAGCAGTTCTGATCTAGCTTGAGACATTATCTCGCCCCAAAGTAGGGCCACCAGAAGTTAATAGAAGTTAATAGTACAGTCCTCTTGACACCTCTTTGGCAGGGGGACCCACCCACCTAACTCTGTGGACCAGGAGAATCTCTCTATAAAAGCTAGAATTGCACTTGATATTAGAATGAAACCAGTGAGATATGAACTCTATTTACCCAGACGCTAGGCACGTAACGTTGACCAACAAAGTAGTAGTGGGCAGAGTATGCAGACGGATGAATCACAGAAAGGGGGGGTGGATGGCAATCATGCTGACTATCAATTAGTGTCTGAAAGTCCGATCTGGCTTTTTCTTGAGGTAGGATGCTGCCCCCGACAGATGGCACCAGAATTGGTTCCATAAGGCAGAGTCTCTATACCACTGGGGTGGGGCCCAGTGGAGGAACTCTGAGAACCCAGGAGGTTATGGCTGTATTAACACTAGGACTAGATGGCGGGCTAACCTGCCTTACCGCACACCCCTCCCCAAGATCGCTCAAATGTTTTTCAATGGAGGCTAGCAGATCAATAATAGGGCAAAGATTTATCCCGAAATGAATGCTAAGCCTATCACTTAAAGAGTCCAATAAAGCAATGCATAGAGTGGGCATGGCTCCACGCTTGATAGCCTGATCCGAGGATACTAAACTTTCAGAGTCACATAACCTGGACTTCTGCACCTGTTTCCTGTGGTAAGCAGCAGGGCCTACTCCGGTTGATCGCTGGCCAGCCTTTGTATCAATGGACCCCTCCTAAAGGGCTTCTGGTGCATTCTCTGATGCATTAACAGAGGTACAGGAAACAGGCCAGTTAAGGGAAGATCCACACAAGCCAGTTAATTGAAGACCCACTCTGAGGTTGAATACCTTGGAAAAGTCCAGTACCATCTGCAGGGAGAAAGAGTCGTCGCTCTGTCAGTTCAATCTCTTTCGAGATGAGCCCAGAGCACGTGCTAGAAAACCATCAATGGCAGTATGCCTGTTAGCCTGCGACAGAACTGGTGCAGTTGATAAAACCTAAGCGCCTGTGTAATAATAGCCCCAAATGTCAGTCAAAAAGGCCCCACTTTAAACAATGTTCAGTCAAAGACATGAAATGGAAAGTACCTGGAAAACAGAAAGTTCCAACGGAAAAAACCAAGGGAAGTGGCCCAGCCCAGCCTCTTCCTGGTGATGACGGGTGAAAATGGACCCACCCATGGCACAGAGTTCACCCGGGCACAGCCCGTGCACGCATATGCATGCAGCGGGAAGATGAGATGTGCTTTGTGCACCAAAGTGCCCCCCGTCCACCTCCTCCTTTGACTGCACGAGTGTTCTGGGGCTTGTAGTCCCCAAGGCGTAGTCCGTCTTTGTCCCCACTGAATAATCAACTGAATCAACCCAGAGAGTGCTGTTCGAAATACATGTTTTATTCACTATATCAGATTTTTTTTCTCAAGTGGCTGAAGGAAGGTACTTGTGAATTTATAGAAAATGTCTCCTCACATTGTAGCTTCTGGAGCACTTAGCACAATTTCCCTGAGAAAAACATGAGAAAAAAACATTTCTATCGAATATGAATTATCAAATCTCAGTAGATTGTTAGCATTTTAAACATGTTGATATCACACACCTCACCTTAGTTTCTTCAATTACTATAGCATGGACAAAACATTATTTCTATTGCAACTAAACAGTTTTCTCTCCACTTTTATATGCACCCTTTTGGGACTCTGAAAAACAGGTTTTCACTACAATGTCTGTCATTGGGATGAAAATGCTGGAGATTTAACAACAAAAAAGACAGTTTTTGAGCTTCTTGTAATCTTCAACCAAAATAGTCCCATGAAAAACGTACCCTGTAACAGTTTTGTCAGTTTCATATCAAATTTTATGAGGGTGATTTCCAATAGCAATATTATCAAAAGGAGAGGGAGCACCCAAAAAGTTGTTGGCTGAGGTGGAGTAGGGTCCTCATCTTTTCTTCGAGCCCTTTGATTCCAACCCTTGAGTGCCCTCCTCTTTCGATCATAATAGTATTGTACTTTATGATGCTGCAAAATTTGCCCTTATCAAGGTTGTTCTCAAGTACAGAAACGGTAATGCTTCCTATACCTTGATACAAAATGTATTTGTAAAGTGGAAGGCTTTGTTTACTAGAGTGGTATGGGCCAGTGCTCGCAACGAGAATTAAAATGGAGATGCTTTCTAGAGACTGAGAAGTTGCGTTCTCATGATTCCAGACCATCAATGATAACTCCTAACTGCTAAGATGCAACATATAGTAGATTGGTTCTTTTCCATCCAAACATACCCCCATGTTTCAGATGGGGACAGTCGGGTAGATACCTATGCGGCTAAAACCGGACAAAATAAGCCAAGTTGACAATGCACCAATTGACTGTACCATTAATGTGTGGCTGGGGGAGCTGCACCCATACAAGCTCCTACTAAGGGGTCGAGTACGATCTCGCTAGGAAAGCCCTCCGTACGACTCGGATCCGGAGGGCTTTCCTAGCGAATTGTGCTCCGCGAGTCCGAGCGACTGATTCCGATGCACCAGTCTGGTGACGGACTCGGTTTGCTCGGACTCCCATTGAACTCTATGAGAGCCTGTATACTGAATGCGTACTCAGGCTCCCATAGCAAAAAGGGGTGGGTGGGGAAAAGCGTACACCCTGTGGCGAGCACCCCATGGTGCCCGCCACACTGTGCATGCATGGAAAAGGGGGCCCCATGGGACCGATTCAGAGGGCCCCGGGTAAAGGGGGGCCCGCTACAGCCCCCCAAAGTCAGATTCCCACAGCTGTTTTGTCTCGCTGAGACCGAGTAGATACGGCTGTCTGAATCGTGCATCGTACTCGCTCGTTTGGAAGCCAGCTCCATTGCGTGGCACGATTCGGCTGCGAATGGGTTGTACTGACAGGATCGGGTTCGGAAATGATTCGGTCGACGTGGACGAGATCTTTGCATCGTACTTGGTCGTTCGGAACGGGGACAGATTCGGTCGGAAACATAGGCTCCAAATCGGATTTGCTCGTTCCGGAACCTGTCTAGAGACTTTCATAGCAAGTTCGTACTCGGCCCTCTAAGCCTAAAAGGGTAAGGGTGTGTCTTCCTGCATAAGGATCATGAATATTTAGCTGATTTAGCACAAATAATTACCCAGTGCCCATATAGCTCCTAAGCCATAAATGGAAAAGGATGTAGTAGAGCTCTTTTATGAGAATCAGTGGACTGCAAACTGTGACCAAAATAAGATTTTATTTAATATCTGATCTCATATCATGCAAAATAAATTCCTTACCAGATGCTACGTTACTTTGAGTTACAGTAGGAAAACTCAGTATATGATCCCATTTAACAACTGCACTAATGAATTTCAATTTGTTCCACCTGATACTGCTATGTTGTTCCATAACAGAATGCTTTGGAGTTGTGATTGGCGATGTAGCAGCAATTATTGGACATTACTTGCTTGGGACATGATGATTGGTACTAATCTGCAAGCTTTTCAGGGTCCCAATGACAAAGATCTTGGGCCTATTCACAAAATAAAATCTACACATGTAAATGTAATCTTACGCTTTCTAGTACATTTACTACTTTGGCTGTTCACCATCTCCAAATGTAAGTTTACTGCAAACTGTAGAGTCACATGTTGCTTCCCCATGAAATAGAGGGTGGAGACAAAGTGCAATGTTACTACTAGTAACTTTTCACATGTAAGCAGAGCTCTCTGCCATCAGGGTGGATATCTCTCCATGGCATACTATAGAGAGGTTTTGCTAAGTTAATTAAAATATTTTAATGTTAAACAATAATGTAAATCAATTGTATATATTTATTTCAACTGTAGAACAAAATAAATAAAAAAATGCAACAGCACTATTAATTGAATTTTGAATACTTAATTACTTTTTGCTTTTTTGCAAATGTACCCTTTCTCTACCTGACTGTTTGTGTCTGTACCTTCACCTGCAAAAATGGAATTTGAACTCCTCAGTCTGGAGAGCTACACAGTGGCAGAGGTGAAATTTTGTAAGGAGAGGGGGCTTACCACCAAAAATGAACTCCAAGAAGTCGGAGCTGTGAAAGGCTCTGAGGGCATGGGCTGAGGCCCACCAATTGCCAGTCATGACAGTTGGCCAGGATGAAGAGAATTATTATTATTATTATTATTAATTAGCATTTATAGAGCGCATGGCTACCCAAAGGCATCCCAGCGCTGGCGGCAATTAGGGCTAATAAGGGAAGGCTAGCAGGTACTCTTCTGGAATAGCCATGTTTTAAGACCCTTCCGGAAAGAGAGGTGGGTAGTTTCATGGCGGAGATTGAGAGGGAGGGAGTTCCACAGTCCAGCTATGTTATATGAAAAGGAGCGGCCTCCACTCCACTGCCTGTTAATTTTAGGAGTACAGGCTAGATTTAAATTCTCCGAGCGAAGAGATTTCCTGGGGAGGTAGGCGGTGATCAAATGCTGATTGATTCTGGGGCCTGTGCCCATAAGGGTCTTATGAGCAGTACATAAGGCTTTAAAGGAGATTCTTTCCTTTATTGGTAGCCAGTGAAGGGCTTTCAGACTGGGGCTAGCTGACTGCCTGCTACTGCAGCCTGTCAGAAGTCGTGCTGCGCAGTTCTGGGCCACCTGGAGTTTCCTTAGAGTGGACTTTGGGGCTCCCAGATACAATGAATTACAGTAGTCCAGCCGCGAAAGAATCAGGGCCTGGACTACTATTTTCTTCGCTTCAGTGGGTAATAGGGGGAGGACCTTCCGTAGTTTCCTAAGGATGCCGTGACACGCCCCCGTCACTGCCACTGCCTGCTGGTCAAATTTAAGTGAGTCATCCAGCCACACACCGACGCTCTTGATCTTGGACTTCGGAACTGGAGGGGCACCCAGGCACTGAGGCCATGATAGTGTGGGAGTTAGCTTGGCAGTGTTGCCCACATACATGATTTCTGTTTTTTCTCCATTCAGTTTAAGACAGGAGTGTTGCATCCAGGTGGCTACTTTTCCTAGGCAGAGCTCCAGGTCTGTAGGGTCAGTCCGTGGATGATTAAGAGATATCACCAGCTGAGTATCATCCGCGTAGGTGACCACTTTGATCCCATATGGCTGGATGACCTCCGCCAGTGGCCTCATATATACGTTAAATAACGTAGGACTTAGGGAAGATCCCTGGGGCACTCCATAATTCAGAGGGAGAGGGCTGGAAATGGATTCCTTCGAAAAGACCTGAAAAACTCTGCCATTAAGGAATGATTGAATCCAGGAGATAGCACTTCCTGCTACCCCGAATGATGTGGAGTGTCCTGAGATACAGCAGTCAGCTGAGGAGGATGACTTGTCTCCTGAGTTGGAGCTCCCTACCATAGCAGAGAGCAGTGTGTTTTCTCAAGGCCTGTCCCCAGAGAAGCTGGTGGACAGGAAGGATGAAAGGGAGTTTAGGCTGCAGTTGGCCCAGTTAAAAATGAAGGAAGAGAAATTGGCCATGGAGGAAAAGAAGTTGGCCATGGAGGGGGGAGAAGAGGAAAATGGCTCATGAGATAAGCCTCAGAGAGCGGGAAATAAAAGCTAGGCAGGCAAAATCCAGCAATGTTTGTAGCAGCATGCCTACAGTGCCCTCTGGAGGCAAGAGAGTCCACATCCCTAAAGGTCTAGTGCCTGACTTTGTTCTATGGGACACTATTGACAAATAGTTTGAAGCTTATGAGGTAGCTTTACAGATGCAGAGAGTACCTGAGGAGTCTTAGGGAGCTAGCCTCTGGAACCATATTCCTAGTGATTGGAGGGACACCCTGCTAGCCCTAGAAAAGGGGGACAGTATGAAGTATCCCCCATGAAGGAAACCATTATCAGGATATATGGCCTCACCCCTGAAATGTACAGGCAGAAGTGTAGGAACAGTCGGAAACTGGCCCATCCTCCCCTGGGAGGATTATGTGGAATCCTTTTGCAAGGCACTGGATGGTTGGGTGAAGGGAGATGATTTGTAGGAATACCAAGGGCTGTATACCTTGATTGCAAGGTATCACATGTTCAGTCTTTGTTTTGCAGATCTGTGTCAACACCTTTTTGATAGCACTCTGACTGACCCTAGGCAGTTTGCTAAAGAGGTGGACTACTGGCTCAGCACCAGTTTCCACTAGAAGGTATATGGGGGGATCACCACAAGGGTGGGCGGAGTCCCCACCAAAAGAAGGAGGTGGAGACAAATATAACAACAAGGAATCCACTCCTGAACAGAAAAATAAACCATTCCCTGATAATACATTCTATGGGGAGGCTCCCCCTAAGTGCTATAAATGCCTACAGTTTCAGTACTACAAGGGGGATGCCAAGTGCCCCAATTGGGCACAGCCCCCCACTGTAGGACAGAGAGCAGGGCTGGGGAGTGTAACGCTTGGGGAGGAGATTGCCCCTGATAGTATGGTGGATAGTCTAGAGGTAACCTTGGTGTTGCTAGGTGACGGAGAGAAAATGCCAAGGGCTCACCTGCCTAGTAACGCTAAGAAATGCCGGCAGTGGGTCACCCTCAATGGGCAGCGGGTGGAGGATCTGGGAGACACTGGAGACAGCATGATAACTGTCAGCTGTCATCTTCTGACCTCAGGGCAGGAAGTCTCTAATGCATTCCACTAGGTTATTCTAGCTGACAACCATGAGAGGCACTACCCAGTGGTTCTGGTTCCATTTCAGTGTGGGGGGTGGGGGGGGTTCTCGGTTTCCCTGAGTGTAGCTGTGAGCCAATCCATGCCTGAGGATTGTGTGCTTGGCAATGACCTAGAGCACACCATCAGGAAGGAGGTGGAGCTCAGGCACACCTGGAGATGTTAGGGTTGCCTGAATGGGTGTGCTTGACCACAATCATTTTTTAAATATTAGGAAAGGCAATGTGTTCACAACAGAAGAGTTTGGCTAATGCATTGAAAGCACATTGTAGGACATGTGAAGTAAATGTAAATGTCCAGTATTTGTAAAGCGCAACAAATTACCCAAGGGTGTCAAGGCGCTGGGGGCCGTCGGGAAGATTAAGAGAGCTATTGCCCAGAGTCACATGGTGCTGGGCTGATCTGCCGCTGGCACCGGGGATCGAACCGTGAGCCCCCGGGTTCTGGAGTGAGTTGCCCTGGCCGCTGCGCCACACCTCTTCCCATGTTTGTAGGCTTTTAAGTGGTGCATAGGAAAACTTGGTGGGTTCATCTGTAAATAGACACATTACAACGTGTGTTCCTGAAGAAAATTGTGCAAGGATATGGATTTTCACAAGCATCTGTCAATTAAAACGTGTGGTAGGATTTGCATCCGTCTATTTAATGTCAAATAACGAGTAAAACCTTAGGAAGAAATGTTATCCTGAATGTCATTGTATTTAGTATCTCCCATTTCAAACTCCGATGCTTTAATGTGGCAATCTCCATGGATCTAGCATCGCAAGACTGGTCAACCAGTGAACATTGAATTATCCTATATATTCCCCAAAATAAAGTTAGCATATCTCTATGTAGACCATGGAAGAATGTGCCCACAAGAAGAATGAAATGAATTTTCCTGACATTTTCCATCCAGACTGTGTGCTGCCCATAAATGTTTAACAGATGCCAGCAAAAGCCTAAAGTAAGCGGTGATAAATGGCGCTCTACCTTCTACTAAAGTGCACTTTTAAAAAACGGAAAGTAACTTCAACGCACTTCATTGTAAATAACCAACTGAGTGAGGCCTTTTATGTAGTTAATGGAAATGCAGTTTGACAGGCAAAAAAACAACTGCCTGAAAAAAAATATACGATAAATGTTCTGCTAAGTCTTTAGCAGTAACAGTGTAAAGTGCGGGTCTATTGACCTGTCTTCTGTATGCAGACTGAAAGCCTGGACTTTAAAAATCTTTTGGCTTTATCAGTTTTGACATTTAAAGAAAAGTAAGTTGTTTTCAAAAATAGATGTTTGCTAATGCATTAAAGACACTTTGTACTGTATGTTCGGCAAATGCCACAGCATTACGAATGTACGTTACAGAGCTATAATTTTGTTCAATCACTCATGCATGTGTTCAAAAAAGTCCCGCAGATTCTTCCCTATACAAAAAGGGTTTCCAAGTCCTCTTATAGCTATAATTGGTATGCTCTGGTTGTTTTTCTAATAGAAAAGCCACCAATGGAGTCCAAAAATGATGATTACAATTACTCCTGCCAGAAAGTTGTTTGTTCCTTGTTACAATCAAAAACAGACCATCTTGCTCATTCTTTAGGTTGTTTGTTTGGTTAACCATGTGTCAGTAAAAGAACCACGCAGCGAATCAGAAGAATAAAAGTATATGTAAGATGCATATTTCCTATAACTGTCTTACCTGGTAGTATCCTGAATAAGCTTCATTTCCCCGAGCTCTCTCATTTGTTTTTAATAATGCATTCCCGTGTAGTGACAAATGTACCGCGATTTGACCTTGGTCTATAGCAGTTCTAGCGATGGGTTAAGCCCCAACCTAAGCCATGATATAGCATGCACCCCTCAATTTGCTATATTACGTATCCCTAACAATGTTGATCTTTCCAGAGCTTAGCTGATGTATGCATTTTGGGGTTCATAATAGCTAAGAGGGATATTGCCAGGCAGTGTGGCAGCCAAGTCCCAACCAAGCAGAGATGGCAATGAGGTGTGGACATGTGTTTGGTTGCCGAGAGGATAGTGTACAAAGGGATAGGGTGCCCAAAGAAATTAGAAAAGGTGTGGGGCAGTTGGAAAACTCATTACGGATTAAATGGCAGGTCCGAAATCCAGTGCTAATAGGTAATCATTCTCCGATGGGTGAATAAGAAGGGAAAATATTGTCTTGAAGCTGATTTTGCTACTCAGGAACCTCGCATACACAAAACTCGATAGGCATGGGATGATGTTCTGTACTAGGTTGTTGGGGGGATTTGCGAACGCAGTTATACATAGTGCTGTGTAGGTTTGGTGCATATCTGAAGAATTATGGGGCATATTAGCAAGACCGGCGATAAAATTATCGCCGTTTTAGCGGCAGGAAACTGCCGCTAAAACGGCGATAATGGGCTTGCTAATATGCGTTATAGAATTCCAATAGAAGCCCAGGTTAGATGTGCAGGACATCTAACCTGGGCTTCTATTGAATTCTATAACGCATATTAGCAAGCCCATTATCGCCGCTTTAGCGGCAGTTTCCTGCCGCTAAAACGGCGATAATTTTATCGCCGGTCTTGCTAATATGCCCCTATATTTTAATATTTCTGGAAAACAAAAAGTAAGTGTGCTGAACGATAATACACTATTAACAACAATACAGTATCAGATGAGGCGCGATGCAATTAACAACATGAAATGCAATTTCTCTAATAACAATTAAAGCCCAAGAGTCAAACCCAAGACTCTCCGCCTACCTTGAGACATGGCCCTTCTCCGTTTCCAGTAATAGGACACCAGCTACCCTACTATTCAGGACATGGTATGGGCGTTCTACTTGAAAAGAAAAAGGTATGCAGTTCCTGTTGTGGGGAGGATAAGGAGGCAGGACAGGGGACTGGCAAGGTCCCTAACTACAAATTGGTAGTGTTGTTGGGAAAAGGGGGAGGACTGGGAAGTCCTTCCTTTCGGAATGAGGGCCCTCACACACTCAGCCTGCTGGGTGTCATGCTTCATCATCGGGCATGCTCCTCGTCGGGTCGGCGCTGCAATACCCGACGGGCACCCTATGCAGGGGCTCTTTGGCGGAGATCTTTTATTCCTTGCCGTATGGTGCAGTGGGTGTAAGGGGCCTTAGAAGTGTTGGAATGCAAGTGTTGTGAATTAAAACAGGGAAATGGAAGAGTCAGGTAAATTAGACTTTAATAATCCTGCCTTCCCCATGATTAAAAATGGAGTTGGCGACTCACTGCAATGATGCTGCAGAGTGTTGTGCTCAATCTCGTGTGGTCGACATGTTTCTTGCCTGTTTAGTCAGGTGGATCTAGCGGCAATTCCTCAGGACCTAGTGGAAATAGTAACTCTACACTAAAATATGGTGAGACTGTGATGTTCTAGCCTAATAATAACAAAAGTGGCACCAAGAGGTAAAGTACCTGTTGATGCAGCAGCCAATCTGAAATGAAAAATGGCAAAATGAAAGCAATTCATATCAGAGAACAATCATACTGTAAGAATCCTGCCCTCGTATCCCTCAATAGTGACACCAGATTGTGCACACTAACACGTACGGTGAGCATTGCTAAAAGTGGTCACGCTTGTCAACCAAAATTTGCCCCGCAGTGGTCGATACCTTTGTATGTATAAATGTGAAACACATCGGGTTCGAATCATGCGGTGGGTGATTAAAAAGAAGAAGTAGCAACTTGGTGAGGTAGAAGCAACTCACCTAAAACTATCTTACGATTGGCCCCATCAAATCACGGCAAGTGTTGGACACGGTAAGGTATTCGTGTCCTGGGGAGGGGGGGCCCAAAAGAAGTAAAGGTAGTATGAGCGTCTGGCATGGACACGCATTTGCTGGTAGATAGGGGTTGGTTGGTAGCGTTCTACAACACAAGGGAAAAAATTAGGTATATCTGCTATGAGTGTATGCACACACGCATTATTGTATGCACTTACACAACAATACACATATTTAGTTACTTTAACTTAAAGGTCTAGTTAATGTGCACCTTAAGCAGCATTGGCTTTACTATTGACATCATCAATTGGTTAACTGAAGAAGCCCTCCTGCTTATCAAGGAGTACATTAAATGTATCAGTGCAAAGAGAAATCTGTGGTTGCTAATGCAAGCCAACACTACAAGGCTGTTTACATAACCTGAGGCATGCAATACAATATGTAGATCATAGGACCCAATTACAAAAGTGCACGGAAAAGCCTTCCGACCGCCATGGTCCTGGAAAAAATCCCCCCGCATGAGCCACAGCATTTCCGTCGCTCAAATTACGATGCAATGTACGCAAAATCAGACCGTGGCGGACGGATGTCACAAAAGACCATCCACCACGGCCGGAAAAGCTGCAATTCCGACCGCGGTGGAGGGGGAAAGCTGTCCAACGGCTTGGAAAGGCCGCTCCCGCTGCGGCATGACTGCACGGCTAATTACGATGAGAATGCGAAGCTGGCAGACCGAGCACTGCGTCCGACCGCCGCGCCCGCACATAGGCCAAATGAATGGCGGACGGAACCAACTTCACAACAATGCCCAAAGTGTGCCTGTACTCCCTGCCGCCCTCAATCACAACACACACGCCACAATGACACACCCCAACTTGCTCCTGGGAAGGAAAGCCATGTGCAGCATGGAAGAGACATCTGGAGGCCATCACTCATGTGGCCACACCCACATACCACAGTATAAAACCAACCCCTTCCTGGACCAGCATCCTTTGCACACCACGAGCCGAGACAGAGTGACAGGACACCATTGACTCACACTGCACAACATCACACCCACCCATCTCCACACAACTTTCACCCACACACCTCACACACTTCACATATCTCTACCACTACCTTGCACCCTGCACCCCTCATTCATTTGCACCATGCCCCCCAAGAAAATGCCCAATTTCACCAACTCAGAGTTGAAAGTGATGGTAGACGAGACAATCAGGGTAGAACCATATTTGTTTGGGCACCTGGTCCAACACACCCCACTTGCGCGCAAGAATCAGATGTGGGCAAGGATCCACAGCAAAGTCAATGCCGTAGGGACCACCCTACGCACTGTGCATGACATCAGGAAGTGGTGGGGCGACCTCAAGGGCCGGGTCAAGCATTGGGCCCAGAGGAACCACGAGGCGGCCCAAAGAACTGGTGGCGGCCCTCCCATTCCACCACTAACCTTCACCGAATGGGAGAAGAAGGTTCTTGCCATACTGCATCTCGAGAGTCTCACAGGAATTGAGAGGGGAGTGGAGGCTGGTAAGTACAAGCAAAATGATCACATCCCACTGTAATGTACAGTTGTGCACAACAAGTGAGCCTCGATCACCAGCCCACATCAACCTCATGTGGAATGCATGCTTTCAATATGAATGGATCACAAGGCTAGCATTTCCTTACTCAGCCGCACCTCACAGGTAGGTAGTCAGCTCATGCACCCTGGCCTCCCTCCCAAACAGCATGGCCCACCCTCCCCACCCCACAGCCATGTGTCAGCTAACTCCGTCGACAGTGCCTCCTAAAAGGTAGGTAGCCATCTCACTGGGGAGGGGGTTGTTGAGCCCTCACAGCAAGACCACAACTCCCACAAGGCCCTCTGTCTTCTCTCACAGACAGCATGGAGCCAAATGACCCCCACATCCCGCACTTGGTAGCCAACTCTGGAACCCCCCATAAGTTGTAGGCAGTGCACATACAGCTAATACCATCGACAGGCCACATGATTCACAGTATCAGTGATGAAGTCACATGTAACTGCAAAGCAAAATACAAGAACGCGATCACAAAAAGCCAATGTGCAAGTCCCATTGCTTCAAAGCAGAAAGACTCGGGTCAACACAACACATGCATGGAAACTCTGTCAAACCTCACAACCACAGGAGGTAAGTACAAAAAGCATAACACAAATCATGGAGCTACGGCATAGTAGTCAGATACTCATGGAAAAGGCACAAATGTCCAAGCATGAACAGAATCAGATGAGCAACAAGGTGGTACCAGAGGACATGTTCTTGGAAATACAATATCTGTACAAATGATTTTGTATCTTCAGCCATGACACATAACTAACGAGCAATGCATTTACCTCATCATCACGGTCACCTGCTGACAAACTGTTATGGATGCATAGTAATGCCAAGCTAAAACGTAAGGCCATCTCAAAAGAAATGTACGAAACATGAACATCAAAGTTGTGCTGTGTACTGAACATGCTGACAATATAACCTCTCTTCAACAGGTGACTCACCAGCAACAGCAGGCAACCGTGCCATGGGCGAGCCCAGACAGTGTCCACCCCTGGAAGGTAAACCCTCGGATGCAGACTCCCTGCTCTTTTCGGATGAGGAGGACCGACCTGGCCCCTCCGGCGTGCCCAGGCCAGCTCAGTCTCTGGCCCTCACTGTCCCTACCACCACCACCACGACTCCCACAACAGTTGCACCACCAACGCAGACCCCTGCAGCAACAACCTGTGTGGCAGCCACCTCCACCATCACCACAGCTGCCTCCAACACTGTCCCTGTGCCAGCAGTTGCGAATACCACCAGGCAGCCTCGGGGTGCTGGGGTCAGTGTGCGGCGGCAGTGCCAGGCACCGCCACAGGTCTGTGGCAGCAGGGCATGTGGGAGGACAACTGGGGGACAGCCACAGGAGGACAATGAGACTGCGGCCCTGGACACCGTGCTAACTGTCCTTGGTGCATACCAGCAGAACCAGGGACAGATGGGCCAGGTCCTTGAAGAACAGCGGGAACTCCGCTGGCTGCAGAGCTCCATGGACACTCGCTTGGGAAAACATGTGGAGTACATGGGCCAGCTTGTGGGTGTCCTGAGGGACATGCATGCAGCACAAATAGCTGCCCACCCCCCGTGGCCAGCCAGATGCAAGTAACCACCTCAGCAGCGGCCACAGGGAGGGGTGAGTCACACCACGGCGAATCCTCAGACACCTCTGAGCATGCAGCAGGTTCCCCCCAGGCCAAACGGCAGAGGGGGCATCCGAAAAAGACCCCGGGAGGATCACGTGGCACAGCACCGTGCCGCACCAGTTCTCGGAGCAACCGCTGATGTCACCACTGTAACACCGAGCATTGACTTTGTTGTAAATACCAAACCACATTGCCACAAGGATGGGGGTGTTTGGTTGGACTTTGGAACTCTACCATTGTGTGTTCTACCCTAACTATCCGTGTACCATCACTTTCCACTTCACCCCTCACCTGTCACTCATTTCAAAAGAAACACAACTCACAACAGTATGCCTTTGTGTCAAGAGCATTTTCATCACAGTAAGTAGCATGTTGACTCACATTGCAATGTATCCGAATATGTAAAAGCGAAAATCCATTGAGAGAGTGGAGGAACATGGAAAGACCCAAGGAAATAACAGTGCGTTGCCATATTATGGAACAACCGCAAAAGCCGTCCGCGAGGCAACACTGCGCAATATGCATTACAGATAACACCGGCAAACACCATCAACATGGACAGCAGGAGCACTGGAGCACATGACTGCACCTCCCAACACAGTTTAGCCCTTAGCATCCTGGTAGATGCCGCTCAGTTGAAAAGCTTACTTCTGTTACCGTTGTCGTGTGTCACCAAGGTTGGTGCAGGTCAGTGCTGTGAATCTCTAGACACATGTGTGTCGCGTTATCCTCCCACATCAGTAGGGGTAAGATACATTGTGATCGGTGTCTGCTGAGGAAGCTGCCAAAATCTACTTGGGTCTCTGTACCTCTCCCTGCCCAACACAGGTGAAACACCTCAGTCACATGACAAGTAAGCATCATGACTGAACTAGATTTTCCAGAATGCCGAGGGGTGAACTGTGCTGGGAGGTGAAGCAGTGTGCTCACATCCCCCTAATGACATCATCATGGACATGACGGAAGTTGTCACAGATCACACAGCACAGAACAATGACATGCTTAGCAGTGTGCCCACAAGAGCCAGCATCACAACACATCCTGTCATGTGGACAATGGTGACATTGTCGCATTCACACACTCAAGTACTGTTGCCCAGGGATTTTCATGTGACATGTACGATCTAGGCATGTTTACCCACATGAACACCAGTCCCTGACAACATACCCATGCTAAATCTGTTTTACAACCGAAGTTATCTTCTCCTGAATGAGCACAACTGCTGCGGTCACAGGGCAGGTATCGCGTATAATGGAACTGTTGCACGCCGTGTTCCTTGCTGTAGCAATGTCCTCCTTACTCCCCCATATGTAATTGTGGATAGTCATTTGTGGCCTCACATTCCCACAGCGAAAGCATACTTCAAAAAGTGTGCAGGCACAATGGGCTTCTGTTTCAACAAGTAGTCGCTCACACACCAGCCCTGAGACCTTCGAATTCCAGGTGCCATGACCGTCCCGCGCGATTCAGTCACTGCTGAACACGGCACTCCCACTTTTTTCCGGGGGACTGACACAGAAATCATCGTAAGCCTCTGATACTGAAGGCCGTAGCACACTTTTTACAAACTTGTGGGCTCTGGCCTTGTCCCTTCGTTTCATGCTATTTTTTGAGTACTACCGGGTGTCATTCCTCCAATTGTCAGACTGCACTTAGCGGATTGATATCACTACTTGTGGCTGTGCAGCTGAGCGCTGGTTCTAAGAGTGCTCTCACGCCATGTCTGCCCGTCCTGTGGTCCAGGCGAACCCCGGTCAGTTGCAACTGTACCGTGACCGCATGCAGCTTCTCTTTGGATGTGTCCCATTAGCTGTGCTACGCATCAGTTATAGGCTAACCTTCCGCTATGCCTATTTCACCTGTGTACAACCTGTGTTCTGTTGTTGACGATGCCCCTTTCACAGGGCCATGGATGTCTGCCTTTCCAAAACATCCCTTGCTGCCCTGGATCATGAGCTGTGGGTGAGTCCTTTGTTGGTCCACGACCAGGACTGCTCCGGTGATACACGTTTGTGGGATGCCTTTCAATGTGTCAGACAGGCTGCCAGCTGCGCCTGTGCGTTTGCGCAAAGGCTCCTATGCCAGGCCTACATCGAACATCTCCCAGGTTGCCATGGGATGCTTCTTTCATCCTCGTGGTGCGAGGAGCACATCTGTTCCTTCATACTGCTGGATTGGATGGTGGTCCTTTTTGCTGAAGATTATTTGGATTGTCTTTTGGAACTGATTGCCTTCGAAGCTGCCTGTGCCTTCTTGGATTCGTAACTACTTAACAGCAACAGGAACTGTTGGTGACTAATTCAATATCCTTTTACCTTTTTCACGCCTACTGACAGGAATTGTCATTCAGCTCTCTGACTTTTGCCCTGTCTGCATTAGCTTTGACTCTGCTGACCTCTGTGGTCTGTTTCGCTTGGTACCACAGACCTGAGCAAGGGGAGGCTGTCATCTGACCGTCATGGACATTGTCGACTGGCATGAGCCTGGGTTCCATCATGTAGCTGTAGCGCACAAAATTTACATGGCGTAGTCGTTTTGCAAGTACCTTAGTATTTGTCTGTCACATGAGAAGTGTCCGTGGTCAGAGGACATTGTCCGTTGTCATTCTGTTCTGGTCAGGCCCTAGCACCCAGACTCAAAAAAGTGTCACAGCTGCTAGAGGTCACGGGTGCCTTTTAGATGTCATGGGGAGGCAGGCTAGTTGCCCCACACTTGGAGAGTGATCCATCCAGTGATGAGAGCGACACAGCACATGGGATGTACATTTCACCATGTATTGGCTGAGGTATGGGGTCTGCTGACAAAGCCCATAGACCTGGGACATCTCATACTACTCCTCCCAGCAAGGGTTGGGGGGATATGCTCGTGGGTCTTCGTCCAGAGGGATTATTGATATGACATCTTGCTTCTTGTGATATGGATGTGTCACTATGGTAACTGTTTTTGTACTCATGCATTCTCAACTTGTTGTGGCACGTATGTTGCATGTTTTGACACTGTAGTAAAAATGCACATTTCAAAGCGTTTCTTGTCTTCAACTTATCTACTTGTGTACACGCGCTTGAATTCCTCTGAGTGAGTAGGAGAGCTAGTGAGGCACTATAGCGATTGGGTCCTGTGCTCATGGGTGCTTCTGGGTGCTCGGTCCCTGCCTGCCCAAGTTCTCTAATCCTGTGCATAGTCCTGTATGTGTACAAAATGCCAGCAACAATTCTCAAAGTTTGTGAGAAACAGCAAGGCACACAGACACAGTCATAGTCGCTCATTGTTAACTTACACTCAACGGAAGTTGTTGACGATGAGCTGTTGACGCTGGTCAAGGCCTTCTTGCTCACCACTGTCATCGTCACTGGGCATGTGTGGATTGGGAGCGGGGGCTGCTGCTGTTCATTGTCGTCCAGAATCAGGGGGATCCTTCTGCGCAAGGCCAGGTTGTGTAGCATGCAGCAGGCGACTACCATCTGGCATACCTTCTGTGGTGAGTACATAAGTGCACCACCAGTCTTGTTCAGGCACATGAATCTTGAGTTCAGCTGTCCAAAAGTGCGCTCCACCACACGACGTGTCCTCCCATGTGCATCATTTTATAGGACTTCCCCCGGCGTTGTTGGATTCCGCTGTGGGGACAGCAACCATGGACGATTGGGATACCCAGGGTCACTTAGTTGTGAGACATACAGGCAAACAGTATGATCTGAATATGTGATTTGAGCCGCATGTCACACATACATCACAGTCATTGACACAGCCCACTCACCAACAAGCCAGGCCCGCTCGGGGTGCAGATTGGCCATCAATTGGGGTATGGTGCTGTTCCGCAAGATGTGGGAGTCATGTGCCGAGCCAGGATACGTTGCACACACGTGTGGGATGATCTGATCCGCCTGGCATACCACTTGCACGTTGATGGAGCAGTAGTAGTTGCGGATCCTATAGATGTGTTCACTTGCCTGTGGTGGAAAGTGGGCAATGTGGGTACCATCAATGGCTCCCACAACATTTGGAATGACTCCCAGGTCATAGTACTCCCCCGTCACAGCTGCCAATTCATCCCTCCTCGGAAAGTGGACATGTCTGTCCTAGTAAAGCATCGATGCTGACAGGACGTCACGCAACTCCATGCTGAACATGGGCTGTGACATCCCACCGGCGCTGGCCACAGTGTGCTGGAAAGACCCAGTAGCGAAGAAATGCAGTGCAGCCATAACCTTCACTGTAGCAGACAATGCAGCTGGATATATTCTTTTGGGCTTCAAATGGGCCTCCAACTGGGCACATAGGTTTCGTAGTGTGTGGCGATCCAAACGGAATTTCCTGATGATTTCGTTGTCCTCCATTGTCGCCAGGTCGGGGACAGGTCGGAAGAAGGGTGGTCTCCTCCTACGTATGTCAGGGTACACAGCATGGGCTGAGTTATAGATGAGATGTGGTGAACAGCTTACCCAGAGACTCACACAACCACAACATTGACAGGACTCATGATCACGTGAAATGCACAAGTGACCTGCATTCAGACGTTGTTTTTCTTCACTCACTCGACATACTGACACTACGACATCCAAAGAAGTCGATGTGTATGGCATATAGTACACTTCTACATCAAGGATGAGCTGCTCTGTGGTTAGATGGCACAGCACTTGTGTTTCCCAGCATCAGTGCTGAGTTGCATGTAGCTGCTGTCACTGCACGACCGCAAGCCTTAGTCCCACAATACACAACAACATTACGGGATGAGGGCAGTGAGTGTCGTCTGGACAACGCAACATAGATATACAGCACGGTGGACAGACACATGTGGACATTATGGGGTCAGTCCTGCGTGAGTGTGTGAGGAATTTGCGTAACAGACATTGCAATGTCCACCTGAATGAGGCACAAATGCACATGGATTGTGTATACATGCCCACATGGCTGACAATGACCGATGATGTCGGTCAGGGCTATGTTTGGTTGTTCCACGTGTGCACTCCTATGACGTGTGTAAGAACATTTGCAGGCAATGGCAGCTAGGCACACTGCACGCCACCCCAGTACGTGTGTTGGGGGTGCTAGGGATTACAAGTCTGTCTGATTTGCAGACAATGGATACCTCTGATTGTCTGCCTATGTCACTGGCCCTCCACAAGACGGCCCCTGGCCAAGGGACGCCAGTCAGATGTCAAGGGATATACAAGCGATGTTCACAGGTTGGATGTTTCATTACACAACATTGGTACAGTGCGAGGGACCTTTGTCCTTTTTGACTCCTTCCCTCATTTCAGTCCATGCTGGCCCCGAGGCCTGACAATGTCTGTAATTTCACTCTCCTTTTCTTGGACATACCATGTGTGCGAGGACTTGACTCAAAGGTCACACTCTCTCATACCTTCACAGTGTAGTGACCAGCTGGTCACTGTTCTAGTTGTTCTGATGCACCAGCCACTCCCAGAGGGCTGGCTTACCCCCCACCTCACAGCCACCCAGCACAGGCGTCACTGGACATGTGACCCTGCCAACAAACAGGGCCAGACGCACGTGCCCTGGGTCAGTTCTCCTATACATGTACGGTGTCTGTGTGGTTACTTTATATGCATGGGGGCCTCGTACCCCACGACATTACACATGGGGTGCACCAATCACTTTAGGCACATGAGTTGTGATGTGTTATGTAATTCGCATGGCGCCAATGCAAATGCAGAATGTGTTCGCATGCGCGGTAGCTGGCATCCGCAGTGATGACATGCATTGGTCCCAATTGGATGATGAAGGGTTTCGGTCGCAGCTTCCAGGCCGCCGCGGTGTGGCAAACACTATGCGAATGAGCCATCAGTCAATGGGGGCCTTCGGCGTACATTTCTTGACATTGCGGTGTGCGCGCTCTGCAACTGCGGGGCTCGGCATTGGCCCCAATTACCTCAGGGGCACCGAGGGTCACTCATGAGGATTGGGTGGGCCTCGCACTTTGCATTTGGCAGGTTGCCACATTCACCGTGGTGCCGCCATGCTTGCTGGGAGTTGTAGTTGTTCAGGGGTTGCATGCGTAGAGATGTTTGGTACGTACCTCTGCTGTTGAGCGCAGCAGCGTCTTGTCTGCCGGAGGTGCAGCAGGTAGTGCAGCGGGAAGGCCTGTAGCGCAGGATCCATGGCGGCTCTGGTGGTTTGGATGGGTTCTGTATCGGTTCTTCCTCTCCGTTGTTGTGTTTCCGCCATCCGCAACGTGGTGGTTTTTACGCGGCGGTGGGAAGGGCTGTTTGCCACATCGTAATCTGGTT
This sequence comes from Calotriton arnoldi, assembly GCA_963921515.1. Taxonomy (NCBI): domain Eukaryota; kingdom Metazoa; phylum Chordata; class Amphibia; order Caudata; family Salamandridae; genus Calotriton; species Calotriton arnoldi. The sequence continues at coordinate 898,891 of CAWUFW010006098.1, read as the reverse complement.
GGCGGACTGAACTTGTTTCCGCATGCCGGTCTTGCTCTGTTGGCTCCATCCACCACCCTTGCGTATGCAAGAAACGTGCGGAGCCTGACAGACCGCGGTGGACGGAATACGGCCTCTGTTGGACCATTGTAATTCGGTGGTCGCAATGACCGCATCCGGAGCGGGGAAATGAACCTTTTCCGCCACCGCCACCAGTGCGGATGGGCTTCCGTCCGTCATGAGCCCCTTAGTTCCTTATAAGATCATGTACGGAGCCCAGACTGTATAATGCTATAAACGTTTCAGCACCGACATGGGAGTCTACATAATGAAGAATACCATGCTGCTTTACCTACAGATCACAGCTGATCAGTGCTAAAGTGCATATGCTCTTTGTATAAATTGTGTTTATGGATTGGTATTTCCATGATTGGCATATTTGATTTACTGGTAAGTCCCTAGTAAAGTGCGCTGAAGTGTGCCAGGGCCTGTAACTCAAATGCTACTAGTGGGCCTGCGTTACAGCAAACAAATGATGGACGGAATGCTGACAATGCAAACATTCTCCCCCAGTCAAAAGATCTGGGTTAAATCCATCGTTCTTTTGCCCACTACGCCACCCCAGTTTGGACCCAGCCATATGCCCAGACGTGGGTCCCTTGCTCACTGTGCCACTGGATTCAAGCTAGCCTGGCTGAAGAAGGGTGACATACCCTGAAACCGGTCCCAGGATGCTTGTTTCCGGTCCAGGGAGGACCTGGCCTGGCAGTTCGGTCTGGACTGTTCCCATGGGGCACAGGGTCAAGACTGATTTGCATATGGCTGGGTCCAAACTGGGGTGGCGTAGTGGGCAAAAGATCGATGGATTTAACCCAGATCTTTTGACTGGGGGAGAATGTTTGCATTGTCAGCATTCCGTCCATCATTTGTTTGCTGTTACCTACAGATCACAGCATGCCAAGCATGTTTTGTAGTTACTCTCATGTGACTGCACACTTCTTAGCAAGCAAGGCAGAAAAGAGAAATGGATGCCACATATGTTTTCATATAGGAACTAAAACATTCTTCAGGAAATTCTAAGCACACTTAGATTCTCAAATAAGTTTAACAATCAAAGAAAAACTAAGGTAATTGCATCCGTTCATACAATATACTCACATGTTGAAGCTGATTTCAAATCCAGACTTTCCGAAGACACAGTGGCTGACAGCCAGCAAATTCAAGTGTGCTCCCTAGCCTTCTTTATTTTCTAAAGGAATAGGTGAACATTTGGCATTTCTTAGCGTATAAGGTGCTGCAGTAGGAGGAATGTCTCTTGCGTCATAGATATCGCGAGGAAGTCAATCTTTTGCAGTATTGCTTTAATTTGTTGGCAGGAAACATGTGTGGTGAGTTTAAATGGAGAACCATTTTTAGTCTTAATTTGCCATTCCTCCATGTTTGTTTCATAAATGGCGGATGTTCTAAGCTTTCACAGTTGTACAGTTGTGCAAAGGGCAGCATGAGGTGTCAGAGTGAAGGAAAAGTCTTCCTCACAGATACCAAAAATGCAATACATGCGTTTAAATTTATATAATTGTTGCAGGAATGTTATTTATATATGTCCAATATTAAACAGGTGTGAGAAAGTGGATTATTAGTTGGGGTTGATAATAATCCACCACAAGTAATAATGCCACTATCCTTGTTAGGCCCAGTAAAGGTTTCAGTCATTTAAACCTGAGCGCAATCCCTGGTAGCTATGACACAGAGCAAACATTTAATAGTACCAAAACAGTTAAAAAGTCGAAAACACAAAACAACAAATATCCCACTCCAATTTATAAATAATAGAGACTAGTTTAATGAACAAAAAGAGCCCAAAACAACAAAAATCCAGTAAGGTTGAACTGTAGATATGAATTGTAAAGTGCTAGATTAAAATATTGCTAAAAGGTGCAAAGCACCAACCACATGCAACTGGTTGAGCTAAACCAGGACAAGAGTAAGCTTTAAGGCCAACCACAATGGAGCACAGGTCGGATACAGAGACCAGGTTAGTTCTGGTCGGACGTAAGGGCTAATTTGAATCTTTGTGGACAGAGTAATTACCATTGCCATAGCGTAGTTCTTTAATCCTGCCATGGTGAGTGTAAGAAATTGGGGGGCTTATTTATGAGCAGCTTGCACTGACGGGGTGATACTTTTTTGACACTCCGGCGGCGCAAGCCTCTCAATCATATCTCTGAGGTGACGCGAAGCCGCTCTGCATGGCATATGTTACTCTGCAAAAATGCTTTATGAGCACCGTACTCTGCCGGCCCATGAATGCATCATACTTCACCCTGTAGAAGCTGAAGCTGAAACTTTGTGTCCTGGCTGTAACTTTTCTTTTCGTAAACAGCTAGGTAAGGACTAGAGTTTTCCTAATATGGGCACTTCCATAGATCCGCTCGAGGATTCTCATTTTAAAGGCTATCACATATCTACTAGTGATTTTAACTTTTTTAGTATCAATTGCCGCTCTCTTCCAAAACATAAAGCCGACATATTTGACTTCTTGATCAGTGAACAGCCTGATGCCCTATTTCTGACGGAAACTTGGTTACAGGCTAGCTCGGGACCTGATGTAGCTGTAGCTTTGCCTTTTAATTATGCCATAGTCCGGAGAGATAGAGATTTTAAAATAGGAGGTGGTATTGCCATAATTTTTAAAAAGTGTTACACATGCAAATTTGAATGTCTGTCTTCTTTGGGTTGTGAAGCTGCCCTATTTAAGCTCTCTTTAACCCCTAATTTTACCCTCTCAGGGATATTGGCTTATCGCCCCCCCCGGGCCATCTGGCTTATGGGCCTCATCTCTCCTAGAGTTAATTGCCCCTTTCCTCCTCACCACCGCTAATTTTTCTATTTCCGGTGACCTTAATCTGCATTTGGAGGACTCTGAGTGCGCTATTAGCACCACCCTGATCTCTGATTTAGCAGCAATGAACATTGTTTTGTGCAACTCTGGCCCGACCCATGTAGCTGGTCACTTACTGAACCCCATTTTTTCCAGCTTAGCAAATATTGTTCGTTCCGCAGCCGTGCCACTTTGTTGGTCAGACCACTTTGCGGTCGACTTTCTGCTCAGGCCATTGAAGAGCTCGCGTTCAATGGCACTTGGCAGCAGAAAGCTAACCAGAAAATAGGGAAAGTGAACATGGAAGCTTTTAATAAACTCCTATCTTCCAATGCTCCCACCTTTAGACAAATGTCAGTCTCAGCCTTGGGTGCCATTCAGAATTGGATTTTGAAAGCGATTGAGGATTGTCTTCCATCCTCAATCAAGAGGTTAAACAACCACCGACCTCCAGCCCCTTGGTATATGGAGAGGCTTAAAACTGAGAAAACTAAATGTAAAATCCTGGAGAGACGTTGGAGGAGGGACTATGCGTCTAATGCCAAATTTGCCTATAAAAAAGCCAAAAGTGATTATCACTCGCTCTGCCGGTCGGCCCGATCGGAATATGTCTCCTCTATGATCACTGGAGCACAGAATTGCTCCAAGACCCTGTTCAAAATGGTCAAGGAAGTATCTGGCTCAAAAACTCAGCCCACTCCTCCTAGCCTCAATGAATCACAATGTAATGACCTAGCTAAATGTTTTCTCAATAAAGTAGAAAAAATTTACTCTGGATTGAATGAGGATAAGCCGGTTAATACCATCCACCAAGCACCTGCACTCCCGCAAGTAGCCAGAATTACTGATGCCAGCGAGGGTAGGGTTCTGGCATCCGTGAAAACGTTGGATTCTTGGTTGCCTTTAGATATGAACTCGTTCATGTAGCATCTAGGAAGTATCAAATCTGGCTCCCCGTGCGATCCTCTCCCTACCCAAGTGCTACAGCAGCTTGAGAAGCCTATTCTCACAACAATCATGGAGCTTCTGAATGCCTCCTTGCAGGAGGCATTCGTCCCCCCACAATGGAAACATGCCATGGTTCTTCCTTTGTTGAAAAAGGCCAACGCGGACCCTGCTCAGTCCGCTAATTACCGGCCAATTTCACTACTCCCGGCCTTCTCAAAAATTTTAGAGAGACACATCAACAGGCAGCTATCTAATTTTGTAGAAACTTAAAACTTTCTACACTTTTCCCAATCAGGTTTTAGAGCAGGCTTCTCCACGGAAACCACACTCCTGGGAGTTACAGAAATGCTTCAACACCGTCTGGATGAGGGAGGTACCGCTGCTCTTATACTATTAGATCTGAGCGCGGCTTTTGACACGGTGTCTCACACCATGCTATTAAAAGCTTTACACTCTCTGGGCATTACAGGTTGAGCATTAAATTGGCTCACTTCTTTTCTTACAGTCCGAACATTCCAAGTTTTCTCCCCCACGGCCAGTTCTAAAAACTACTCCTCTCCCTACGGAGTACCCCAGGGCTCTATTCTCAGTCCTCTGTTATTTAATATCTACGTCAGACCTTTGGCAGACATTGCGGAAGAGGCTTGGTTGTCCCTGTTTTCTTATGCAGACGACACCCAGATTATCTTTTCTCTCGCCGCGGAAAGAGAGTCTGAGCCATCGGCTCTCCGCATAGGACCGCGCAAAATTGCATCTTGGATGCAAACAAACTTTCTTAAACTGAACGGTGAAAAAACAGAGGTCTTAATTCTGGGGAAAAATAAAGATCTCTGGGGCTGCCAACATTGGCCTGTGGAAATGGGCGACCTGCCCCAGCCCGCCCAACATGTCCGCAACCTTGGCTTTATTCTTGACAACCAACTTTCTATGCGTCAACAAGCCGTTAAGGTTGCTGCAACCTGCTTCACCATCTTGAAATGGCTTAGGAAAATTGTGTGGATGCTACCTTGCTCTACTCAAAAAACCGTAGTCCAGGCCATGGTCACCTCTAGACAGGACTACAGTAACGTTCTTTTTCTTGGGGCCAATAAGGACGTGGGGCATGATTCACAGAACAAACTTACGTCAAAAACGTAAAGTTAGTACTTTTTGGTATTCACAGAATACACTTACTCATTTTGGTATTCACAGAATGAACTTACTCATTTCGGTATTCACAGAAGTTAGTAGTCCTAACTTTAGGACTCCTAAATGCCTTCTGTGAATACCGAAAGTCTTAAAGTTAGGATTTTTCTCAGTTTAGGAGTAGTAAAGTTAGGACTCCTAACTTTAGGACTCCTAAATGCCTTCTGTGAATACCAAAAGTCTTAAAGTTAGGATTTTTCTCAGTTTAGGAGTAGTAAAGTCCTAACTTTACTACTCCTAAACTGAGAAAAATCCTAACTTTAAGACTTTCGGTATTCACAGAAGGCATTTAGGAGTCCTAAAGTTAGGGCTACTAACTTCTGTGAATACCAAAATGAGTAAGTGTATTCTGTGAATACCAAAAAGTACTAACTTTACGTTTTTGACGTAAATTAGTTCTGTGAATCAGGCCCCACATCCGCAAGCTGCAGATGGTGCAGAACACCGCGGCCAGACTGCTCTGTCAGCTTCCTAGAGCGGCCTCTATTTCTGGACCCCTAAGAGATCTCCACTGGCTTAGGGTGGAGAACCGGATTAAGTTTAAAGCTCTGACTCTTATGTTCAAAATCAAATCTGGTACAGCCCCTCAGTATCTGCAAGCTTTAGTACACCCCTATCAGCCACTGCGTTCCCTTAGATCCTCCACTCAGGTGAAATTCTCGGTGCCAAGGATCAAACTTTCTCGCATGGGGGGCGGCTCTTTTGCTTACATGGGCCCTTCACTGTGGAACTCTCTCCCTCTGTCTCTTCGCATTGAAACCGCCTATGTGAAATTTCGCAAATCGGTAAAGACGTGGTTATTTGATCAATAATTTTATCTGCTTACTGGTCCAAAATTCGCTTACTTTACGTTTTTCTTGCTCTGTCCTTCTCAGGGTGGCGCCGGGAAACCCTTTGGGTAGCTGTTGCGCCTTACAAATTCAAAATAACATAACATAACATAACATGGCTTTGCATTGCCTTATAGATATGGAGTAAGACAAAGCAGTGCAAATCGCTATTTTGCCTTACTCTGCATCAAGGAGGCGTTCCATGGGTGTTACAGTGGGTTTGCCCATGCAACACCCATGGATTTTGACACTGCCACAGATTTACTTCATCACATAAACCTGGGGCAGCGCCAAAAATTGTGCCTCCCCAGAGCAGGAGTAACGAGGACAAATATTTTTATTTCTCCTCGTTTTTTCCTCTTTCCACGTGTGCTACATTCTGCAAAACACATGGAAGGAGGAAAACGCACAAAAACAATTCTGCCTGCAACAGAAGCACCCTTGCACCATGGTGCAAGGGTGCCTGCATTGGCGCTAGGAGGCAAATTGTGCACCAGAGCAGAGGGAAAGGGCAGGAATGCACTGTATTTCATAAATACGGTGCATTCCTGCCCTTTCACATTAGTCCAGGGCAGCGCAGCAAGAAGACTTTGCTGCACTGCCATACGCCAATTCTTCATAAATGCAGCCCTGGGTTTCTGGTAGGCAGAGGTATGCACCTTGCTCCAGCAAGAACCACAATCTCAGTCACAGTAAGTCAGATACACACCATAAATTAACCTGTGCTCACCCTCTGGTAGCATAGCACAGAGCAGGCAGGCTTAACTTAAGAGGCAATGTGTAAAGTATTTGTGCAACACTTCAAACAGTAACACAGTGAAAACACCACCAAAGACCCCACACCAGTTTAGAAAAATAGATTATGACCTTATAAATAAAACAATACCAAAATGCAAAAAATCCACTTCGTTGAAGTTGAGGTATGAATTTTTAAAGATTAAAAGTGAAAAATAGTGCTTAGAAGCAATAAGCGCCTATGGAGTTATCTGGTCATGCTGGACTGGGACAATCTCAAGAGTTCAGGCCAACTGCGATGGAGCGGTGTTAGAAAAGAGGGTCTCTAGTTGGCTGAGGTAGGTGCCTTTGTCCAAATAGGGACCCTTGCTTCAAGTCAGGGTAAGAGTAATACACACTTTAGATAACCCCTACTCACCCCATGGGTAGCTTGGCACAAGCAGACAGACTTATCCCAAAAGCAATGTGTAAAGTATTTGACTCAAAACACACAGTAATACAGTGATAACACCACAAATGGACACCAAACCAGTTTAGGAAAAATAAAGTATCTTTATCTAAACTCAACAAGACCAAGACGACAAAAGTCCAACATACATTTAATAAGAATATGACTTTAAAAAGGTTTCAAACAACTGGGTCCATAGGAAACTATGGATGTGTGATTTCTCACAAAGTACCTGTAGATGCATCAAAATTCACAAGGCCAAACAGCCACAGAGATGGGAAGCATTGAAAACAAAGAGATGCATCAGTTCCTGAAACCTTGGGGAGGCAATGCGAGAGTTGTGCTGCACACAGGAGAAGTGATGCGTCGAATCCGGTCTGTAGGGGGAACTGATGCGTCGATTCCGAGACGGTTCTGGTTAGCAGGTGATGCGTCAGGAAAACTTGACGCACAGGTACGATGCGTGGAAATTCGGGATGCACCAGTGATCTATGCAGCGTCGTCGAATGACGCTGGGTTGGTTTCTACGGCCGCGTTCCCTCGATGGACCCAGCCATATGCAAATCAGTCTTGACCCTGTGCCCCATGGGAACAGTCCAGACCGAACTGCCAGGCCAGGTCCTCCCTGGACCGGAAACAAGCAACCTGGGACCGGTTTCAGGGTATGTCACCCTTCTTCAGCCAGGCTAGCTTGAATCCAGTGGCACAGTGAGCAAGGGACCCACGTCTGGGCATACCCATCCCACTTAGGGCAAAAAGTGTTACAGCAAACAAATGATGGACGGAATGCTGACAATGCAAACATTCTCCCCCAGTCAAAAGATCTGGGTTAAATCCATCGATCTTTTGCCCACTACGCCACCCCAGTTTGGACCCAGCCATATGCAAATCAGTCTTGACCCTGTGCCCCATGGGAACAGTCCAGACCGAACTGCCAGGCCAGGTCCTCCCTGGACCGGAAACAAGCATCCTGGGACTGGTTTCAGGGTATGTCACTGGTTTCAAGTGCGATACACCAGTTCTGTTCCCGCAATAGTGGCGATGCATTGATTCTACTTCAGGCAGCAGAGGATCCATTGGTTCCACTAGAGCAAGCACCTGAATCCACTTCCAATGAACCAGGCACAGGAGTATGGGGTAAGACTTTGATATCCCTGAGTCTTAAAACAGGATGGTAGCCAGCATCCCCTTGGAGATCTCTCTAGGTTCAAGCAGGAGTCCTTCTTCCCCAGCAGGGTAGAGGGTAGTAGGCAGCACGGCAGCACAGGAGAAGCAGTTCTTCCAGATCAGCAGTTCCGCAGAGCAGCAGTCCTTGTAGCAGCACAGCAGTCCTTCCTCCTACCACAGTTTCTTCACAGGTCAAGTGGTGTCTGATTTGATGGGATCAACGTCCCAGTACTTATACACAGTTGTGCCTTTGAAGTGGAGGTGACTTCAAAGAGTGGTTCTGAAGTACACAGAGGTCCTACCTCCAAGCTCTGGCTCCAAACTCACTATAGAGGGTATGCAGCCCTTTGTGTGTGGACAGGACACTGCCTATTCAGGTGTAAGTATCAGCTTCTCCTTCACATCCTGCCCAGGATGACCCATCAGATGTGGGTGACCACTCAGTCACACCTAACCTTCCTTTGCATGTGGCTGTCTAGAGGGAATGCACAAAGTCCAGCTGTCACCCACCCCAGACATGTATTGGAGAAAGGCTGCAAACACACAGAGCTAAGAGCAAAGAAATGCCATCTTTCTAAAAGTGGACGAAAAGCTGATAAAACGGATAGTTTAACAGATACAGGGTGCACACCCTCACGGTCAGGCTCTTTGGCCCTAGTAACTACATGTTTAAAATTAACAACAGTCCTCGTTTATATAACCAATCTTTTCCATTATTTAGTCCACTTATTTTAATCCATTTTTTCTCCAATTCAAACAAGTTGAAACGTGAATATTCAAATCATCCATGCTTTATTGACGTCCAGGTGTTGGCACAATATTACAATCCACGATGTTATATTTCTTGATTTATTACAGAATGTATCTTGATCTAAATAACTTAACCCAATGTATTTAGAGAATTATCACTTCTTCAGGGGTAACTGTAAAACATACAAGGATAACATCCCATCACTGTAGGAGAGTAGGATCTGCTTCACAGGGGTACCCCCACTTTTTGCTGATACTTCACTGGTTTTCGACATTAGTCTGGCTGGGGCCCTGCTATTCAGAACCCCAGCCTAGCTGTTTCCTCTTTAAAAGGGTCTCCATGTGCCTTAGGCACATCACTGATTGGGATCTGGAGTGCCCTTGTAAGTCCCTAGTATATGGTATACTATGTACCAAGGGCATAGGTACCTCAGAGGCCTGCCAGGGGCTGCAGCATGTATTATGCCACCCCTGGTAGGCCATCCAAACTGGCACCACAGGTCTGCTACTGCAGCCTGGGTAAGGTGGTGCATGCACCCCTTGCTGTGGTATAGGTTACCTATATCACTAAATGCATACACACATATAAACCTATAAGTCACTCCTAAGGCAGGCCTTATCAATCCTAAAGGCAGAGTGCATGGTTCCTATGTGAGAGGGTGCCCCTGCATGAGCAGGGCCCCTCTGCAGCGTTCGGAGACCATCTCTGATGCTGTTTGTAGTGCAGCCTCACCATATACTCTTAAACGCATTATATCCTCGCGGTAAAATGCTAACTATGGAATGGCTGCACCTAAACATGTCGTGTTTGGTGTCAAACATCTTGGAATACTACCCCCCCGCCAATTCTGGCGGCGGGGGTAGCATTCCACCCTTCTAGAGGGAAAGGCATGTTAACTCTGACGAGTCCGGTAACTTCTTTCCAGAGCCCTGGCATCACAAAATGGATGCTGCTGCCACAGACACGAGTCTGGCCTCCTGCTGCTGGACGAAACTCCGGCAGGGGAGGCCTGGACAATAGGTTTCCTGTCCCAGGGAGGTGTGACCACCTCCCCAGACAGGACAATGTGTATTGGGGGCTGGGCGGGAGCACTTTCGGGTGCTTTGAAGTCCGGCACTGGGGGCACATTTGGTGTCCCTGTGCATACCCCAGTTCAAACCGGATCAGGGGCTTGCAGTCCCTGCTTTGGCGTGAACTGGACAAAGGGAAAGGGGTGTAGCCACCCCTCTGCCCTGACCCACCCATAGGTGGGGCCACAGAGTAGTCCATCCCCTATTTTTAGAATAAAGGTAGGAACCCAGTCCTTAGGACTTTAGATTATACCTGGACGAAACTCTGAAACAGAATCCTGGACCTTCGACGCTCTACTCACAATTAGAGGACTGAAGAATCTCCCTTGGGGTCAAGGAGTGACTCCCCTGCTTGGCAGGCACCAAATAAGCATCTGTCCGGTTCGCATCACTGAAGCTCCCGTCGGACGCCGAAGTCATCGCATCACCAGAGGTGGATTCTCAGACTTCCCCGAGGCTACCCTGAGTCCCCAGCAAAGCTGAGGGCCATGGCTATCGTGGGTGACGTGAGACCGTGACCCCTGGACACCAAGCACATTTGCAAGTGCACCATCTTCTGGGTCTCCCAAGAAGTCGTGCTTTGGGCTCCTAGTAGCCCTAGCCTCCAGCACCACCTGCACCAAAGATCACTGGCCCCCACTCCACGAGTGTCCTGTAAGCCAGCTCCACGTGCGGCGTCACGAGGCTCCTTTGCGGTCGCTAGCCCGTTGGCTAGTAGCCCTTAACGAAGGCCAATCTTTTCTTTACTTGGCAGTCTGGTTGCTCCAGGCCTGCCCTCACTTACCCTCGCTGGGTGAGTTCCCCAGACCTTGCTGGTCTGCATCATCGACGATCTACATCTTACTCAAGACTTGCCGTTGCCAAGGCTTGTTGGGTCCAATCTGGTCGCCGACACCTCTGCACTCGACAGACATCAAGCAACAGCCCGAATCCTGCTCCTGGTCGCCGACAACGCCTCCCGGACCTCGTGGCTGAAGAGTCAAGACGACCGTCATCAAATCTGAAGCACTCGACATCGGTGGGCATCTGTCCATCGCCTCCCCGGTCACTGGCTAGTGACCCAGACTCTGTCCCCTCTGCTTTCAGGTTCTTCAGAACTCCGATCCACTCTTGGATCCACCCGGACACTTTTCTCCTGGTCGCCAGCAGCACTTTGCAGCAGATCGCCATAAGAACCGACGACGAAACCCGACCCCGAAAGGCACCTATGCACCCGGCTTCCCTGGGTGAGGTAACACGAGTACTCCGGTGCTCCCGTGGGTAGAGACTCTTCAAAGTCCTAGATCTCAAAGGGTTTTGTCCTAGTCCTCTTCTAAGTGTCCCTTTCCTCTATTTTCCCGATCCCGACTTTCTCCATAGAAGTTAACGGCGTATCGCAGTTGTGTATTTACACTTCACGCGTCTCCCGTGGGTCCCCTGTGTCACTACCTTGGGTGGTTCCTTGTGGTCCAAGCACTTCTAGAGGCTCTAGGCCTAGTGTCTAGTTCAGTCGTGGTTCGCATACCACTTTATTGGTATATGGTTTGGTACGCCCCTAGGGCCCAAACGTGTATTTGTGCTATTACTGTGATTTAAGATCTTATAACCTATGTACTTTGAACTCTAGCCTCATAAAGAGACTAGAGGGGTGTGTTTAGTAATAAATACATATATTTTGAATATATACCTGGTGTGGTGCTCTTTCATTTGGTCACTCAAGAGATTATAGACTGGTAAAACAAGCTGCTTTACATTCCTTCAAGACTTAGCCTGAAGGCTGCTCTCCATAGCTACCACTAGGATAGCTTTCAATAAGGTTGTCTTTAACCTACCTACCATAAGAGTCGATTTGGACTGGTGCAAGGTGCCCACTATAATTAGTGGACAGCATATGCCAGGCCAACTTCTCACATTGGTGTGCAGCGTGTGGTATTCCAGCTTGCTATTGTTTTACCAGATAATCTCAATTGAATTGATCAACTGAAAACCACTAAAGGTACCTAAGGTACATATAATTTAAGCTTAGAATATCAGTAAGTTCTACTGAACTTAGAGTTGTGTGTTAAGGGATAGCACAACCCTTTCTACAACTCAAGAGAGTTTAGTAGGCCACACTAGAGTAGGTAGTGCATACACCACACCACACTAGTAATGTCTTTAAAAGCAGGATCCAAAGATGCCCTGCAGGAAGCCATTGAGCTTCCCCCTCCAAGTATGACACACTCCCATTCTTGGAACTGAGAGCTTTGTGTAACGTGAGGAAATTAAGGACAGGCCAAAGTCCCACCACCCAACACCTCCAGGAGTTGTTGGTGGCTTATGATCTTAGTAAGTCCTCAGAGACTGAAGGGGTAGGAGCAGAGGGTGGGCCAGCAGATGAGGAAGGGGCCAGGGGTACTACTACCCCCAGCCCCCCTCTGAAACTGACCAGGAGGGTGACAATGACCCTGACCTGGAAAACCCAATCCCTTCTGGGGAAGATGAAGTTGAGGATCTGGAGAACCACACCTTTGTCCCCCCAGGAAGGATTATGAGTGTGCTCAGAAAGTCTAGGTCTCCTTCTCAGGAGTCTAACCACTCTGGCACCTCAATAGGGAGCTCTGTTTCTTCTCACAGGAGGGAATCCTCTCATGAGAGAAGAAAGAGACTGGTCCAGTATGAGGAAACTCAACTGGAGATCAGGAAGAAGCAATTGGCTTTAGATAGAGAATCCCTAGATCTCCTTAAAGAGAGAAGAAAGTTGGGACTAGAGTCCCATGGTGGCAGCCATGTCCCTAGAGATAGGGAAAGGTCCTATGACCATAGGAACCTGAGCAAGATTGTCCCTCCCTACCAGAGTGGGGATGATATCCACAAATGGATAACTGCTTTAGAGAGGGCCTGTAAAGTACAGAAGGTCCCTCAGGAGCAGTGGGCAGCAATCTTGTGGCTCTCCTTTGCTGACAAAGGTAGAGACAAGCTCCTCACTGTTAGAGAGGAGGATGCTGACAATTACAAGGTCTTGAAGAGTGCTCTTATTGATGGGTTTGGCCTAACCACTGAACAGTACAGGTTGAAGTTCAGAGACACCCAAAAAGCACAGACTCAAGACTGGGTAGACTATGTGGATTGTTCTGCCAAGGCTCTGGAAGGCTGGTTGATGGGCAGTAAGGTGTGTGACTTCTCAGGATTGTATAATCTGATAATGAGGGAGCAGATTCTTAATAACTGTCAAAACCAGCTGTTGCATCAGTACCTGGTTGACTCTGATCTGACCTCTCCCCAAGAATTGGGAAAGAAGGCAGACAAATGGGTCAGAACCAGGGTGAAGCAGAAGGTACAGAACCAAGGTGGGGAAACCAAGAAGCAAGATGCTAAGAACTCTGACAAGGGTGGGGAGAAGGGTAAAGATCAAAAGTCTTCATCAGGCCCCCAAAAATCTTCTTCTGGTGGGGATTCCCAGTCTACCAAGGGTAAAGGCCAAAGAAAACCATGGTGCAAGGTCTGTAAGCAAAAGACCCACTGGACCAGTGATTGCACCAAGTCCAAAGACTCCAGTCCAGCACCCACCAATGCCCCTAAGGCACCTGTTCCCCCTAGTACAGTTGGTGGAGGTGCTCCAGCAAAGGGTTTAGTAGGGTTCACCCTGGGAACTGAGTTGGGCTCTGACTTAGTCAGGGAACTGACTCAGGCTGTGTTAGTCTGTGATGGAGGCATGGATGTGACCTCCACTGTGAGTCCCAGTAATCTGGGCAAGTACAGACAACAGCCTTTAATCAATGGACGAGAGGCTTTGGCATTTAGGGACACAGGGGCAAGTGTCACAATGGTGACACAAGACCTTGTGCTACCTGGGCAAGTTATGCTTGGTGAAATGTACCAAGTGACCAATGCTAGCAATGTCAGAACAGACCATACTCTGGCAGTTGTTAACTTCTCCTGGGGAGGGGTAACTGGCCTTAAGAAGGTTGTGGTAAGTGCAAACCTACCAGTCGAATGCTTGCTTGGCAATGACTTAGAGACTTCTGCTTGGGCAGAAGTGGAGCTCAGGACCCATGCAGAAATGCTGGGGATCCCTGCAGATGTGTTTGCTGTGACCAGGTCACAAGCTAAACTGTCTAAAACTGACCAGGCCTTGGATTCTGGAAGAATGGACCAAGTGCCTTCCAAGAGGAGGAGTAGTAGGGTTAAGGCAGTGCCTTCCCCTTGGCTCAGGAGGAAGATCAGTCCCTTGAGGGGATGATCTCAGCCCTGAAGAAGGAACTGTCCCAGAGGAACTTGAACCTGAACAGGTTGAGTTCTTGGGGACAGGGGGACCTTCTAGGGCAGATCTGAGCCAGGAGCAGCAGAGCCGCCCTCCCTTGAACCCCTCAGACAGCAAGCTGCTGCTGAGGCTGCTGGGAAAGCTAGTGGTCCCCATACAGTGTATTGGGATGATGGACTCCTGTACTCAGAGAGTAGAGACCCCAAGCCTGGTGCTACCAGGAGGTTGGTAATACCTTTGAAGTTCAGGGGCTTCCTATTGACCCTAGCCCATGATATTCCCTTAGCAGGACACCTGGGCCAGAACAAGACTTGGGACAGAATTGTCCCTCACTTTCACTGGCCCCACATGTCTGAAGACAGTAAGGAGTTTTGTCGCTCCTGTGTAACCTGCCAAGCCAGTGGCAAAGCAGGTGGCACTACAAAGGCCCCCTAATACCACTACCTGCGGTGGGGGTGCCCTTTGAGAGGGTAGGGATTGACATTGTTGGTCCCATGGATCCCCAAACAGCCTCTGGGCACAGGTTTATCCTGGTGGTAGTGGATCATGCCACCAGGTACCCAGAAGCTATTCCCCTCAGGACCACTACAGCACCTGTGGTGGCAAGGGCCCTCCTGGGAATCTTCTCAAGAGTGGGCTTTCCTAAGGAGGTAGTATCAGACAGGGGTGCAAACTTCATGTCTGGTTACTTAAAAGCAATGTGGAAGGAGTGTGGAGTTACTTATAAGTTCACCACACCCTATCACCCACAATGCAATGGTTTAGTTGAGAGATTCAACAAAACCTTGAAGGGCATGATTAAAGGGCTCCCAGAAAAGCTTAGGCGTAGATGGGACATACTCTTGCCCTGCCTTTTATTCGCATATAGGGAGGTGCCTCAGAAGGGGTTGGTTACAGCCCTTTTGAACTTCTGTTTGGCCACCCTGTGAGGGGTCCACTGTGCTTGGTGAAGGAAGGATGGGAGTTACCTCTCAAGCCCCCAAAGCAAGATATAGTGGACTATGTACTTGGTCTCCGCTCCAGGATGGCTGAGTACATGAAAAAGGCAACCAAAAACCTTGAGGCTAGCCAGGAACTGCAGAAGGCCTGGCATGACCAAAGGCTGTGCTGACTGTTTACCAGCCAGGACAGAAGGTGTGGGTGTTGGAGCCAGTGGCCCCAGCAGCTCTCCAAGACAAATGGAGTGGACCCCACACTATTGTTGAACAGAAGGGTGAGGTCACTTACTTAGTGGACCTAGGAACACCCAGGAGTCCCCAAAGGGTTCTCCATGTCAACAGACTTAAGCCATATGTGGACAGGGCAGACATGGGCTTGCTCATGGCTACTGATGAAGGGCAGGAGGAAGAGAGTGACCCACTCCCTGACCTGCTCTCACAGAACCCTGACGATGGGTCAGTTGATGGTGTAGCCTTGGCAGGCAGCCTCACTACCCAGCAACAAACTGATTGCAGGCAAGTCCTCAATCAGTTTAGGCATATGTTTTCACTGACACCCAGTCAGACCACCTGGTGCACTCATGAAGTGGACACTGGGGACAGTCTGCCTATTAAGAACAAGATTTATAGGCAACCTGACCATGTCAGGGACTGTATCAGGACTGAAGTCCAGAAGATGTTGGAATTGGGAGTGATTGAGCCCTCAGATAGCCCTTGGGCTAGTCCAGTAGTCCTAGTACCTAAACCTCACACCAGTGGTGGGAAAAGAGAGATGAGGTTTTGTGTAGACTACAGAGGCCTCAATGCAGTCACTAGGACTGATGCCCATCCAATACCCAGGGCAGATGAGCTCATAGATACTTTGGCCTCTGCCAAATATCTCAGCACATTTGACCTAACAGCTGGCTACTGGCAGATCAGACTAGCTGATGCTGCAAAGCCCAAAACAGCATTTTCAACCCCTAGTGGGCATTATCAATTTGTGGTGATGCCCTTTGGTCTGAAGAATGCACCTGCCACTTTCCAGAGGTTGGTGAACACAGTTCTCACAGGACTGGAAGCCTATAGTGCAGCTTATCTAGATGATATTGCTGTCTTTAGCTCCACCTGGGAGGATCACCTGGTCCACCTCAGGAATGTTTTACAGGCCCTGCAAAAGGCAGGCCTGACTATCAAGGCCACTAAGTGCCAGATAGGGCAGAGTCAGGTTGTGTACCTGGGCCACCTTGTGGGTGGAGGCCAGGTTCAACCTTTGCAGAGCAAAATCCAGACCATCATGGACTGGACTGCTCCCACTACCCAGACTCAGGTGAGAGCCTTCTTAGGCTTGACTGGGTACTATAGGAGATTTGTCAAGGGGTATGGATCAATAGTGACACCCTTGAATGACTTAACTTCTAAGAAAATGCCCAAAAGGTTCAGTGGACAGTTAGCTGTCAAAAGGCATTTGATGACCTCAAGCAGGCCATGTGCACTGCTCCAATTCTGCAGAGTCCTGATTACTCCAAGAAGTTCATTGTTCAAACTGATGCATCTGAATTGGGGGTAGGGGCTGTACTGTCACAATTGAATGAAGAAGGTCAGGATCAGCCAGTAGCTTTTATTAGCAGAAGGCTGACACCTAGAGAGAAACGTTGGTCAGCCATAGAGAGGGAGGCCTTTGCTGTGGTCTGGGCTCTGAAGAAGTTGAGGCCATACTTGTTTGGTACACACTTCCTGGTTCAGACAGACCATAAGCCCCTCTTATGGCTAAAACAAATGAAGGGTGAAAACCCCAAACTGCTTAGGTGGTCCATTTCCCTACAGGGGATGGACTTTACAGTGGAACATAGGCCTGGGAGTAACCATGCGAATGCAGATGGACTCTCTAGGTATTTCCACTTAGAACATGAAGACTTAACTGGGCAAGGTTAGTTTAATGTCCCTACGTTTGGGGGGGTTGTGTAGGAGAGTAGGATCTGCTTCACAGGGGTACCCCCACTTTTTGCTGATACTTCACTGGTTTTCGACATTAGTCTGGCTGGGGCCCTGCTATTCAGAACCCCAGCCTAGCTGTTTCCTCTTTAAAAGGGTCTCCATGTGCCTTAGGCACATCACTGATTGGGATCTGGAGTGCCCTTGTAAGTCCCTAGTATATGGTATACTATGTACCAAGGGCATAGGTACCTCAGAGGCCTGCCAGGGGCTGCAGCATGTATTATGCCACCCCTGGTAGGCCATCCAAACTGGCACCACAGGTCTGCTACTGCAGCCTGGGTAAGGTGGTGCATGCACCCCTTGCTGTGGTATAGGTTACCTATATCACTAAATGCATACACACATATAAACCTATAAGTCACTCCTAAGGCAGGCCTTATCAATCCTAAAGGCAGAGTGCATGGTTCCTATGTGAGAGGGTGCCCCTGCATGAGCAGGGCCCCTCTGCAGCGTTCGGAGACCATCTCTGATGCTGTTTGTAGTGCAGCCTGACCATATACTCTTAAACGCATTATATCCTCGCGGTAAAATGCTAACTATGGAATGGCTGCACCTAAACATGTCGTGTTTGGTGTCAAACATCTTGGAATACTACCCCCCGCCAATTCTGGCGGCGGGGGTAGCATTCCACCCTTCTAGAGGGAAAGGCATGTTAACTCTGACGAGTCCGGTAACTTCTTTCCAGAGCCCTGGCATCACAAAATGGATGCTGCTGCCACAGACACGAGTCTGGCCTCCTGCTGCTGGACGAAACTCCGGCAGGGGAGGCCTGGACAATAGGTTTCCTGTCCCAGGGAGGTGTGACCACCTCCCCAGACAGGACAATGTGTATGGGGGCTGGGCGGGAGCACTTTCGGGTGCTTTGAAGTCCGGCACTGGGGGCACATTTGGTGTCCCTGTGCATACCCCAGTTCAAACCGGATCAGGGGCTTGCAGCCCCTGCTTTGGCGCGAACTGGACAAAGGGAAAGGGGTGTAGCCACCCTCTGCCCTGACCCACCCATAGGTGGGGCCACAGAGTAGTCCATCCCCTATTTTTAGAATAAAGGTAGGAACCCAGTCCTTAGGACTTTAGATTATACCTGGACGAAACTCTGAAACAGAATCCTGGACCTTCGACGCTCTACTCACGATTAGAGGACTGAAGAATCTCCCTTGGGGTCAAGGAGTGACTCCCCTGCTTGGCAGGCACCAAAGAAGCATCTGTCCGGTTCGCATCACTGAAGCTCCCGTCGGACGCCGAAGTCATCGCATCACCAGAGGTGGATTCTCAGACTTCCCCAAGGCTACCCTGAGTCCCCAGCAAAGCTGAGGCCCGTGGCTATCGTGGGTGACGTGAGACCGTGACCCCTGGACACCGAGCACATTTGCAAGTGCACCATCTTCTGGGTCTCCCAAGAAGTCGTGCTTTGGGCTCCTAGTAGCCCTAGCCTCCAGCACCACCTGCACCGAAGATCACTGGCCCCCACTCCACGAGTGTCCTGTAAGCCAGCTCCACGTGCAGCATCACGAGGCTCCTTCGCGGTCGCTAGCCCGTTGGCTAGTAGCCCTTAACGAAGGCCAATCTTTTCTTTACTTGGCAGTCTGGTTGCTCCAGGCCTGCCCTCACTTACCCTCGCTGGGTGAGTTCCCCAAACCTTGCTGGTCTGCATCATCGACGATCTACATCTTACTCAAGACTTGCCGTTGCCAAGGCTTGTTGGGTCCAATCTGGTCGCCGACACCTCTGCACTCGACAGACATCAAGCAACAGCCCGAATCCTGCTCCTGGTTGCCGACAACGCCTCCCGGACCTCATGGCTGAAGAGTCAAGATGAACGTCATCGAATCTGAAGCACTCGACATCGGTGGGCATCTGTCCATCGCCTCCCCGGTCACTGGCTAGTGACCCAGACTCTGTCCCCTCTGCTTTCAGGTTCTTCAGAACTCCGATCCACTCTTGGATCCACCCGGACACTTTTCTCCTGGTCGCCAGCAGCACTTTGCAGCAGATCGCCATAAGAACCGACGACGAAACCCGACCCCGAAAGGCACCTATGCACCCGGCTTCCCTGGGTGAGGTAACACGAGTACTCCGGTGCTCCCGTGGGTAGAGACTCTTCAAAGTCCTAGATCTCAAAGGGTTTTGTCCTAGTCCTCTTCTAAGTGTCCCTTTCCTCTATTTTCCCGATCCCGACTTTCTCCATAGAAGTTAACGGCGTATCGCGGTTGTGTATTTACACTGCACGCGTCTCCCGTGGGTCCCCTGTGTCACTACCTTGGGTGGTTCCTTGTGGTCCAAGCACTTCTAGAGGCTCTAGGCCTAGTGTCTAGTTCAGTCGTGGTTCGCATACCACTTTATTGGTATATGGTTTGGTACGCCCCTAGGGCCCAAACGTGTATTTGTGCTATTACTGTGATTTAAGATCTTATAACCTATGTATTTCGAACTCTAGCCTCATAAAGAGACTAGAGGGGTGTGTTTAGTAACAAATACATATATTTTGAATATATACCTGGTCTGGTGCTCTTTCATTTGGTCACTCAAGAGATTATAGACTGGTAAAACAAGCTGCTTTACATTCCTTCAAGACTTAGCCTGAAGGCTGCTCTCCATAGCTACCACTAGGATAGCTTTCAATAAGGTTGTCTTTAACCTACCTACCATAAGAGTCGATTTGGACTGGTGCAAGGTGCCCACTATAATTAGTGGACAGCATATGCCAGGCCAACTTCTCACAATCACCATCAGCATTATAAAGTCATGTTTCCCCAGTTGTAAACACACCGTAAAAATAAAACTTTCTACTAAAAAACAGCCCAGAATAATCTGTGTGCAAAACATGTTTGATATTTTGATACCCAATGTTCATCTGCAAATAAACTAATGTGGGCCACCATCTAATGAAGTAAAATTAAAACAACTTACTTTAAGCATTTAAATGAACAAATTCTCCTAGCGAACAAATAAACATCACTCCACTGCCATCCTTCGTGTGCCACGTCCGCCTCTCCCCAAACTTTTACACTTGAAACCAATTTATACATTGTGACCTCTAAATCGTCCCACATCCCGTAACCAAAACAGAACAAATGCTTAAATTATAACCTTACATACAACAAATAAATTAATTGAAATAGTCAATGGATAAATTATTGCCCAGTGTCTACTGGAAAACAAAACAATGAAAACAAAAACATAAAATGCGGACATGAACAATGATAAAATAAAATAGAAATACAGTGTAATTTCGGTGTGTTTTCAAAGTTAGTCCTATAAAAATGTCCTTGATGTGAATACCGACGTCCAGCTTGTATAAATATTTAACATTTCTTTTGGCCATTTGATTTCAACCATTATTTAGTGGGGTGCAAACTCAAGTTGGACAGAAACATTTGTAACATTCTTTTAGGAGGAGAATGCACACCCTTTCCTGATTGTTAGTTAATGTTCAACAACACTCTAAGGCAAATATTGTGGCGTGCAGCTCCTGGATAGCGCTCTGTCCGTGCACAATGATTACTGGACGAAAAGCTGCTAATCTGGATAGTTTAACAGATACAGGGTGCACAGCCTCACGGTCGGGCTCTTCAGCCCTAGTAACTCCGGGGCCGATTCACAGAACTAATCTGAGATAAAATCCTAAACTTACTACTTTTGGTATTCACAGAAGGCATTTAGTAGTAGTAAAGTTTGGACTCCGAACTTTACTACTACTAAACTGAGATAAAATCCTAAACGTACTACTTTTGGTATTCACAGAAGGCATTTAGTAGTAGTAAAGTTAGGACTCCTAACTTTACTACTACTAAATGCCTTTTGTGAAAAAGTAACAGGTTTCTTCCCTTGTGGTAAATGCAAGGCGTGTAAGAACAGTCATAAAGTCTTGTGTTATGATGTACCAGGTCTGAAGGTACCCAAGAAAATCAGGAAGTTTATGAATTGTAATACGAGCCACACAGTGTACTGTTTGGTGTGCCCGTGTGGTTTGAGGTATATTGGAAGCACTATACAGCCAATGAAGGTGCGAATATTAGAACATCTCAGAGCTATCGCCACCAAGGATGTAACGTATCCGGTGGCAAGACTCTTTGAGAGTCACCATGAAAGCAATAGGGATCTGTTGAAATTCTTTTGCATGGACCATGTGCCTAAAGATGAAAGGGGAGGAGATAGACAATTGCTGCTCCGCAGATTAGAATCAAGGTACATCATTGATACTCAAACAAAGATACCAACAGGGTTGAACAGTGGGGAGGAAATGGCAATACACTTATAATCTAGGATAATGAAATGGACATTGTAATCAAGGTGTAGGGAATCATGAGATTGAGAATCCTGAGTGACACCTGATTGAATAGAGAGGTACATTTAACATTGCAGACTAGATACACTGTTTTGTGAGTTGCTTCACGATGGAATGGTGTGCGAGCACTGGCTATGCCCATACAGGGCTCGATAAATGAAATGGTAGAATTGCGTGGCACCAGTGGCATTGTGATGCGTAGGCAGTAATCGCCAATCCAGGGCGTTATAATGTGATTTTAACACCTTATAATATGAGCTGTCTCACAACGAAGTCGTTGCGCGACCACCCACAATGCCCATACAAGGCTTGATAGGTGAAATTATAGGGGGGCGCACACAAGTGGCATCACAATGGATAAATGGTAATCGCCCATTCAGGGCGTTAAAATGCAATTTTCTCACATATCAATGTATTGTAACTATGATGCAATGTGAATAGAAATGCACGCTCTAAGATGGCCGAAATGAAAAATCAGGTGGACATTTGATATTTAAGTCCGTTGTTGATGTTGATAAATTACATAAACAACCAATGAAATGTGTATTTATTGACGCTGTCTCACGGCGCCCGCCATCATTGAGAAAGGCGGTAGCCGAAACGCGTCTGTGCGTACTTGTACCCGAAGTTTTATACATATACATGTGTGAACAAGAGCACAGGGTGCTCGAAACGCGTCACTAAGCGAGAAGATAATAAAACATTGTACCTGCCACTATTTTCTGGGTCTGTCTCTCTCTGTTCGCCGATGTGGAGGTTCGGAGAGTTCATTTGGAGGATATATATATATATATATATATATAAACGCTCCAATGCTCCTTTATCCACAGAACAAAGCCGGCACTCGCGGGGCAAGTTGCAAAGATGACTTTATTAATCCTAGCAACAACAAACGCGTTTCGGCATTGGCGCCTTCGTCGGTGTTACTGACGCGGCAGTGGCGCTCATTTTTAAACACATTTCCATAATGTAAATAAACATGAAAGAGGGACCATTACTTAATCAACCTTAAGCGCCATCTTTGAATGGCCCAATGTTATCAACATATTAGACAACATATAGCAAGCAGTATTGGCACAAATACAGTATCCTTAATAGCGCCGCTTATCGGCCAATAATGCATTATTTTACGTCAATATAACAGTCAATGTAAATATATAAATATATAAATACATACACACTGTCGGTCACAATATAATCTCGCCGTGTATCGGCCAAATGCCCTTAATGGGCCTAATTTTTTGCTATTTGTGAACAGTTGCCTATTATACATTAGACTGAATTGGCGAAATTATAACTGCATAATATAAGAGACATTACAAATTACTAAACCTGTCATGCCGTGTATCGGCATTTTGTACTCAATAATACCTGCTATCAAAACCAATGATTATAGGTCATCATCAATCATGTTATATATGGACATCATAAACAGACACATCATTTCTAATACCTCGATTAATCTCCTAAATGCACTACCAATTCTTCCCCACTATTAAGACCCTTCGGGGTTTTGGTCTGCAAATCAATGATAAAACGAGATTCGAGTCTACGTAGCCTCTGGATTCTGTCCCCTCCTCTGATGTTAACTGGGACATGGTCCAGGCCAAAGAACATTAACAGGTCTCTATTGCTTTGATGAATGCTAGCAAAGTGTCTTGCTACAGGGTATGTTTGATCTTGCTTTGAGATAGCTCGCATGTCCCAGTTAACATCAGAGGAGGGGACAGAATCCAGAGGCTACGTAGACTCGAATCTCGTTTTATCATTGATTTGCAGACCAAAACCCCGAAGGGTCTTAATAGTGGGGAAGAATTGGTAGTGCATTTAGGAGATTAATCGAGGTATTAGAAATGATGTGTCTGTTTATGATGTCCATATATAACATGATTGATGATGACCTATAATCATTGGTTTTGATAGCAGGTATTATTGGGTACAAAATGCCGATACACGGCATGACAGGTTTAGTAATTTGTAATGTCTCTTATATTATGCAGTTATAATTTCGCCAATTCAGTCTAATGTATAATAGGCAACTGTTCACAAATAGCAAAAAATTAGGCCCATTAAGGGCATTTGGCCGATACACGGCGAGATTATATTGTGACCGACAGTGTGTATGTATTTATATATTTATATATTTACATTGACTGTTATATTGACGTAAAATAATGCATTATTGGCCGATAAGCGGCGCTATTAAGGATACTGTATTTGTGCCAATACTGCTTGCTATATGTTGTCTAATATGTTGATAACATTGGGCCATTCAAAGATGGC
Source organism: Calotriton arnoldi (assembly GCA_963921515.1). Lineage (NCBI taxonomy): Eukaryota > Metazoa > Chordata > Amphibia > Caudata > Salamandridae > Calotriton > Calotriton arnoldi. The sequence goes on along the minus strand of CAWUFW010006098.1, from coordinate 875,192 downwards.
GCTTAAGGTTGATTAAGTAATGGTCCCTCTTTCATGTTTATTTACATTATGGAAATGTGTTTAAAAATGAGCGCCACTGCCGCGTCAGTAACACCGACGAAGGCGCCAATGCCGAAACGCGTTTGTTGTTGCTAGGGTTAATAAAGTCATCTTTGCAACTTGCCCCGCGAGTGCCGGCTTTGTTCTGTGGATAAAGGAGCATTGGAGCGTTTATGTATACACGGGGCACCACCGTGTTACCGGCACCCGCTCGTGAGTGCTCTATATTTATGGTGACAGTGGAGCGATAATATATATATATATATATATATATATATTCACTCACAAAAACAAAGGTTATGGGGGCATTATAGTTAGGGATTAGAATTTTAAAAAACCTTAGAAATTCACTTGAAAAAACAAAGGTTACAGGCACGTTATAGTTAGGCTCAGATTTTACTCATACAAAACAATAGAAATTCAGCAGTTATAGTTAGCTGAGCTAAATATAACTTACGACCCAGCAATGCTTTGCTTATGACCTCACATATTACATCCCTCATGACTTGGTCAGTGACATCACTGATGATATCATCCACAGAACCACTCACACACCCACTCAAACTCCCATGCAACCTCTCATACACCCACTCACACACCCATTCACAGACCCATACAAATACTAACGATTAATTACTATGTGCTGCCTCCTTGGGTAAATGTCCAATACGTATTCTACGCCACAGCTGCATAATGGAGCATGAGGAAATGTCACTAGTGACCTGGTGTGCGTTTAGGCAATGTGATTGTTCCTGGTGCTTCTTTATCCAGAAATATGTGATAACATGAATCCTCCTATAGAGAAGACTACGAGCCTACAAAGAAGTAAATCTCCACCAAACAAGGGTCTTTTCTCTTAACTATATGAAGTAAGTGCTTCTTTGTTTTGTTAAAATGTCGTCATATTCCTACACATCAAGAACTCCTCACAAAATCAGTGGGAAAAGGGATTCGGGGCCACTGTGATTCATCCTGGCAAAAGGCAGGAAGACCCTTTGCATACTACTAAGGTTTGCGGGGCTAAATGGGCAAAGCTTCCAAGAGATTTGCACATTTCTATGCTCATACTTATTTAAAGGGAGAACCATGGACTCTGCTCTCACCAGGACTAGATAGAACCCACCTGTCACAGTCACCTACAGATTGCACTCCAATATATCAAGAGTGCATTCACCTCCATGAACGATTTCAGATCGTTTGTGGAATTGCAGAGCAAACACACTTGCTTTGCCTTCACCAAGCCTAGAAGTTAGGATCGTATCCATTTACAGGCCAAAACTTATTGGGGGAGAGGGCCCATGCGGCCCACTTCCCGGGTCCATTTTAGTCCCAGGGACCCCATTCCCCATGGCCTGGTCACAACTGAATAATGGAGAAGTTCTCTGAAGCCACCATCCCCTGGCCAATTTCAGCCCAGGGGACCCCATCTCCTGGACTTTATATATATCTATTCAAAAGAGGAGGGGGCCACATGCCCCCCTTGCCGGACCGATTTTGGCCCCGGGACCCCATCCTCCAGAGTCTGACTGAAATGAAATGGGGGAGGGATACAATGCGGCCCCCCTCCCAAGGCTGACTTTGGCCCACGGGACCCCATCCCATTGCGCCGGCCATTCATCCAACCATAGAGGCATTCGCACACCGACTCACTCATTTATATAGGCACTCATTCAGCCACTCATTTACCAAGACAGGTACTCACACAACCACACACTCGCCCATACAACAACTGACACAGCCACAAACTCACCCATACAACTACTAACACACCCACTTATTCAACAATACAACCACTCACACATCTAATCACTCACCCATGTAATCTCTGAACACAGCCATACACTCATCCATAACACTACTCACACACCCACTAACAAACCCACACAACTACTTACGTACACTTTCACACATCCATACAACCACTTATGCACCCGCTCAATCACCCATACAGACACACACACAGACAGTACTCTCAAATACAGCCACTCACACACCAACTCACTTAACCAGATACCACTCAAACCACCAAACACTCACCCATACAACCACTCATGCACCCACTCACCCACCTATAAAGCCACTCACACAGCCATTCACCCACCCATAGAGCCTCTCACACAGCCACTCAAACACTGATTCAGCCACTCACACATTGACTTATTTACCAATACAGCCACTCACACAGCCACGCACACAGCCACTCTCCCACCCATACAGCCACTGACACACCCACTCACTTACCAATACAGCCAATCACACAGCCATTTATTCACCCATACAGCTATTCACACAGCCACTTACACACCCATTTATCCACTGACACACCCACTCACATCCGGATACGCTCACATAATATATGTTAAAAATAGTATCACTAATTAGTAGTACACAAAGTATACTGGTTTAACTTTTGTAGTAGCTTAGTAAATAGGTTTAACACTCATAAATATTTTTAAAACACTCATAATCACTGAATGATATCATCAGTGATGTCACTGACCATGTCATGAGTGATGTAATATGTGAGATCTTTAGCACTGCATTGCATGGGCGTATGTTATAGTGAGCTCAGGTACCTATAACTGCTGAATTTATATGGCTTTGTACGAGTGAAATATAAGCCAAACTATAATGTCCCTGTAACCTTTGGTATGGACTGAATTTCTAAGGTTTGTAGGTAGTTATAGTTACAACCATGTTTCCATAGGAAAAGCATTTTTTGACTTGCCTATATCTTTGGCGCTGGTAGACGAATCTTTATGAATATGTTTTAAAAAATTGCCCTGGTAATTCTTGATGTGCATAGAAAGTTTCAGGGCGATTCGTCAAGCGGGAGCCTAGAAAAAGGGTTGGGTAAAAAATATGTGTTTCCCATGTTAATTCCCTAGGAACTTTAGACACGACTACAGACTACAGAATGGAATTACACCAAATTTGGCAGAAAGGTAGATATTGATCCAGAGAAGTGCCTTTTTCTGATTTGCTGTATACCCTTTCAGCAGTTTTGGAAATATAAAGGCAAATCCGAATTTGTATATATAGGGACGCGGATCCTCCAAGGTTTCAACAGTCCCCGTGCTGGAATGTGATTGGCTGCCAACACTTCAACCAGTAAGTTTTGGTAGTCATCTCGGGACTCATCTTAATCCAAGACCCAGAAACAAATGTTAAAAAAAGAGAAGGGAAATGTTAGAAATCCCCTGATGCCCTAGGCCTCTTGGGGAGGTTATGCAGGGACCCCACATTGCAATTTAAAAAAATATATATATTAGTGAGAGGCATGCAGAACCAGCGGCTCCCGCTGAAAATTTTCAAAAAAAGATGCTCTAGTTCCCACGCACCTGTAATTTTGAGTCCCTGGGGGGGCCAGGAGCTGGGGGCATGAGCAAGTACATAGTGGAGTGGGGTGCATGGGACAGCCCTCCTATGGCTTATCAAAGCCCTGGGGACTGCCACCTCCTGGGGCACTTTAAAATATGTGTTGAGGCGGCCCCCCTCAACACATATTTTAAAGTGCCCCATGCACTATAGAAATATATATGGGGTGGGCCCACTGGGACCGCATGCACCCCAGGGACCGCAACCTCCCTGGGCCAAATCAACTTAAATTAATGTGGGGGACCGCACGGCCCCCACAGCATAGGGGACCACCACTTCCCCAGGGCAATTTATTGAACTTAAGGGGGGAACTGAAATAAATTGATGTACGGGGTCCGTCGCAGCCCCCCTGGGACCACCACCTCCCCAGGGCTAAATTGTATGATGGAGGGGGCTGCACGGCCCCCCTTGTAGAGCCATTTATGGCCTGGGCACTGCCAACCCTCAGGGCCAGCTCCTGCTGCTTCCCGAGGCATCCACCTTTAGGAGGTAGCTGTTTGCTTTTGCTTGGTGGGAGCTGACAGCTCCCACCAAGCAAAAGCAGACATAGCTCTGCTTTCTGCAAGCCGTATCTGTCAAACAGCTCCGGGTTGCAGAAAGCAGATTTTTTATCTGTTTCCCAACATGCAAATATGTGTGGAAGGAGACAGATGAAAAATTGCTTGACGGACAAGGAGCTGCCTTTCAGCAGCCCCCATGTCTGTCAGAGAAATTCCAGCTCCCACAGGAGGTGGGGGGCTGCTGGGACTGCTGGGCACTTCAGGCTCCCCCGTGGTCCCATTGCACACTGGGTGCCCTAGGGTCACCCAGGTGACATGGCCAGGCCCCGGGGGATGCTGTCATCATAGCTGAAATTGGTCCGGGGAGAGGGGCCACATGGCCCCCTCCCCAAATAAAACTTAAACAAATAAAAGCCTGGTCCCCAGTGGATGGGGTCCCCAGGGCTGAAGTATGCTCGGGGAAGGGGCCACGGAGGGCCCACCTCATAGTAAAAAAATAAAAGCATGAACTTCTTTACAGTACAAATCATCCAAATGTGTTTTCTCTGCCGTTCCACCTTGTAAAGTTGTCTGTTGGAGAAGCTCAAGCAACATTCACATTGGCAAAAATACAGACACAAGGCCACTGGAGACATTGCTTTGGCATCCTTTACGCAGCTGTAGAGTAGGAGATGCACTATACATTTACCCAACGAGGTAGCACTTGCTGTTTATCCAGTAAAAAGTACTCCATTTGGTTAGAGGTGCTGCACTAAATGGTGGCATCTTGGATAAATACACAAGGCAGGATTTGTTCTGGCACGATGCTCATTTAACAGAAATGAAACCTCAACGGGAGGCACTTACAGATATAAACAAAGCCAGTGCCCACGCTGGAGCTCCACTTCAATAAAGTACTAATCCTCCTAACTTTGTACGCATGGCCAAGACAAAGCAAGTATGTTATCTCTGCATTTCGTTCCAAAAAGCTATCTGAAATCCCTAATGTAGGTTTTTGCATCCTTGCTTTTCTCGAGCTCAATATCTCACATAGTCTCTGTGTCAAGGGGGTTCTTTCTTCATGTGCTGCTGAGACCAGAAATCATGCTATAGACGTTTAAAAACTAGAAGCATGCAAACTTGCCTTGAAGCCCCGCCTGTTTAGTTCTGCACCATATACATTAGGGGTATACAACGTATTCCCGCCCTTTTTTCAGGATGATGGACAGCTGACTAAAAGGCCTGCGCAAGCATGTTTCCCGACGATTTTGGAGATGGAGTCTTGATGCATAGGAATACGATCGCATCTCCACCAAACAAAGAAGCACTTACATCTGTAAAGTACAAATCATCCAAGTGTGTTTTTTCTGCGTTCCACTTGTAAAGTTGTCTGTTTAAGATGCTTGAGCAACAATCACATTGGCAAAGTTACAGACACACAAGGTCACTGAAGACATTTCCTCTGTGTCCCTTACACAGCTGTACTGTAGGAGACACACTATGAATTTACCTAATGGGCTAGCACTTAATAATTAGTCATGTAGAAAGTGATCCACTTGTGTAGAGGTGTTGCACAAAACGGTGGCCTCTTCTTGAATAAATACTCAGGACAGAATTCATTCTGGCACGATGCTCATTTCACAGAAATGAAACCTCAACAGCTTAGAGTTAGGAAATAAAATTTAAAAAAAACATTGAAATTCACACAAAAACAAAGGTTACAGGGACGTTACAGTTAGGAACTGCAATTAAAAAACCTTCGAAATTTATTGACGAAACCAAAGGTTAAAGGGACGTTCTAGTTATGAACTGGAATTAAAAAGCCTTAGAAATTCACTGAAAAAAACAAAGGCTACAGGGACGTTATAGTTAGGCTGATATTTCTGTCATACAAAACTAGAGAAATGCAGCAGTTATAACTTACGCCCCAGTGCACTACTTACGACCTCACATATTACATCACTCATGACATGGTCAGTGACATCACTGATGACATCTCAAATGACATCACTGATGACATTATCCAGGGAGTGTGAGTGTTACTACAAAAGTTAAAATAATATACATTCTGTACTACTAATAAGTGATAATATTTCTAACATATATTATGTGAGTGGCTGTGTGCCTGTGTGTATCTATGCTTGAGTGGGAGTCTGAGTGCCTGTATGGGTGTTTGAGTGGCTGTATGGGTACATAAGTAAGTGTGTGAGTAGCTGTGTGGTGAGTGTGTGGCTGTGTGAGCAACTGTATTCATGAGTGAGTGGGTGTGTCAGTGGCTGTATGGGTGAGTGAGTAGCTGTGTCAGTGGCTGTATGGGTGGGTGAGTGGGTGTGTAAGTAACTGTGTGGGTGAGTGAGTGGTTATCTGAATGGCCATATGAGTGAGTGACTGGTTGTATAACTTGTTGTATGGGTGAGTGAGTAGCTATTTGATTGAGTTGGTGTGTGAGTACCTGTATTATACAATAAGTGTCTTCCTGAATGGATTTATGGGTGAGTGAGCAGATGTTTGAGGGGCTGTATGGGTGGGTGAGTGGGTGTGTAAGTAACTGTATGGGTGAGTGAGTGGGTATCTGAATGGCTATATGAGTGAGTGACTGGCTGTGTAAGTGGCTGTATGGGCGAGTGAGTAGCTGTTTGATTAAGTGAGTTGGTGTCTGAGTAGCTGTATCTTACAGTAAGTGTCTGGGTGAGTGAGTAGATGTGTGAGTGCTTGTATGGATATGTGAGTGGGTACATAAGTGGTTGTGTGGGTAAAGGAGTGAATGAGTGCTTGTATGGGTGAGTGAGTGGCTGTGTTAAGAGGCTGTATGGTTGAGTGGGTGTGTGAGTGGCTGTATAGGTGAATATGTGGCTGTGTCAGTAGCTGTATGGATGAGTGTATGGCTCTGTGAGTGGCTGTCTGGGTAAGTGACTGGTTGTATGAGTAGCTCTGTGGATGAGTGAGTGGTTGTGTGAGTACTTGTATTGGTCTGTGAATAGTTATGTGAGTGGTAATGTGGGTGTGTGATTGGGTGTATGAGAGTTTGTATTGGGGTGTGAGTGGGTATGTGAGTGATTCTGTGGATGATGTCATCAGTGATGTCATTTGAGATTTCATCGGTGATGTCACCAGTACTATCACTGACCATGTCATAAATGATGCAATATGTGAGGTCATAAGCAGTACATTGCGGGGGCATACGTAATATTTAGCACTGCTGTATTCCACTGGTTTTCTACAAGTGAAATCTCCACCTAACTAGGAAGCCCCTGTAACCTATTGGATTTTTCAGTGAATTTCTAAGGGTTTTTTTTAAATTAGATTTCCTAACTATAATATCCCTGCAACCTTTGTTTATTTTCAGTGAATTATAAAGTCCCTGTAAACTTTGTTTTTTTAAGTGAATTTCTAAGGTTTTTTAAATTGTATTTCCTCAGTATGAGTGCCTGAGTGCTCTCTGTTCTGCTCTCTTTTGCTTTGTTTTGGCCTTTGTGCTTTTTTTTCTGCCCTCTGTTTTGCCTTTCCTGCTCACTTTTCTGCCTTTGTTTTGCCTTTCCTGCTCGCTTTACTGCCCCCTGTTTTACCTCGTTCTGTTCGTTGCTGACCTTTATATTGCCTCTTTCTGCTCGTTTCTCATCTTTCTTTTGCCTCTTGCTGTGGGTTTTTGACCTCTGTTTTGCCTCTTTCTGCTCGTTTCTCACCTTTATTTTGCCTCTTGCTGCTGGTTTCTGACCTCTATTTTGCCTCTTGCCACTCGTATCTCACCTTTAATTTGCCTTTTGCTACTCATTTCTGACCTTTATTTAGCCTTTCTGCACGTTTCTCACCTTTATTTTGCCTATTTCTGCTCGTTGCTGACCTTTATTTTGCCTCTTTCTACTCGTTTCTCACCTTTATTTTGCCTCTTGTTGCTGGTTTCTGACCTCTATTTTGCATCTTTCTGCTCATTTCTCACCTTTATTTTGCCTCTTTCAGCTCATTTCTCACCTTCATTCTCCCTCTTTCTGCTCATTTCTCACCTTTATTCTACCTTTTTCTACATGTTTCTCGTCTTTATTTTGCCTTTCTACTCATTGCTGACCTTTATTCTGCCTCTTTCTGCTCATTTCTCACCTTTATTTTGCCTCTTTCTGCTCATTTCTGACCTTTGTTCTGTCTCTTTCTGCTAGTTTCTGACCTTTGCTCTGCCTCTTTCTGCTAGTTTCTCACCTTTGCTCTGCCTCTTTCTGCACATTTTCACCTTTATTTATAGGAGCTGCCCGTGCAGGTAAGAGCGGTTGGGCGGGGTGTGTGGAGACTCGACAGATGACGATGAGGGAACATTCATTGTTTATTTAATTTTCCCTCGTAGTCGTCTGTCGAGTTCCCCCTAACCCTGCCACACCGCTCTTACCTGCATGGACCGCTCCTGTTTATTTAGCCTCTTTCTGCTCATAATTCTCCTTTTTATCCCTCTTTCTTCTCGTTTCTCACCTCAACTTTGCCTCTTGCTCCTTGTTTCTCATCTTTATTTTGTCTTTTGCTGCTCATTCCTGACCTTTATTCAGCCTCTTTCTGCTCGTTCCTCAACTTTATTTTGCCTCTCTCTGCTTGTTTCTGATCATTATTTTGCTCTTTCTGCTTCTTGCTCTCCTTTATTTTGCCTCATTCTGCTCATTGCTGACCTTTATTTTGCCTCTTTCAGCTCGTTGCTGACCTTTATTCTTCCTCTTTCTTCCAATTTCAGACTCTTTTTCTGCCTCTTTCTTCTCTTTTCCTCCCGTGGTCCCAGCCAGCTCCCCTACTCCTACTGGAGCTGACATTGTTGCTGCATGGAGAGAGCTGCTGGAAAGGCAGCTTCCTCCATGCATGAGCAATTTGTTTAATCTCTTTCCCTGCCTTCATGTCTGCGGGCAGGGAAAGAGTTGAAACCTCTACTTCCAGTGGGCGGAGCACTTTGGCAGCTCCCACCCACTGTAACCGGAGTGTTTGCTCTTGCTTGGCTGGAGCTGTCAGCTCCCACCAAGTGAAACCAAACAGCTATGTTTGGGGTGGGTACCGCGAAACACAGCAGGAGCGAGCCCTAGAGGGTGGCTGTCCACAGGGCCATGTATGGTTCCAGATGGGGTGTCTCATCGCCCCACTCTTTTACTTTTCATTGCCAACCCCAGGGAGGAGGTGGTTGCCCTGGGCTCTATGTGGCCCAGGAGGGGGACCGCTCTTTCATTTTTTTATCAATATTTAGCCCTGGGGAGGTGGTGATCCCCAGGGCTCGGAGGGGTCCACACAACCCCCATCAATATTCCATTAGCCCTGGAGAGTTGGTGGTCACAGGGGCTTAGAGAGCCCATGGAGCTGGGCTCCATGCACTGCCCTCCTTTTTAAGCAATAAAGCCCTTGGGAGGTAGTGGCCCCTGGGGCTCAATGAGCCTCAGGAGGCGGGTCCTGTGCACCCCTTTCCTCCTTTTAAAAAATGCCCCCGTGACCTGGCCAATTCAAGGGCTGTATTCAAAACAAGCTTGGGAGCCCACGCTTCTTTTTTTATAATTTGCTGCTCTATCACATTTTCTGCACAAATCATTTTTCAAAATAGTGTTTTTTGGACTGTTGGGGGTCCCTCTGGGGCCCCATGACCAAAGCTGAGGAGTCAGGGTATTCCTACCCTGCCCCTTTTCTTTTATTACAATTTGGGGGGGGGGATTAGGCTGAAGCCAAGTCCCAAGATAGCTGCCAACACTTCCTAGTTAAAGTGTTGGCAGCCAATCAGATTTCAGCACTGGGACTGTTGAATCTTTGGAGGATCTGCGTCCCTAAATATACAAATTTGGTTTTTGTTTTAATATCTCAAAAAAACTACCAAACAGATTTACACCAAATAACTAAAAGGGTTCATTCTAGACCAAGAGCTACATTTCTGCCTAATTTGGCGTAATCCCGTCCAGTGGTTGAAGCTGTAGTCGTGGCTAAAATCTCTCTGGGAATTAACATTGGAAAAACACTTTCCTACCCCACTTTATCTTGGTTCCCACTTGACATATCGCTCTGAAACTTTCAATGCACAACAAGAATCGCAGTAAGTTTTGTGAAGATTCTTCTACTGACTCCAAATATATAGGCAAGTCAAAAAACGCTTTTCCTATGAAAACATAGCATTAACTATAACTACCTACTGGTGACCACCAGTGGGTAATATATATATAGTTACAGGGTTGCCATACTTAGGAAACAGAGTTAAAAAAACCTTTGAAATTCACTGAAAATAGGTTACAGGGACATTATAGTTAGGCTCAGATTTCACTCGTATAAAACCATAGAAATTCAGCAGTTATAGCTACCTGAGCTAACTATAACTTACGCCCTCACAATGGGTGAGTGAGTGGCTGTGTGATTGGCTGTAGGGTTGAATAAGTGACTCTGTGCGACTGTGAGTGAGTGGGCGTGTCAGTGGTGTACGGGAGAGTAAGTGGGTATGTGAGATGCTGATTAGGCGAGTGATGGGGTGTGTGAGTAGCTGTATGGGTGAGTGAGTGGGTGCATAAGTAGTGTATGTCTGAGTGACTGTATGGGTGAGTGAATGATTGTGAGAATAGCTGCATGTGTGAGTGCGTGCTTGTGTCAGTGACTGTATAGGTGAGTGAGTACATATATTAGTATCTGTATGAGTAATTGAGTGGATGTGTGAGTAGCCATATGGGTGAGTGAGTGGCTACATGATTGACTATATGGGGGAGTGAGTAGGTGTGTGATTAGCTGTATGGCTGATTGACTCAGTGTGTAAGTGGCTGCTTGTTTGGATGTGTGAGTGGTTGTATTTGTGAGTGAGTGGGTGAATGAGTGGCTGTATGGGTGAGATAGTGGTTATGTTAGTGGCCGTATGAGTGACTGGATGTGTGAGTGGTTCTTTGATCAGTGAGTGGGTATGTGAAAACTTGCATGGTCTGTGAATGGGTTTGTGAGTGGTTGTGTGAGAGTGGGTGTATGTGAGGTTGTATAGGGATGTGAGAGGATGTGTGAGTGGTTCGGTGGATAATGTCATCAATGCAAATAAGTGCTTGTTTTCCAGTCCAGGGAGGACCTGGTAGTTAGGGCTGGACTGTTCACATGGGGAGCAGGGTCAAGACTGATTTGCATACGGCTAGGTCCAAACTGGTGTGGCATGGTGAGTAAAAAACGATAGATTAAACCCAGATCTGTGACTAGAGGTGAATGTTTGATTTGTTCAGCATTCCGTCAATCATCTGTTATTTTTGCTCTTGTCACTGTAAGTGAGAAGGGTTTGTCCAAATGTGGCTCCTGTGCTCACTGTGCCACTGGATTCATGCTAGCCTGGCTGATGAGGGGCAATACCCCGAACCCGGCTCCAGGATGCTCGTTTTTGGTCCAGTTTGGGATGGACTGTTCTTATCGGGAGCGGGGTGAAAACTGATTTGCATATGGCTGGGTCCCAACTGTGGTGGCGTGCTGAGCACAAAAATGCTGGATCAAACCCAGAACTGTGACTGGGGGTGAATATTTGATTTGTTCAGCATTCTGTCCATCATCTGTTCTTTTTGCAGTTCTGTAGCAGCCAGACAACTGCTGGATAGGGTCCCATGGAAACCACTGGTTTTTGCAGAAAAAGCTCTGAGCAGGAGAACTTCAAATTTCATGGCAGGTGAAGCCCTCACGTCGGGTGGATACCTTACGCTCCTTCACCTTGTCAAGATTTCTACCTTCAAACCTAGTTTTTTTTAATGGAGATGAAAATCCTTCAGCAAGGCAAGCTTCAAGCTGTATCCAATGCAGTTGCAATGAAATCGGAAACCATTGCAGCAAAGGTCTGCCGACACTTTGGAGGTTTTGGAAAACTGAACATTCAGAGATTCTGGAGCAGCTCCTCATGGTGACTTTTAAGGATCTTAGGTCCTCAGGGACAGCGCTTAGGAGCCAGAACTCACTTGAACAGAGGCCACCATCAAGGAACAGCCTAGCTACAGTTGCTACTGGGCAGCTGGACATTTCAGGAAAAAGACCTTGTGCAGCTATTTGTATGTCCCTGCAGCCACACAGATGGTTAGCCAACCCCTTTTTAAAGTACTAGGCACCTTAGCATGTGGGGCACAAGGCCTACTTAGGAGTGGATTATTTAATGCTTAAACCTAGGGTTGTATTATTTCAAAAGGGGCTATATTGGCTGGTTCAGCTGCAGTTTTAATTGTTGTAGGATTCATGCTACACAAGTAAGCCTGAATCCATGTTTTCTTTGTTATTGTAGTCGATGGTGCAGCAAGTGCTGCAGTCCTTAGGTGACATTGAACTTTTCACACTATTGGTGTATTGTCCTGCACCATATACAATGGCCTTATGGTAAAGTTAAATATGTCAATTGGCCATTAGCCAATTTTACCATGTTCTAAAAGCCAGAGTACTTATGCTGGAGCCAGCACAGCAGTGTCCCAGTGTGCAGAGTTCAAACCCAGCAATACCAGCAAAAAAAGGAGGTGGACATATAAAAAGACGCAATTTCTCACAGTAAAGATGAGGGGGTAAGAGCATGTCTAACAGCATGGTTGCTCCACCTTTCTTCTGTCCACCCCAAATATGCATTTTAGGGACACTGAGAGGTGGATAGGATGTAAAGGCCATCTTTCAAGCTCTTGAGTGAATATGACATATCTGGTTCATCAAATCAGAGATGTGTGTTATAAGTGAACTGAAATTCATTTGCATCCATCTTATGACTCTTGAGCACTTAAAACATATTTACATTTCACAAGATCAAACGTCGTTGATGTGAAAGTACATCATTTTGGGTAATAATGAAATGGGAGGACTTGTCGAATATTTGTAGACAGCATATTATGTTGTTATAGTGAATGCTGTACAATTTTTTCTTTGGTACCAGATCCGGAACTTGCAGCAAAGACGGTTATCACTGGTGACAAGTAGTGACCAGATAAGATGCAAGTATGTAATTTAAGTCGTTTGTAAATGCTGTAATACACGGAAATTAATAAAACTAATAAAGAAATTAAAAAAAAAAAAAAAAAGAATGAAATGAAATGGGATGAGCTTCCAAAGAGATTTGGGGGCATATCATCAACAATCAGCGATAAATATCGCAGAGCGCGCTTAGCGCGATTTTGTTTAACGCCGGCTATCGCCGGATTTGATCGCCGCGATATCGCGTTATTTACAACGCTTATCTCTACGGCGATGAAAAATCCGGCGATAGCGGCGAAATGCAGGTTTATCACTGTGAATCCAGCGATAAACCTGCATCGATAGGGGAATCCTTAGTGATGGGGAGATGTGGATTTAGCTGTACAATCCACCTCCCATGTAAAAGATAGTCAAGTCAGGATTTTCACAGACGAATATACCGGCGATAACCGCGGTTAGCGCGGCTTTTAATATCGCTATATGTGTCCTGGGCGGGCTTGTAAATACCGCGAAGGACAGATAGCGATATTTTTAATGTTGTTTTGCTAGGGAACGCCTACTTTGCATCTCATTAGAGATGCGATGCAAGGCGTAAGGAAAGCCGGTGCTAAGACAAGGAAACACGTGCTAGCGTGTCCTTGCTAATACTGCGATGCCATTATCGCCGCTTTTCGGCCGAAAACGGCCGCTAAAGCGGCGATAATAGGCTTGATAATATGCCCCTCGGTTGTTGCCCATCTTTGCACATATGTATCAGTGTGACATAACATTTGTATTCAAAGCTTCCCCTGGCTCCTTTTGGCACACATACTGCAAACAGGGGGAAAATGACTCTTTGTCTTACTGCAATGTGCAGGCACCGGCCAGTGCACACTAATTTGAATGTACAGCCAAGGGGTCTCTAGTGAAAATATCCCACAAAAACATTTTTCCTGATAGGTCTCTCACACAAACAATCTTATTCACGGGGTGCTGGAACTGGCCCTTTCTGGTTGGCTGAGGTGATGCGCTAGCCAGTCAGAACCTACCACTCCTGTCAGGGGCATGTGATTCACACACTCTATAACCTGCGCTCACCCTTGGGTAGCTTGGCACTGAGCAGCCAGGCCTATCACAGAGGCAATGTGTAAATCATTGGAGCAGCACTTCCTCACTCACGATAAAAAAACTGAGCATCACAAAAGAGACTTCACATGTGATGTATGTAAATAACATTTGTATTCTACACACACAATAATCAGTACACTTGAACACCATGTATTTGTGGGCATAAATCACACTCGGAATTATTACTAGCAGTACTAGGCCCAACCATGTTAAAATGACATCAGTAATATCCACACTTGGGAAAGATCCTAACCTACACCCCCCAAGCACCCTTAAGCGGTGCAACACATTATCCCTCCCAGACCCACTCTAGCAATTCTTGCAATTCAATACAACAGAGTTAAAGGGTGCATCCCGGGTCACAACAATATCAGAAATACATGGAATTATAACACATTTTAGCAACACCGCTGGCCGAGGCCGCCTGGGTAAAACCACTGTCAAACGAAATGCTCTTCTAGCAAGAAATCAATGTGTAAGGCAACACCACCGGCCAGTGTTGTAAATCACTGGCGGTCCACACACACACTCACTCCTCACCAATATGCGGTGCAACGAATATCAGGCAGGTCCGTATGGAATGCACTCGGACACATATGCACTCAACATTATAATGCGGTGCACTGTTACCCAGCAAGTCCATTGATAACACATAGCAGACCCCTTGGCCCCAATCCTCCCTCCACCCTCCAACTCACCAAAACTATCCTACACCCACAGATTGGAGATAACCCGTCCTCCCCCCCGGACACTAGGCCATATGCGGCTGAAGTCACACTTAATCAGGGACCCAGGGAAGCAGGTGGGGGTAGGTAGTGGGACAAATTAGGAGGCAGTCGTCAAATGGGGATTGGCCACCACTCAGGAAGTTCACCCACAGAACGCAGAGCAGAAGTGGGCTGATGGCAATAGTCGGTCACACCAAAGAGTTCCACAAGGGCCTTCCAGCACCAGTTCAGTTCTGCAAAGTACAGGGGGTCCTGCAGTCTCTTGGTTGCTTCAGATGGTAATAGTCGGCCTCACCAAAGGGTTCCACGAGGGCCTTCCGGCACCAGTTCAGTTCTGCAAAGTACAGGGGGTCCTGCAGTCTCTTGGTTGTTTCAGATGGCCCAAGCTGGCAATACTACCTGGCAACACAAGGTCATTGGGGGGCCGCGTGAGGAGAGGGCAGTTGGTATGCTGCACTGAGGGCCAAAAAGGGAACAATCGATGAATGGAGAATAAAGCAGGGGTCGAGTGCACGATGATATGGCTCGCACAAGACAATTCCGGTCACACGCATTGAAAAGTTGCAAATTCCGAACCTCCCTGGAAATGAGACACAATGTCTGATGCGCGTTGACATGGGTCACACCAGACGATTCCAGTCACACACAGAGGTAAAGTTCAGCAGTGCCTCACGAGGAAGAATGAGGCACTACTATGGTTAAGGCCCCACCTTTGAGGGTCACAGCCTGTGAATCGGACACCGCACGCAATGAGCATAAAATCGGCATGAGGCACGAGAGAGATGTAGAACAATCGCCAAAGATGGCCAGGATGATCCCGCAACCGTTGAATCCGCTCACCACTACCAAGACGGATATGCGTGCTGAGGTCCCGATGATGCAGGGGCCCCACTCTTAGGTGCGGTCATGATTTTTGGGGCTGCTCACCGGGTAATCCGGTCTCCAGGAACAATTCCTAATTCCACGCTCACGCAGTGCTACCAGTTGAGTTCCAGCATATGATGTGGGCACTTAAGAGGGCATTGATCTCCAGGTGTCACAAGAAGATGGTGTGAGTACCTCGTAGGAGATCTTTGATGTCCCTGAGACCACCAGAAGAACAGGGGGCAAATAAACAAACCCTTGGAGAGCACACTTCAGGGTGCAACACAGCAGCAGGCTGTAAGTCCAGGTCAGCCACTATTCAGGAAGGGCATTCCATCTGTTTCAATGGCAGTACTCCTCCTTGGGCACAACAGATTTCTCTGGCAGAGTGCACAACACAGTTCCAGGTTCTCCAGTTCCACATCCCCACAAGTGTATCTCTGCCCTGCTGAAGTATGGCACTAGTAGTTATACTGTAGTGTGCCTTTGAAGTTGGGGGTGGTTTAAAGTATGTCAAAAAACAACGGTTCTTGTGGAAACAATAGTATACTATATCAATAATGCAACGCACAATGGCAATAACAATGGGTCGTATGAATTTCAGACAGAAAGGAGGCCGAGTACAGTATGATTGAGTATTTACAGTTTATATCAAGTTTCAAGAAATGTTGCAAATATATACAACAAATAGTGCTTAGTGTCCCCAGTGTGCAATGGAACCAAAAAAACGAACTAGTGAAAAAGGTGACATTTACAGCTTGGTTTCCATCAATCAGAAAACAACCATTTACAATTCTTACATATTTTCAGACACTGTCTATAGTAACCAGTGTTGATACAATGATTAGTTTTTTATATGTCGACGGCGTTTCGACCCTTCCAGTGATGCAGGGTCTCTTCAGGACCTAATAATATAGGGACATCTGGAATTTAAAAAGGAGAGTGACGTAAGCTACATTATATGAAGGTGATAAAAAAATAACTTTGAAAAAAATATATAGGGGCCAAAGAGTACCTGAAAAAGTTATAACAATGCGCGCAGCCACGTGTAATAAGTGAAGAACACCGGTCAAGTGGGAAGAAACTGGGAATATACTCACACTGGACCCAGCCGGGTACTACAAGAGTGAGACAAAAGAGGAAAAATGTGGTGGTTACGAAAGAAAAGTGGTAATGATGGCTATGGTAATTTGTCAATGGTGTGTGAGAGTGCTTACCTCAGTGTGGGGAGGGAGGTAGAGGGGGAGGCTGGCGGTTGAGGATGAGACAGGGCGGATGCCGCTGTCTGTAGTTCAGAACTCTGGAGGTATTATCTGAAAAGGAGGTGTGGTGTGGCAATGGAATAAGCACATCACATAGTAGATACTTGTAACAAAACGGCATGTAAAGGCACAGGGCAGTGTTCTTACCCGTGTTTGGCCTCCCATTAGTTTGAGCCAAGCCAGAGGATGAAATAATAACGAGGGCGCGGGAACAGGGTGTGTCCCGTACTTGGATATCTGAAAGAGACATGTATCGCGTAAAAGTAGTGGAGTGAGAAACCGGTGGTCTTCCGGTTGCAATAACAATGATGATGCACGCTAGATAATATGAAAGCAACGCGTAGTGTTAACGCATTCAGTTGCTTAACTGCTGAAAAGTTTCTTTACATAGAACGTGTGTAAATAGGAAGCCCTCGTGTGGGCAGACAGTACCTGGGCATGCAAGGGCATAAATAGTTGAAAACAGAATTTGGGTTGCGGGGTGGGATGAAGAAACAAAGAGTCGGCAAGTCCAGGAAGAAGTGAAACGCGTGTATCTCACCTTCTGATTCAATCAGTAACCGACGCGTGCAGTTGCTACGCGTATCCTCGCAAGTGTCTGTCTTGGTGCGATGACAGCGAGGGAATCAGCCAGGCAAGGTTAAGTACTGTCTATACCTGCCAGAACCGGTCCTCACGGCAGGCATCACTGTGGATTGCCGTTCGTGAGGAAGACCGGAGAAAGGAGAAAGAGTAGAAAGACCGGTGTTCCGTTTTAGAATCGTGGCAAATTCTATAAGCGCGTTTAATAAAAGCTCTGTGAAATAAAATTGTATTTGTATGGCTGTTTGTTAATTACGTGAGGCATGTTTAACATAGAAAACATTGTTTTTCACCATGTATAACATCTGCACAGTTATCAAAAAAGAGGTTTAAAGCAATAGCTCAGACCATATGTATTTTTCAATGGTGGTTATAAAGCATAGTTAACCATAAGGGTGCACAATAAACAATTCCGAGAAATGCTAGTTCATGATAGGGAGGGGTACATACAATCTTTTGTTAAAATAGATGACATATATACAGGGGAAAAGTAAGCATGAATACAGTAATTCAGCGTTTCATTTGTGTTTACATGCAATTTGTAGAATATAGTCAGAACCTTGAGGCACGTGTGCGGGGCAAGCCTGTTTATAAAAACAACAACAGGGTCGCTCAGTTTATAGTAACAACGGAGGTATGGATAAATATCTAGTTGGCTCAAACTAACGGGAGGCCAAACACGGGTAAGAACACTGCCCTGTGCCTTTACATGCCGTTTTGTTACAAGTATCTACTATGTGATGTGCTTATTCCATTGACACACCACACCTCCTTTTCAGATAATACCTCCAGAGTTCTGAACTACAGACAGCGGCATCCACCCTGTCTCATCCTCAACCGCCAGCCTCCCCCTCTACCTCCCTCCCCACACTGAGGTAAGCACTCTCACATACCATTGACAAATTACCATAGCCATCATTACCACTTTTCTTTCATAACCACCACATTTTTCCTCTTTTGTCTCACTCGTGTAGTACCCGGCTGGGTCCAGTGTGAGTATATTCCCACTTTCTTCCCACTTGACCGGTGTTCTTCACTTATTACACATGGCTGCGCGCATTGTTATAACTTTTTTAGGTACTCTTTGGCCCCTATATATTTTTTTCAAAGTTATTTTTTTATCACCTTCATATAATGTAGCTTACGTCACTCTCCTTTTTAAATTCCAGATGTCCCTATATTATTAGGTCCTGAAGAGACCCTGCAAAATTTCTTGAAAATTGATATAAACTGTAAATACTCAATCATACTGTACTCGGCCTCCTTTCTGTCTGAAATTCATACGACCCATTGTTATTGCCATTGTGCGTTGCATTATTGATATAGTATACTATTGTTTCCACAAGAACCGTTGTTTTTTGACATACAGTACTTACCCTGGTTCGTTGTGAGTAGGGTTTCCCTTGTGTTTTTGTATTACATTTGGGGGTGGTTTAAAGGCCCTCCCTTTGAAACACAGATGTCTCCCCTAAATTTCAGTTTTGTCTGCCATGAGGTCATGAAATGCAGATCTTAGGGGCATATTATCAAGCCCCAGCGATAATTATCGCTGAGCGCGCTTAGCGCGCTTTAAATTATCGCCGGCTATCGCTGGAATATATCGCCAAGCTAGCGCTGTATTATCAACGCTTAGCGCTATGGCGATAAATATTCCAGCGATAGCGGGGTTTTCCATGGAACATCGCTGGTTTTCCAGCGATGTTCCATGGAAAACGGCGATAACTTGATGATAAGGCCCTGTGGCCTTTGCCCCACAATCCACCTCCCATGTTAGGTATGCCTTAGTCAGGAATTTAACAGACGTTAAATTCCTGCGTTAAGGCATAGTTAACGCGATTTCAAATATTGCTACCCCTCGTTGATAATATCGCGAAGCTGGGTTAGCGATATTTTCCCATGGAGTTTTGTCAGGCACGCCTCCTTTGCATCTCATTAACGATGCGATGCGAGGCGTGCTGACAACGGGCGCTAAGTCAAGGGAACACGCGCTAGCGTGTCCTTGATGATAATGCGATAAAATTATCGCGTCTTTTCGTCCGAAAACGGACGCTAAAGCGGCGATAATTTTATCGCGGCCCCTTGATGAAATGCCCCTTAATCTTTAGTGGGGCCATGATCTGGCTCCAGAGTGTCAAAACCCCTTCCTCCAATCCATCCATGTAGGCCCGCAAATGTTTGTTGTTCAAATTGCATGCCCAATGTTTTATAGCTCTCACTGGGGAATGTCCAGATGTGCTCCCACTGTCTCCACTGTTGACTGGAGCCAATCACAAAGGCACACAAATAATTTTAGAGCTGAGAAATGCAAACCACTGGAAAGGGTTGGTCCCTTTGTATCCAATGATAGGAAACATTATGAGGCTGCTCCACTGCAATCCACTATTGCAGCCTAAGGTAATTTCAACCATTCGCCAATGTCAGCCTATAGGAAGAGCAAACCTCATAGATAGTGCAAACACACATGGGTATTCCTCACTACCTGGGCAGGGGACTCGCGTGTGCGCCTGCCCTGCCTTTCACCTACCAATCGCTCACCCCTTAAGACTTACCCTTGGGGTGCTCTAGTAGTAGCCTCTCAAGATGGCTGATGATTTATAAAAGGCCAGCCTGAACCGAAGCACAATGCACACACATAGACCTGCAATGGCAGGATGGACACACGTTTAGGAACACCATAGATGCCAGTGCGCACACCAGACTACAATGGCAGGCTAGTCACATGTTTTACAACATCCTAGGTGCAAGTGCACATACCGGCCTGCAATAGCAGGCTTGACAATGGTTTAAAAACACCATAAGTGCAAGTGCACACACATAGGCCTGCAATGGCAGTCCTGACCTATGTTTAGAAACATCATTGGTACAAGTGTGCAGACAAGCCTGCAATGGCAGGCTGGACACACGTTCAAGAATATCATTGGTGCAAGTGTTCAGACCAGCCTGCAATGGCAGGTGGGACACAGGTTTTAAACCTCATAGGTGCAAATGGGCACACAGGCCATGGCAGACCTGAACTAGTTTTAGAACCCGCAGGTAAGCACAGCTTCTTAATGCATGTAGGGAGGGCACATGCACGTTCACACTGCATTTACAGGGGGAAAGTGCCCCATGCTCTAAGGCCACAACAAGAGAATCAGCCACACCCCCAATGGTGTCCCATCGGGGGGAGCCAACCCCCTAGGTAGGGAAATCCCACATGGGGGTTCGCCCCTACCCGTGCAGTGAACATACAGGTATACCTACCCGGCCACTCACCTACCCGGAGCTCCACCCCTCAGGATTTACCCTAGGGCTGCTCTGGTGGTAGTGAAGATCTCTCTCAGGGTTGGCTACTGAGTTAGAAAGGCCAACCTGAGCATGAGACATGTTTAACAGGCTATTCCAGTGGGAGGCACAATCAGTGCTGCAACCGACAACTAGCCAGTGCAGTACCCTTCCTGGACATTTGGCCTACCTTTTTACAGGGCACTCACAGGTACAACACCTAAATCAATAAAGTATGCACCCTATCCTGGCATGTGTAGGAAGGGTGCATGCACTTTCCCGCTGCATTACAAGTCCTAAGGACATGGTAAGAGAGTTCGCAAAAACCAAGAGAACCAAAAGCTAAAAGCTTTAGGGAAATCCCTATAAGAAGGGCCATGACCAACACAGGGGAGTAGGTGTTGTCCTTTTTTTTCATAAAACCTATAGTTCTTGGGATTTTTCAACTCAGTGGCAAAGCCAGTGCAAAGTTCATCAGTGTCTTATGCTATGTGTCTTATGTCGTATGTATGTGTCTTATGCTATGCTTTTGGTACTCCATTCACCACACACTAAGGTATTGAAAAGGTTGTCCGTGCAGCATTGAATGCAGGAACAGGGGTAGGCAGAAACACTTCCAAATAGAAAAGGCAATAAAGCTCTTGCACGTTGCACTAGGGGGCATGGATGGCAGCGGATAGAGACTGTGTGTGTGTGTGTGTGTGTTTGTGTGTGTGTGCTTGTGCATGTGGCAATAAAGGAGTGAAAGGGTTCACAGTGATGTGAGATTCTAAATGGCAGGCCTGTGGATACAGTACGCATTCAACATAACTGTGCTGCCTACCCTGAATCATGGCAACTGTCTCATGTAAAGAGCATTCTACGCTGCATAACACAACATTTCTGCTAGGTGGGCAGGAAAACAAGCTGAGCAGGAACCTCAGAAATGCAACAAATAGCCTATTATTAATTTCATTTCTACCAATCCCTGCTACCGGTAAAGCTCCCTCAATTCATCTCTCACTTTTTAAATAGCTACATTAGGAACTTTTAATGGAAAAACAGGAGAGAGCTTGCATTTCTTTACTTAAACTCCAACAACCCACAGCCCTGGGTTGGGTGAATTTTCCAAACTTAAAAAAATATCAGCAACCTTTTACTCTCAAACAAATTTGGACATCTAAATGAGAATGTTGACATCCTCCTCACAGTAAGGCAATGATTGGAAAGTTCCATTTCCAATCCATTTCCCTTTAATTACTTGGTTCATTTTTCACAACCCCCTTAATCACCTCTTATTGCCTTCTCTCTCTCAGCAAAACCCCATCTCACACATTTCCAATATGACAGAGTCCCTACTTTTGTCCCCCATTTGGTATAATAAACACATTAAAATAAATAACAGAATTATGTTCTAGAAGGATTGGTTCCAGAATGGTATTGTTACAGTGAATCAACTCTTCTCTGATGCCAGCCTTATTCTTTTCTCCACTCTCCAATTTAAATTTGGGCTACACACTTTCTCACTTCCCTGAAATAAGGTCTTCTTATTATAACTACCCCCATTCACGACCACCTCATCACTGGCTCCAGACAATAGTGCCCCTACATTCAACTTCATAGTTCGCACAAAAACCTACTTCATCTATAAAAACATTGACAATCACCTGCACACTTCCTTAGACAGACCAAAAATTAGTCTTGAAACTAAGTGGGAAAAAAATCTTCAACAATCCATTCCTGCTCAGTCATGACAAAATATTTGGTCTAAAATCAACACCTCTGTTTCGCTCTGCCATCACGAAACAGAAACTATTTTACCTTTTCAACAGGTTATACCCTACCCCTTTGTCTTTATATAAATACAATAAATGTTGGACTTGCCAGAAAGAGGGGAGTGATCTTGTTCATTTGTTTTTTCCCTGCCCCCCGATCAGCTGATTCTGGTTACAAGTTTGCATTACCATTACTGATATTTGCATGATTTCTTCCCCTTTTGATAAAATGTATATTTTTTGGTGGTACTGCTTCTCCTATATGGAATAACTCTGTTATGTTGGGGAAGTTTGCAGATTTGTCAATTGCAATTGCTTTTCAGGTTATAATGTGTGGCTGGAAGAACGCCCAGCATGTTATGCTCCTTAAATGATGGAATATGCGCTGCAACCATCATAGATTAGACTGTGCCGCAATCACTTCCACTAAGCAATTAATCAAGCGAGACATTCTGTGGATGTCTCTTTCCTCCTTTCTTTCTTGAAAACTGTCTACCTCCCCTACTACTACTCATCAGCTCGAGCCCCCAAACTCAATTATATTACTTTCATTGTTATTGATCATCGATATGATACAGTTGTACTTTATACACTTCTCTTCCTCTTAATAGGCTCCCCTCCTTTTATTCTTCCCCTTCCCTCACTCCTTCCTATTATAAAATTAGAAAATGTTAAGTCATACCATTTAGGGGCATATTCTCAAGGACTTATCGCTGAGTTACCGGCACTTTATCGCAGCCAAAGTGGCGATAGATTTATCGCCCTATTCACAAGCTGGTGCTAACAGCCGATATCGCCAGTTTTCCTGCGGTAGCAGCCGCAAAAAACATCGCCACGGATGACACCGGCAACTAACGCTAATGAGATGCAGAGTAGGCGTTCCCGTGCAAAAAGCCGAGACAACACCACTTCGCAACATTCTCAACGACTAGCCAGATCGGCGATAAGATCACAAAACATGCGATAAGGCGCGTTATCAGCAGGAAATTAACACCTGCTCTTTCCTGGTATTAAGTCGGATTATAACCTGCACCAGAAATGGGAGCCCAGCCCACAGCCTCCCCAGAAGAACAACAGATGCCATGGAGCTACTGATCCTGCAGCTCGGACACCCAAGAGGGCCACAACACCCACCGCCACCACCCCCAGGACCCCCCCCCAGACAAAGATAATTTACACCAACTTTACGAAATCATGAACAAAACAGTTTGCCTGATGTCGCACAATTACAACAATTAACATTCAGGTGTGGTCCGAAAAAGAAGAATCATTCATTCATCTCTGAATTTCCAAACAAATCATTTTATCCAAATTTAACTCAAAACAACTATTTGGAAGAGTCATGGCGGGTCTTCCCTGGACAATCTGTAAGTCACAGCCTGCAAGACAAAATTCAAGATAAGAAGGTGTGTCATGCGCTCATCAAAGGACAGAGAGAGAGAGAAAAAGAAAGGTAGAGAGAGAGAGAGTGAAAGAGAGGGAGAGAGAAAGAGAGAGGGAGAGAGAGAGACAGTGAAAGGAAGAGAGGGAGAGAGAGAGAGAGAAAGAGAGAGAAGGAGGGAGAGAGAGAGAAAGAGAGAGAAAGAGAGGGAGAGAGAGACAGTGAAAGGAAGGCTCTTGGCACATTCATGCCAACTGTTGTGTGTGTATCGCTATTGGTGCACCATAAGCCTAAGGCCTAGCCCCAAATGCAGCACGAAAGCCACATCACATTTCCAGAATGCAAGCAGTAGTCAGACTAACATCAGGGATGAATGCTCCTTTGTCTCAATACATAAGGCGGAAGGACATCTGCACCTCCGACCTTGGTCTTGCATGCGGCAGGCAGCCCCTGAGAGAGATACCATAGCAGATGATGACGACTCACACACTACGCACAGTGCCAATGAAAGACCAACGTATCCACACCCCACACACAGAAGTCCTTGCTCGAGGTACACTTGCATGGAATGCCCTTTACCCTTATGTACACAACAACCCATACGTCCAAACATTGCACACACATACGACTCATTCCTCCGAGCTGTGGCATATCATCCACATAACTGCCGCAGGTCAGAAGAGTGCCAGTTCTACGAGAGCCACCAACGCAATGGCAGAACATCCCGGGCACATGCACAACCCCTGTCACGTGGAACTGTACCGTGCACGTATGCTGCATTTGTTGGGGGCACTGCCACTGGCAGTGTTGCGCATCAGTTACCGTCTGAGCTTCCGTCTTGCGTACATCACCTGCGTCCAGCCCTGGTTCCACTGTCGATCATGCATATTCGAGTGGCCCATGGATGTCTGCCTATCCAACATAACGGTAGCTGAACTGGATTATGACTTGTGTGTGCACCCCCTGTTGGCCCACGACCAGGAGTGTAACCGTGATACCCGTTCATGGGATGCCTTGATATTTGGTGTATGTGCTGGCAGTTGGGCATGGGAGATTGCACAAGTCCTCGTGTGCAGTGACCACATCGAAGCGCTCCCCTATTGGGCTGTGTTGCAGATTGGTGAAACGGCGTGGACGGAGCACATCTGTCCGGACCAGTTAATGGATTGGCTCGCCCTCGTGTTCGTTGAAGCCTACAACGACGTACTCTTGGAACTGATTGCCCAGGAAGCTGCGCTCGCATTCATGGACGAGTAACTACATTCCTGCAGCCACAACTGCTTGTAACCCAGAGCACAGGTCCCAACACCTTGTTGCATCTTGGAGAAATGGTCACATATCCCACCACAACAGTGGGCATGGCTGCATTCGCCTGGACTCAGAATGCATGTGCATGCACCTATGCGTGTTGACACACACCTGTGCAAGGTGAGGCAGTCCCATGGGCGGAGCTGCACAGCGTCGCTTGGCAAGGTTCCTAAATCTGACATACTGCTGGAGGGAGAGTACACACATGGCAATGTAGTACTACATGTGCACTTGTTGGACCCTTTCACCTGCTCACTGTCAGCAGAGCAGACAATCTGCGCAGTCCGGTGGTACAGCACTATGCAGATCCCATGGGCTGTGAGTGGTGTCCCCTGACACGGGGCAATGAGCATACGCCAAACATCACATGACTCGTCCAGCAAGGCAAGGTGGGCTGAGACCGTTGCCATCCGTAATGATTGGTGTTCATTTTTGCCTCCCCATTTCTTGCACCTCTACATGTTCCCATGCTGCCTGTTAGTGTCTGAAGCATTGGTCTGCATGTTGTGGCCCTTGTCTTGCCCGTACTGACACGTACATGCTAATAAAGTCTACGCCACTTCACTAGTGTTCAACTGTGATGAGTGTTGATTAGAATGACAAATCGTGTGCCTCAATGAGCATTGTCCGTACACAGGGAGGGACTGACTGACGCATTTCACTTAGGGGTGAGTCCCTATTGCCAGCTCCACCTCTGTGAGCCAGACATTGTGGTTGGGATAGTTGCTGGTAGACCTGTGCTCTTATGTGTCTTCAGCAATGTGAGTATGGTGTCCAACTTCTTGCCATGTGGATCAATGTGATCCATCAAAACAGGCTGTGTCCACACAGTTGAGTGTGAGTAGGTATGCGAAGAGATGTCCTGTTGTCACATGTGATGGGGGACACTACTTTAGGCCTGCTACCGAATTAGACATTTTTACACACAGCTCCACGTAATACATGGACGTGGGGCTATGTTGGGGGGTTGTGAGATTGTTGTTAATGAGCAATGAGGCCACAGCTAGTTCACACCTTCACAGTCATCTAATTGGCCATGTGGGTCAGGGTCAAACATGCGCATTGATGTCATTTCCCAGGGTGTACCTTTTTGTGCAATCAATGTCCCTACATTCATCCATTCTTTTATACTTGATTGAACATAGACATGACACATCTGTGTGATTTGGAATGTTTTATTCACATTCTGTGGAGTGTCGGAGCTGGAGCAGTACTTGGCCATGCAAACCCCACATTACATGGTTGCCCAGTGGAGGGCCAACCAGAGTCCTTTGGGGAATGACAATTTAATCGGAAGAGGAAGAGTTCAGTCCACAGCCTGATTGCTGTGTCATTGGTAACCAGAGCAGATATGGCAGTCCATGCCGGGGTCCAGGTGAATGTCGCAGAGTGTTTCGGGGGACAGTGGAAGGTGTTGTTCCCGGGCATGATGCAGAGGGCTGAACCAAGCAGGAACAGGCCATATGGTGGGGAGAATGCTACAACCTCCTTTCTCACACAGAGTCATTGCCATCCACATCTTAGTCCTCTGATATGTCTTCTGTCTCAGGTGTGTCAGGTGTGTGTGGTGGTGTTATGGCTGCATCACTGTGTGCCACTGACACATCAGGGGGCGGAGGTGGTATGGCTGCATCACTGTGTGCCACTGACACATCAGGTGGTGGAGGTGGTATGGCTGCATCACTGTGTGCCACTGACACATCAGGTGGCGGAGGTGGTATGGCTGCATCACTGTGTGCCACTGACACATCAGGTGGCGGAGGTGGTATGGCTGCATCACTGTGTGCCACTGACACATCAGGGGGCGGAGATGTGTGTGTCGAAGTTCCTGCAGCAGTCATCTGGGACAGGCTCTGTGGCAGCAATGGCAAGATGAGGTTCTGCAGGGCATGGAAGATCCCAGCTACATCTCGCTGGTGTACAGCCGTGGCAGCCATCCTTCCAGCCTGCATCCACTCCATGTTCTCCATTGTCCTCCGCATCTGTGCCATCTCTGTGCTGTCATCGCTGGAGCCTGTCTGACTGGACAGTTATTGTATCTGAGTAATGGCTCCAGCGAGGTCAGCCAAGGATTGTTGTAGAGCATGGAACGGACTGTGGGTGTCCGTTAGGGACTGTAAGTGATCCCTGATGGGACTCATACACCCACGTATGGCATCAAGTTTGGCTGCCATGAGATCGAAACCCACCCGCACCTGTTCAGCCAGCCCCCTCTGGCAGTCTAACACACAGCATTGGAATGCCATGTGTCTTTCCGTGAGGTGCTGGGAGCCAGCCTTGGTGGTGGGTGCTTCCTGCTGTGTGGGCTGTGCAGGGGGTGGGGTCACCTCGATGCAGCTGGGCTGCCCTGCTCCTGGAGGTGGGGTGCGGAGGCTGTCCACGATCCGTTGGAGGGTGTCGGAGTAGATGGCCAGGGGGTCCTCCTCATCATCACTGAAGAGATGTCTGGCCTGCTCTGCAGGAGGTGTTGATTGTCCCTCTGCAATGTAAAGGGGAGATGCAGGTTAACAGTGTGTTCCATGTATGTTGACGCATTGTACATGTTTACATACAGACTGCATGACAATGTACATTGTGACTGTTTTGGATGAGCTGGCAATTTGATGGGAGACAGTGGACATTTCGACTACATGACGGATGTGAGGTTGTACTCGTACATTATCATCTCACAGTTTCCTGCTATGCCAGATGTGATTGGCCAGTTTCTACGCACAAGCGGCACCAGTTGTGTCCTCTGTTCTGTAGTGAAAGTGTTGCACTTTGTACCACATTGTCGTCAATGTTGATGTGCTGTGATTGCTATGTGTGTGTGCTGCATTGTGGGAGAGTCGCCCCTGCAGCTCTGATTTAGCGGCCCCTTATCCCTTTGAGGCGGTGTGCCTTTGACTTGTGTGCTTTTAAGGTGCTGAGATGTTGGCGACTTGGGTCATTTGTGCTCTTGGCCGGTTTTTGTACTCTTGTGCATTGTTTGTCTACAGATGTGTTGTTGTCGTCAGGGGTTGTATGTGCACGTGGATGTGTCAGAGTGTGACCTGCTCCTTTGAGGATGTGATCCACACTGGGCCACCTCAGTGTCGTGTCGTGCACCATGTCATGTATTTTGACTGCAGCCATGCTCTTGGTCATGCAGTGTCACTTGCATTGTCAGTGTGGCTCACAGAGCCGCTGCTTTGCTGGATTCAGCACATGTGCATGGGTAGGTTGTGAGATTGGTGATAGGGAGGGGGGCCCCTTTGTGCACATAGTGGACGGGGGCCTACTTGGTGTTTCTATGTGTGCTGCAGTGTGCCAAGGGTATCAGGGACATGTTCCACAATCATTGTGGGTGTGCAGTGTGCTACACATGATTGTGCATCTGTGCCATTGTGCCCATCTCCCCCTGTCCCCCAGTCCCTGGTCGTTACTCACCCTGTTGCTGTTGGGTCAGGTCATATCGAGCTGTGTCCGGTCCCCCAACTCCTTGCACCGTCTCCACACTGATGACTGTGGCCACCATTTCCTCCAGCTCATCCAGCTCCTCCTGTGGCGCAGGACTCCCACCTCCAGTCGCCGTTGCTGCCTTCCGGTTGGCAGCGAGTTTCTGCTTAGTTTGGCTATTCACATCATGCCAGCGCCTCTTGACCTCCTCCATTGACCTCCTCAACACTCCGACTGCATTCACGTTGTTCACGATCGACTGCCATATTTCCGTTTGTGTTGTCAATGACACAGTGGAGGTGACGAACAGTTGTTGGTAGTGTTCTATCACCTCTGTGACGATGATCCAGTTTTCCTGCAGACTGAACCCCGTCTTCCTCTTCCTCTTCTCCTTGCCCTTCCCCGACCCCGAGGTTCCTTGCTGGTGGTCTGTGGGGCTTGTGGGGTTCGCGTTGTCCTCTGCACTCGGTCCGGGTGCATCCATGGTGCTACGCAGTTTGAATTATTTTGTTTGTGTTTTTCGGTGCTTTTATAGAGCATTTTCCCACATGGCGCGTGGGAATTGCAGGCCTTTCGCTGGTTATCGCAGATTTTTTATCGCGATTTGGGGCATCGCAACTTTTATCGCGTTCGTGTTTTGCATTTTTTCTGCGTGCGTTAATTTTAACGCGGCCATTTGGCGTGTTATCGTGAGACTATCGCATGGTGCCACCGGGTTGAGAATACAACGTTAACACGGCATTATTTTCCCGCGATAGACTGCAATGTGCAAAGTTGCGTTAAGCTAATTTTGCGATAATTATCACACGTTCTTGAGAATATCCCCCTAAGTTTTTCACTAGAATATGTATTCATTGACTTAGTCTATAGCTGTTAATAACCATTGATTATGGTTGTGTTATACTGACAGTTACTGTATTTTAGTGAATATAATTATAGCTAAGTTGTTCTCCTTCCTACTAAAGTACGTTTCGTACTTCTTTAATAAAGCATTTCAAACTTTTGAAAAAAGAAATGCAACACATAGGCAGGCCTCTGGCTCGCAGATTAACAATGATCTTTTTATTCCCCATTCCTTGACGGCTGACCTCCTGCACCAGTGTTGACTTGCGCTTAAACGGCAGAGTGGTGACAGCAGGCACTCACCATACTTTCATAACGCGCAGCAAACTAATACATTCTCAATCTGAAAACATTATATGTCAGTTGAAGTACTTTGTTGTTTTGCTGATTTTTTGTGATTTTACGTTTTTTCCTTCACCTATTTTAAGATACACGTAAAAAATAAAAGAAAATGCAAGCAGCTACTTGATACAAATATACATAAAACGAAGGGGCATATTCTCAAGAACGTGTGATAACTACCGCAAATCCAGCTTAACGCAACACTTCAAATCGCAGTCCATCGCGGGAAAATAACGCAGTGTCAACGTGGCATTCCCAACACGGTGGTACCATGCAATAGTCACAAGATAACACGTCAAATGAACGCATTAAAATCAACGCGACGCCGCAAAAACGCGAAACCCCAATGCGAAAATAGTAGCGATGACGCCAATCGCGATACACAAATCTGCGAAAACCAGCCACAGGCCTGCAATTCCCACGCGTCATGCGGGAAAATGCACTATAAAAGTAGAAAAAAAACATACAAACAAAAGCCAAACAACAGTGAAGCACAATGGAGGCATCCGGAGCAAGTACAGAGGACAACCAGAACCCCACAAGCCCCCCGGAGGACCAGCCTGGGACCTCGGGGTCAGGGAAGGGCAAGGACAAGAAGAGTAGGAAGAAGCGGTTCAGTCCGCAGGTAAACAGGATCCTGATAATGGAGGTGATAGAACACCATAAAACACTGTTCGTCACCTCCACTGTGTCACTGGCCAATAAAAATGGAATATGGCAGACCATCGTGGACAAGGTGAATGCAGTCAGAGTGCTGAGGAGGACAATGGACGAGGTCAAGAGGCGCTGGAATGATGTGAAGCGCAAAACCAAGCTGAAACTCACAAACAACCGGAAGGCAGCAATGCAGACTGGAGGTGGGAGTCCAGCGCCATAGGAAGAGCTGGAGGAAATGGTGTCCACAGTCATCAGTGGGGAGACAGTGGCAGGAGTTGGGGGACCGGACACTGCTCAACATGACCGGATACAACAGCAACAGGGTGAGTAACGACCAGGGACTGGGGGGACGGGGGGAGATCAATCAATCAATCAATCAATCATGGCATTTATAGAGCGCGCTACTCACCCGGGAGGGTCTCAAGGCGCTGGGGGAGGGGGTAAGTTACTGCTCGAACAGCCAGGTCTTGAGCTGCTTCCTGAAGGAGAGATGGTCCTGGGTTCGCCGAAGGTGAGTGGGGAGGGAGTTCCAGGTCTTGGCTGCCAGGTAGGAGAAGGATCTTCCTCCGGCGGTGGTTCTGCGGATGCGTGGTACGGTGGCGAGGGCGTGGCTGGTTGATCGTAGCTGGCGTGTGGGCGTGTAGAAGGTCATGCGGTCGTTGAGGTACTTTGGGCCCAGGTCGTGGAGGGCCTTGTGTGCGTGGGTGAGGAGTCTGAACGTGATTCTCTTGCTGACGGGGAGCCAGTGCAGGTCTTTCAGGTGCACGGTGATGTGGCTGTGTCGGGGGATGTCCAGGATGAGTCGTGCGGAGGCGTTCTGGATGCGCTGGAGTCTCTTTTGAAGTTTGGCTGTGGTTCCGGCGTAGAGGGTGTTCCCATAGTCCAGTCGGCTGGTGACGAGTGCCTGGGTGACGGTCTTCCTGGTTTCAGTGGGGATCCATCTGAAGATCTTGCGGAGCATGCGCAGGGTGTTGAAGCATGAAGATGAGACGGCGTTGACTTGTCTGGTCATCGACAGGGAGGAGTCCAGGATGAAGCCCAGGTTGCGTGCGTGGTCCGTTGGCTTGGGCGCGGTGCCCAGGGCCGGGGGCCACCAGGAGTCGTCCCAGGCGGAGGGTGATGAGCCCAGGATGAGGACTTCCGTCTTATCTGAGTTCAGTTTAAGGCGGCTGTTCCTCATCCAGTCGGCGACGTCTCTCATCCCGTCGTGTAGGTTGGCTCTGGCGGTGGTGGGGTCGTTGGTGAGGGAGAGGATCAGCTGGGTGTCGTCGGCGTAGGAGATGATGTTGAGGTTGTGTCGGCGTGCGATGGCTGCGAGGGGGCTCATGTAGACGTTGAAGAGGGTTGGGCTGAGTGAGGATCCTTGTGGAACGCCGCAGATGACTTCGGTGGCTTCGGATCTGAACGGGGGAGGCGGACTCTCTGGGTTCTTCCGGCGAGGAACGAGATGATCCATTCCAGTGCTTTCTCTCGGATTCCGATGTTGCTGAGGCGCTTCACTAGGGTGCGGTGGCAGACGGTGTCGAACGCCGCAGAGAGGTCCAAGAGGATGAGGGCAGCTGTTTCCCCGTTGTCGGTTAGGGTTCTGATGTCGTCGGTGGCTGCGATAAGGGCGGTCTCGGTGCTGTGGTTGGCCCGAAACCCGGACTGCGAGGGGTCGAGGGATCCATTCGTCTCGAGGAAGGCGGCAAGCTGTCTGTTGACGGTCTTCTCGATGACTTTGGCCGGAAACGGAAGGAGCGAGATGGGACGGTAGTTCTTGAGGTCGGTGGGGTCCGCCGTTGGTTTCTTCAGGAGGGCGGTAAGCTCGGCGTGCTTCCAGCTCTCCGGGAAGGTGGCGGTGTGGAAGGAGGAGTTGATGATGTCCCGGAGATGGGGTGCGATGGTGGCGTCGGCTTTGTTGAAGACGTGGTGTGGGCACAATGGCACACATGCACAATTAAGCATAGCACATCTGCGGACAAACCATGCCCCAGACCCCCAACTCCCACCAAGAGACCAATGCACACAGGTATGCAACATCTCAGCACCGCATAAGCACAGAAGCCCGAGGCACACCACATTTAAGTGATAAGGGGCAGCAACATCAGAGCTGCAGGGGCAACTCCCCCAAAATGCGGCATACACACATAACATGCAGAGCACATCAACATTGACAACGATGTGGTACAAACCGCAACACGTCCACAACAGAACAGAGGACACAACTGGTGCCGCATGTGCGTAGAAACTGGCCAATCACATTTGGCATTGCAGGGAAATGTTAGTTGACAATGTACAAGTACAAACACACATCCGTGATGTAGTCGGAATGTCTACTGTCCCGCATCAAATAAGCAGCTCCCCCTAAACAGTCACAATGTACATTGTCATGCAGTCTGAATGTAAACATGTACAATGCATAAAACATACATGTGAACACAATGTGAAACTGCATCTCACCTTCACATTGCAGGGGGAAATACAACACCTCCTGCGGAGCAGTCCGAACCTCTCTACTCTGATGACGAAGAGGACCACCACACCTTCGACTCCGACGCCCTCCAACAGCTTGTGGACAGCCTCCGCAGCCCACTTCCAGGAGCAGGGCAGCCCAGCTGGCACGAGGAGAACCCACCCCCTGCACAGAACACACATCAGGCAGCACCCACCACCACGGCTGCCTCCCAGGACCCCCACGACGAACACATGGCCTTCCAACACCGTGTGTTGGGGTGCCAGGAGAAGCTGGCTGAACAGGTGCAGGTGGGGTTCGACCGCATGGCAGCCAAACTAGACGCCATACGTGGCTGTCTGAGTCCCATCAGGGACCACTCACAGTCCCTAACGGACACCCACAGTCCGCTCCATGCTCTCCAACGGACCATGGCTGAAATCGCTAGAGTCCTGACTCTGCGACAAGAACGACTGTCTAGCCAGAGTGCCTCCAGCGATCTCGCCCGGGAGTTGGGACACATGCGGAGGATCATGGAGAACATGGAGCGGACGCAGGTGAAAAGAGCGGCTGCCACGGCTGCACACCAGCGAGAGGTAGCTGGGTCCCTCAATGCCCTAAAGACCCTCCTCATGGCATTGCTGCCACAAGGCCTGGCGCTGATGCATGCTGCTGCTACCACCCCATCCACATCTCCAGCCCCTGATGTGTCAGTGCCACACAGTGTGGCAGACATTCCACCACCAGCCCCTGAGGTGTCACTGCCACACAGTGCTGGAGACAGAACACCACCACCCACATGTGAGGCACATGCAACAGCAGAGGACGAAGATGCAGATGAATCTGCCTTCGTGGTCAGAAGGACACAGTAGCATTCTTCTCCGCCATGTGGCCTGTTTCTGCTTGGTTCTGCCCTCTGCATCATCACCTTCCACTGTCCCCCGATGCACTCAGCGACACTCACCTTGGACCTCGACATGGACTGCCAAATTCTGTTTGGTCACCAATGACACAGCTATCAGACTGCGGACTGAACTCCTCCTCTCCTGATGTACCTGTCATTCCCTGAAGGACTCTGGCTGGCCCTCCACGGGTCAACAATGTAAAGTGGGGTCGCATGGCCCTGTACTGCTCCAGCTGCAACACTCCACTGAATGTGCAATTAACATTCATATTCACACAGATGTGTCATGTCTATGATTTTTCAAGTGTGGAAGTATGGATGAATGTAGGGTCAGTGATTCCCCCTTACGCCCATGTTGCTCATGTTGTAGAACTTTTGTCACAGGGTGACAGATTGCCGATTGCGGTCCGGGTGGCGCCGACACTACAACAGAGACACATCCATTAGTCACTTCCTTGTCCAGGCCAGGACGGAACCACGCCCAGAGCTCCGAGGTCATTGTTCACACCCTTACGCTGGACTGGCATACGCCAGGACAGCCCACTCCGCTTACGCACACAGGGGGGGACGACAACGCCACATGTCCCAGGTCTTCACTGTAGGGATCTGCAGCTCACAGGTCTAGTTGTCAGCATGCCACAGCCACTCCCTCACGGCTGGTGTACACCCACACCACACCCATCCAGCACAGGCGTCACAGGACATGTGACCCTGCCAATAAAAAGAGCCTGGCGCACGTGCTGGACGCCATTTCCACTCTCTAATTGGGTGTCTCCGTGTAGTTCTCATGTATGCATGAGGGCCTAGGGCCCTGCCATCTCACATTGCCCAGTGCCGGGGGTGACATGATGGCGTCCGCACCATGGAACTCAATCATTAAGGGTCCATGGCTAGCGGTGCACAGACTTGGTGGCACCGAATACACTGCGGCAGGCACAGGCACATCGCCACGGGACGGTGTCTTGCGGTGCAGTGAGATAGGGGCACCCAAAGTGCTGAGCGGGTGTGCAGCCTGCGATGATGTGCCGTCCTGGCGGTCTGGACTGGCAAGGATCAGTGTGAGCCCTGCTGGACCGCAGTGTAGGCCTGAGCCAGTGGACAGTGCGGGCCTCCCGCCACGTGGCGTTGCCTCGCGGTTCACAGAGTTAGTGGCACCTCAAGCGCTGAGCGGGTGTGCAGCCTGCGATGATGCCGTGTGCACCGATGTGGTCTCTGCCATTGCGAAATCAAGACCCAGAGTCAGGTGTGTGACCTGGTGGCCCACGGTGAGGGGCTGCATGATGTGGAGGGTGCCATGGTCGCGGGCCCCAGGCTTGGAGATCCCACCGGAACGTGGTGGGCCCTCTTGGAGACACGCCGGTGGCGGAAGGTGAGCAGTGAGGCCTGGTTGCGCAGGGGCGGGCAATCACCGCTGGGCGGCAGGAGGGGCTGGGGTGCAGCAGCCTGTGTGCGCAGGGGCGGGCAAGCGATGTTGGCGTGTGCAACTGTATGGACTCTGCCATTCATGTCTCTGAACACTGTTTCAGATAAGGGACCTGGGGGTCTGCAGTGTATGCCGGCACGTGGTTGGAGACACACCGGTGGCAGCAGGTGAGCAGTGAGGCCTAGGTCCGCAGTGTCGGCACTCTCTCGCCCTCTCTTTCTCTCTCCCTCTCTCCCTCTCTCTCTCTTTCTCTCTCCCTCTCTCCCTCTCTCTCTCCCTCTCTCCCTCTCCCTCTCTCTCTTTCTCTCTCCCTCTCTCCCTCTCTCGCTCTCTCTCTCTCGCTCTCTCTCTCTGTACTTTGATGGGCGCATGGCACACCTTCTTATCCAGATTTCTGTTTTTCAGGCTGTGACTTACAGAATGTCCTGAGAAGACCCGCCATGCCTCTTCAGAATTGTTGTTTTTGGTTTATTCTGTAATAAATGTATTATTTGGATATTATGATATGGATGTATGATTTCCCTTTTTCTGACCACACTTGTATGTTAGGTGTTGTGATTGTGCGACTTCTGGCGATTTGATTGGTTTGTGGTTTCGTGGAGTTGATGTGCAATATCTTTGTCCAAAGGGGGGGCTGCCCGTGGGGGGGGTGGGGTGGTAGGGTCCTGGGGGTGGTGGGGGTGGGTGTGGTTGGCCTATTGGGGCTCCGGGCTGCATGATCGGTTGCTCCAGGGCATCTGTTGTTCTTCATGTGTGGCTATGGGCTGTGCTCCCTTGTCTGGAGCCGGTTGTCATCCGACTTTACACCAGGTAAGAGCAGGTGTTAATTTCCTGCTGCTAACGCGGCTTATCGCATGTTTTGTGATCTTATCGCCGATGTGGCTGGTCGTTGGGAATGTTGTGGAGTGGTGTTGTCGCAGATTTTTGCACGGGAACTCCTACTCTGCATATCATTAGCGTTAGTTGACGGGGTCATCTGTGGCGATGTTTTTTGCGACTGCTTTCGCAGGTAAACTGGTGTTATGGGCTGTTGTCGCCAGCTTGTGAATGGGGCGATGAATTTATCGCGACTTTGGCTGCGATAAAGTGCTGATAACTCGGCGATAGATCCTTGAGAATATGCCCCGAAATGTTTTAAATTTGAGGTCATCTGTGGTTGACTTACTAAGAAAAGCAGCATGCCCAGGTTGTCTTTGACTTGAAATAAGTGGTTTTTTTTGGTGGTCTCCAAAAAAAAAAAAAAACATTATTTTGAGTCATAGTGAAAGCCCAGCAGTTGTTTGAATAAATTAGAAGACCAACATTGACATCTAGTGGACAGTTGAAAACATTTTCTTAACGAAAATAGTGCTTATTCATTTGGAGATCGGTTAGATGAGCTAGAAGAACACAAGTAACACTAAGATTTTTTTTTAAATTTATATTTTTCATGTAAGTTTAAAGGAAACAGCACAAGCGGTTTTGCCCTTTGTATGAGAGTAATTATTTTACATGCCTTCCAGACAGAAGCAATCTATTTCAGTGCGATTACATGAAGCATGCTTTCCTCCGAAGCAGTCTTCAATAGTGGACAATGATGCTAAACTTGCACTCGAAATGTGACCCTTCAGCGATAACTGCTGCAACAGTGTAGGAGAACACCTGTAGAGGATGCAGTAGGTTTTCGCACTAATTCAGCTACTTTTTCGTTAGATTTTTTTTTTGTGGTTATTTATGTTAAACTAAATTCTGGCCATTCCTGCCCGACGAGTTATTTATCACCCTCCTCAGAAAATTGTATGAATGGAATGGAACAAATGTTACGCTATTCCAATGAAGCGATTTATACAAGGTGACGTTTGTGAAATATTAACTTAAGGCCTAGACTGAATGGAAGAAAGCACAATAGACTAATTGGTACGACAGACAAATCAAGCATTCTGTACCTCTTAAAAGCTGATGCATCTACCTAGCTGTTTGCCTTCATAGCTAGGACATTTCAAGGGCCTTAATCACTCGGGGCAGATTTACAAGCCCCTTCCGCTGCCAGTACGTCACTTTTTGTGACGCACTGGCAGCGCATTTCGCTGCCCCATATTTACAAGGACAGGAAAACCCACCCTGTGTGGCTTTTCCTGTCCTTGTAAATACGGCCCCTTCACATGCAGCACTTTGCGTGGAAGGGGCATTCCATGGGTGTTGCTGTGGGTGTTCCCACGCAACACCCATGGAACCAGACACATTTCCAGATTTACGAGGAATCGCAAACCTGGAAATGCGTCAGTATGCTACGCCCCCCTAGGGGTGGAGTAGCGAGGCAAAACGAGGAGAAATGCTTTAATTTCTCCTAGTTTTTTTCCTCTTTCAATGCGCGCTGCATTCTGCAGCACACATTGAAAGAGGAAAATGCATGTAGTGATTGTTTTCGTGCAGGAAGGTGCCCCTTCCTGCAATAAAAACAATCTCCCCATGACGCAGGCATCCTTGCACCATGGTGCAAGGGTGCCTGCGCCGGTACATGGCTGTTGTTTGTGCGCCAGCGCAGGGGGGAGCACAGGAATGCGACATATCATTGTAAATATGTCGCATTCCTTTGCTCTGAAAGTGCCGCAGCGTGGTGCAGCCAAATGGCTTGCGGTGCCACGCTGCGGCACTTTCTTGTAAATCTGCCCCTCGCTTTCTACATAGCATGTTCAGTCCTAGTGAGCGCTCTGCTATACATGCGCAGAAGTGAATGACTTAACAAAAAATACATTACGTGTTCTATGTTTTTGTTCTGCTTCGTGTTGAAAGAGCAATCCATATAAATATGATTTTATGGTGCTTAGTTGAACACAATGGCCCTGATTGTAAGTGCTGAGCTAAATTCCGATCCCTATGAAAACATGGGATCAGAATTACGAGTTATGTGATACTTATCGCTCACTTAGCTATTTCCCCTGATAAATTGTGTTTTAGATACTGATTCTGTATGTTATTCTTCATTTTATAGGGCACCATACCTGCCAACTCACACGGTGCCACCGTTTGACACACAATATCAACTCCAATCACATGCTCACCCGGTGAGGAGCTGATATCCCAGAGTGGCAGGGAAAACATGCCGAAAACCACTGTAAATAGTGGTTTTCCAGCTCGTATTCCGAGGCTTTGAACTGCTTATGTCCATTAGGGTGTGTTTAAACACCCCAGGACACCGGCACGAGCCTCAGCAAGCTTTTTTGGGGGGGTAACAAGGGGGTTTGGGGGCAGTGGTGGCTTCTCCGCTAAGGCGGAGGAGCATTGCCTCACTGCTCATGGAGCAGTGTAAATGAAAAAATAAAATGATAATAACTGAAGTTATTATCATTTTATTTTTAATATTATCATGGGCGGGGCGAGGCTTGGGTCTCCTGATGTCGGAGAGGAGGAGAGGTTGCTGCACTCTAAAGTGCTCATGAAGCTTTGGCCGGCCAAAGCATCATGCACACTTTGCATGTTCTTCACACAGGCTGCATTACAGCCTGGTTGAAGAACATCCCCAGGCCCCAAGCCTCTGTCTGAGCGCCGAACCATGGCATTCAGACCAATCACAATGCTGCATTGCAGCATTGTGATTGGCTGTTGGGAGCCTGGATGCTTCCTGGAGAGATGCGTAGAGATGAGGTAAGTGAATTTTTTTTTCCTTCTACCCCGTTCCCCCCGCCCTGCCACCCCCATACCGTACCAGCCACCACTGCTTGGGGGCAGGATGGGGTTCAAAAGTGCCTCTTAGGTACCTTCTCGGCATGAAGCCCTGTCCCCTTCCAAGTCCAACGCCCTTCTCAAACTGTGAGATTTTTGTTCAAGTTGTCAGCTTTGGGGCACAATTTGTGATAGGCGATAATTATCGCATCTTTTAAATTACGATCCTCGTGGTATCTGATTTTAAATGTTGCCATAATAATAAGCTTCACAGCCAAGATCTAGTTGTCATGTCCTTTAGGATAGTCCCATCATGTACATACCAATTACATACATTTTGTCCCATCCATACGACATAATAGTTCTACACAGGTGACCTTTTATCTAGTAGCTTACTTCTGTCTCTTCGACACCAGGCTCTCGGTACCCTATCTTAATCCCTGTACCTGACATACATAAGCATGTCCTCAGGCACAGCAGATTTATTCTGTATAAGGGTCACCACTTTTTTTCATCCATGGTCAACAGCCAGCTGTGTATGAGTGTTTTTGTTTAGAAAAGGATTAGCAAAGGATTAGTAAATGTTTTCAAAACATATCGATTCTAGAAGAAAACCTGGAGTGACCACTTTAGTATAAAAGACCCTCACTCCCCCATACAGACAGAGGAGAATTCCTTCCAGGCTGTACCGAGCCTCTGCAGGCTGATCCTTCAACAGGCAGAGACCTGACATCCCTTGCAGGGTGCCATCCTCGACGCACAGGCAGGGTCCTTCATTCAGAACCATCAGGTGAGGGGTTAGCACTTCCCCGGGGGATTCTTGGCTCCATTAGAATATATCCTAGCACTTACATACACATGCTTCACCTACATATTTGATTTGATTGAGAGGCGCGCTACTACCACTCCAGGTGGTGCGAGCATGCACGGAAATGCGGTGATTGTTTAAACCTAATAACTCCCCAGCAAAACCTGTTTTAATCCTTTTTAACACCTTTTAACCTGTGATAAATTGTGATTTGAATGTGTTGAATCTGAGGCACATACCTGCTACGAATTCACGTGTGGCAGCATTCTACACCACTTCCGCAGCGCTAACGCGGTCTAGTGGTTACGGGGGAAGTCAGCTGCTGCCTGCAGGGCTGATTGGTGGGGAGGGGCGAGGGACGAGGGGCTGCATAACTAGCACGCAGTGGCGTAACAAAAGTTGAAGGGGCCCCCCTGCAAGGTACACAGAGGGGCCCGCTCCGGATTTAATCCGGAGCTATCAGGCTTGAGTACTGTACTGCACCGCGGGGGCCTGTGTTACGCCCCTGCTAGTGCGATGGAGCGGATGCGCGCAGCGGGTGCGCCGCTGGCGCGCCAAAGGCGCACCTAAGGCAAGCCCGTCTGCGCCCGTCCGCGCCCGAACGGGATCAGGGGCCAGGACCCCTGGTCAAATTCAGTCAGACTCGGCGGAAGAGCTATGGGCTCTAGAGCGCAGGGATCTCCCCCTGGAACCGCAGGTAGAAGGCATACTCATAGCCGAGAAGCTGCTCACTACACAGGGGAGAGGAGAGGAGAGGGCCGCACAGCCCCAGATCCCTAAGGGCACAGGTCCAGGAAACACTAAGGATTTAAAGACACTAGTACTCAACACACGATCCCTCGAGAAGCATAGTCTAGAGATCTTCACCCTCCTTCAGGAGGAGTCCCCTGACATCCTAGCAGTCACAGAAACCTGGCTCAATGACGGTTCAGGTCCTGACATTGTAGCAGCACTACCCTTAGAGTATGACGCCCTATGGCATAATAGGCAGGTTGGGAAAAGAGGGAGAGGTAGCATTATGCTGTAATAAACAGCTAGCAATAGAAAATATTGCCGTAGAAAACCTAGAGGGCGCCGAAATCTGGGTGGCAAAAGTATGCTCCAAGCCATCATGCCAGGCAATAATGGTGGTGTATCGTCCCCCTCGATCGACCCCCCGGTTCAATGACCGTCTCACTGAAATAGTCACTGACCTATGCTCCCAGTACCAGCAACTCCTGGTGGTGGGGGACTTCAACTACCACTGGGACCAGATACCTAGAGAGTCACAGGCCAGGCCGTTAGAGGAAACCATGACCACACTGCGGCTGCAGCAGCTCGTGGACTCCCCCTCCCATGAGAAAGGACATATCCTAGACCTCATTTGGTCCACTCAGCCACCGGCTAAACTGACGGATATCAGACCTTGTAGTTGGTCGGACCACTACCTGAACAGCCTCCTGTTCCCCCAAGCTAGGCGCCCCACGCAACCCCTCCGTAATGGAGAATGGTACGAAGCTGGAGCAAAATTGAGGCAGGCAGCCTAGGGGACGCTCTGTGAGGCAACTCGCCGAGGAGATTATGGCCAGAGGATCTCGAGAAGAAGAGTGAATCCATCACCAACCAGTTGAGAGCAGCCATCAATAGGGTGGCACCGTCTAGTAGAGAAAGAGTGAGGAATAAGGGCAAGGGAGTCCCCTGGTTCACGGAGGAACTAAGGGGTCAGAAACAGACCCTACGCCAGCACGAAAGGCAGTGGCGCAAGTCATTATGACCCTGAGGCGACCAAAGAATACAGGGCCAGGCTAGCCACATACAAAAAACCATTCTAACAAGAAAGGCCGAGTACTATGAGGCCAGGATCATGGAGGCATATAACAAACAAAAAGAAACCTTTAGAATCCTGAAGGAACTCAGTCAAAAGCAGGCGCAGGAAGCAGTCCCCAGCCAGGAACACTGCAACAGGTTCCTCACCTTTTTCCTAGATAAAGTAAAGGACATCCTAATGGACATACTTAACACCCCCACCAGTCAGAGCCCCCTGGTTATGGAGGAGCCACAATGTGACTTGAAGGAGCCACTCGCCTCCTTTCCAAGGCTAGACCATGACTCCTTGCCCCACATTACGGCCCAAATTAAGTCAGGCTCACCAGCAGACCCATGTCCACCAAGGATATTCACGATGGCTCTTCCAGCGATTGAGGGAGAGATCCTCACTCTGATCAATCTATCGCTGGAAACTGGGAGGGTCCCCAGTAACTTCAAGGAAGCCAGAGTAACCCCCTACTGAAAAAGGCGGTAGCAGACGCTACTAAAATGAAGAATTATAGGCCCATATCCCAACTTCCTTTCTTGGCTAAAATAGCGGAACAGCATGTCCTAAAAACCCTGTCCCTATTTTTGGAGGAACATCAGTTACTCGAGGTTCGGCAGGCAGGATTCAGGTCCCACTACAGCACAGAGCTGGTGATGCTATTGCTGCTGGATGAACTCAGGCTCACGGCCGACAGCAAGAAGCCGTGTGCCCTGGTCCTATTTGACCTCCCTGTGGCGTTAGACACGGTCAACCACAGCCAACTCTTGGCACGAATCAGGGACATAGGCATCAGTAGGATGGTACATCAATGGATCACCTCCTTCCTGACAGACCGGACTCAAAGGATCCAGATGGATGACTGCGTGTCCAATAGAGGGACATTAACCTGCGGAGTCCCACAAGGGTCGGCACTATCGGCGCCTCTGTTCAATATCTATCTCAGACCTTTGGTGGGGGCCCTGGCCCGTATGGACTGCCAGGTGTTCAACTATGCCGACGACACTCAATTAATCCTGCAAATTGACAACACCTCACAAGCCCACGCACGTGTGCAAAATATCCTTAGATACGTGGTCAACTGGATGACAGCTGACTCACTTAAAGTTAATCCGGCCAAAATGGAGGTCCTAGCCATCACCACAAGAAGCAACCCGTGGACTGACCTCTTCTGGCCACCGGAGCTGGGCGACACACCGACTCCAGCCCCAGTCATAAAAAGCCTAGGCATTAAAATAGACGACAAACTCACATTGTCTAACCAAGTGTCCTCCATGGTTGGGACCAGTGTGGGCCTGCTGAGGCAGTTGAGGAAATTATCACCCCTCCTCTAATTTTCCACTCTGCGGACGGTGGTGACCGCACTGATTGTGTCCCGCCTAGATTATGGCAATGCGCTATATATTGGACTACCCGAAAAGCTGCTAGGCAAGCTGCAAGTAGCGATGAATGATGCAGCCAGGCTGATCTTCAAGCTCCATAGACGGGCACGGGCCACACCTCTGTTGCAACAGCTACATTGGCTTCCCGTCAAACAGCGAGCCAGGTTCAAGGGCCTCTGCATTGCCCACAAGGCCCTTCATGGACAGGCTCCAGGATACATCAAGGAGCGCCTAGGGAGATACGTCCCCGGACGTACTCTCCGGTCATCTAAGGCAGGCCGG
Organism: Calotriton arnoldi; assembly: GCA_963921515.1. Taxonomy (NCBI): domain Eukaryota; kingdom Metazoa; phylum Chordata; class Amphibia; order Caudata; family Salamandridae; genus Calotriton; species Calotriton arnoldi. The sequence continues at coordinate 832,237 of CAWUFW010006098.1, read as the reverse complement.
CTGGCATGTCCACGGTTCAACACAACGACCAAAGGGGGTTGAGCCTTCTCAGTCTTGATCCCGCAGCTGTGGAATAAGTTATCAGGGAACCTTCGTTCAGAAGAAGCCCTCCTTCCTTTTAGGAAAAAACTGAAGACCCTCCTCTTTACAGAGGTCTGGACATAATGCACGCATTGACCTGGGGCGAACAATCACTCATTGGGGTGGGACATAGCTACTCTCTCTCAGCGCTTAGAGACCTGCTGGTAATTAGGTGCTTTACAAATCCCAATTAACATTAACATTAACATATCTAGGCTGGGTGTGAAACAGCCATTACAACGCGGCTGTTCCCGGCATGCCATTACATCGCAAGCGTTACAACGCATGTGATGTAACAACGCGTAGCCATTACTACGCATTTTTTTACATCGCATACGCTTTTATAATGCATGTGATGTAATGGCGATACACCTCGTTGTCAGGAAACTGAGACTCTTCTGTTTCCTCACAACGACGTGCACCGTGCAGCGCCCCTCAGCTGACGTGAGAGGAGGAGTGAGGAACCACAAAGAGAAAGAGGTAAGGGGGATTGGGCCTGGGGTGGGGGTTGATTTTTTAGGGTTTAGGGTAGTGTTGTGGTGTGTGTGTAGTGCAGGGTAGTGTTTTAGGGTTTACGGTAGTGTTGGGGTGTATGTGTAGTGCAGGGTAGTGTTTTAGGGATTAGGGTAGTGTCTGGGTGTGTGTGTAGTGCAGGGTAGTGTTTTAGGGTTTAGGGAAGTGTAGTGGGGTCGTGCTGGGTAGTGTTAATATAGGGAGAGGACTGGGGGTCGGGGGAGGTTCGTGAAGGGGTACTACATTAGGGATTAGGGTAGGGCAGGGTAGTGTCACTTATATTTCATACTTTTACCATGTATATACCTTTAATACGCATGCCTTTGCATTGTAATGGCATGCGTGGTAAAGGTATATGCATGGTAAAAGTATGCGATGTAATGGCATGTCGTAATTTACAACGCGTAGTAATACCCGCGTTGTAATGGCACACGTGGTATTAGTACGCATTGTAATGAGTCATATTCGGCTAGGTACATTTAGGTAGGCTACGCATCGTAGGAGTACGCCAATGCTATTGTTTTATCTAATCTGCTTTTATTCATCTTATTAGCAATATGGTAGAAATGTATCTTCTATTTACGATATTGGTGCTAGCGATCACATTTGTCTGCTCCTGTCTTTTGATTGTCGTAGCGAATATGTTTCATACTAGACTGACGCTTGACCAATAAATAATTATTGAAATCGTTTCAATCGTCATTCTTTGTGTATTCTGAGGAAAGTAAGCATGAGTGACTGAGTGAAAGATACTGTATTGTTTTCCACGATACCTGAGGAATCAGGGTTGTCATGTTCAGTGGTTGCCAGACACTACCTACACCGCTGTAGAATACAGGGGGTGATAGTGGCACTGTAGAGCTAGCTGGTCTAACGTCTGACTCATCCTGTGGGGGTGTCCAGAGTCTTTCTGCACACCAAGCCCTCAGTTTAGGTCATCCAAAATGCGCAGTTCCTGGGGGATCCTAGGAACTACACGACATAATCTTTGGTCAATATGGTAATGTACACAATTATGTACTCAGAGTTAGCATATTACAGTGCTTAATTAGAGCTGGTGGTTTCTGTTGTGCCACCAGCACTCATTTTTGGGGACTGGGCCTTATTTTCCCTCTTCAGGCATTTCCTGAGAGCAAAAGTGGAAAGAAGGAGGAAAAGAAATACAGAAAAACCATCACAAAGTGAGGAAGCAGGAATCCACAAGTGTGAGACAAAGGGGCAAGAAATGTCTGCAAATGGATTATAGAAGTCTGCGGTGCATTCAAGACTACACAGTCTTGGTATTCAGTGTGCTGACATTTAATTGCGCCGGCCACAGTCTTCTGAGCAGAGCTTTGGGCACGGGCACTCATTCAAGATACATTGTTGATCTTGACGAGAATACATAAATCTAGATCTGAATGTAGGAGTAACCGCACAGGAGTCGATGTTCATAAGTCTTTGAGAATACACCACCAGAATGTAAACTTAAATGTGCTGTTTAACAAAAATTCAAAAGTCTGAAAGGGAATAAACCATTCTTTCCATAAGCCTAGTAAAACATTTTCAGGCAGTGACCTCAGAATAACTTGGACAACAGTAACTGACCGATCACAATAGTAAATATTACAAGCCTGTTCTTTATGTCAAGTGGCTGCATTGGCTCACTGGCTTGAAACTAAGTATGGATTGAGTGATTTATTTGACTAGAACATTGACAGTGGCAGTTTTTTAAACACGGTTATAATCTAATTTTTTGAGTCATGGTCTGGTGAGTCAGTGTGCAGTTTGTGAAGCAACCTTAGATAACACTGGCCAAATTCAAGCACTGTAGAAACTGGGGGGCATATTTATTAAAGGGCTTGTGTCGCGCTTGAACCACGCAACATGGTGCAAGCACGATGCAAGCCCAAAATGTGATTTATGAAGCCACGCAAGGCCACCTTTCATGACCCTGAGTTGCTTCATAAATCGGTGTTTAAAATATTTTATTGAATTTTATAATAAAACAAAGACAATACAAACATAGCATTGAACGAGGTACTCATAAAAGAATATTTAGCATGAGCCTTAATATAAAAAACTGTACCTATACAATAAACATTACAGAATGATATGAAATGTAACAGAAAAATTTAATAAAAACCAGATGGAAAAAGATATACATGCCCACTATGTATGAAGTGATATTAAAGAAGCATCTTTCCAACTTGCAGTAAAAGATTTTAAGGGTGCCGAAAATAAAAAAATAAAGAGTTTATATTTCAAATCCAACATATTTGTGGAAAGAGCAACAGATTTACAACTCAACATTGGGGAGAGGATGTAGCCTAACGGCTAGGGCGGTCGATCTCTAATCTGGGGAACCGGGTTTGAGTCTCGGCAATGACGCTCAACATCCTGTGATTCTGGGCAAATCACCTAATCTCCCCGTGTCTACAAAAAATGAATGTGTCCTTGTGTAACGCAACTGGTGCTCATGTAAAGCGCTCTTATACCCAATACCTGTGAGTCAAGTTCGTGCTATATAAAACAAACAAAAACATGCTAAACGAAAGAGTATCAGAGAAATTGAATGGGTTTTTTTTACATCCCACACCTCCCTCCAAAATTTAGATACGAAATTACAATCATGAAGCATATGCTTTAACAAACCTGGATTTATATTACAATGTTAACAATTAGAAGAAGATGAAAGTTTAGCATGAAAAAACCTTCAAAGGAGTCCATAGGCAATTAAATAGAATGAACACATTTGTTTGATACAAAGACACCAGAAGCCATCTTGAAATCTTGTTAAGATATATTTTCTACCAAATATCATCCAATAATAATAGGGATAATTCATTAATCCAAAATGTACATATCATATTAATATTGCAACTTTGCATTTTTTTTATTTTTTTTATAAATGAATGCTACTGCATGAGATGAAGTAGCTACCATTTGAATATAGATTTCTAAGTCAGAAGTAACATTTGAAGGAAAATTATTAGGAAAAGAATCTAGGATAGAATTGTATAAAAGTTCATATTTGGAAAAATCAGAAGGAGGTAAACAAAATCTTTGTTGCAGATCATCAAAAGATAAAAAGTGTTATTGTGATATAAATCTTTAAAATAAAAAATACCGCTTTAATCCAGGATTGCCAAAATTTTGCATTTCTAGTATCTTTTAACAGAGGATTATGCCATAGCGATATATTTAAGGAATATGATTTAGTAGACAGAAAAAACTAATCTCAATCATGTAATATTAACTTTGTAGATTTCAAAATAATAGATTTGTTAAGTAACAATGAAGCATTAGACATAGATAATGAAGCAGGCAAAGGATATGGCGATATCAACAATTTTTCTACGAGAAGCCACATAGGAGGATTATTAAGGTGAGTATGATTAAATCAAAGGGAATTTTGCTTTAATATAAATGCCTTATGATCATTAGAAAAATCTGGTAAATCAAAACCTCCATTGCATTTAGCAATTTTTTATTTTTTATAACTTATATGAGAAGTTTTATTATTCCAGATAAACATACAAAATATTCTGTGCTAATACCATGTTTATTGAATCCATTTCCCCCCACCAAGAGAGATGCAGTGCAGACCATTTGCAAAATGTGTCATTAATATAATTTATAATACTATTACAATTTAATGTCATCACTTTTTTATGGTAGGGGGAAATATTATAACAAGATACTTAAGTGTTTCCTTTTGCCAAATTATTTCCTTCATGGGTAACATATCAGTGGTGCAATGAACATTTAGAGGAAACATTTCAGTTTTGTTAGTATTTAACATATTATCTGATATCTGTGAATATGAGGAAATTAGATCAAATAAAGGAGGAAAGGAAGATTCAAGATTACATATAAACAAAAGCGTATCTTCAGCACAGGCGAAGGTTTTTATAATAACATCATTAATACTAATACCCTTAATGTCAATAGAGTTTCTGCTAGCAGTGGGGAAAGGTTCAATAACAAGAAGAAAAAGTAAAGGGGACAAGGGACAACCTTGTCTAGTGCCCCTAAAAAGTAAAAAATTATTGGAGATTTGTCCATTAATGAATAGTCGAGCAGAAGGGATAGAATAAAGTGCTGATATCATACATATAAATGAACCCCCAAAGTTAAACGCAAATAAGGTATGAAATAAATATTGCCAATGAACTTTGTCAAAAGCTTTTTCAACATTTAATGCTAATACTCTAGAAGGTGAGGATAAGGAAGACCCTTTTTCAATAGCATGTAATAACACTCTAGTACTTTTTACAGAGTATCTATGTTTCATGAAACCAGATTGATCAGTATGTACAAAGGAATTCAACACAGAGGTCAACCTAGTTGCAATCTGTTGGAAATGGGGGTCTCTAGTTGGCAGAGGTAGGTGCTTTTGTCCAAATAGGGACCCTTGCCTCTAGTCAGGTTAAGGGGGAGACACTCCTAAAATAACCCCTGCTCTCCCCCTTGGTAGTTTGGCACGAGCAGACAGGCTTATCTCAGAGGCAGTGTGTAAAGCATTTGTGAACAGATACAGTAATACAATGAAAACACTACAAATGGACACCACACCAGTTTAGAAAAATAGTAAATCTTTATCTAAACCAACAAGACCAAATACGATAAAAATCCAACATACAAAATCTTGAAAAATAGTACTTGTGCAAAATAACCATTAAATTGCAGGAAAATCAATAAAACACAGTTCTTACGACTCGGTAGCTCCTCCTGGGGCTACCACGATACTGAATACGACAGAGTCTAACAATTCCAGCCGACCGCGTCGATACGGGCCAGCTAAAGCGTCGACAGACTCGAACACAGTACCTTTCTTGTTGTGACCAACACGTCGGTGCAAGTCGGTCGGGGCAAACATCGCGTTCGCGTTGTGAAGCCGAGCGTTGCGGCGGACGATGTCCTCATGATTCGGTGCAGGCAGAGGCTCGTCGACGGAGTCGGTGAAACAAGGGTGAGCCAGTCGATGTTAGGGTTGGGCAGCGAAGGAGTCGGTGACGTCCTTGCAGCATGTAGTGAAGCGTTGCAGAGTGCGGTGCCCACAGGACGCGGTGCAAGCAGCGGCCCGTTGACGGAGTCGGTGAGACCAGGGTTGCGTTGCAAAGCGAGGCTTTCAGGACACAGAATCCTGCGACGGACTCGATGACAGAGTTGGTTACCCTTTTTCTTCTACAGAGACGATCAGAGATGGTGCCCACAGACACGGTGAGGTCTTTGCTGTTCCTGAGACCTCTAGAACAGGCGGCAAGCTCAGTTCAAGCCCTTGGAGATCTTTTCCTCAAGCAGGTGGACAAAGCAAGCAGCAAAGTCCTTTTCTCCTTTCCTTGGCAGCAAGTAGCCACTGCAGGCCAACCCCAGACAGCAAACAGCACAGGGGCAGTATTTCTCCTCAGCTTCTCTGGCTCGTCTCCTTGGCAAAGGTTCCTCTTGAATTCCCAGAAGTAATCTAAAAGTCTGGGGTCTGAGCTCCTCTTTTTATACACCAAAACCCTTTGTTCTCTGAAGGCAGAGAGTGTCTGTGTTCTGTCCTCACTGGTGCAGTTTCCTGGCAGGAGGTCAAGACAGCATTGTTGAAGGCAGGCCAGGCTCATTGAGGTGAAATGAAATCTCCTCCCCCTACTCTAAATGCAGCCCAGGACTATTCAGCCCAGCCCTGACTCATCAGACTTCTGGAGCCGCTGCCCCTCTCCAGCCCCTGTCATCCAAAAGCCAGACATGCAATACACAAACCTAGCAGAGGTACACTGGATGGTTAGGCAAGAAAATACCTACTTTCTAAAAGTGGTATTTTCAAACACAGAATGTAAAAATCACCCTCACTAAAAGATGCATTTTAACACTCTGAGTTCAGGCATACTAAACTTTATTTTTCTACCTTGTTCCCAGGGCCAGTTATGTTTGTAAGATGTTATAAACAAACTTCCCATTCTGTCCAATGGGAACAGGTAGCCTTGCAATAGTGAAAAACGAAATTGGCAGTATTTCAGTATCAGGACATGCCACACACATCAGGGCATGTCCTACCTTTCACATACACTGCACCCTGCCCACAGGGGTACCTTGGGCCTACCTTAGGTGTGACTAATATGTAGAAAAGGGAAGGTTTAGCGACTGGCAAGTGCGTGCACTTGCCAAGTTGACATGGTAGTCCCAGACTGCACACAGGCTCTGCAATGGCAGGCCAGAGTTACATTTTACAGGCTGTTTCTGTGGGTGGCACGATCAGTGCTGCAGCCCACTAGCAGCATTTGACTTACAGGCCCTGGGCACACACAGTGCACTATTCTAGGGTATGACAAGTAAATCAAATATGCCAATCATGGAATCACTAATTCATAACAACAATTTACAAAGGGGGCACTTGCACTTTGGCACTGAACAGCAGTGGCAAAGTGCCCAAAGCATCTAGACCAGCAAAACGGAGTCTAACACACACCAAAAACACAGGAGGCAAAGGCAAAAAATGCAGGGGAGGCCCACGCCAATGGTGCCAGGTCTTACACAAACATTTCAGCATAGAGTTTACAATTTTGATTTATCAAGGATATAGGGTGATAATTTGAAATAATAGCAGGATCTTTGTTAGGTTTTGGAAGAACTATAATCAATTCTTCAGTAAAAGACCCAGAAGTTGTTCCTGAGGAACAAAAATAGGAAAAAAGCTTAAACAAATGAGGTATAAGGTTTAAGAAAAATCCTTGTAAAATTCAGCTGGAATGCCATCTGGGAGAGGAGAATTATGCAATTAAAGGGACTTGACAGTCATTTCAATCTCATCTACTTTAATCGGAGAATCTAAAACATCTTTAGCTGTTTGTGATATTTTGGTAAACCACAACTGTGCAAGAAACAATATCAATAAGTGACAAATCCGCAGGAGGAAGATTCTAGTATAAGGTTGAATAGTAATTAAAAAAATCATTAACTGTATCTTTTTGGGGCTAATACAATCTTTCCATTTAAAACAATAATTGCACTAACTTGAATTCTATTGTTTTAAATACGCAGAAATTTGTCAAAATCTTCAAGATCTATGAGCGATAAAACAGAATTTGGCTTTATTATTAGAAAGTTGTATGCCAGCCTTACTGCTTAGTATTGAATATAATTCATATCAAAGTTTTTGTTATTGTATTTTATATTTGAGATCATTGGATGTTATAAAGAGTCTCTCAATTCAATATTCAGTATAAACTTTATTCGGTCTTTAAAATAAAAGCCATAAAAGTAAAACAATCCATGACACACACTTCACAATCATCCTCGATATCAACAGTTTAAAAATCATCCTCAATATCAACAGTTTAAAAATGCATAGAATAAATACACAGTTAAAAACATCCTACGAAGATATAAAAGATGACAAATGTCCTACTCTCCAAGGGGGTTTAATCACAGCTGTTTCTCAACTTAACAGTGACTTTTAAAAAACTATGGGGGATATTCTCAAGAACGTGCAATAATCATCGCCAAAATAGGTTAACGCAAGTCATCATATCGCCGTCTAGCACAGGAAAATAGCCCCTTGTTAACGTGGCATTCACAACACAGCGGTAACATGTGATAGTACCCCGATAACGCGGCAAATGTCCGCGATAACACTACCGGGACGACGATAAAAATCTCAACCCAAACGTGAAAAAAGTTGCGATGTGCCCAACTGCGATAGAAAAATCGGCGACAAGCAGCATCAGGCTTGCAATTCCCACATCAGGCGGGTAAAATCACCATAAGAGCAGCAAAAAAAACAGAAAAATAAAAAAGACATAACAACTGCGAAGCACAATGGAGGGAGCTGGAGCAAGTACAGAGGACAACCCGAACCCCACAAGCCCCACGGAGGACCAGCCTTGGACCTCGGGCCAGGGAAGGGCAAGGAGAAGAAGAAGAGGAAGACGCGGTTCAGTCCGCAGGAAAACAGGATGCCGATAACGGAGGTGACACTCCCACCATCCAATTGCCATTGGTGAAATTGTCAGCACTAAATGTTGCACATACACTTGTCCGAGCGATGTGCCAATGCAGAGGAGTGACATGCACACGGGGAATGTGTCTAGGAATGAATTTATTTGCACATGCTGTGCCTGTGGTCACTCTGACCTGTCCCATGACTGCAAAGGACAGTCCCCATGTGACGTGCCTATGTGAAGAAATTGTGAATGATAGTGTCCCTTCGGGCTATTCCAGCTGCTGCTGCACTGGGGTGTGGTCCACCTGCCTCATCTTCATCATCATCATCTGGTGCATCAGGCACTTGGATCCATGGGGCATTGGTGCGTACACATATGTTGTGCAACACACAACATGCAATGATCATCTAGCACACTATTTGCGGGCTGTACAGGAGTCTTCCACCTCTGATGTCCAGGCACCTGAAACGTGACTTCAACATGCCAAATGAACGCTCCACAATGCCCCTGGTGCGTATGTGGGCTGCATTGTACTGCCTCTGGGCCTGGGTGTTTGGGGCTCGGAGGGGTGTCATCATCCACAGGCAGAGTGCATATCCTTGATCACCTGTGAGGGGGGAGAGAGATGTGTCAATCGGTGGTTCGGCATTCTGTGTTGGCAGGCTTATTAGTATATTGGTGTGTGACGTGTGGGACTTTGGGATACATGTCTGACATGTCTTGCATGTGGCAAATGACCGGCATCCATGTGTAGTACGTTGCCTCACAGGTGTTCCTCACTCCTCCCGAGCCAATTACTTGTGTGCGCTGCGCGTTTGCAACACTTGCACTCCTAGGACACACCATTGTCATGGCTTTCTTCGCATGTCTACAAGCCTGACAACGACACTGTGATATTGGCAGTTGAAGGTGGTCGGCCACGTGTGTGTAGGCCTATGGTCAGGATATGAAGGGAACAGAGACACATGCAGCAGTTGCCTTGGTGGCCATCCCGGAAGTGAACCACGCCCTGAGCCCACGGGCTATTGATTGCCACTCCTACGCTGGCCCAGCCGACTCCGCTTACAGAGGGGGACGACATGGCTACATGTCTAGGGTCTACCCCACTGCCTGAGGTAACATGGTAGCGCCCACTGTCTACGACACTACAAACACCAGCAGCATATATCCACATGGACATGTCTGTGCTCTGCATACTTTAGTCTGTCCAGCACATCCCCTCCACACTTGGCATTGTGTACATTCTGATTCATGGGTCACTTGCCTCCCTCGCACATACTTGGTTCCCGCCTCTCACCACATCCTGCTATTGTGTGGCAGAGGTGCCATTACGTGGATGGCTTGTCTGGATGTCTGGCCCCTGTTACCACATTACCATGTGTTGTCGTGTCTGGTAGGTGTGCATGTTGTTGGCATGTCGTATGTGATGTTGTAACATGTGCATTCCCACAGTTGTGAGTTGTCTGATTGTGGAGTTGAGGTGTGTGGTGTGTTCCGTTAGTACTTACCGACGAGCAGTGCATTTCCGTAGGTGCCATCCTGGAAGCGCTGGTTGATGATGGACTGTCGGAAGATGTAGGAATCATGCACACTGCCTGGGTAGTTGGCGACGACGTTGGTGAAGAGTCTCCGGTGGTCCACTATTGCCTGCACATTGATGGAATGCGTGTGCTTACCTGTTGCGGTAATTGTGTGCAGTGTCGGCAGGGGCCACAAGTAGGACATGTGTGCAGTCAATTGCCCCCAACACGTGCGGGAAGCCAGCTATGGCGAAAAGCCTTGCTTGGTCTCCAGCTGTTCCTGCGCAGTGTGGGGGAAGTGAAGGTGCTGGGGTACCAAGCTAATGATGGCATTCAAGACAGGTGTGAGGAACTTTGATAGGGCTGGCTGTGAGACTCCTCCGACTCTGGCAGTTGTTGGTTGGAAGGTACCAGAGGCCAACAGGTGCAGCACAGCCAGTAGCTTTGTCTGCGGAGGGATGTTGGTTCTCCGCTGTGTTGGTACTGTCAGCCTGTGGGCAATGTGGGTCATAATGCGGAGGATGGTCGTCCTTTTGGGCCTGTAGTGGGCAATGACTTCCTCTGGCGTTAAGTCGCCGAGGCTGGTGCGTTTTCGGAAGGACCGCTGTCTCATTCTGCGCTGCCTTGGAGGTAGTCCGGGGGGGTGGTCCTGGGGAGGGTGGGTGGCCTGGGGGGGGTGGGGGTCTGGGTGGGTGGCGGTGGGTGTTGTGGGCCTCTTGGGGCTCCGAGCTGCATGATCAGTAGCTCCATGACATGTGTTGGTCTGCCGATGTGGCTCTGGGCTGGGCTCCCTTTTATACTGCAGTTTGTCGTCCTGCTTAACACCAGTAGGAGGCAGGTGTTAAATCCCTGCTGCTAACGTGCCTTATCGCCTGTTTTTGGATCGCATCGCAGATCTGGCTGGTCGTTGTGAATATCGCGAAGTGGAGTTTTCGTGAGTTTTTGCACGGGAACACCTACTCTGCATATCATTAGCGTTAGTTGTCTATCTCATCCGTGGCAATGTTTTTTGCAGCAGCTATCGCTGGTATACTGGCGATGGGGAGTTTGCACCAGCTTGTGAATGGGGCGATGATTCTTTCGCCACTTTTGCTGCGCTAAAGTGCCGTTAACTCGGCGATGAATCCTTGAGAATATTCGGGGCATATGTATATGAGAGCAGGGTGAACCTGAGTAAAGTTAGCCTTTTTCTGTACGGGGAGAATATAATGTTTCCTGCGTACTTTATAGAAGCTACAAAACATCATGAAATGTAGCATGTCCTAAATTTTGCAATTTGTTTGTCCAAATCTTTAAATATATTGTTAAAAGATTTGTTTTCATGTGCCATAAGAGAAATGTTACCCCTCTGCCTTAAATGTATCCAATCGTGTTGCAATAGATGTAGAGCCTTCTGGATTAAAATTTAAATAATCATGAAGTGCGGACAAACGTTTTGGTTTACTATTTTGATTAAAGATAATATTTGTATACATACGCCATCTGGATTGAGCATATTGAGTAAAACTAAGTTGTAGAACAACAGAAATTAGTGCATAATCCGAAATATCTATGTTATGTATATTCAGAGAAGAAACTGAATGAATGAATTGACGAGAAACTAATAAATAATCTAGTCTTGAATAAGAATTATGAGGATTTGAAAAAAGATATATTTCTCTTTTGGGTGATGTAACTGCCAAATATCAACTAACTTAGGGGGATATTCTCAAGAACGTGCTATAATCATCGCCAAAATAGGTTAACGCAATTTTACATATTGCCGTCTATCGCAGGAAAATAACTGCGTGTCAACGTCGTATTCTCAACACGGCGGTAACATGCAATAGTTTCCCGATAACACGTCAAATATCCGCAATAAAATTACTGGGACTGCGATAAAAATCTAAAGCCGAATGTAAAAAAAGTGGTGATGGGCCCAACCGCGATAAAAAAATCAGCGATAAGCTGCGCCAGGCCTGCAATTCACACACGTCAGGCGGGAAAAATCACTATAAAAGCAGAAAAAAAAACACAAACAAAACCAAAACAACTGTGAAGCACAATGGAGATAGCCGGAGCAAGTACAGAGTACAACCAGAACCCCACAAGCCCCACGGAGGACCAGCCTGGGACCTCGGGGTCAGGGAAGGGCAAGGAGAATAAGAAGAGGAAGACACGGTTCAGTCCGCAGGAAAACAAGATCCTGATAACGGAGGTGGTAGAACACCATCAACAACTGTTCGTCACCTCCACTGTGTCATTGGCAACAAAAAATTGAATATGGCAGTCCATCCTGGACAAGGTGAATGCAGTCGGAGTGCTGAGGAGGACAATGGAAGAGCTCAAGAGGCGCTGGAATGATGTGAAGCGCAAAACCAAGCAGAAACTCTGCAACAACCAGAAGGCAGCAATGCAGACTGGAGGTGGGAGTCCAGTGCCACAGGAGGAGCTGGATGAGATGGAGGAAATGGTGTCCACAGTCATCAGTGGGGAGACGGTGGCAGGAGTTGGGGGACCGGACACTGCTCAACATAACCAGACACAACAGCAACAGGGTGAGTAACGACCAGCGACTGGGGGGGACGGGGGTAGATGGGCACAATGGCACACATGCACAATTAAGTGTAGCACAGTGCACACCCACAATGACTCTGGATCATGTCCCTGATCCCCTTGGCACACTGCAGCACACCTAGAAACAGCAAGTAGGCCCCCGTCGACTATGTGCCCAGAGGGGGCCCTTCCCACACATCACCAATCTCACAACCAACCCATGCACATGTGCCAAACCCAGCAAAGCGGCGTGTCTGTGAGCCACACTGACAATGCAAGTGACACTGCATGACGAATAGCATGGCTGCAGTCAATATATCATGACATGTTGCACGCCACAACACTGAGGTGGCTGAGTGTGGACCACATCTGTAAAGGAGCAGGTCACACTCTGACACATCCACGTGCACAAACAACCCCTGACGTCAACAACACATCTGCGGACAAACCATGCCCCAGAGTCCCAACTCCCACCAAGAGCCCAATTTACCCAAGTATGCAACATCTCAGCACTGTATAAGCACAGAAGTCAAAGGCACACCGCCTGAAAGGGATAAGGGGCAGCAAAATCAGAGCTGCAGGGGCGACTCTCCCAAAATGCAGCACACACACATAACATTCAGAGAACATCAACATTGACAACAATGTGGTACAAACTGCAACACGTTCACAACAGAAAAGAGGACACAACTGGTGCCGCTTGTGTGTAGAAACTGTCTATTCACATGTGGCATAGCAGGGAAATGTGAGATGAAAATCTACAAGTACAAACACACATCCGTGATGTTGTCGAAATGTCCACTGTCCCGCATCAAATAGGCAGCTCATCCCAAACAGTCACAATGTACATTGTCATGCAGTCTGTATGTAAACTTGTACAATGCGTCAACATACATGTGAACACAATGTTAAACTGCATCTCCCCTTCACATTGCAGAGGGAGAATCAACACCTCCTGCAGAGCAGACCCAACAGCTCTTCACTGATGACGAAGAGGACATCCACACCTTCGACACCGATGCCCTCCAAGAGCTCATGGACAGCTTCGGCACATCACCTCCAGGAGCAGGGCAGGCAGCTGCATCGAGGAGACCTCACCCCCTGCACAGACCACACAGCAGGAAGCACCCACCACCCCGGCCGTCTCCCATGACCCCCACGAACAACACATGGCCTTCCAACGCCATGTGTTAGGGTTCCAGGAGAAGATGGCTGATCAGGTGCGGGTGGGGTTCGACCTCATGGCAGCCAAACTAGATGCCATACGTGGGTGTCTAAGTCCCATCAGAGACCACTTACAGTCCCTAACGGACACCCACAGTCTGCTCCATGCTCTCCAACGATCCATGGCTGACATCGCTGGAGTCCTGACTCTGAGACAAGGACAACTGTCTAGTCAGAGTGGCTCCAGCGATGTCAGCCGGGAGTTGGGACACATGCGGAGGATCATGGAGAACAGGGAGCGGATGCAGGCGGAAAGAATGGCTGCCACGGCTGCACACCAGCGAGATGTAGCTGGGATCGTCCATGCCCTGCAGATCCTCATCATGAAATTGCTGCCACAAGGCCTGGCGCCAATGAATGCTGCTGCTGCTTCTACATCCACATCTCCGCCCCCTGATGTGTCAGTGCCTCACAGTGCAGCAGACATTCCACCTCCGGCCCCTGATGTGTCAGTGCCACACAGTGCTGCTGACAAAACACGACCACCCACATGTGAGGCACATGAAACATCAGAGGCCGAAGATGCGGATGATTCTGCCTTAGTGGTAAGAAGGAAGCAGTAGCATTAATCTCCGCCATATGGCCTGTTTCTGCTTGGTTCTGCCCTCTGCATCATCATCTTCCACTGTCCCCCGATACACTCTGCGACACTCACCTTGGACCTCGACATGGACAGCCATATTCTGTTTGGTTACCAATGACACAGCAATCAGACTGCGGACTGAACTCTTCCTCTTCCGATGAACTTGTCATTCCCTAAAGGACTCTGCCTGGCCCTCCGCGGGGCAAAAATGTAAAGTGGGGTTTGCATGGCCCTGTACTGCTCCAGCTTCAACACTCCACTGAATGTGAATAAAACATTCAGATTCACATAGATGTGTCATGTCTATGATCATTCAAGTATGAATGTATGGATGAATGTAGGGTCAGTGATTCCCCCTTACGTCCATGTTGCTCATGTTGTGGGACTTGAGTCACCGGGTGCAACATTGCTGATTGCGGTCCGGGTGGCACTGACACTACATCAGAGACACACGCATTAGTTACTTCCTTGTCCAGCCCAGAACTGAACCACGCCCAGAGCCCCGGGCTCATTGTTCACACCCCTACACTGGACTGGCATACGCCAGCCCAGCCCACTCCGCTTACGCTTACAGGGGGGGGGGAACAAAGCTTCATGTCCCAGGTCTTCCATGTAGTGATCTGCTGATCACTAGTCTAGTTGTCAGCATGCCACAGACACTCCCTGAGGGCTGGTTTACACCCACACAACACCCATCAAGCACAGGCGTCACAGGACATGTGACGCTGCCAATAAAAGGGGCCTACCACATCACATTGCCCACTGCCGGAGGAGACATGATGGCGTCCGCACCACGCGACTCAATCATAAAGGGTCCATCACCTGTGGCACACTGGGTTAGTGGCACCCGATGCACTGTGGCCGGCACAGGCCTACCGCCACGGGACGGTGACTTGCGGCGCACTGAGGTAGGGGCACCTGAAGAGCTGAGCGGGTGTGCAGCCTGCGATGATGCGTAGACCTCGATAAGCCGTCCTGCCAATCAAGATTCGATTTGAATTGAGGGCCCTGCTGGAGCGCAGTGTATGCCAAAGGCAGCAGTCAGCACACACATGACTCCGTGGTGCGGTGCCGCAGGGTGCGCTGGGGGCCTGTGGCGCAGAATCCAGTGATCGGCAGAGGAGGTTGCACCGGCATGTGGTGGGCCCTCTTGGAGACATGCTGGTGGCGGCAGGTGAGCATTGAGGCATGGGTGCGCATGGGTGGCCAGTCATCGCTGGGCGGCGGACTGGTCTGGGGACCAGGGCAGGGGTGCAGCAGGCGCACAGGATTGTGCAGGCACCACCGGTCACGGCGGCGGCCTCGTGGCTGGGTGGGGGGCGCCGCCCTGGCAGACACGACCCTGCATGCGATGACGAGATGTGCGCGGGTTGGCTTGGGACGTAGCCACCTCGTCTCCAGTGTAAATCTGGCCATTGAAGGTGGCCGGCACGTGTGTGTAGGCCTATGGACAGGATATGGTGGACACAGAGGCACACGCAGTAGTTACTTTGGTGGCCATCCCGGAACTGAACCACGCCCAGAGCCCCGGGCTATTTATTCACGACATATGCCGGCTAAGGCCACTCCACTTACGCTTACAGGGGGGGGTGACAAAGCTACATGTCCAAGGTCTTCCACACTGCCTGAGGTAACCTGTTTGCATCCACTGTCCACAACATTACAAACACCAGCAGTATATGTCCACATGGTGTCTGTGCTCTGCATACTGAAGTCTGTCCAGCACATCACCGCCACACTTGGCATTGTGTACATTCTTATTGATGGGTCACTTGCCTCCTTCGCACATACTTTGTTGCCACCTCTCCCCACATTCTGCAATTGTGTGGCAGAGGTGCCGTGCCGTGGATGGTTTGTCTACATGGCTGGCCACGGTTACCACAGTTACTTGTGTTGTCGTGTCTGGTAGTTGGGCCTGTTGATTGGCATGTTGTATGTGATTTTGTAACGTGTGCATTCCCACAGTTGTGAGTTGTATGATTGTGGAGTTGGTGTGTGGTGTGTTCAGTTAGTACTTACCGACGAGCAGTGCATTTCCATAGGTACCATCCTCAAAGCGCTGGTTGGTGATGGACTTGCGGAAGATGTAGGAATCATGCACACTGCCTGGGAAGTTTGCGACGGCATTCATGAACAGGCCCCGGTGGTCCACTTTTGCCTGCACATTGATGGAATGCGTGTGGTTTCTGTTGCGGTTATTGTGTGCAGTGTCGGCAGGGGGCACAAGTAGTACATGTGTGCAGTCAATTGCCCCCAACATGTGCGGGAAGCCAGCTATGGCGTAGTTCCCTTGCTTGGTCTCCAGCTGTTCCTGTGCAGTGTGGGGGAAGTGAAGGTGCAGGGGTATCAAGCTGATACAAACCGTGATGCTTACAGGTATGATAACTCCTGCATAATAAGACTGTAACAGAAGTTCGTGTGGTCGTAACCTTCCTTTTCTTTCCTACGAAGGTTACGCCCACACGAACTTCTGTTACGGTCTTTTTATGCAGGATTTATCATACATGTTAGCAGTCCGGTTTGTCCAAGTGCAATACACTGTACCAGATTACGTTTGTGACTATACGGACGCTTGACCATTGTCACCATTTATCCAACAGGTTTCTGAATACTGACTTTCGGAATATGGACTTGTATTGGGGAGTTCCCGCAGCATATGCAGTTAATTGAATCCACACGCTGCCCTGATGAAGTTTCCCTTTGAGAATGGAACGCGTTGGCTGAGCTTTTCGTATTGTTGATTTATGTATTTGTATTAAAGAACTGTTTTTACACTACTGTTGACTACTGGACTTCATGACCTGGTGCACCCCCATTTCAGTAACTACAATCTTGGATCTGGAGCACGGAGGCGTCAGGCAACGGCTGGCATTGGGGTTGGTTGCGCAGGTACACTACGAATTGGAACTAGCGTGTGGTGCGGATACAGGGGCTTTTGTAGACATGCATCCAAGACATGTGTGAGGAAGTTTGATAGGGCTGGCTGTGAGACTCCTCCGACTCTGGCTGTTGTTGGCTGGAAGGTACCAGAGGCCAACAGGTGCAGCACAGCCAGCAGATTTGTCTGTGGAGGGATGTTGGTTGTCCGCTGTGTTGGTACTGTCAGCCTGTGGGTAATGTGGGTCAGGATGCTGAGGATGGTTGTCCTTTTGAGCCTGTAGTGGGCAATGGCATCCTCTGGTGTTGAGGTCTGAGACTGGTGCGTTTTAGGAACGTCCGCTGTCTTCTTCTGCGCTGCCTAGGTGGTAGTCCGGGGGGGGTGGTACGGGGGGCATGGGGGTGGTGGCGGTGGGTGTTGTGGCCCTCTTGGGTCTCCGAGCTGCATGATCATTGGCTCCATGGCATCTGTTGGTCTTCAGATGTGGCTCTGGGCTGGGCTCCCTTTCATACTGCAGATTGTCGTCCTGCTTAACACCAGTAAAAGGCAGGTGTTAAATCCCTGCTGCTAACGCGCCTTATCGCCTGTTTTTGGTTTGCTTCGCCGATCTGGCTGGTCGTTGAGAATATTGGGAAGTGGTGTTTTCGTGTGTTTTTGCACGGGAACGCCTACTCTGCATATCATTAGCGTTAGTTGTCGCTCTCATCCGTGGCGATGTTTTTTGCCGCAGCTATCGCTGGAAAACTGGCGAAATCGGCAGTTTGCACCAGCTTGGGAATAGGGCGATAAATCTATCGCCACTTTTGCGGCGCTAAAGTGCCGATAAATCGGCGATGAGTCCTTGAGAATATGCCCCTTAGTTGTTTAAAAAAAAGACTTTAAAGTAAAAAAAGCGTTGGGTGGACAATATTTAGTTGGTGATGCTCTATCCAATAAAGGATCACATATGAGGTTAAAATCTCCCCCAGCAATAAGTGGAACTTTACCTAACTTGAGCACCTCAGAAGTAAAAAGGCAGCAAAAAAAAAGGATCATCATTTGTCAGACCATATACATTAATTAAATAAAGAACTGTGTTTTCAATTTTAACCTTGACAATAATATAGCAACCTTCTGCATCAGAACATTTGTTAAATATTTCAAGATGTAATCTTTTCGCAAAAATAATAGCACACCATTTTTTTTTAGCTGTAGTGGAAGCAATAACATTACCAGTCCACTTTTTCTTATACAATTTAAAACTGTATCATCAATATGAGTTTCCTGGAGTAAACAAAGGTCTGCTTTATGGCTAGCTAAATAATCTAAAACTTTAATATGCTTAACAGGATGTCTTAAACATTTAACATTCAAAGAAGCAATTTTAATACTATTTGCATTAACCATATTTAAAGATGAACATAGAGAGGAAAGAAAAGTAATAAAGATGAAGAATAAAAAGTAGCTCTAGAAATAAATGACAGAATAAAAAGGGAAGACAAGGAAAAACATAAATAAGACAACATGAAAAATAAATAATACTGCTGAATCACACACACACATAAGCAAGAATGACCTGCCTAGAAAACACCCTCATTGCTAAGCTTTAGAGGAAAGGCAAGTTATAAGGACAAATTATGGCAGAGCATTCAAGTATCAGGTCCATTGGTTTCCATGGAAAATGGAGATTGTTGTTCTAGAAAAGCACAAAGTTCTTCCGGGGGTTGAAATGACTTAGAGAAGCCATCTTTCCAGATTCACATCATAGACTGGTCAAAAAGACAATATTTAAACTGGAACGTGTTAGTCGTGGTCAGAGCTCAGTAAATTATTTGCGTATTTTAACAGTTACCGTAGCAAAGTCTTGATGAATAAAGATTTTATTACCATTCACCATTCCCCATTAAAGATGGAATTTCCCTTGCTGCTTTCCTGATTATCACCAAATGATGATGGTGCAAAACTATTTGTCGACATTTGTCATGACAAGGATTACGATGAGAAGAAATTCTATGTGCCTTGTCAATTTCGAATTTTTCTATACATTTTAAATGTAAAAGACCAGGTAATAACTTCTCTATATACTGTCTGTAGTAATTTCCTTCTACCTATTCTGTTAAATTAAAGATGCAAAGCTTATAATGTTGATTACAATTTTCAAAAATCAAATAGTAATTTGCTCAGTGGCAAAATATTTGCTGCCATAGGTGTTAAATTGTCAATTTTGAATTTATTATCTTGAATTTTAATTATGTTATCAGAAATTTTCATTGAAAGTCTAGCCATGTCTTTCCAAATATTTTTATTTTCTGATGCTATAGATTCACTATTTAAATGCACAGCCTTTAATTCCTCCAACAGTGTAAAAATGAAGGCTTATTTGCATCAACATTTTTTTATTTTATTGGTGGAGGAGATGTAGTCTGTTTAGGCTTATTATTTCCACAAAGTGCATTTTTTCCCTCCATTTTGGCTTAATTAATGATACTTAAATCAAGCCCAATCTGAATTTGAAATATAAAAGCAAAATAAATTATATTCACCACTTAAGAAGAATGTGCAGCTGCTAAAACCAGTTGTGGAAGTGATTTTAGCCCTCAGCTGCAACCTTCCCTGAAGCTAACTCCACCTTTCTGATGGGAACTGCTGCTGAGCTGGAACTGTGAGACCAGAGACGAGCAGCTGAAGAGAAACAGCCTCAAGACATGCCATAAAACTTCTCAAACCTCACCAAAATGAAGCACTGGGATTTGGAAGCTGCCACAGGATGAATAATGAAGGTAAAACATGCCTTCACCACATAATTGCTCGTTGTTAAAACTGACTATACAGAGTGATTATCAGGGATTGGCCAACTTATTTCACGAACCTGCGCGACTCTGGCTTCATAAAAATCTAGAGTAATGCAACACAGCACAAATCGCTCTGTTGTATTACTCTGCATTGGGAAGTTGTTCCATGGGTGTTGCATGAGTGTTCCCATGCAACTACCATGGTTTTTGATGCATTCCCTTATTAATGTGCCCCGCTCAGGTGGCTCAGAGGCGTGCTACCCTTGAAGATGGTGTGACGACAGTGGCACGCTTCCCTGCCCTCCTGAGAGGCAGAGTGGAAACCTGAAAACGGGTACCACGACCCTGCTCAACCTAGGAGTAAGTCAAATTTAGATACCCCTTGCATGTGATTGACCGTGTTTGCATGTGTTTACTGACAGTGACAGTGCGTTGACACCGGGGCAAATATCCCATACACGTCCTGATGAAAGCATGGGAAACATGTGGACGGCTAAGTGAGTGTCTTAGTACCATAATATCCTAGTGATCCCCCTAATACTTATTTAACCTATACCTACCGTGATCGCAAATAAAGGGATACTTTTGATCAAAGTGAGGTATTTTTATCTTTAAAATCCCCAGGTAGGTTATATTCAAGTGCTCCCAGAGATAGAGTTGAGCCCATCCTGGCTTTTAGGGGCTGAAGCATGCAACTAGTAGAGTGATTGAGGGTAATATATAAAGAAAATCACTCTTTTCTTTATCACTCTGTTTAGGAAAGGAATCTGATGCCTTTCAGTGGTGGAGGAATACCTTGTTGTGTTTAGAACCTTCTTCAGTACCCATGCCCTAGGTACCAGGGGTACCATTTACTAGGGTCTTATAGGGGTAACTGAAAATGTGCCAATGATGGTACAGTTTTAGGGATGGAGATCTGGCACTGGGAACATGGTTAGAAGGGATCCAGTGCACTTATAGTCTGAATTTGCATAAGGCATCAGGTAACAATTGGGGCTAGCCATCCAAAAGAGGCACTTTCCTACATAAACTCCCTCAATGAAAGAGAATGAGACTAACCTTTCCCTAGAGAGTCTTCATCGTCTAAGTAGAAGAACCTGGAAAGGACATCTGCTTTGGCATGGTCGGTCCCAGGTCGGTTTTCCACTGTAAAGTCCATTCCCTGTAGAGATATGGACAACCTTAACAGTTTGGGGTTTTCTTCTTTCATTTGAATGAGCCTTTGGAGAGGTCTGTGGTCGGTTTGGATAAGGAAGTAAGAACCAAACAGATATGGTCTCAACTTCTTCAGAGACCAAACCACAGCAAAGGCTTCCCTCTCTGTGGCACTCCAACGCTTCTCTCTGGGGAGAAGCCTACTGCTTATGAAAGCAACTGATTGGTTGTGGCCATCATTACTGGTCTGAGGTAGGACCTCTCCTATCCCATGTTCAGAGGCATCTGTCTACACCATGACATTGCCTCTTCCAAGATGTCAAAAGCCTTTTAACAGCTCACTGTCCAGTTTAACTTTTTGGGCATTTTCTTAGAAGTCAATTCTGTGAGGGAGGCCATGATGGACCCATATTCCTTCACAAACCTCCTGTAGTAAAAAGCCAAACCAAGCAATGCCCTGACTTGAGTCTGTGTGGTTGGAGCTTCCCAATCCAGAATGGTCTGGATGTTGGACTGTAGTGGCTGAACTTGGCCTCCACCTACAAGGTGGCCCAAGTATACAACCTTGACCTGCCCTATCTGGTCCTTACTTGCCTTGATAGTGAGGCTGGCTCTCTGCAGACCCTCCAGACCCCTTTGGAGGTGGATCACGTGATCTTTCCAGGTGGAGCTAAAGACAGCAATATTGTCAAGATAGGCTGCGCTATAGGCCTCCAATCCAGCAAGGACGTTGTTTACCAACCTCTGAAAGGTAGTTGGGGAATTCTTCAAACCAAAGGGCATCACAGTGAACTGGAAGTGCCCATCTGGAGTGGAAAATGCAGATTTTTCTTTGACTCCAGTGGTCAGACCTATCTGCCAATAGACTGATGTGAGACCAAAGGTGCTCAGATATGTGGCTGCCCCTAACCTGCCAATAAGCTTGTCAGCTGTTGGGATTGGGTGTGCATCAGTTTCCTTAACTGCATTGAAGCCCCTATAGTCCAAACAAAATCTAATTTCTTTCTTTCCACACTGGGAATGAGGCTTGGGGAATAGCACAACTGGGCTGGCCCAGGGGGTCTCTGAGGGTTTGATGGTACCCAACTCCAGCATCTTGCTTACCTCAGCTTTGATGCTTTGTTTGACATGGTCAGACTGCCTATATATTTTGTTTTTGAAAGGTAGGCTGTCACCAGGTTTGACTTCATGTGCACACCAGTTAGTCTGACCAGGGGTCAAGGAAAAGAGCTCAGCAAACTGATTGAGGACTTACCTGCAACCAGTCTGATGTTAGACAGTGAGGGTGTCCAAAAAGACCACTCTATCAACTGACCCATCTTTAAGGTTAGGCGAAAGGAGATCATGGAGTGGCTCACTCTCTGCCCGCTGTTCCTCATCTGTGAACATGAGCATGGTCACATCAGCCATGTCATTGTAGGGTTTCAGGCGATTTACATGTATCCCTCTCTTGCGGTTTGTACATATGCCAAGGTCAACTAAATAGGTTACCTCCCCTCCTCTCTCAAGGATTGGGTATGGCCCACTTCATTTGTTCTGGAGGGCCCTAGGGGCCAGAGGCAACCTTCAGTCCTGGTTGGAACTCCACCATGGCAGCCATTTGGTCATACAGAGCTTCTGGAGCTCTTGGATGGCCTCAAGGTTTTTGTTTGCTTTTTTCATATACTCAGCCATCCTGGAACAAAATGCCAAGTACATAAACCATAATGTACTGTTTTGGTTCCTGGAGGGGTCGCTCCTATCCTTCCTTGACAAGACAGAAGGGTCTTCTTACAAGGTCACCAAACAAAAGTTCAAAGGGGGAAAACCCTTCTCCCTTTTGTGACACCACTCTGTAAGCAAAAAGCAGGAAAGGTAGTAGAACATCCCATCTCCTTCTGAGCTTTTCAGGGAGTCCAACAATCATGCCTTTTAGGGTCTTGTTAAAACTTTCAACAAGCCCATTTTTTGTGGGTTTTATGGTGTAGTGAACATATAGGTCACCCCACACTCAGCCCACATGTTTTTCAAGTATGCAGACATGAAGTTGATACCTCTGTCTGATATCACCTCCTTAGGAAAGCCAGCCATAGTAAAAATACCAAGGAGGGCCTTATCCACTGCAGGAGCAGTGGTGGTCCTTAGGGGAATGGCTTCAGTGTACCTAGTGGTATGATCCACTACCACCAGAATAAATATAATCCCTGATGCTGTTGGAGGATCAAGGGGACCAACAATGTCAATCCCTACCCTTTCGAAGGGTACCCCAATCACTGGTAGTGGATTTAAGGGGGCCTGCAGGTGGCTACCTGTCTTGCTACTAACCTGAGAAGTAGCGCAGGAGTTGGGAAACTCCTTTACCTTCTGGGACATTCCTGGCTAGTAGAAATAGTTAACTAACTAATTCCTGGTTTTGGTCTGGCCAAGAAGCTCTGCTAGGGGAATATCATGGGCCAATTTTAGGAGAAACTCTCTAAACTTCTGAGGTGCTACCACTCCCCTAGGGGTACCAGGTTTGGGGTCTATGGCCTCAGTATATAGGAGTCCCTCCTCCCAGTAGGTCTGGTGGGAACCACTGACACTTCCATTTTCCTGATCAGAAGCTTGCTGCCTCAGGCTTTCAAGAGTACAACAGGTTTATTGTTCCTGGCACAGTACTTCCCTAGAAGTCCCCCCTGGTCCTAAGAGCTGTGCAGTGAAAGGCCCAAGCTACTGAGGCTCAGTTTCCTCTGGGTCTGACAAGTCTTCTCCCTATGGAGAGGGGACTTGATCTGGTGCCTGTTTTGAAGCTGATCCCCAGTCTTCCTGCCTTTTCTCTTGGAAGATTGGTGTTAGACCTGGCATTTTTTGGCGTGTTTCCCCTGTCTTTTTGCTTTCTGACCTCCCGGTATTGACTCTGTTTTTTGCTGGTTTAGTGTCTCTGCGCACTTTATCCCTCCCCCCAGGACAGCCCCCGCTCCCGCCTCCCAGCCTCTCATCCCTCCCCCTTCCCTACTTAATGGCGGGCACTGCACGGTCGCGCAGCGGACATGCCGCCGGCGCGCCAAAGGCAAGCCCGTCTGCGCCCGCCAGCGACCCGACCGCAGCCAGCACCAGGAACCCTGGATCTACGACTTCCCACCGCTATAACTCCGCTGATCTCCTCGCCCTCAACCCCAGAAGAAATGACAGCTGCCAGTGGGCGACGCCGAACACCACCCACGGCCAGTTCTCCTGCTGACACTGCTGACAATCCTTCACCATCAACAGTTCCCCCACGGCCACCGAACCCAAGACAGACACCCGCACCACTGAAGCCCGGACTTGCATACTCCTTAACGTGCGCTCCCTCCACAGACACGCCACGGAGATCTGGGACCTGCTCGACACCCTCTCGCCAGACGTCACCTTCTTCACGGAAACATGGACCAATGCCACCTCTGCCCCCGCCATCGCCACCGCCATCCCCGACGGATACAAGATCCAAAGAAAGGACCGCCCCCACCGCCCAGGAGGAGGACTCGCCATCGCACACAAGAGCTCCCTCTGACTCTCCACCTCCAGCACGAGCGACCCTCTCTCCAACACAGAGCACCTCCACTTCCAGATCCAAACAAGCCCCAGAACCACGCTGTTTGGGACCCTCGTCTACAGACCCCCCAGGCCTCGCGCCCCTTCCGCCACCACCATT
The DNA here is from genome assembly GCA_963921515.1 of Calotriton arnoldi. Lineage (NCBI taxonomy): Eukaryota > Metazoa > Chordata > Amphibia > Caudata > Salamandridae > Calotriton > Calotriton arnoldi. Next base: position 807,418 of record CAWUFW010006098.1, on the reverse strand, counting down.
GCCGACCTCGTTGCACCCCACGTCATCACCTCCATGGACTACATTCTCATTGGAGACCTGAACTTCCACCTCGACAACCGCAGCGACCCCGACTCCTCCACCCTCCTTGACAACCTCGAATTGAAGCAGCTCGTCACCACCCCCACCCACAGAGCCGGACACACCCTCGACCCCATCTTCGCAGGAGGGACAAACATCCATTTCAGCCACACCACGCAGCCCCCCTGGACAGACCACCACTGTGTACACTTCACCTTCAACACCACCACTGCACCCAAACCCGCCCTGCGTCTGCCACGAAGGAACTGGAGCAAGATCACAGAGGAACACCTCAACACCACCCTCCTCCAAGATCCCCCCTCCACCACAACCAACGCCAACTCGGCAGCCAAAGAACTACACGGCTGGATCTCCAGCTGCTCTGACAAGCTCGCACCCCTCCGCCACCCCGTCAAACAACACCCCCTGAAGGCCGCCTGGTTCACCACCGACCTCCAAGAAGCCAGGCGCTTCTGCAGACGCCTCGAGAAACTCTGGCACCGAAGACCAGAACACCTACAGGAACGCCATGAATGAATACCACCAGCGCATAAGAGCCACCAAGCAGGACCTTTAACAAGAACAAAATCCACACCAACGCAAGTAACGCAAAAGAACTCTTCAACATCATACAGCAGTTCACCAAACCCCCAGCGAAGCCACGGACGTCACACCATCCCAGGACCACTGCAACAAGCTCAGCTCCTACTTCCACCTGAAAATCAAGGCCCTCTACGACAACTTCAGGGAACAGACTCCAGATACCACCCTCCTTGCCGCCATCGACAACCAGCCCACCATCACCACCTGGAAACCAGCTACCACTGAGGATACCACCACGACCATGATGAACACCCACTCAGGAGCCCCCATGGACCCCTGCCTGCCACACATCTACCACAGAGCCGCCGCCGCCATAGCACCCAAACTAGGCCGGACCATTAACGCCTCCCTCAAATCCGGCATTTTCCCCGATGACTGGAAGCGGGCAGTGGTCCTACGGACCTGAAAAACTACCGGCCCATCTCTCGCCTTCCCTTCACAGCCAAAGTCACCGAGAGATTCATCAATGCCCAGCTGACCACCTTCATGAAAGAGAACGCCATCCTCGACTCCTCTCAGTCCGGATTTCGCAGCAACCACAGCACCGAGACCGCCCTCCTCGCCACCGATGACATCCGCATGCTACTCAACCACGGCCCTCATCCTACTAGACCTCTCCGCAGCCTTCGACACCGTCTCACACCGCACTCTCGCAACCAGACTCCACGAAGCCGGTATACGAGGAACCGCCCTCGACTGGATCCGCTCCTTTCTCTCCGGCAGAACCCAAAGGATCAGACTCCCTCCCTTCCTCTCCGAACCTACAGAGATCAACTGTGGAGTACCCCAAAGATCCTCGCTCAGCCCCATGCTCTTCAACATCTACATGGCCCCCTCGCAGCCATCGTCAGACAGCATGGGCTCAGCATAGTATCCTACGCCGACGACACCCAGCTCATCCTCTCCCTCACAAAAAATCCCGAAGACACCAGACTCTGCTTCCAGGAAGGAATGAAGGACGTCGCAGCCTGGATAAACAACAGCTGCCTGAAGCTCAACTCGGAGAAGACAGAGGTCCTCGTCCTCGGACCCTCCTCCAACACCTGGTGTCCTTCAGCCCTCAGAAACCCACCCACTCCAACGGACGACGCCCGAAACCTCAGCATCATCCTAGACTCCTCTCACACCATGACCCGCCAGATCAACGCCGTCGCCTCCACCTGCTTCAACTCCCTCCGCATCCTCCGCAAGACCTTCAAGTGGATCCCCCCGAATGCAGAAAGACCGTCACCCACGCACTCATAACCAGCAGACTGCACTACGGCAAAACCCTCTACGCCAGAATCAACAGAACCCTGCTACACAAGCTCCAAACCATCCAGAACACCGCAGCCAGACTCATACTCGGAACCCCACAACACAAGCACATGACCCAAGACCTACGAGACCTCCACTGGCTCCCCGTCGAAAAGAGAGTAACCTTCAAGCTACTCACCCACGCCTACAAATCACTCCACAACATCGGACCCAAATACCTCAACGAGAGAGTATCCTTCCATGTACCCAAAAGGAACCTCTGCTCCGCCGACCTTGCCCTGGCAGAGACCCCATGCATCCGCAGAACCAGAGCAGGTAGAAGAGCCTTCTCCTACGTCACAGCAAAGGCCTGGAACGAGCTCCCCTACTCTGCACACCTCAGGAAGTGCCTCAAGAACTGGCTCTTCGACTGATCTGGATCTGCACACCCCCCCAGCGCCTTGAGACCCTCATGGGTGAGTAGCGCGCTCTATAAATCACTGATTGATTGATTGATTGATTGATTATCACTGCTGTTCAGGGTTAAAGTGCAAGTGCCCCTGTTGTAAATTGTTATTATGGATTGGTGTTTCCATGATTGACATATTTGATTTACTGGTAAGCCCCTAGTAAAGTGCACTGAGGGTGCCACGGCCTGTAAATAAAATACTACTAGTGGGCCTGCAGCACTGCTTGTGCCATCCACATGAGTAACCCTGATAAGGTATCTCAGACCACCCACTGCAGTGTCTCGCGCAGTTTGTAACTGCCATGTCGACCTGTCAAGTGCACCCACTTACCAGGCCATAATCTTCCCTTTTCTTACATATAAGTCACCCCTAGAGTAGGCCCAAGGTACTCCTGTGGGCGGGTGCTGTGAAAGTTAAAGGTAGGACATGTACTGGTGTGTGTGACATATCCTGGTAGTGAATTACAGTGTATTTCGTTTTTCACTATGGAAAGGCTAACTGTCCCATAGGATAGAATGGGAGTTTACATCTTATAAGCATAACTTCCCATTGGGACAAGATAGGACAATGGAGTTTAGTATGCCTGGACTCAGAATGTAACAATGCACCTTTTGGTAAAGATAATTTTTCTGTTCTGTGTTTGAAAATACCACTTTTAGAAAGTAGGTAATTTCTTGCTTAGCCATTCTGTGTGCCTCTGCAGGGTTTGTGGATTGACTGTCTGGCTTTGGAGAGACAGGGGCTGGGGATGTGCATTCTTTTCAGACAGCCACTGGGGGGATCGAGGTGTGTCTTGCCTTTCCTGGATGAGTCAGGGCTGGGCTGAATAAACCTGGGCTGCATTTAGAGTAGTGGGAGGAGATTTCATTGCACCTGAATGGGCCTGGTCTGCCTTGGACAATGCTGTCTCCACCTCCTGCAAGGAAGCTGGGCCAGAGAGGGCAGAACTGGATGTTGTTGAGCACAGACATTCTCTGCCACTAGAGAACAAAGGAAGTTTGAGTGTAAATATTGGGGCCCAGACCACAGAACTTTAGAACTCGCTGGAATCAAGGAACCTGCCAAGTATCAGAGCTGGAAGAGAAGGCAGGAGGAGTACTGCCTCTTTGCTGTGTTGTCGCTTTGTTGGGTTGGCCTGCAGTTGCTGCTTCTCTCTTGGGCAGTGAAAGGACTGGACTGAACTTTCTCTAACCTGTTGGTGAGTATCTCCAAGGGCTTGTATCCGAGCTTGCCTCCTGTTCACGAAGTATCAGGGACAGCAAAGACTTCACCCATCTCTAGACACCGCCTCTGGCACCGTGGGTTTCAGTTGCCCCAGAGGAGAAAAAGCAGCCTACTCCGTCAGCGACTCCGTCGCTAGTTCCATGTCTTAAAGGCACTGGAGAGGGCACCGCCGCATCTCAGACTGCAACCCTGGTCTCACCGACGGTGATGACCGACGTCGCCACCGAGCCGCTGCTTGCACGGTGACCTGTGAGCACTTCATTCCGCACGCCTCGCTTCACCTCACCACCCTGGTCTCACTGACACCATCGCTGCTCTTCATCCAGCTCTGTTGCCTGCAACGCAATTTGTCAGCATCGCATCGAGCACTGCCCCGCTTCGCACTGCAGCCCTTGTCTCACCGCTGGACGACCGTCACTGAGCCGCTTCCTGCACCAGGACCTGAGGGCATCGCATGGTGCACCACTATGCTTCGTATCACAACTGCGATGGTTGACACATCTGGCTGCATCGGCCACAACGAAAAAGGTACTGTTTACGAGTCTGTCAACCCTACAGCTGACCCGCTCTGACGTGGTCAGCAGGAACTGTTGGATTCTGTCATTTTCAGTATCGCAGTAGCACCGGATGGAGCTACCGATTTCAAGGAACTGCATTTTAAAGTTATTTTTGCAAAGTGCATATTTTTAAGTACTGTATGTTGGATTCTTGTTGTTTTGGTCTTGTTTTGAATATATAAAGATATTGGATATTTTTCTAAATTGGTGTGGTGTCCTTTTGTAGTGTTTTCACTGTATTACTGTTGGTTATGTGCAAATACTTTACACACTGCCTCTGAGATAAGCCTGACTGCTTGTGCCAAGCTACCAAGGGGGTGAGCAGGGGTTATTTTAGGAGTGTAACTCCCTTACCCTGACTAGGAAGAAGGGTCCCTACTTGGACAAAGATGCAAACCATTGCCAACTAAAGACCCCCATTTCTGACAGTTGGTCAATTCTTTCAGGCTCCAACACTTCTTTTTTACCTTGGATTTTTCTTTGTGCCCTTGTTTTTACACACACTTATTCAGGTATTCCCAGCATTGCTGCATGGGTTTTCTTCTCTACCTGAGCCCATGCTGAGTACTCCAAATCGTTTCCAAGCAGACACTGTAGAGGTATAGTAGAAGACACCACTACCCGTTTGAGGTCACTAACTCCTGCCCAATCTAAGGTTACCATGGAGGAGGTGTGAAACATCCACACCCAGTGCATGTATTGTTTCTGTCCTCCAAGAACGCAGGCTCTCACCCCATGAGGTCAGAAACATATCTGGTGGTGGCAGGCTGGAGAAAACTGACCAGAGACCCCGCTAGTGTTTGGTTAGTTTCAGGGGACCCTCTAAAATGGTCTACTGTGTGAATTTATTATGTGATCCCCAACAATTCAGGAGTGTCCCATTCCACCCAAGGCCAATTTATATTTTTGAGATATGGGCGACTCAGGGTCTCTCTTCATATTCTGTGGGGGGAGGCATAATTTTACATTACACCACTTTTCTGCACATCTAAAAAATAAGGGGGATAAGAGCATTACATGAGTTAATCTTCTAGTAACCATAAAATGCCTATCTACCATGAAATGATTTCTCTGTAGCCAAGAGTAGTCATTTATATTACTGGAGTAACAACGATTATATGATATGTCTTCACAATCAAAATTCACAGCATATTTTTGGAACAATGTTTTAATCATATTTCTAGTTTTTATCCCATAATTGATTTTACTCCATAACAGATCTTTCAGGTACTCAATGACCAGACCATGATGGTCATCATTTGTCAAGGAAAGTATAAACTTTATACGTATGATCTCAATCTCATGTTGCAATAAGCATGGCCCTAATTATAGACACATACCTTCTACACATACACTAGCTGGCAACCCTAGCGAATGATACAATGCCCATCTCTCAAATTTCATAATATCAATAGCATCCACCTATGATCAATTTTGGCATACCCTAACCAAGCACTGAAGAGATTGATTACGTGTAATGTTTTTAAGGAATGGTGGATTCATTAGAGCACAATATTGACAGTTAAAATGAGCTAAATTAAAGCTTTATACCTACCACTTGCATCACCTGAGTTTTCTTTTTACTAACGCGTTTTTATTGTACAGTAGGATTCAAGGGCATGTGGTTGGTGTTGGAGTTCAATCGGGGTTTGATCTACAGCAACAAAGTCATCAGTGTATAATAACAGATTTATGAGGGGTTTCACAGAATCATGGGAGATTGGATCTTGCAAAATTAAGTGATGGGGAAGATCATAAATAGAAAGGGAGAACAAGAATAGAGCTAAAATACACCCTGTTTCAATCAATTGCATGTTACCCCGTGGCACCTGACATTCACTTGTGCCCACGTCTTCCTATGAAATGCTATTAATAATGGCAAGAGAGCATTAGGGATCTCATTTGTGTCTAATTTAGACCACAATACCTGTCAACCTGCTGCATCAAAAGCTGATTTCAAATCAACAAAACAAATGCACAATGAATATGCCTCTCACATATTGCGCATTATATAATTCCATGCAAAGATTGTATATAGGATTGATTGTTTGGGTATAAATCACACTTGCCCTCTTAAAATTAGTTTTGAGGTGTTTGTGCAGTCCTCAACTGCTAGCATCAAGAGCTATGCAAAAAATTGAAACCACATATAAAAATGAAATAAGCTGATTAGCTGTAAGAATCCTGGAATTAAAAAGCCTTGCCTGTTGTCCAGTATCTTCCATGTGACAGAAATGTGTGTAAAACAAGAATACCAAATTTTCATCCAAATCTCAGGATCGTTTTGTACATACAATACTGAGTCTGCTTTGGTCAGCTGACTTACTCATTCTTAAGGTCCTGAAATCTCCCTCTATGTCTTCCTCACTAAAAGTGAGTGCCTCACTTGGCATGAATTTAGCTGATGAGATATTTGCAGCAGTTGTGAGTGTGGGGGGGGGTTGTATGAATGAATTAAATATTTTTCTTTCTTTCTATGTGAAATATGCAAATTATTGTGATTCTCAGCACAACTAACCCTTTTAGTTACCATGTGCCTAAGTCTACAATATTTAGACAGGACTGCCATGGCCATATTTTCTTACTGTCACAACCACAGAGTGCTGAATTGTGGAGGCAAAGCCAAACCCTCCTTCTCTGCCGTAGTCCTCCTACCCTCTAGTAATGTATTAATATAACAAGATATCCTAAAGGTGGTTTCTGTTCAATCCGGACTGGATAAAATGAAGCATAAGGCCTCAAATCTCAAGTGGAAGAGGACAAGGTATCCACCTATGAGTGAGAGCACCAACATCGGTTTGGGGTTCATGCCAAAAGAAATTGATAACATATGGTAAAAGCAGGAGATAATGTGCAACTAATCCCCAGGTTTACTGCCAGTCCTGCTTTAAAAATGAACGACAATGGAACATCACTGTCGCACAGGGAAAGAGGAAGCCTAGTTGAGGGAGGATACCTGACTTAAGAAGGACACGATTCAGGTTACAGGCAAGTCACTCATCAGGGAGACACATGGGGAGTGGGGGTACTGAATAGGAAGAAAACAAAAAAGGTGTGGGAACAACATAGCCTGGTGCAAACTGTAGCAAGGGGTTGGGAGAGTCAAAACAACCAATGTTCCCAGACAAATTGCCCCTATACTATAACGTCTTTAGATACTGTCTGGCACTAAGAACCCAGAAGTGTTTCTGTAGGAAACATCAGACCTATTACTGGTGCTGCATGTGTGACTCTGGGAGTTGTAGTTGTGGTGCTTTAATTCTCTATTTTCCATGTCTGTAACTGAAATCCATATTGCACATATGTCAATTCTGTATTAGCACTTAAATATTTTCTTAATACTTGCTGTGCCATCGGCTAGCAAATTCCTTATTGAACCAAGTATGGGGAGTTACTGATCTTCTTATACGTATAAGTAACATATTTGCATAACATTGCAGCTTATTGTCTGGTGTAGAATGGTTCTCTAGACTTAATTCACATGAGGTTAGTTGATCACTTTTTTAATTCTGTTAGACCTGTCAGCGTGGTCATATCCCATAACTCTTTGCCTTTCTCAATCATTGTTGTACTGATCTCATTTTTGTGGCCTTAGGACGCTGTACACTGATAACCAGTGCTAACATGCTTGTGCACCCTCCTCTAAACATGGTAACACTGGCTATCCCTAATTAGCAAAGTCAAAGTCAAATGCAGCTTTATTCGATTGCTATTTCATACAATTATAAAAGCACATATATAAAACATACATATTAATTATAATAAGTAATATAAAGTGAACATCATGTACATAAATCGCTATTCGATTAATTGTTCATGCAATGATAAAATCACTAAAAGCAAACACATTATTACATGAAATAGCAATAAAAGCATAGTTCAAATAGTTTGTAAAATCAATGACAATGCAAATGTGCCCTTTGCGTCTATATGACCGTTAGACTTAGATTATCATACTTTTCCTAAGGATAACTACTTGCTTTAAAAACATTCCTATCTTCCAAATACTATGTACATTATCCAAAAATTGCAAAGCAATGAACGCTGGACGGCATTGTCTAATCCCCAAAAATTTTAGGATTAGAACAATCCACACATTCCTCAATTCTCTATAGAATTTACAGAATAACAACACATGTATGGTGGATTGAACTGAATGTTTGTCACATGGACACAATTGCATTACTCAAGCCCAGTCGTTCATTATTGGAAAACTAACAATTCTATGAAAAACCCCAAGCCTAAATCTTGTCAATAAAAAACGATCATAACCCCCAGGAACGACTCTTAAATATGGCTGAATATTAAAAGTAGTTAAAATCAGCTGGTTCTGCTGGACGCTAGGCTTTAAAATCTCTGATGACAATCTTAACGTGTCCAAAAGTTGGAGACCCTCTTATTTTAAATCCTTTCTCCTAATCATCTGTAAGGTGCTTGGGTCAGTAAAATATTCAGAATGTTCGAGATCCTCCATAAAATCACGGACATACCTTACCCAAGGAATCTTTAAGGCCCCTTCCAATTTCAGACTATCCGTCAAGATGTCTCTATTTAGCTGGGTCTCTATTTTTGTCCAGACTCTATGCCACAAGAGGATGGGCTCTAATATTATGAGGTCAGAAATATGTGGCAGGCCCAGTTCCGCATGACAAACATACGAGGATGTACTGGTCGGGACAGACAAAATGTATCTCAAAAACGTGTTTTCTACTGTTTGCAACGGATACGTATCAGCAAAGCCCCAGACACCTGCTCCATACATAGCTGTAGAGACGCTCTTAGCTTTGTAAATCTTAATAAGCTCCACCAGGGGTCGCCTACCCAATTTTCTCGAGAAATTTACAAGTGCGATGGTAGTCCTTGAAAATGCTAGTTTTTTAGCTGATACGGCTTGAGCCCATGAATCTTTTTGATCAAAGAGTATTCCAAGATATGAGAATGTCTTTGTGGGTTCTATCTTTTGTCCGTCCACGAACATGTCCTTACATCTTTGGCTTCCACGACCACACCTCATTATGAAAGTCTTTGATATATTAACCCTAAGGCCAAGACCACTCATAAAATTAGAGAAGTTATCTAACACCCTCTGCAGACCTACTTGCGTGCGTGACATTAGCACTGCGTCATCCGCATATAGGAGAGCGGGTATGGGACGTCCAGCTATTTGAGGAAAGTCATAGGTATCCTTAATCAGCGCCTCTTCCAGACCATTAATATAAAGATTAAAAAGAAAGGGGGCCAAGACACATCCTTGTCTTACCCCCCTCTTTATAGAAAATGGGGCGGTGCATTCGCCACTCAGACTAAATCGTACTCGCCCCTGGGCGTCGCTATATAGACGCCTAAGAAAAATAATTATTTGAGGTTCCACCCCATCACCTCAAGAATCTCCCACAGCTTCTCGTGCCGCACAGAATCAAAAGCTGCGGTGAGATCCACAAAAGCTAAAAACAACCTACCCCCTTTCACCAGCGTGTATTTCCCGACAAGGATGGCTAAGTTTAAGCTCTGTTCACTTGTGCCCAGGCCCTCCTGGAAACCATTTTGGATATCAGAGAGGACTTTATTATCCTCAGCCCAGGCGTGTAAACGTTCTAAAATTATACGGCCCACGACTTTGATCAAAGAGTCCAGTAGTGAAATGGGCCGATAACATCCTGGGTCCTGACGATTCCCCTTTTTAAAAATTGGCACAATAGTGGATTCGGCCCAGGTTTTCTAAAAGGGGGCAGAACAACTGGCGTTAATTACCTGGGTAATAATTGGGCCCCATAGAGTCAAATTTGACTTAAACAAATCAACCAGCACCCCGTCCGGACCGGGTGCCTTGCCACAAAGGCTTGCAGAGATAGCCCGGTTAACTTCATCCAGTGTAAACTGGAGATTAGAGTATTGGGTTGTAGAATCCGAGGACATTTTCTCGTGACTAGTCTCAGGGCTACCCACGAGATCATATACCCTTGCAAAGTGGTCAACCCATTGGTCCTCCCTTATAGCAATTTCCACTGTAGGACCACCTCCGGGGTTCAAGAAGGGTACTTTAACGGCTTTCCAGAAAGCCGAGCTGTCTCCCATTAATGAGGCCTTAAGCAGGGATTCCCAGGCTTCATTTCGCAGAGCGATTTTTCTTTTCTTAAGCGCTAATCTATAGCCAGCTCTTGCCTGCCTCACACCATTTGGATTTCTAGGGGTCTTGTGTAATACATTTTTAGCTTAGTATAGGCTTCAGTGCAGTTTGAATCAAACCATCTTTGAGTTTTCCTTTTTTTAGTATTCTGAACAAATAATGCCTCCCTTACAGCAGCTGAAATAAGTTGAAAGGAGGTCAGGATACTATCCGGGGCTGCTGAATCGCATAGGCAGATCTCAAAAGCCGATTTACAGTTCCCTAGGACTTGTTTTGTGATCAGAAGAGGGTCCACCAGTGACCAGCGCAAGGTATATCCATGTGTCTTATCCATTATAATATTGGCTAGGGCCTGGTCAATTTTATCATGCCTAACAGATTTACTTAACGGCAATGAAACAGAAAAGCATAATGGAAAGTGGTCACTTAGCGAATTGCCACCAACAGTGAAAGAGCGAAGTCTAGATGTATGGCTATTTGACAAAAATACATAATCTATAGTACTATATAGACCTCTTCCATTGAAGGTATAGCACATGGGAGCAGATCGATCACATGTCTCATTCGCAAAACCTAAATCAAGACTAAAGACCATTTCATTATACAGGTCCCCCAGTGCAGAATGACAAAAATGGGTGTTACTAGTCCCCTCTTCATATGTAAAACCGCAGTTGTCCATCCACATTTGGGCGCAGAGCACCATTAAAATCCCCACCCACAATAACCATCGTATCTTTAGTACTTTTGCCACATACGGTTTTCAAATCATTAGTCAATTTTGTCACTACCAGCCCTACTTTTTCAGGGGGAATATTATAATAAAAGTTTGCCAACAAGATACGTTGTCTTCTATCAAGGTCAGTTAAGCCTGACTGCTCTCTGCCAATTACAATTAGCTGGTAATAGATCTCCTCCAGGTAGAACTCTAGCTTTTTTACATTCATCATGTTTGAAATATAGGTACAAAGCCCTCCCTTTGCCCTTCCGCTTAGACCCTCAACTGCCGGGGTGTGAAATGTTTTGTACCCATTAATGTGAATTGCATCTTTAGTCCATGTTTCCTGGAGGCATAATACGTCATAGACTTCTATAAACTCACACCAGATAGAATTACTTAGCTTAGAACGCAAACCTGCGATGTTCCATGAGACAAGGTTGTAGATTGTTTCATCCCTCCTACCAGATGGAATAATTAGCACTTCTGTGGTTAATGTTAAGCCACCATCATTTACGGGTACCTCAACAGGGGTTATGAGTTTAAAGGCCTCCTGGGACACACCTAGAGACGTGTTACTAAGACCTCCACAGTCTTCCCCTTGCCCTGTTGGGACCTGTGAAGCTAATTGGATACCTACAGCTGATTGAGGATTATCAGGGATAGGTTCAAATTTATAGAGTTTATGGTCTCGTAGTCTCTTTGGGTCAAGCTCAGGTTTAGAAAAAGAGTCTCCTGAATAAGCCACACAATTAACCAGTCAGTCTATACCTTCAAGCGAATTAAGAATTTCATAGCGATTACTAAGTGGAATCGCATCGCTACACTGCCTAATCCCTGGGAATTTTTGTCCCCCCCCACGAATGCCATAAGTCTCTGGGGGTAGATAAAAATACCCCAACGGGAGGATATTTATCCCCTGCGCCGTGATGTGACTATTTCCGGCCCTATCCAGGATTAGTTGCACGAGCCCTAATTAGCATATTTAATTTACTTATAAGTCCCTAGTAAGGTTGTACTAAATGTACCCAGGGCCTGTAAAATAAATGTACTAGTGGGCCTGCAGCACTGGTTGTGCCACCCAATTAAGTAGCCCTTTAAACTGCCATTGCAGAGCCTGTGCGTGCAGTTTGAGCTACTACCTCAGTCTTGCAAAATAAACCTTTTGACGGGCCCACATCTTCCTTTTTAAAACACAGAAGTCACCCCTAGGGTAGGCCCTGGGCAGCCCAGATGGCAGGGTGCAATGTATTTAAAAAGTCGGACATGTACATTTAAGTTTTACATGTTCTGGTACTAAAAAACTCTTACATTTATTTTTCACTACTGCAAGGCCTATCTCTCCCTTAGCATATCATTGGAGTTCCCTTATTGCATTTTGTAAGCGTAATTTCTAAATAAAAAAAATAAAAAAATGATAAATGATAACTAGTTCATGTCTGGTGTCTCTGAAATCACAATTTAAAATCCTAACTTATGGTGAAATAGGATTTTAGAACGCAATTCTGAAAATGCCACATTTAGAAAGTTGCCATTTTCTTGCCTTAGCTATTTCGTACCTATAGCCTGTTTTTGATCACCTGACTGGCTGTAGCTGACAGTTGAGCTTTGTGTATTCAGCCACACCTAATAAGGAGTTTATGTGTGCCTGGATGCGCCATCACTAGCATGGGACACAGCACCACTTACACCTGAATAGGCTGTGTCCTGCCTTCACCCAAAGGCTGCATGCCCCTGCAGTTAGTCTGGAACCAGGGCAGGGAAGGCAGGATGCCTGGGGATTTCAAATGGAAACCTTTAGAAGCTTCTCTCCCACTTCAAAGACACAACCGCGTATAAATACTGGAACTCAGACACCAGCTCTTCAGTACACTTCTGAGCCTGTGGATACTCTGCCAGGAAGAAGGACTGCTCTGTTGCTACAAGGACTTCCACTTTGATGTACTGCTGCTATAAATTAACTGCTTTTCTAACCTGCTGCCCTCTTGTCTGGGCTAGTAGAACTGGAAATGCAACTTAATCTTGAACCCAGGACACCATAGTGATCCAAGGGTTTGTCTGCTGGCCTCCTGGGCTGAGCCCCAGTGACCTAAGAGGCTCCCCAACCAGCTCCTGGGCCCAGCTGCAGTGAATTACCAACCCCCAAGTGGTCCCCCTCAGGTTATAGACCCTTGGTGTGGCGCACAAGCTCTTGAAGTCAAGGTTTGTGTCTCTTTTTGACTGCAAATGGGCCCATTCACACAGAGACTGTGCCACTCACAATGAAATTCAGCTCGAGCAGCTGCAAGCCCGTCCTTTCCCACAACGGCATCGACAGCCGACGGGGGACTGCCAACAAGAAGCTTTCACCTGCCCGTCCACAACGCCCAGCCTGCTCTTCGCACCACACCAGCATGCTGCACGCAACGCTCTCCTTGCTCCTCACAACTCCAATGGGCCTCTTGGCACAAAAATCGAGATGGTAAAACTTTGTGCCACTAATCTTGGACTCTACCTGACTAGCGCTCCATCGCGGTCGGCCTGAACTTTTATCTTTGACCCAGTCCAGTGTGACCAGAGAGCTGCAGTTGGAGCTTTCTGCTTTTAGGCGCTGTATTGCAGTTTATTCTTTAAAAATTCATAACTTCGGTTCTACTGATTGGACGTTTGTGTGGTGTTTTCACAGTTTTACTGTTTGAAGTATTGCGCAAATATTTTATACATTGCCTCTAAGTTAAGCCTGACTGCTCTCTGCCAAACCACCCGAGGGTTGAGCACAGGTTAATTTGGGGTTTGCTTGTGTCTTATCCTGACAGGAATTGTGGTTGCTGCTTGACCAGGGCTCATACGCCAGTCAGCCTGTAACCCAATGTCTTACAAATTCTTTAGCCTTGGTCTCCAATTCACTATTTCACTATTCTTTTGTACCACATTTCCTCAAATAAAGTTAGGAACATTATTTTAATCTAATGACCATTTTTGGTACATGAGTATAATGGCAGTATGACTCTTGTTGCAGGGATTCTACACGAACACAGAGCTATGCGTAGGATTATGGGACCTTAGTGCATAGGGACTGGGTCATCCTACCACCTTAGTACCCATGAGCCCAGGACCGACTAGCTATAGTGTCTCACTTGCTCTCCTACTCACTCACAGAGAAACAAATGATTAGGCACCCCAGAACACAGCACTCCCGACTCTCTCAGGAATCGCGGCTGCAAGACACACCCTTTCGCTCTCACTCTTATACTAGTCCATAATGAAATCTGACAGAAACACAAATAAGTTCAAAATATTTAATTTAACTAATGTGCTCTAATGTGCAGTATACGTGCCACGATAAGCAAGAAAATGCATAACACAAATATGGTAAGCATAGCAATTAGTCCATAAATCATGAAAGGAGCTGTCATTATGAAAAGGCAGTATAGCCTAACCTCCCTCCCCTTGTATAGAAGCAGAATGGTTATATAGAAGAAGATCTCTGGGTGTTATCTGGAGACCCCATACCTCAGTCTATAGATGGTAGATCTACATCATAGGTGCTGTCTTGCTCTTCTCCCTGGAAAGGTCCTGCTCCAAGTGTTTGCTACCTATTCATGTATTCCAATAAGACCAAAGTACGTATTCCCAAACACCAGGTGCATCAGTGTGTTTCGTCTAGGTGCTAGGGCCTGACCAGAACAGAATAACAAGGGGCATTGTTAAGCGACCTTGCTCACAATGTTCAGACTAAATCCCAGGAACCTGCAGAGTGTGAACACAGCGATAGGTTCTCTAAGAAATACGGCAAAAGAGACAATTGCAAAATAAACTCGTATAGTAACGTGCGCAAAGCAGCGGACAATCTGCAGCGTGCTCATGCTAACTTAGAGAAGATGACAGTGTCCCCATGGGCCATGTGACACTCTCATGGGGAGATTACTGCTCCCCACCCAATCTAATACTCTAAATTAGGACATGTTTTTGTTGACTGTCTAGACAGTAACTTACATTAAATCAATTGGATGTTCTATGGAACTTCTGATTAATAATTTTCCAGCTGATTAGTCTCTAACAAACCAACCATTTATCATCACCAACTCTAATTTAGACAAACATTCCACAACTTTTACTAATGTGTGGAATAGATAGGATAGGGAATATAAAACAAATAGTTATTATTAGTTTGTCTTTTTCATCCATGATTTTAAAACCCACTCCAAAAATGAATGGGCGCATGATACATGGATGTTTTAGTATAGATTTACAGATGCAATTTGTAATTCTGCCAACATGTTACTACAAACGTCTACTAAAACCTCCAGGATATTATGGATTATGGATTTACAGATGCAATTTGTAATTTTGCTGACATGTTACAAACTTCTACTAAAAGCTCCTAAAACCTCCAGGATATTATGGTCTTTCATCAAGATGTAAGTACATTTACATTTAAAAGTTGTATTAATCAGTGTTGCAAGTCCACCAGCAAGGTGTTATGGACTGTAGTACTTCAACGAAAAAGGAAGTTAGTAAGTAGCACCCCATATAGCATCCATGTTGCTTGTATCCGAAGGATATCAGAGTTGACAGAAAGAAAACAGCCATCTGTTAAATACATGACTGTCCCAACAACCATTTATCGGTGCACTATTTCTGAAAACATATGGAGTGGAACTTCTTCTGTGGGTAGCCGTTGACCAAAATTGTCGTGCAATTTTCTTGCTATGGAAGTGAAATTGCTGAATAGATGTTGCAAGTTCCTCATTATAAGCAGTTACCTAGAGTTCTCTTCAATCATATATCATCTTTTCTTTTAAGGAGTGATTATACGTATTGCCATTCCAGACACTCACTTGCATGGAACAACTGATGCAATGTTATTGAGTTACTGCTCCTTATAATTAGCTCATGCTACTGCTGGTGGCTATCATTAAAATGCATTAATTAAGTAAACTTCACAACATCATAAGTCTTTATTCGTTGTCAGTAGTACATTATAGAGCAACATAATAACATCTACCATTGTCAGAGTGTTCAGTTTATCGTCAAGCACAATGCTAACTCTTTCAATATCTTTAAATGATATATCTATATGTGAGGATATTTTTCTGCGAATTGCCTCTGATTTAAAACATTTGGGGCCTCATTTATGAGTTTTTGCCGTAGAACAGCGCTGCAGGCCTTCCTGTGGCGCTGCCCTATTGCCAAAGAAAAGGGCAGGAATGCGCTGTATCTATTAGATACAGCACATTCCTGTCCTTTCCCCTTGCGCTGGCGCACAATGGGCGTGGTCCACGCCACAAAATACTCTCCAGGCTCAACACACTACTTTTCTTCATTATATACTGTTGCCGCGATTAATACTTTGGACCGTTGTTACGGGTGGATTGACTCCGTGGGTCCATTACTATATTCACAGATCGTTATTATGCTTCACCACAGAATTATCAGAACACTACTGAAGGATATCTTATGATAACTACAATACTGTTACTGTCACAGCCCTGAAGAAGTCGAGGTGTGAAATACCACACAACTAAACATGTGTTGGCTGTATCAAGCTGCATTGTTGATGAATCCAGCTGCATTGTTGACGAGGCTGTATCAAGATGCATTGTTGATGAAATCTACACATATCACATGGGTTGTGGCATATAGATTACTGGCTGTGTTAAGAACTTGGATTGAACTTTGATCCTGAACTGGTGTCTACGGATTAAAAGTGGACTAAACACCTGCAATTTTGAGATTATTATTGACAATCTATTACTCTATGTGAGCTCGGAAAGGATTTTATGCTCCAATTCAGAGAAGAGTCAGCTGAAACAGGTTTGCCCTGTCTGGAACTTAGAGCAGCAAATCTTTTTTAGCGGGGTCTGAGCAAGAAGGTATCCAACCCTGTGGATCCCTATTTGGATAAAGCCTGTCACCTTTTCCAGCTGGAGAAATCTGAGAGTCCCAAAGTAGAAATTTTGACCAGGAGCCCAAAATATCAGATCAATGCAACAACGGCTCTGGGTGCGATATCTGACTTCACCCACTCAGACTTTACCAACCAAAATCAATGGCTTCATCAAGATCTCACAAATGCCTATCCCACTTTGGAGAGTCCTTCCCAGATTCAGCTTCTTGCCATTTTGCAGACTAAGATAGAAGGTAAAATCCTTGACTGGGTTATCCCACTTCGTTTATCTGACTTAAGGATCTTTTGCGGTCAGCCTCAAAGTGCAACTAGGTCCTGGTCTACTGTGACCATAGACTAGACTTAGTTTGTTTCAGTGCTATTTTCACTTAAAACTTCAAAAGTTTATTTCTCCCATTCCCCTAATTGGACTTTTGTCATTTTTGTGCTATTTTGTTTATTATTATTCTTTATTATATGGTGTGCTTACTTACTGTTTTGATACTGCTTAAACACTTTACGCATTACCCAAGAGTTATGCTTGTCTCCCGTGTGCCACAGCTATGTGAGGGGTGACAGTCAGTTAATTTAGTGACTTTTGGGGTTCACCCTGGTGGGATAGTGTTAATTTTTTACAGTTTCTAGTTTCCTAGGCAAAAGTACCTTTATGAAATTTGTTGTAGACAGTTAACATTTTGAAATCACAGTGTTTGGTGCCGAAAGCTGAAGCAAAATTAAACCATTTCTATTATTCTTTCTTTCCTTCAGTAGCTATAGTTGTCATTTAAATTAAGTATGGAATGTTGTTCTGTCAGGCGGCAATACACCAACTTCACAAGAGCCATTTAAAGGGGACATGAGCTCATATTATCAAAAAGGATAAGAGCAGCAACCTTTCTTTCACATCATCTCTCAGACATTTGTCTCAGTCCATAGCTGGATGGAAAGTTATTCTGAGATCAGGAAGAGAATGTGGTTCCTGTTTTCTATGGGTTGGAACCTAGGAAAGGAGTCTGACTTCAGCCATTTTGAATTGAGCATATGGCAAGGTTTGCAGTCAAGTAAGACAGAAAGCATTGAAAATAAGGGTTGGGGTTTAGAGGAACATATACGGGGACCAGAACATTTCTGCTGACTAGTGAACTAGATAACTAAGTCACACTACTACCAACTCATCATACAATTCCTGGACGAAAACAAAAGAATATGAAATAATCCTGCCTGACCTACCTATCAAGAAGTCTGAGGATTTGAGTTGACTCCTCCTTTCCACTTGGACACAGGTTCTGGATCTGCTTGCCAAAGGTCAGCAGGTTGAATGCCTATCACTACCACATAAACAATAAAGACAGAAGAAGTACCCATCCAGTGTGGAAGAATAATATTCCCATTTGCCAGTTTACTCTACTTGATCCTATTGTCTGCCCTGGATGAAAATAAACTTGGACTCTAAGAGCTTTTGTGGCATGCTGGGGAGCTCTAGTTGAGACAAGGAGTGATTTTTTCCAGTATCTTCAAGATGTTGTAAATCTTGCCTGCAGCAGTAAGAAATTGTAGTGAGGTCTGTCTCACCCTTGGAAATGTTACTGAAGTTCACAGAAGAGTTTCAGGAATGTTTAAGCATCGGACGGGCCCAAGGTCACCCAGCCTATGTGACCCAGAAGAGTCTGCTGGTAAGATTTCATGTTCTTTTGTGGGGCCATTTTAGGGTTATGCACATAGATTATTAGTGATTTCAATGTGTCAACAGTCAGTCATTTATTGAAATTTTCTTAAAAAGTGAATGAATGAATGCTTCTAGCTGGTATCGCACTAGAAGATACCAGAGATTACAATTTAAAGTCCCGAGAAGGAGAATAACCTGTGGGCCCTGTATTCACCGAGTGCTTACTGCAGTTTCTTCCCAGTTCAAGGAATTAATACCTGAGTGGACCAGTGCAGGTTGGAAGGTGTCATGTGGGTGAAGAGAAGGGCCTAAGGGAGCTGATGAAGATGGTAAGTGTCTAGTGGAGTTAATGTACCTGGAGCGGGCAGACAAGGGCAAGGCTGTACCTCAGCCAGCAGCCTCAGTCTCTCAATGCCTGTCAAATAACCACTGAAGATATGCACAGAGTTAACTTGTGTATGGCGTGTCTATACCCAATAGTTTCAGATCTAGAAATAACAGACAACTCATGGTTACAATATGGCCACTTTAGCACCACACATATTGGCTCACTGGGGCAGCCTTTTCCTTTTAGCCTTCAACCAAATGCTGCTAGTGGGCTTGCAGCACTGATTGTGCCACCCACCCAAGCAGCCTTGCAAAAGGGTCTCAGGCCTGCCATTGCAGTGTCTGTGTGCAGTCTGGTACTGCCATGTCAACCTGGCAAGTGCACCAACTTATATATCATAGCAATGGGGGATGCACACCCTCTTGAAATACAGTTCCTCCAATTTTTTTATGCTTATTCATCCTGCGTTGCGTGCTCAATGTTGCAGTGCCTTGCCCTGGTGGCACGTGAGTATTAAGTTACATCATTCTTGGGGCGATTTTCCGCCCCAAAACCAATGGCACAGCCCAGTGTTGCTTCTTATATGTCTGTCGTTTACTTTACTCCGTTTTACTCCTTGTACTCATATTTTTCATCACGCTTTTCACTGTAAAACTAATTTGTTCCACACACCAAGTGATGCAATTTTCAATGGTTTCTCATATTCAAGATGTGCCCATCCGGACCTCTGTTCAAGAATATGTACTGACGCATTTGTTCATCCAGGACAGTTTTTATTAAGACCCAATGCATTTCGGGCTTCTGGGGCCCTTCGTCAGGGGTAACTGTTAACAAAACCGTCCGTCCTCTTCTCCCTTTCCACAAAAAGTGCACCAACTTGCCAGGCCCTAACCTTCCATTTTCTTACACGTGAGTCACCCCTCAGGTAGGCCCAATGTACCCCTGTGGGTAGGGTGCAGTGTATGTGAAAGGTAGGACATGTCCTGATGTGCGTGGCATGTCCTGATAGTGAAATACTGCCAATTTCATTTTTCACTATTGAAAGGCTATCTGTCCCATAGTATAGAATGGGAGTTAATTTATAAATTCTTATACATATAACTTCCTATTGGGACAAGACAGGAAGGTAAAGTTTAGTATGCCTGAACTCAGCATATAAAGATGCATCATTTGGTAAGGATGATTTTAACATTCTGTGTTTGAAAATATCACTTTTAGAAAGTAGGTATTTTCTTGCTTAGCCATCCTGTGTGCCTCTGCTAGGTTTGTGTATTGGCTGTCTGGCTTTGGAGTGACAGGGGCTGGGGATGTGCATTCTGTTCAGACAGCCACTTGGGGGGGTGGGAGGTGTGTCCTGCCTTTCTAGGGTGAGTCGGGGCTAGGCTAAATAGACCTGGGCTGCATTCAGAGTAGGGGATTTCTTTCACACCTGAATGGGCCTGGTCTGCCTTGGACAATGCTGTCTCCACCTACTGCCAGGAAGCTGCACCAGAGAGGACAGAACTGGTTTTGGCTGGGCAAAGAGCTTCTCTGCCACCAGAGAACAAAGGAATTTGTGCTATAAAAAGTGAGGCCCAGACCCCTGACTTTTCGATTACTTCTGGAGTTTAAGAGGAAACTTTGCCAAGGAGAAGAGCTTGAGAAACTGAAGGAGAAGTACTGCCCCTTTGCTGTGTGCTGTTTGGGGTTGTCCTGCAGTAGCTGTTTCTGCCAAGGAGAGGATAAAGACTTTTCTGTGCGCTGTGTCTCCTGCTTGAAGAAGATCTCCAAGGGCTTAAAGTAGAGCTTGCCTCCTATTTTGAAGTCTCAGGGATACAAAAACTTCACCACCAGCTCCCCTGAACTTTCTTGCTGGGAGTTCTGACCTGCCAGGAGGTGCCTGTTGCTGAATTGGGCCTGTGGGGGTTGTTCCTGTACGTGGGAGCTAGAAAAGAAACACAACTTCGAGAAGCGCAACGCATCCGCACCTCTTTCTGATGCATCGCCAAAAAAACCAACGCAGCACCGGCCCACGGCTTGAGAAATCGCTGCACTCCGCATCGAGTGCACCGATCTACGAACTCCGAGATCACTGCACCGATTCTGACACAGGCCCTGCTATGCGGCTGCAAGTACCAACGCATTGTGGGACCGCAGCTAAAGAAAGCAACACAGCGCCGTTGCCGCTGCCACATCGAGAGCTGACACATCCCCGATTCCCACGCATTACACAGGGGCGCAGAGTCTACAAGAACGCCTGGGCTGCAGTAAGAAACTGATGCATCACCTCCACGCACAGTAAGAAACCGACGCATCATGTCCCCTTCAGTAAGGAACCGGCACATCACCTCCCCTGTGTAATGTAATGTAATGTAAGGACTATTTATAGAGCGCACTGTGACCCGTCGGGTATCCTGGCGCTGAGAGACGGAAGAGAGCCTGTGATAAGGAGTAGGAGGCATCAAACTCTGGGGAAGAGCCAGGTCTTCAATTTCTTCCTGAAAGGCATAAAATCTGTCATCTGTCGCAGCTCCGTGGGTAGGCTATTCCAAAGTCTTGCAGCAGCGACGCTGAAAGCTTGCCCCCCAGTTTAGCTCTCTTAACCCTTGGCACTTTCACCCAGTTAGCAGAGGAAGATCTGAGGCAACGGGTGGGAACATACCAACTGAATTTCCTCTGCAAAGGTAATGGCCCACGACCGTGCAATGCCTTAAACACAACACAAAGGGATTTAAAATGAACCCTCTGCAGGATTGGAAGCCAATGAAGGTCCATCAGAGCCTGAGAGGAGGAGGACTGACGAGGTCTCGTCAAGGCCAACTTAGCTGCTATATTCTGGATTCTCTGCAGTCTCCCCATTAAATATTTAGGAGACTCCAATAGCAAAGCATTACAGTAATCAATCCTACTCAGGATGACGCTCCTTACTACCAGAGCACGAGTATGTGCCGGGAGCATGGGGAGTACTTTTTAAGAACTCTGATAAGGGAGTAGCAACTCCCAACCGTCTTGTTGACTTGATTTTCCAGAGACAACTCATCATTAAAGCAAATTCCCAGGTTACGAACAGATTTAGAGGGTTCCAGCGGGGCATCAGCAGTAGTCGGCCACATATTGGCTGGGAGAGGATGTGGTACTCTTCCACCTGCAATATAAAGAAACTCTGTTTTATCTGCATTAAATTGCAGGGAATTATTTCGCAGCCAATGTACCACACTCTGCATACATGCATGAAAGTTATCCACAGAAAGTGACTGTTCTCTATCCCAAGAGAGAATAAGCTGGGTGTCATCCGCATAATTTACAAGACCTATACCGTAAGATTTAATGACATCCACCAAGGGACGCATATAGGCGTTGAAAAGAATAGGGCTGATAGCAGAGCCTTGCGGTACACCATGATGTATCTTAGTAAACTTGGATTGAAAAGGGGGAGGGCCACAGCCTGACATCTGTCAGACAGATATGAATGCAGCCATTTCAGGGCCAAGCCCACTACCCCCACTCCTTCCAATCGTTCCAGGAGAACCTTGTGATTGACTGTGTCGAATGCGGCGGACAGATCCAACAGGATCAGTATAGTAGATTGACCCATTTCCGCAAGCAAACGAAGGTCATCCAACACAGTCAGCAAGGCAGTCTCAGTCCCATGTTCTGGGCGGAAGCCGAATTGTCTGGCATCCAGTAAATTATTTACCTCCAGAAACTGGGACAGTGCCCTGCTTACAAGGCGCTCCATGATCTTAACCGGATATGGGAGGAGCGAGATAGGTCTGTAGTTTTTTAAACAGGCTGGGTCAAGTGACGTTTTTTTAATAAAGGGGTTACAACTGCTTGCTTCCAGCAGGGGGACCATTCCGCTACCCAGGGACTGATCACACAGCTGCTTTAGCATAGGGAACAGCTCAGGGCCTAATGCCTTCCAGATCCTGTGGGGGAGAGGGTCCAGTGATGAGCCCGAGGAAATTCCTAAGGCTAACCGAGTGAAATCCTCCAGCGTGGGAATTTCGAAGTGATCTAGAAAAGGTCCCTGATCAGACACTTCATTCATTCCCTTCCAGTCCTCCTTTCTGTCAGGTAGCAGACTACTAGCCCCATCAACTGTACTATCTCCTTCCATCCCTTTAATAATCTTACAGATCTTCTCTTAAAAAAAAACAGCCAAGCTGTCACAGAGTTCCTGTGTTGGGGGAGTCTTGTTTTTGTGCAATCGGGGGTGGTGATGTCATTTATTATTTTAAAAACACTTTTGGAGCTATTAGGTGCCTTCAGAATTGCATTTGCGAAAAATTCCGCTTTAGCCGAGGCAGTATATTTCTTATAATGGAGAATTTTCTCCTTCCACTCAGCTTTAGCCGTATCAAAGTATCCCCTCCTCCATCGCCGTTCTGCTTGCTTACAGCCAAGTTTTAGCTTTCTTAATTCAGCATTATACCAAGGAGCAGAGGGTTTGCCTACTTTTTTCACTAGCTTTTGTGGAACAAGCTGATCAAGTTGATCATTGATCAGAAGACAAAAGGTGGTATAATTTTCATCCACCTGTTTCTCTGGGTCGAAAGATTCTTCTAGGTGGAATACAGGGGTGGTACTAACTTTCCTCAGGAGACCTTTCCAGTCCCTACTAAGGAGACATCTAGTCTCCTTCACAATTGCCAGGCTGTTCTGCTTAACGTTAAGTACATCAAATTGAACTAAATGATGATCGGACCAGCCCATCGGCAAAACATTTCCCACTTCCACTGAGTCTTTCCCCGCAAAAACAAGGTCCAACACATGGTGCCACATGTGTGGCAGTAGGGAACCGATGCATCCGCTCCCCTGAAGTAAGGAACCAATGCATCACCTTCCCTGGACATAAGGAACCGACGCATCACCTTCCCTGCAGCTGTTCTGACTGTGACGCATCCAAGGTATTTTATGTTCAAAGTGTCGCAACTATAGTTTGCTATGGACAGGACTGTTTCTACCTTTTAAAATTCATATCTTGATAACTGAATTGTGGATTTTTGTCATTTTGGCCTTGTTTGGTTCAGATAAAGATTATGTATTTTTCTTAAACTGTTGTTGTGTCCATTTGTAGTTTTTTCACTGTATTAATGTATGTGTACACAAATGCTTTACGCACTGCCTCTGAGATAAGCCTGTCTGCTCGTGCCAAGCTACCAAGGGGGTGAGCAGAGGTTATTGTAGAAGTGTATCCCCCTTACCCTGACTAGGAAGAAGGGTCCCTACTTGGACAAAGGTGCAAAATAAGCAAAGATGTTTTTGTCAAAAGTTCTTGAAAATTCAAGACTCAGGCTGATGGTCATGGATATGCATGTTTCTAACATGAACAAAATGTTTGGCTATTGCATAATCATGATGTGCCTTGCTATTCAGTATATGCATTTGCATACAGTGCATATCTCTTTTTGCCAACTAGTTGTGCATTAAACATTTAAAACAATCTACATGTTTATTGATCCGTTGGGGTCCAACTTAAAAAATTCTACAAAAGTATGCAGCCACTGAAGTGCCACCTTAACCTGCAAAACTGTCTACTGAAGTAGTTAGCACTACCTGGGCTCACAGAGATAAGCAATATTCTGTTCTGTACATGCTGTGGTATATTTGATATCTTTCTGTGTGACTCCTCGTCTCTGGTGTCACCCATGTCTGTGCCCAGCACCATGGTGCTTGGAACCTAATATGACGGCAGTTATAGCACCCTTCAGTGTTGCCAGATGTTCTGTATGTTCATTACATGGCATTTTGGGGCATATTAGCAAGGCGATTATCGCCACTTTAGCGGGACTTTTTCCCGCTAATGCGGCGATAATATTATCGCCTTATCAACAAGCTGTCGCTAACTGCTGTTAGCGACAGCTTGTAGGCGATAGCGACCGGGTTGGGTGCCGCTTTGCATGCCAGCGATATTTATCGCTAATGGCATGCAAAGTAGGTGTTCCCCACCTAACAGCGACTGGAAACAGTCGCTGAGGTCGCTAACGCCTATCAGCGTGGCAGGGGCGGTGATTAGCGAACCAGCGCTAAACATGTTTAGCGCTGGTTTGCTAACACCTGGTCCCACCCTGACTTAGCCATGTAATCCAATGAGAGGTGGATTACATGGCTAAGTCCCCCTCGCACTATCAGCAAGCAGAACTGGGGAACAGTGTGAATATCGCCTGTTTTCAGGCGATATTCACACTGTTCTCCAAGGTTTCTATCGCTTTGGAGATTAGCATTGCTGATTGCACGCTAACTCCGCGATAGAAACCAGCGATGCCTGGCGATAATTATCCAAGCGCTAATTGCGCTTTGCGATAATTATCGCCAGGCATTGCTAATATGCCCCTTAGTTTTTTCCTACTGCCCGTTGTAGTTTTACATTTAAAAAATTGCAGCTGTACTTCCTCTTTGATCAAGTCAGATTTTGTGCCCACTTGTATTCTGATTTAATGCAAGTATTCTCATTATTCACAATGCTTTAGAAAGTTTTCCCCACATGATTGGGGAGAGGAGTTGGCCTAACGGCTAGGGCATCCGACCTCAAATCTGGCGAACTGGGTTCAAGTCTCAGCAATGACACTGAACATCCTGTGATTCTGGGCAAATCACTTAATCTCCCCGTGCCTAACAAAAATGAATGTGTGTCCTAATGTAACGTAACTGGTGCTTTCAAAAGCGCTCTGATTCCCGATTCGGGTCAAGTTTGCGCTATATAAAACTCTGCAACAACAAAAAAAATTGTGTTGGGTGTACATGAAAATTTTAAAACGTTCTATAGTGAAGCTTATTGCCTCCCATATCTATGTGAAGCGACTGGAAAAACCTGAAAGTAGTGAAATTCCATTGTCCATGCAAATTTGAATCGTATTGCGACTAATAGGCACAGTTTCAGTGGATTGTTTGCTGCTGTGATGGATATTTCGGTCCCTGTGGCGTCAGATGAAGGCTTTAATAAATAAATCAGTTGGAAGCTCTTTTTATTGAAGTGAGACAGTAAACTCCCAAAACAGATTAAATCCTGGAAATCAGTAGCAGGTCTATGAAAACATCTTGGCTCAGAGATTCTTCTATATGTTTGGGAGATTCCATTGAATCTATGGCACATATGTTAGACTTGGAATACTTAGTGTGGTTTCCCCTGACTTTTTTCTTCCTGGCCTCCTGTTTTGCTGACTTCATTGATGGTGGCTTGATGATTCTGGGCACTTTACCACCACTAACCAGTGCTAAAGTCCTTATGCTCTGTACTCAAAACATGATAACATTGGCTTATCCACAATTGGCATATTTTATTTACTTATAAGTCCCTAGTAAAGTGCACTACATGTGTCCAGGGCTTGAAAATGAAACACTACTAGTGGGCCTGTAGCACTGATTGTGTCACCCACTTAAGTAGCACTTTAAACAAGGCTCAGGTCTACCACTGCAGAACCTATGTGTGCAGCTTAAACTGCCACTTTGACCTGGAAAATTCACCTACTTACCAGGCCCAAACCTTCCGTTTTACTATAATTCAGTCACTCTTAAGGTAAGCCCTAGGCAACTCTATGGGCATGGTGCAGTGTATTTAAAAGGTGTACTTTGAGTTTTACATGTCCTGGTAGAGAAAAACTGCCAAATTCGTGTTTCGCTATCGCTAGCCCTATCTCTCCCATATGTTAACATAAGAATTGCCTTAAAATATCTTTTAAGTGTAATTTCCAATTGGGAAAAGATAGAGATTTGGAGTTTGGTGTCTCTGGACTCTCAATCACATATTATGGTGAACTCTGATTTAAACTTGTGAGTCTGAAAATGCCACTTTTACAAAGTTGTCATTTTCTTACTTTAAATAATCTGTGCCTCTGTCTGTCTCTGAATATACATGTGGGTTAGGTGACAGCTGGGCATTGTGTATTCCCTCTAGACAGTCACACACAAAGAGAGCTCAGGTGTGATATTTATATCCTGATGGCCCATCACCAGACTGATGGGCCTTCCTGAGGTAGATTGGGAGGGAGGAGCTGACACTTGCACCTGAACAGGGTTGTTTCTGTCCCCACACAAAGAGCTGCATAGTGCATACCCACCTGTAGTACGCCTGGAGCCAGGGCAGGAAAGGCAGGGAACTTGTGATCTTCAAAGGCCTCTTTGAAGTCTCCCTACTTCAAAGGCACAACTGGGTATAAGTACTGGAGCCCCTGACACCACCAAATCAGAACTTTGCTGGAACCAAGGACACTCTGCCAGGAAAAAGAGCTCCTGCACTGCAGGAGGGACTTACTCTTTGCTAACTGATTTGCTATGTTTGCCTGCTGTCTGCTGTGCCACAGGAGGGACTGCCACTTTGCTACCTGCTTTGCTGTGTTGGCCTGCTACTTGCTGCTTCTTGCAGTGGAGTGAAAAGGACTGGACCTGATTTCTACATCCTTGAACCCAAGGTTGCTGTCTTGCCTCCTTTTTTTGAAGTCTCAGGGCCATCAAATACTTCCTTCAACCCAGCTTCAGCTTCTGGACTCTGCCATTTGTGACTCCTCCCTTGCCTAAGGTGCCAACCTGGTCCTGGATTTCAGAAGTGGGTTCTACAGCTGCTTTTGCTTAAACATTGATGCAGCGCCGATCCGAGGTCCTGACTGCCAGGCCCAACAACAACTTATCGGCAATCCGAAGTCCCAAATGCGAGGATCGACAGTGATGCAGCGTCTGCATCATAAAGGGATTGACGAAACCGCAGGACCTGACTTTGAAGCACCTACACAACTGTATGAATCTGAACCTACGCATTGAGTCTCAGACTCTGACGCTTGCTCCTTCCAAGTTATTTCTTCAGCGGGCCCTGTGTGGGTGCTGTAGCTGGCCTGCCCTCCATTGTGGTCGGCCTGAACTTTGGATTTAGCCCGTACCAGCGCAACCCCAAGTAACCCTTATGTGCTGTTTGCTTCGAAGCACTATATTGCCATTTAATCTTTAAATATTCATACCTCAAGTTCTACTTATAAGATTGTTCTTGTTTTGATCTTGTTTTACTCAGATACATATTCTCTACTTTCCTAAACTGGATCTACCCAGTGATAACGTGCTTGTGCTCTCTCCTCAAAACATGGTGTTTTGGTTTATCCCCAACTGGCATATTTAATTTACTTATAAGTCCCCAGTCAAGTGGCACTACTTATGCTAGAGGCCTGTACATTGAATGTTATTAGTGGGACTGCAGCCCTGATTGTGCCACCTTCTTAAGTAGCTCTTTAAACATGTCTCAGGCCTGCCATTGCAGAGCATGTGTGGGCAGTTTTAAACTGCAATTTTAACCTGGCACAATAAACCTTTTACCAAGCCCAAACATTCCCTTTTTATGCATATGTCACCCCTAGGGTAGGCCCTGGGCTGGCCAGATGGCAGTATGCATTTAAAAGTAGGACATGTCCTTTTAAGTTTTACATGCAGTAGTGAACAAACTCTTAAATTTGTTTTTCACTACAGCAAGGCTTATTTCTTCCATATGATAACACTGGAGTTACCTTATTACATTTTATAAGAGTGATTTACAAATGGAAAGAGATAACCAGTTCATGTTTGGAGTCTCACGAATCACAATTTAAATCCCTAACTTATGGAGTAGTTGGAGGTCAATTGCAAGTCTGAAAATGCCACATTATTCATTTAATGCTTGTAGCCTCTCTCTGGTCAATTGACTGGGTTTAGCTGACAGTTGGCCTTTGTGTATTCCTCCTAGAGAGCCACACACAATAGGGCCTTAGGTGTGCCTGGATGGGCCATCATTGGCAGGATGGGAGGGAGGAGCTGGGCACAGCCCCACTTACACCTAAATAGGCTGTGCCCTGCCTCCACACAAATGACTGCATATCCCTGTAGTTAGTCTGGAGCCAGGGCAGGGAAGGCAGGATGCATGGTATCTTCAAAGGGAAACCTCTAGAAGCACCTCCCCCACTTCAAAGGCACCACTGGGTATACAGTATAGACCTCAGATACCAACTCTTCAGTACACTTCTGGGCCTGTGGATACTCTGCCAGACGGAAGAACTGTTGTGCTGCTGAAGGTTCGACACTCTGCTAGACTGCACTCTGCTGGACTCCTGATTTGCTGTGCTGATTTACTGCCTGCTTCCCTTTTGCCTGGGTGAGAAGGGATTGACCTACAGCTCTTGAACCTAGAACCCAGAGTGACTTTAAGGGCTGGTGGACTGGCCTCATGACCTGAAGCCTCAGGGACATAACAGGCTTCCAACAACCTTGCATCTGCACCTGGATTCTGCCATTTGTGAGTCTACCCTGCCAAATTGTGCCACCCGAGTCCTGGGCCATTGAAAGTGGGCTGAAGATGCTTTGCCAGTCTCTGTGGAACCAGTAAAACTGACACTTCACCTCTGCTGTGCAGCACAACCCCGAGCAGAAACGATGCATCTCCACTGCTGGGTGGATTGACCCTGCTCCAAAGACTCGCAGCTTTGCAGTAGCTCACATCATCTTCAGAACTGCCACTATGTGATGCATCCTCAGCACAGGCCCTCAATCTCTCGTCGATGGTATTGTTGATGATGATGGCGGACTTCGCATCACAGCTTTTCGGAACCGATGCATCGCACCAACTATGCACCACATCCACAGCACCAGACTTTGTATCACAAGCCCCATTAAAAGAATCCTCAACATCAATACAACAGGACCTCACAGCGCAGCCTCAGCTCATCTCAGAACTGGCGCATTGCCTCAGCTGCACAACATATTTTCAATGTGGATTCACACAACGCTCAGAAACCCAGGATTTAAGGTACTTACATTCAGCAGGCCTAACTGGGTCCCTGTAGCTGGCCCATGCCCCAACGTGGTCAGCCTGAACTTGAGACTATGTCCTGGTCCAGCGTAACCAGATATCCACAGGTGGCGCTTTATGCCTTTTTGGCGCTTTTTCTCTAAAAACTCGAAAATGCAATACCTTTGGTTCTACTTGCTGGATTTGTGTCTAGAACCTAAAATAGAGCTTGGCATAAACTCTCTATGCCTGGACCAGAAACTGTTTTTAATCTTTCAAACTTTTTTAAACCCTTGGACTCTATAGAAAAGAATTGCCAAACGTTTGAATATGAGATTTTAAAAGTACTCGATAAGCTGATTCCCTTTACGACCCAAAAACCTCGAATAGGTTAGTCCGCCCTTTGGTAGACTACAACCTTAAAGGAGGAAAAACTAATTTGTAGGCACCTTAAAAGGAAATGGCGGTGGCATTACCTAAATGAAGACAAGATCTGTTTAAAGATATCCCTAAATAACTACAAAAAGAAAGTCAGGAAAGTAAAAGCTGACTACCATTGTGGGTTCATTTTGGCTGCCTCAAATAAAGCCAAAAAGATATTTGAAATACTTCACTCTCACAAGTCCTCCCTGTCTCAAGCAAGAGATTACATCATCACAAAAGTTATCTGATGATCTATCAGACTTTTTTTTAAATAAAATTAAGTTGATTTTAGAAGATATTGAAAATTGAAAAGTGGCGCACCCCGGCATGCCACCCTCCTTAACAGTGGTATCAATGAGCTTCCCATTGTTTGTAACAATATATTACAGTCATCTGACCCTTCCAAAACAAAGCTAAACAGTTTCAACCCTATTCCTATAGACGTATTCAACTCACTGTTGTGTTCAATTAGGTCTGGATCACCTCTTGACCCCTTTCACCAAAGCAATGGAAAAGATGGGAAGACAAATTGTCGTTTTCTTTGTTACAACTCTATAACCAGTCTCTGGAAACCAGTGTGGTGCCAAAATGTTGGAAAAAGGTTATAGTTAAGCCACTATTAAAGAATGTTTCAGCGGATCCTACAATCCTGGCCATCTATAGACCAAAGTTCCCTCCTCCCTTTTCCAATAAAAATATTAGAACGAGACGTTAGCAAAATTTTGTCCCAATACTTGGAGGATCACTCATGGTTAGAGGAAGAGCAATTTGGCTTCCGACCTAGCCATAGAACTGAGACCGCATTGCTTTGTGCTACCGATAAAATGCATAGGATGACAGATAGCAGGCACATGGTGGTGTTGGTCCTACTTGACCTGTCGACAGCCTTTGACACAGTGAACTACCACACTCTACTGTCTAGACTATCCTCAGTGGGTGTTGGTGGTCCAGGGCAAAGTGGCTAAAGTCATATTTACAAGATCGTTGTCAGGCTGTGGCCATGCCCCCTTTCTGCTCTGAATTCAGAACCATTCAAAATTGCATTTCTCAGGACCCCTATGTCTATATTAAGCCATTAATTTCTCTTATCAAATCCTACAAGATCAAGGTTATCAATTATGCAGATGACACTTAACTGATCCTTTCACTCAACAATAATCAGTTGGATTTGATTAGTAATTTTCAGGCCTGTATATTAGACATATCTAATTGGGTGAGTGTACATTCCCTCAAGCTAAATGGAGGCAAAATGGAGCTCCTTTGTTGTCCTCCCAGTAAAATCCCAGGATCTGCACCCTCCAATTTCTGGCATTTGCCTACAGAGAACCCTCTTGGTATCTCAATGATGGTCCAGAATCTGGGAGTAATGCTGGATGAAGATCTTTCACTTGAGAAGCACGTGAATGGAGTAGCTGGGGTCTGCTTCGCCCTTGTCCAAGGTCTCAGAAAATTGTTCCCAATGTCACCTGTCCAAGCAAGATCCCCGATTTCTAGATGCATCCTACTCAGTAGGTTGGACTATTGTAATGGCCACCTTATGGCAGCCCCTAACTACTTGGTAAAGAATTTGGAACACGCCCGTCCAGATAGTTACAGCAAAATTAACATTAAACAGACCTTGGAACTCCTCTGGATCTCTTAGAGATCTCCACTGGCTACCCATCAAACAGAGTGTTATTTTCAAATCACTCTGTATTGTTTTCAAAGCTTTGCATAATAAAGGATCAAAGCCATTGCAGGCTAGGTTGAGGAAATACACCCCTGGAAGGTCACTTTGTTCAATCACACTAAATTTTGTCCAAGAACAGAAATTTTGCAATGTGTGGCAAGGGGGACTTGCCTTTACTGTTAAAGTGGCACAGTTATGGAACAAGTTACCATCCCAAGTAAGATCCCAGAATAAATTGCTTAAAATTTAGGAAGGCCCTTAAAACCTGGCTCTTCCCTAATCACTGGGAGGACATTTTGGACTTCGGCTGCTGTACCCTCTTTTTCACTATTTTTGCTTTCATCAATGAGTTTTAGCAATCTAGCGCCCATATACCATTCTGGTCACAGTGAGCTCTATGAATAACAGATACAAATACAAATACAAGATCTGTTGTTGCCCTTCAATTGAATACGTATATCTGTGCATGTAGTTTGGTCCTCAAAGAAAGCTTCTCTTGTTTGTTAGTACCAAGTTACTAGAAAATCTGAGTTTCAAATTGTTAATCTACCTCAACAACATGCTCCTTAAGCCTCAGAACAAAATTCACTTGATCCATGACCTCTAGTGAAGCATTTATGCTTTGTTACGATGTAAATAAATAAGACATAATCTTTTCACAAAAATTATAATTTGGGATTGTCTGAAAGGTACACTGCATATCCAATTACAGATCTCATCTCTCAAGTTGAGGATTATTCAGAAAGAGGGTGTTATAAGTCCGTGTTAGGCCCAATTAACAAAGCAGCACATTTTCTTACATTCACCTCATTTGTACAATAACGTTTCTGGTGTAATCTTTTGCACATATTCGCTTGAGGGACGATGTGGGATTAGTTTCTCTGAAACTACTTCTGTTTACATATCTAGCTTTGCATAACATTATCACGATGCCTCAAACACCATGTACAAGGCCCGTTTGCTAACAATGTACAAATGTCATTCTATATTCATCCATGGGGCAACAGGACTATCTACAGATCCATTACATTGCTAATCTATGCGTAAATCACCAGGATGCTTTCTATTCTAAATAATGAACATCCCAAAAGATTAGCAGAGGAGGCATTTCAGCTGACACCGATGGTTCTGCAGGCTGAGAGTTCACCACGCAGCGGTCTGACATCTCCATGAGGGGTGTCCAGTTAGTGACCAAGACGGGATCCATATATTCTCTCCCGCCAGGTAATGGGGTTGGATCGTCCCTTGGTAGATTTTCGGCTTTACACTTGCACACACTCTAGGTACATGCAGAGTAGGGTTTGCATAGTAGGAGTACGCCAGTTTACTGCCTTGTCTCATATGCCTGCATATATACACTGTTTTAGCATCATGGTAGAATTGTATCTACTATTTACTCTTTTGGTGCTTGTAATCACTTTCATCTGCTTCTGTCTACTGATAATCTAAGCACATGTATTCTATACAAGAATAACGTTTGCTCAATAAATATATTGAAAACGTCCCACTGTGTATTCTTCGTATATTTCTCTGAGCACAAGTAAGCACGAGTGACTGAGCAAAAGATTATGATCTGTTACCACGATTTCTGAGGGGTCAGGGTTGTCATGTTCGGTTTCCAGAAACTATTCGCTCCCTGATAAGGTTAGGGGGGGCTTATGGTGGCACTGGGAGCTAGCTGGTCTCTAGGCCAACATATCCTGCAGGGTGCTTGGAATCAGTGTGGGCACCTCACCCAAAGTTTATGTTGTCCAACAAATGCGCAGATCATACGGATTAGTGGAAACCACACGACAAGGGCAAATCTAACTTTATTTTCACTTCTTTGCCCTGCAAGGTAGACATGAGAGACATGAGACTGGATCTTTTGTCATCCTCCTTGTAAATAAATTGCCAGATATATTACACTGCGGGGCTCTTCAGAGGTTAAAGATTTAGGGCCTGATTGAGATTTTGTCGGTTATGTTACTCCGGCACAATGGAGGATGTCCTGTAGGCTGAGATATAAATCTCATAGGACATTATGGGATTTCTATTTAGGCGAACGGTATGTCTGTCACCGTTCCTATAGAGTAACCCATCCGTCGAACTCTAAATTGGGCCCCTAGAGTCTTACATGTGGTACTCAAAGTGGAAAAACTTCTCTAGTATGAAGGGAACACAGGAAATGTAGCGGTACTTGGACCACAACGATGTTTAGAAATTGCAATTCAGTATAATGTATCCCAATTCTAATTACTAGATGCACAGCTTCAAGAGTTGGATATAAGTTGTGGATGATTTAAACTGGACACACAAAGTCAAAGAAAGAATCAAGTGTGCATTCACACTGTTTAGCACGTTTGGCTATTTCTGTTGTGGTATGGAAATTCATGAACAACAGAGTGAATTGCTCATTGCTTTTGAGGATGAACAGCACTGCAGTCCGGCACAATAGTAATTTGAGCAACACAGTCAAAACCATTCGACCGAGAGTTTTTAGCATTTTTTACTAAGAAGTTTTCTGTTCAGGCAGAACAATTGCAAGACACAATTTCACAATGGAAGTGGTCAAACCCTAGTCTTGTTATAAGGCAAGATCTTGAAGATACACAGGGGCATTTGTACAAGAACTTAACGCCACCGTGCATCAATTTTTTGACGTTACGGCAGCTTTTTTTATCTCTGTATTTACAAGTTGCCGGCGTAAACTTGAATTTTAAAGATCGCCACTTCTGTTAGCGGGAGTTAACAAAATAAGATGCAAGTTGGGCGTTCCCGTGAAAAACTGCCGCTAACCACACTTCGTGATATTTACAATGATTTTTCCTTTCGGCGATAATCCCACAAATCTGCTGCTAAGTCCAGTTAGTGGCAGGTTTTTAAGACCAGAAAAAAGCTGGTCGAAAAAATGGTGCAAACACACATGTACATAAGGGAGACCAACCTAGACCCTCATTGGCATTCTCAACGATGCCATGGAGGTACTACTCTTGCAGCTCAGAGCTCCAAGAAGACCACCACTGCCACCTTCACCACCGCCGCCACCAACACCACCACAGAGACAGGGCTGCAGAAGAGAGTGGGTTTTCCGCCAATGCATCACCCTGATAGACCTCCGGCGAGAGGATGTGATAGCCCACTACAGGCTGAATTTTTTTTAACCCTGGGCATAAAACTCCGCTCTGCTTGTGGAGTTTGCGGATTTTTGGCAACTCTGCGTTCCGCGTAGAACGCAGAGTTGTCGAAAACTCTGCGCTCCTCACCGGAGCGGAGTTTTTTTGTGTTTGCGCGCCCAAAATGCATTTTCGCGCACACAGGAGTGACTTACCGGGTGCCTGCGATCGCCGACAAGATTTCCCATCCGTTCGTGAGCACCACGAGATTTGGTAGCCGGCTGCACGGTCCCGCGAGAGTGTGCGATCGCGAACACGTCATTCGGGCACGGCATCGGACTTCCCGGGGAAGGTTTGGAGCAGATTGCAATCCCATACATGCAGAATTTACAATCTGGAGAAGAAACTCTCTCGAGCAGCATCAAAACCTTCCCAAAATGATGATTTGGATTAAAAAAAACTCCTCAGATTGACATTTGACTGTACTTTTTTGTACAAGGAGTGCTTTTTCTTTTTTTACTTTTTTTTTTAAAAGGAAGGAAGTGCCCCAGAGTCTCCAACTTCCTGTTCCTATCCAGCAGGCTCCTCCCAGTGCCTTGCCCATCTCCTGCTCACTTTTCATTTTGTACTTTTCATCATTTTTTTAAAATTTATTGTGGTGGGTGGCCTGTAGTTTCACTAGGGGCCTAGTTGTTTTGTTCTTCTTTTATAAAGGAAACATGTTGCACAGTTCACTACATTTTCTCCAACTTTTGAAATCAATTTGTAATATTTATTTAATTCACTAGCCGGCCAGTAGTCTGCCAATAGGCCTTTCAGCCAGTAGGCCCAGAGCTACTCATGGGTGCATGAAACAACTGTTTCTGTGGTGTCTATTGAATTCAAACATCATTTAGGGCATGGATGGCATTGGATTGAATTGCAAAATGTTTTTTTGGGGGTATTTCACTTTTTTTCATGTTTAATTGTTGTGTAACTTGCAAATATTTTTTAGCCCTTTGGATTTTTGTTTTTGGCATTGTTGTATTAAAGCTGTGTTTCTTAGCATGCCTCCTTTGTCTGGCCAGTGTGTGAGTGTGTTTGTAATAGTGGTCCAGCATTTGCCTTGGCTGAGCCTCCCCGTGTGGCCAGGGGCCATTTTGTAAAGTCTGTGTCCATATAGGCCTGCTTGAGTTCATTGTTTTCCAGGCCTCCTGCTTGTTGTTGTTATGAGTGACCATGTGGCTGGTGGCCATTTTATGGTGGTGGTAGTGCTTTTGCCATAGACCTCCATGTCTTCTTTCCTTTGTTCCTCTTGGCTTATTGCTTCTTCTTGTGGCCTGCCTGGCCATGTGGCTGGCGGCCATTTTGTGAAGGCAGCCAGTGTGTTTTTGCCATAGGCCTGCATTGTCTGTCTTCCCTTTCTTGTTGTTGTGGCCTGGCTATGTGGCTGGCAGCCATTTTGTGAAGGCAGCCAGTATGCTTATGCATTAGGCCTGCATGTCTTTCTTTTGTTCCTCTTGCCTTATTGCTTCTATTCATTGTCAGCTGCAGCTCCCTGAATGCAGAATCCCACTTGATGCACAATGCCAAACTGAGTCTATTACATTTGTATTTTTGTTGTTGTTCTTCTTCTTTCCTATCCTTGCTCAGTGTACTGTACACTAGTACACCAACCATGAAAGCCCTTGTTTTTGTCAAAGTCTCACAAATGTCTACACTGTATTGTTATGTTTTTTTAATAACTGTATTAATAATACTAACAAGTGTGACCACACACTAAGTTATATATTATATTTGTTTGTTTGTATTAGTAGTAATTGAACCACAACAATGAATGCCATGTTTCACTGATGTTCTTCTTGCTTCTTTGCTTTTAGGTGCACAAAAGAGGAGGAGACAACATCACCCATTGTACTGCCAGGCAGAATTCCTGCTGCGCACAACATCAAGTGACGTGTGACCACAGACATCTCTTCAACTTGTGCCACTGCATGCTGCTGACATCTTCAAGATGGCCCCAAAGAAAGGTACCTGGTCCAGTACCAAGAAAGTTGCCAGTGAGAAGAAGGCACTGCCACTTACCAAGACCGGTATGTCATCCAAGACTTTTTTTGGGAAAACAAATATTGCGCCTGCAGCAGCGGTGTCAGGGGAGCAAGCTGGGAGCAGCACACCGCATCAGTGGACCCACCCTACCAACCTAGGCCCAAGCCCATGTCTGCTGCAGAGGATACTCTAGGTTCCTCCCGAATGTCTTGGATGCTATCATCAGCCTGACACCGCAGCACCTATGCTTCCCCAACACTGCGCAAGAACAACTTGACAACAAGCAAAGCATCTATGACATTGCTGGGTTTCTGCATGTGTTGGGGGCAATTGACTGCACCCATGTGCAACTTGTGCCTCCTGTGGACACTGCGTACACACCTCAAGTCCCCAATCCTCTAGCTCAAAGATGTGAGAATGAACATGTACCAAATGCAATACGACATACCTTGTAACAGGTCCACCTACCATACACAAACACCCAAAGCCAAATAATCAAGACATATGTAAGTAGGCCAAACAAGAGAGTAGCCCAGAAAATCTTCCACTAACCAACATGTCACTCTCGGAAGATAGATTTGGCAGAACTCCCCAGACAAAAATTCAAAATAATAAATGCAGCACATGCCACAAGACATATGCTTCTGCTGGGCTACATCCATCCTGAAATAATCACATGTGCAATATCTACAACAAGATGACAGATCACCCTGCTCTCACCTGTGCACAATTATCTGACATGCAAAAACACAGTCAGCCATGCACCATGCTGCAAGGGTGTCTGCCTCATGGGGATGCAAGTATTGCTGCATGAAGGGAGCCACAACTGCACACAAACAATCACCAAAGTTGACTAAACATCGATCTGGGTTATGTCAGAATGGATCATGCATATAAAGAGCATACAAACAGTTGAAATATAAATCTCAGAACATGTTGTGCATCCATATGACTCCCCTGGTAAGTGTAGCAATACGCTGCTCAAATGCCGCTAAATAAATGAGTGTTGATTGTGAACACACACACACGGCAATGTCTATGGCTATTAGGCCAACATGCATACAAGCAGAACCAAAGTTAACTCATGCCCAAGGACATCAATACCCATGTCTGTTTTCTTCACATGTCCCAGTAAGTCAAGTGCCACTGTCACTCAAACACTGACCCACCTTGGGAGCAAGGTGGATGTAAATAACCCACAATGACTAAAACATTTAGCAGCTAAGTATATTTTCTCTCAGCTACCCTCAGCACAATAACTCACAATGATGTATCTTGATGATGTTTAAACATAGTAATCTGCCCAAAGTCAGGGTGGCTGCTTCACCAGGCCCATGCGCCAACGGTGCACCCTTAAAAATCTGTGCATAAGTGACGGACTGTTGGTGTTACATCCCTGTAAATCACCTCTAATCTTTTTTGAGTGATCCTGACAGTCACAACATGGAGGTGATACACAGGAGCTGGCCAATGGCATCATGGTGATGTGTAGGCTGTTAAGTATAGGCAAGTCAATTTCAGTGATGCAGGTGTCTGAAACACCACATGACAAATCAGAAAGTACCAAGTTGCACAATGCACACACACCAAAAAAGCCACTCTGCAAACACAGCAGGCACAAATACTAATGGATACATCTCTACATTATCTGTTTTAGGCGATCAAGGATATGCTCTGTCACCATGGTTGATGACCCCCATCAAAGGGACCCACACACAGGGCCAGAGAGACTGCAATGTTGCACAGGGACGCACAAGGGCCATCGTTGAACGGACCTTTGGAGTCCTTAAATCAAGGTTCCGGTGCATTGACATTTCGAGGGGAGACTCCTATACAGCCCTGAACTGGTCTGTAAAATTATAATGGCATGTTGCATTTTGCACATCTGTGTAAGGACAAACACACTATTGCCAGAAGACCAGGAGGAGCAGGACAATCCAGAGGATGGCCAGGATGAAGAAGCTGATGCAAGACACACCACAGCTTCTGCTGCTGAAACAGCAAGGAGGGATGTCATCATCTGCAATTTCTTTACCTAATCTTCCTCAACAAAGGTCACGTCACAAGCATTTCTTAAAAACAAAATCCACAGATTGTTATTTTTGCAAATAAAATGTCACTACAACAAAATCTGTATACTTGGTTACTGTTACTGACTTCTGAAGCTGATTAATCTGGTAAGTGAAAGTCAACAAAACCACAGTGCCACACAGCTCTCACACCTAGCAAAGGACATGACACCAAATAAAGGGAGAGTGAGAATGGAACAACGTATTGAGCATCTGAGCTAATTACTGTGTTTGGTCTCTCAATGAGAACCAACAACTGTGTGTTGTGTCATCACAGGAGCACCTACAGGTTTGTTCACATACCGGAGCGTAGTACAACATACACTGTATGTCTGATGCATACTGGGGCCACATAGAAGAAAATCCATCTTAATATGTGAAATCCTACATATCTGTGAATTACATGACACAGGAAACAGGGAACTGACAACAGTATCAAATGTACATTACTAATCTGCACTGCATCCACTTGTGGGTGTTGAGGATGAAGATCCAGAGGACATTACAGATACAATAACTGATGTATCAACACAGTGCAGAGAATTCTACAAACACAAAGCATACACAGTCAAACAACAGCAGAAAGTCGGAATACCTCCAAAGATGACACATGTGCAATTGAAATGACCAATAAGCACATGTCAGGCATCACTAACACTGTGCATGAATCATCCTGCAACACAGCACTGATCTGACAATGCTGTAGTCACAGAAGTACAAACAATGACACATATGTCAGCCATGGGCCAACTGGCAAGACAGCAGCACAGAACAGCATGTATGTTGGACCAGGTACCTGCCAATGCTATGTCAATGAAGTGTTGATGTTACATGCACAACAACATGAGTGTGTCATGGCAATAACGGGGTACAATGGGCTACATCCTCATCCAATTACTCTTGCTCTGTTTCCACACCCACAAGACAGAGATCAGACATACACATGAGTGATGTGCCACAGGGAATACAAAAAGTACAGCCCAAACATGCTAACAACATGCAAGATATGACAACTGTAATGGACATTGTTTTGGGTCATACAGACACAAAAATAGTTAGTCTAGCACCCAGAACGTGCCCCACATTCAACGTGATCATCACTACAAGTTTACTCATGTCAATTGCAAAATGTGTGTACTTTTGCTCTTCATCACAACTACAAGAATCAAAATAGCCACACATCTGCTGGCACATTTGAACACATAGACAAACATGCTCATAAGAATAAATGTTAATGTCACACAACATAGTATCACTCAAGCAATGTACAAATACTCATCATGAAATGGTGTTGGCCAAGCTGGCCAGCCATCATGTATGGTTCATGTAGCAGTCCAGTGTGGACAACAAGCCAATCAACTCCAGTCAGGAGTATGCCTGACAGACATATCTGTCCCAATAGCATCCATGGAAATCTTAGGTACACCAAGGGCTCCATAACATGTGTGGATGATTGGCTGCACCACTTGATTGCCTTATGAATGGCAACATTGGCAAGCAGATCACATGTTCTATAGTGTCCATGGATAACCATTTGGTACAAGTAGTTTGTTCACGGCTAATGTGCAGATACAACCCCTGGGCATCCTCTGTTTCACAGACAACCATCTCCCAAATTTTAAAACTATACCAGGCCTCATATCACAACATCCTCTCCGAGTCACTGGCTCAGCCAGCCTAATCCTCAGTCAGTCCATATAGTACAAGCCTGGGTACAGCATGGTACACTAAGTATGCATTTGAGACTACAGATACAGGAGATGCAAGTGGACCTTCGTACATGCCTACTCACAGGGCCCCTGCATCACAAGTCTTGTAGAGTAGAGGGGCCTAACCCTTGACATCGATGGACAGCACAACCTACTCAGGCATAATGATGTAGAGAGGCACTGCAAAGATATAGGATGTCTCTCCTGTCATCCCAGTGTCCTCTTGGTGCGTGTCATGCAATGCACACCACACTTTGTACATGATCAGAAGCACCTTGAATGACCAGCACACCATTTTACATGCCAGGCTTTGTCACCAGGGAATGGTCATTGCTGACGCACCGATGGCAAGAGACAGAACCCACCATCTCACGCACAACGCATGCATTGATGTCAACGTCAGTCTGCTGTAACTCTGCAGTATCTGTGTCTAGCCACCTGGGTCTCATACAAAAGCACAGCACGGTCGCCAGGCCATGCAGACTGTTTGCGCTTACAGGCCTCGGTAGCTTTGCTGTTGCAAGGATTGTGAGATGCAAAGTACTGTTTTGCTGTTCCAAAGTAACAATGTCAATTTCAGCCGTGAATCTGGTTCTACAACTCATTTGTACATGGCTCAGTGGGGCATGTTGACCTGTGCATAATTTGGATTTGGCTGCTCCATTCTGCTATCTGTCACACACATTTAAGTATGCATTATCTGAGGTGTCTCTGTAAGCTCTTGTAACCCATAGGGGATAAAAAACACGGGCTGGCACACTAACATCAATATATTTTACTGATATCTGTCCAGCTGTAACATCATTGTCTATGCCAACTACTATTTGCTCATTGCTGTCATGCTCGGCTGATCTTAAGATGTTGCTTGTACAAGAAGAGCCTTGCACCATGTAACACCTGGTTTAGCATATTTTGTAATAGTGACAATGGATCTGGTCTTTAGACACCGGTCATAGATCATGTCATGCATAACACAGAATGAAATGCATAGACCTATCTCTTGAAAATCTGGCCATGAGTGCCTTAGCACAAACCGTCATTACTGTTCCTCTCTGTGCCTCCAGCTAATCAAATACTCAAATGTGAATGTGTAGTCAGAGCTGCGGATTGAATGCTGCATCACAAATCTCATATAAAAGTAGTGACTGCCTGTTGGTAAAGTACATGTGTGTAGCAAGCCCATCTAACTGGCACAGACATCACAGCAATGTGAGATGTAAAAGTCTCAGATGTAGTGGCACATGCCACCAATGCTAACCCTAATGAGTGAAACTGAGCCATGCTTTTACTTACACACATGACCAGTCATATACAGACATTGTGAGTAACTAGTGCCTCCTGACAGCTCAGGATCACTCATATCAGGACAGTTCAGATAGACTACACTCCAGTACATCACACAGATCACATCACAAATCCATATTGTGTTGTTAGGCAGGCCAAATCTGGTAAAATGATACATATTCTGATCAAAAAGCAATTTGTGGGATAAAATTGAAACGCAAATCCATGTTAGTGATAATATTTTTCATATCAGCCACGAAAAATACTTGCAAAATACATGTACACACATGAAATATGCCCGCTTACCCCTTAGCGGGAAAAAGTTCATCGCAAACTCGGAAAATGGGCTGCAAACAGCCAGGAAGTGATGTCAGTCTGCATCCTGTTAGAAGGAGGAGTACTGTACACTTTCACTTTCTCTTTCAACCACACAGTGTCTGTTATGAGTTGTGGAGGTGTTGGAAGGTGTCTGCTGGTGTTGGTGTTTTGGATAGAGTTTCTGTGTGTAGTGTACTGTCCATACTGTCCTTGTTGAGTCCTGTGTCTTTGTCCATACTTGTTTTTTGTGACTGTCTGATTGTTTTGTCAGGTGTACGTCTTAGGGGTAGCTTTGTAATTAGCACATTTCTTAGGGGTAATTTGTGGGTCATTTTTGGGGTTTCCTGGGGTCACCTGTGTTTTTGGAGATGTTGGGTCAGGGTAGGGAGGGCAGGATGTCTGAGGCGGCCTTGGGAGGCCTCCTATGGCTCGTAAAGTTTTATTTGCCAAAGATGGTTGAGGCTGGGGGACGTATCCTCCAGGGATACAATGTTAAAATACGGAAGGCGAGGTGGGAGCGTATCTGTGAAAAAATGCTGAAGATGTTTGGTGTGGACAGGACTGTCCAGCAGTGGAAGCACCTTTGGCAGGATTGCGTGGGGCGTGAGGGAGACCTCATGGATTACTTGAGACTCATTGTCGGCAAGCAAGGTGGTAAGTACATGACCAACTTTGTGCCAGATCAGAGGATGAATCCACTGAACACTAATTAGGTTCTGGACAACATCTATGCACCTCTCATGGAATGTGCTACCTGGCTAAAGTAAATGCCTGTCATGATGTACTGT
Source organism: Calotriton arnoldi (assembly GCA_963921515.1). Classification (NCBI taxonomy): domain Eukaryota; kingdom Metazoa; phylum Chordata; class Amphibia; order Caudata; family Salamandridae; genus Calotriton; species Calotriton arnoldi. Next base: position 764,481 of record CAWUFW010006098.1, on the reverse strand, counting down.
CCATCGCTACGTGCTTTGATATTGGTACACTTTACATGATCAACTGGCTGTCAATCTCTGTGAGATACACAATGTGGATTATCAACATGTCAAGGGTCGTGATACACCTGTGGGGAGTAAAATGAACCCATTTGAACAAGCAATGTCACGTCTATTGACAGTGATGAAAAAAGTTATTCATGAACCTGTGGAACAAGTCGTAGTCTGTTTCATCCCACTGATCGCGGCAGTGATGTCCATTAGGCCACAAGGCTGAAATTGACATGTGTTGTGTGTTAGACAGGGAAAGCATATTGCAACATGTTTTTAACATGGACACACACCTAACTGTTACAGTGAATGAAATTGTATCAAGAACCCATCAATGATGTACGTGAGTCATGTGAAATGTGATGTTATTGACATTTATCCTCCTTTCCATATATTTTCGAAGCTGGAAGACCCTTGATCACACAGGGAGATGTGGATGCCTTCATGGACCCACACGCCACTGGTGAGTGAGTTGCCCCTACCTTTGGATCGTATGTTTTGACATATAAAGTCATGCCACAGGCCCTGTATGTTGTTGTACAGAGTCTGGATGTGCATCACATGGACCTCACCTCTAGTGTGATGATGCGGCATCAAGTCAAGAGTTGTGCACATCAGCATCATGTGCTGCTGGAGGATAGCATTACCCTTCTTGACTTGATAATGCAACTCCTCATATGATTCACAACATCCCAGCCACGTACAAGCAAATAGTCCCTGATGTTGATGATTTCATTGCAATGTAAGTGAGCTAATCATGCAGCATCCCAAACATCTATGCACCCTGACATGATTGTGCAAGGAGGCCAGATGTGGTGCTGGCCATTGCAAGTGTAGACTGTTGTAAATTATGATAAGTTCCTACCCCTGAACATGTCACGTCTGTTGTTGAGTATCATTTGCTATGTGCTGTAGCATTTTGACATGAACTTAGGGCAAACATGAAAATACAGCCTTATTTCCAAAGTTTGGCAATGTACAACCATTACCAACAAGACGGCAAGATCAATGGGGGCTCTAAAGTTCTGAGGGGGCATGCGTAGAGGAACCAGCCCTTCAAGAAGGCCAGCGGGTAGGGGCAATCTACACCCCACAGCCTCACATCAAACCTGCAAGCAAACTTACCAAAGGAGGGAACCAATCGCAGCAGCAGGGACAGCAACAAAGTTGGCAGTACCAGCAAGAAAGACAGTCCTTTCGAGGACGCCCTCGTGGACAATCGAAAAGGGAGGGGGGGTTGGGGGGCTCCCGCTACAACCAAGTGACTTAACATCAGACACAATACACACACCGAAAAGATCAGAGAGTGTGCCCGCAAAGAAGACAAAGCGTCAAAAATCAAAATCAAACAAACAGTTACTCCTGCATTCAACACCAGTAGGAGGCAGACTAAAACACTTGGAAATGGAAGCAAATCACTTCGGACAAATGGATTCTAAACATAATACAATATAGTTACTGCATAGAACTAATTAAAACACATCCAAACAGAAGCCCCAGAAGGAAGGTACATTCCAATGGAGAAACACAACTACTCGAAGAAGTAGAGGAAATGTTGACAAAGGAAGAAGTAGGGTTAATGCCAAACAAGGAGATAAACAATGGAAACCACTCCACATACTTCCTAGTTCCAAAGATAGACGGGAAACTATGCCCTATTCTGGATCTAAGGCTCCTGAACAAATTTATAAAAACACAAAAATTCAAGATGACAACCCTGCAGGCGGTAATACCACAACTACAAAGAGGGGACTACATGGCTAGAATAGACTTAAAGGACGCCTATCTGAACATCCCCATGAATGAAAAACACACAAAAAAATGTAAGGTTTGCGATCAACAAGATGCACTGCCATTCAAAGCGTTGATTTTCAGTATAAAATCAGCACCAAGAGTATTTTCAAAGTGCCTATCAGCAGTGGCCGAATACCTAAGAAGACAAGGAATATATGTGCACCCTTACCTAGTAAGGGCAAACTCATACATAGCCTGCAAGCAACATATGCATCAGGTAATAGAGACACTATATCAGCTGGGTTTCTCCATACACTGGGAGATGCCTTACCCGGTACCAGAATAGGAGAAAGTGTTCTTGGGGGCAAAAATAGATTCAGTCTAAGGAAAAGTTTTCTGAAGCGAAAAGAGAATAGCAGCTCTGCTGAAGGAAACACAGCTATACCAGAAGGGGCAAGCTCCTACAGTGAGGACAGTGGGGAAGCTGCCAGGGATGATGACTTCCTGCATCCACTTGATACCAAACATACGACTACACATGAGACCGTTCCAGGAATGGCTTCAGGTACAATGGTCACAGGCAACAGGGAGTTGGGAATATCTTGTGTTTGTCACGCAAAGGATACAGGAAGAGATAGCATGGTGGAACAGAGCAAACATAACACAAGGGAGACCTTTTACACAACCAACTTCAACTGTAACCATAACTACAGATGCCTCCCAGATGGGATGGGGAGCACACATGAACAACCTCAAAGTAAGGGGAGTGTGGAAGGAGCAGGATGCAATACAGCACATCAACATCTTGGAATTAAAGATGGTGTTCCTAGCCTTAAAAGCCTTTCAGAAGGAGCTCTGGGGAAAAACAATACTAATGCAAACAGACAACACAACCACCATGTTCTACATAAACAAACAAGGGGGAACTCAATCAATACCACTCTCAAAGATAGTGCAACAGTTGTGGAATTGGGCAATTCCATGGGAAATGGACTTTGTAGCAATGCACCTACCTGGATAGGACAATGTAGAAGAGGACAGACTGAGCAGGCAAGCTTCATGGTCTCATGAATGGGAACTGAATCAGTCAGAACTCAGAAATATTTTTCAGAAATTGGGGACTCCAGAGATTAACCTCTTCGCAACACCCCAGAACGCAAAATGCCAAAGCTTCGCATTCAGGCAACACTACCAACAGTCCTTAGGTTATACACTATGGATAGACTGGTCAGGGATATTTGCATATGCTTTTCCCCCGACTCGACTACTCCACAAGGTGATCAGCAAATGCAGAACCAACAGATGATACTTATTGCTTCCCAATGGGCAAGACAAACCTGGTTCTCGGAAATAATGTAAATATCACAGGGATCAATTCACAAATTGCCAAGGAGACAAGACTTGTTAACAATGCACGAAGGAACGGTGCTCCACCCAGAACCAGAGGCCTGGCAGCATGGCTCCTGAGGACTTAGTGTTTGGGCATCTAAAGTTACCGGAGAACACAATGGCAATCCTAAGGGAGGCAAGAAGGCCTACCACCAGGAAGTGTTATACGGCAAAATGGAAACGATACTCTCTATGGTGTCTCAAGGAAGGGCTTCTCAAATACAACACAAAGAATAAAACAGTGCTAAGGTTTTTAACAAATTTACTGCATTGTAAGCTTACCTACGCATCACTAAAAGTTCACCTAGCAGCAATAGTAGCATATACAAGGGGCCACACAGGAAGAAGCTTCTTCACTTCACCAGTGGTCAAAAGGTTCCTAGAAGGAGCCAAAAGAAGAATCGTCCCCACAAAGAGGGTACCTGCACCCACTTGGAATCTAAATCTCTCGACTAATGAAGGCAACATTTGAACTATTACACAAGGCCACGCTACAAATGCTCACACTAAAAGCAGCATTTTTGGTAGCGATAACATCACTACGTAGAGTAAGTGAGTTACAGGCACCAATGTTACAGGAACCCAATTTCCAAAGACATACCAACAGAATTGTCATGAGAACGGATCCACAATTCATGCCAAAGTAGATCTCACAGTTCCATATGAATCAAACCATACAGATACCAAGTTTCTTCCAGAAACCGAAGACACATGCAGAAAGAACGTTACACACTCTTGACACTAGAAGATCAGTAATGTATACAGTGAAAGAACAAAAGAATACAAAAAAACAAAACAACTCTTTGTATCATTTACAAACAGTTTTCTAGGGAGACCAGTAACCAAGAACACAATTGCAAGATGGATAGCACAAACAATACAATTGTGCCACAAGGATGCAGGGGAGACATTACAAAGGGCCCATGGGGCGCATTCAGCAATGAAGAAAGGGGCAACCATTGCTTTTCTAGCGAACACACCAATTCAAGACATTTGCATGGCAGCAACATGGTGTTCAGTGCACACGTTCACAAAGCACTACTGTGTGGACAACCAAATGAACAAGGAAGCCCAAGTTGGACAAAAGGTCTTACAACATCTATTCTCCAATCAACACTCATTATCAACCCAGCCTCCTCAGTAGTAACAAACCGCTACAAAATCTATGCACAGCATGTGAATCCAGAAAAGATTCACGCTACAAAACATATAGGGGTATATTCACAAGAACGTGTGCTAAACATCTCCAAGAAATGTTAACGCAACTTTACACATCCCAGTCTTTCACGTGAAAATAACCCCTTGTCAACCAGGAAGTCACAACACTGCGGTACCATGCGATAGTCCGCCAAAAACGCGGCCGATGTCTGCGATACAACCATCTCAACGGAGATAAAAACACAATCCACAACACAAAAAAACGTGCGATGAGCCCATTCGCGATGAGGAAAGCTGCAAAAATAACCCCCAGGCCCGCGACACACCCAAGGCAGGCGGGAATAAGCACAACAAAAGCAGGAAAAAATAGGCAAACCAAACAGAAAATAACAGCCAAGCACAATGGAGGCAACCTGAGCCAGTATACAACCCCACAAGCCCCATTGGCAACAAAACATTGTACATGGCAGGCCATCATGGACAAGGTCATGCAGCCGGAGAGCGGAGGAGGACAATGGAAGAAAACTCGAACAGCCGGAATGAAGCGAAACGCACAAACAAGCAGAAATACGGCAACAACAAGAAGGCAGCAATGCACACCCGAGGTGGGAGTCCAGCGCCACACCGGGAGCTGGATGACATGGAGGAAATGGTGTCCACCACATCAGTCTGGAGATGGTGGCAGGAGTCGGGGACCGGAAACTGCCCAAAACAACAGACACCACAGCAACAGGGAGAGGAATGACCAGGGACTGGGGGGATGGGGGAGATGGGCACAATGGCATACATGCACAATTAAGCACAGCACAACTGCAGACAAACCATGCTCAAGAGTAACAACACCAACCAAGAGCACAAGTCACACAACCCTGCAATATCACACCACTGAACAAGCAAAGAAGTGAAAACCACACTGCCTGAAAGGGTGAAGGGTGAGCCAAAGCAGAGATGAAGGGACATCTCACACACAATGCAGCACACACACATAGGAAGCAGAGCACCCCAACATCCAACACAATGTGGTACGACCAACAACATTTGCACAACCTAACACAGGACACAAGTGCACCCGCCTGCGGCCGCTAAATGGCCATACGCATCTGGCAAAGCACGAAACAGGGACATGACAATGCACAAGTACAAACCCACAGCCCTGATGGGCTAGCAATGCACATATGGCAGGGATCCAGAGAGTCCGTGACACACACATTGGCATACAAATCAAGACACAAAACAGTTGGAGACAAGTGAAACTGCGGAAACTTTATCAACAAGTGCGTGTCAGTACGGCCAAGAGAAGTGCCAAGAAATGCACACCAATGCAGCCGCATGTCTGAATGAGGAACGTAGGAAGGTGCCCATGTCCACCCCGGGGGAGTCCATCACCAACACAAGTCAGTGCCAACCCGCGTTGGTTGCCCGCGCATGGATCAGGAGTCCAGGCCAATGCAGCCATGTCCACTGTCCTCTTGGGACATGTGACCAGATTCCCAACATGCAACCAGGCGTTGGGACACGTGCAATGGTTCATATCCAGTTGTGGCTGCAGGTACCTTGTCACTCGTCCATGAACGCCAGTGCAGCAGCGTAGGCCAACATCTCCAATGAGAGATCGTTGTCCACCACATCTGACATGTCGTCGAAGTAATCCATTAGCTGACCCGGACAGATGTGCTGACTCCAACCCATGGACCCAATGTGCACCAAAGCCCAATCGGTAGTGGCTCAATGTGCTCATTGCACACGACGACTCGTGTAATCTCCCAGGTCCAGTTGCCAGCATGCATGCCAAACATCCATGCATGCAAAAGAAACAATTGATGGACGGAATGCTGGACAATGCAAACATTCACCCCCAGTCACAAGGATCTGGGTTAAATCCATCATTCTTTTGCTCACCACATCACCCCAGTTTGGACACAGCCATATGCAAATCAGTCTTGACCCTGTTCCTTGGGGGAACAGTCCAGCCCGAACTGCCAAGCCAGGTCCTCCCTGGACCGGAAACAAGCATCCTAGGACCGGTTTCAGGGCATCACCCTTCTTCAGCCAGGCTAGCTTGAATCCAGTGGTGTGGTGAGCACGGGACCCACGTCTGGGCATACCCTTCCCACTTAGGGCGACAAATGCAAAAGAAACAATTGATGGACGGAATGCTGGACAATGCAAACATTCACCCCCAGTCACAAGGATCTGGGTTAAATCCATCATTCTTTTGCTCACCACATCACCCCAGTTTGGACCCAGCCATATGCAAATCAGTCTTGACCCTGTTCCTTGGGGAACAGTCCAGCCCGAACTGCCAAGCCAGGTCATCCCTGGACCGGAAACAAGCATCCTAGGACCGGTTTCAGGGCATCACCCTTCTTCAGCCAGGCTAGCTTGAATCCAGTGGTGTGGTGAGCACGGGACCCACGTCTGGGCATACCCTTCCCACTTAGGGCGACAAATGCAAAAGAAACAATTGATGGACGGAATGCTGGACAATGCAAACATTCACCCCCAGTCACAAGGATCTGGGTTAAATCCATCATTCTTTTGCTCACCACATCACCTCAGTTTGGACCCAGCCATATGCAAATCAGTCTTGACCCTGTTCCTTGGGGGAACAGTCCAGCCCGAACTGCCAAGCCAGGTCCTCCCTGGACCGGAAACAAGCATCCTAGGACCGGTTTCAGGGCATCACCCTTCTTCAGCCAGGCTAGCTTGAATCCAGTGGTGTCGTGAGCACGGGACCCACGTCTGGGCATACCCTTCCCACTTAGGGCGACAAATGCAAAAGAAACAATTGATGGACGGAATGCTGGACAATGCAAACATTCACCCCCAGTCACAAGGATCTGGGTTAAATCCATCATTCTTTTGCTCACCACATCACCCCAGTTTGGACCCAGCCATATGCAAATCAGTCTTGACCCTGTTACTTGGGGGAACAGTCCAGCCCGAACTGCCAAGCCAGGTCCTCCCTGGACCGGAAACAAGCATCCTAGGACCGGTTTCAGGGTATCACCCATCTTCAGCCAGGCTAGCTTGAATCCAGTGGTGTGGTGAGCACGGGACCCACGTCTGGGCATACCCTTCCCACTAAGGGCGACAAATGCAAAAGAAACAATTGATGGACGGAATGCTGGACAATGCAAACATTCACCCCCAGTCACAAGGATCTGGGTTAAATCCATCATTCTTTTGCTCACCACATCAACCCAGTTTGGACCCAGCCATATGCAAATCAGTCTTGACCCTGTTCCTTGGGGGAACAGTCCAGCCCGAACTGCCAAGCCAGGTCCTCCCTGGACCGGAAACAAGCATCCTAGGACCGGTTTCAGGGCATCACCCTTCTTCAGCCAGGCTAGCTTGAATCCAGTGGTGTGGTGAGCACGGGACCCACGTCTGGGCATACCCTTCCCACTTAGGGCAACAAATGCAAAAGAAACAATTGATCGACGGAATGCTGGACAATGCAAACATTCACCCCCAGTCACAAGGATCTGGGTTAAATCCATCATTCTTTTGCTCACCACATCACCCCAGTTTGGACCCAGCCATATGCAAATCAGTCTTGACCCTGTTCCTTGGGGGAACAGTCCAGCCCGAACTGCCAAGCCAGGTCCTCCCTGGACCGGAAACAAGCATCCTAGGACCGGTTTCAGGGCATCACCCTTCTTCAGCCAGGCTAGCTTGAATCCAGTGGTGTGGTGAGCACGGGACCCACGTCTGGGCATACCCTTCCCACTTAGGGCGACAAATGCAAAAGAAACAATTGATGGACGGAATGCTGGACAATGCAAACATTCACCCCCAGTCACAAGGATCTGGGTTAAATCCATCATTCTTTTGCTCACCACATCACCCCAGTTTGGACCCAGCCATATGCAAATCAGTCTTGACCCTGTTCCTTGGGGGAACAGTCCAGCCCGAACTGCCAAGCCAGGTCCTCCCTGGACCGGAAACAAGCATCCTAGGACCGGTTTCAGGGCATCACCCTTCTTCAGCCAGGCTAGCTTGAATCCAGTGGTGTGGTGAGCACGGGACCCACGTCTGGGCATACCCTTCCCACTTAGGGCGACAAATGCAAAAGAAACAATTGATGGACGGAATGCTGGACAATGCAAACATTCACCCCCAGTCACAAGGATCTGGGTTAAATCCATCATTCTTTTGCTCACCACATCACCCCAGTTTGGACCCAGCCATATGCAAATCAGTCTTGACCCTGTTCCTTGGGGGAACAGTCCAGCCTGAACTGCCAAGCCAGGTCCTCCCTGGACCGGAAACAAGCATCCTAGGACCGGTTTCAGGGCATCACCCTTCTTCAGCCAGGCTAGCTTGAATCCAGTGGTGTGGTGAGCACGGGACCCACATCTGGGCATACCCTTCCCACTTAGGGCGACAAATGCAAAAGAAACAATTGATGGACGGAATGCTGGACAATGCAAACATTCACCCCCAGTCACAAGGATCTGGGTTAAATCCATCATTCTTTTGCTCACCACATCACCCCAGTTTGGACCCAGCCATATGCAAATCAGTCTTGACCCTGTTCCTTGGGGGAACAGTCCAGCCCGAACTGCCAAGCCAGGTCCTCCCTGGACCGGAAACAAGCATCCTAGGACCGGTTTCAGGGCATCACCCTTCTTCAGCCAGGCTAGCTTGAATCCAGTGGTGTGGTGAGCACGGGACCCACGTCTGGGCATACCCTTCCCACTTAGGGCGACAAATGCAAAAGAAACAATTGATGGACGGAATGCTGGACAATGCAAACATTCACCCCCAGTCACAAGGATCTGGGTTAAATCCATCATTCTTTTGCTCACCACATCACCCCAGTTTGGACCCAGCCATATGCAAATCAGTCTTGACCCTGTTCCTTGGGGAACAGTCCAGCCCGAACTGCCAAGCCAGGTCCTCCCTGGACTGGAAACAAGCATCCCAGGACCGGTTTCAGGGCATCACCCTTCTTCAGCCAGGCTAGCTTGAATCCAGTGGTGTGGTGAGCACGGGACCCACGTCTGGGCATACCCTTCCCACTTAGGGCGACAAATGCAAAGAAACAATTGATGGACGGAATGCTGGACAATGCAAACATTCACCCCCAGTCACAAGGATCTGGGTTAAGTCCATCATTCTTTTGCTCACCACATCACCCCAGTTTGGACCCAGCCATATGCAAATCAGTCTTGACCCTGTTCCTTGGGGGAACAGTCCAGCCCGAACTGCCAAGCCAGGTCCTCCCTGGACCGGAAACAAGCATCCTAGGACCGGTTTCAGGGCATCACCCTTCTTCAGCCAGGCTAGCTTGAATCCAGTGGTGTGGTGAGCACGGGACCCACGTCTGGGCATACCCTTCCCACTTAGGGCGACAAATGCAAAAGAAACAATTGATGGACGGAATGCTGGACAATGCAAACATTCACCCCCAGTCACAAGGATCTGGGTTAAATCCATCATTCTTTTGCTCACCACATCACCCCAGTTTGGACCCAGCCATATGCAAATCAGTCTTGACCCTGTTCCTTGGGGGAACAGTCCAGCCCGAACTGCCAAGCCAGGTCATCCCTGGACCGGAAACAAGCATCCTAGGACCGGTTTCAGGGCATCACCCTTCTTTAGCCAGGCTAGCTTGAATCCAGTGGTGTGGTGAGCACGGGACCCACGTCTGGGTATACCCTTCCCACTTAGGGCGACAAATGCAAAAGAAACAATTGATGGACGGAATGCTGGACAATGCAAACATTCACCCCCAGTCACAAGGATCTGGGTTAAATCCATCATTCTTTTGCTCACCACATCACCCCAGTTTGGACCCAGCCATATGCAAATCAGTCTTGACCCTGTTCCTTGGGGAACAGTCCAGCCCGAACTGCCAAGCCAGGTCCTCCCTGGACCGGAAACGAGCATCCTAGGACCGGTTTCAGGGCATCACCCTTCTTCAGCCAGGCTAGCTTGAATCCAGTGGTGTGGTGAGCATGGGACCCACGTCTGGGCATACCCTTCCCACTTAGGGCGACAAATGCAAAAGAAACAATTGATGGACGGAATGCTGGACAATGCAAACATTCACCCCCAGTCACAAGGATCTGGGTTAAATCCATCATTCTTTTGCTCACCACATCACCCCAGTTTGGACCCAGCCATATGCAAATCAGTCTTGACCCTGTTCCTTGGGGAACAGTCCAGCCCGAACTGCCAAGCCAGGTCCTCCCTGGACCGGAAACAAGCATCCTAGGACCGGTTTCAGGGCATCACCCTTCTTCAGCCAGGCTAGCTTGAATCCAGTGGTGTGGTGAGCACGGGACCCACGTCTGGGCATACCCTTCCCACTTGCCTGGCTGAAGAAGGGTGACATACCCTGAAACCGGTCCCAGGATGCTTGTTTCCGGTCCAGGGAGGACCTGGCCTGGCAGTTCGGTCTGGACTGTTCCCATGGGGCACAGGGTCAAGACTGATTTGCATATGGCTGGGTCCAAACTGGGGTGGCGTAGTGGGCAAAAGAACGATAGATTTAACCCAGATCTTTTGACTGGGGGAGAATGTTTGCATTGTCAGCATTCCGTCCATCATTTGTTTGCTGTAACACTATTCGCCCTAAGTGGGATGGGTATGCCCAGACGTGGGTCCCTTGCTCACTGTGCCACTGGATTCAAGCTAGCCTGGCTGAAGAAGGGTGACATACCCTGAAACCGGTCCCAGGATGCTTGTTTCCGGTCCAGGGAGGACCTGGCCTGGCAGTTCGGTCTGGACTGTTCCCATGGGGCACAGGGTCAAGACTGATTTGCATATGGCTGGGTCCAAACTGGGGTGGCGTAGTGGGCAAAAGAACGATGGATTTAACCCAGATCTTTTGACTGGGGGAGAATGTTTGCATTGTCAGCATCCCGTCCATCATTTGTTTGCTGTAACACTATTCGCCCTAAGTGGGATGGGTATGCCCAGACGTGGGTCCCTTGCTCACTGTGCCACTGGATTCAAGCTAGCCTGGCTGAGGAAGGGTGACATACCCTGAAACCGGTCCCAGGATGCTTGTTTCCGGTCCAGGGAGGACCTGGCCTGGCAGTTCGGTCTGGACTGTTCCCATGGGGCACAGGGTCAAGACTGATTTGCATATGGCTGGGTCCAAACTGGGGTGGCGTAGTGGGCAAAAGAACGATGGATTTAACCCAGATCTTTTGACTGGGGGAGAATGTTTGCATTGTCAGCATTCCGTCCATCATTTGTTTGCTGTAACACTATTCGCCCTAAGTGGGATGGGTATGCCCAGACGTGGGTCCCTTGCTCACTGTGCCACTGGATTCAAGCTAGCCTGGCTGAAGAAGGGTGACATACCCTGAAACCGGTCCCAGGATGCTTGTTTCCGGTCCAGGGAGGACCTGGCCTGGCAGTTCGGTCTGGACTGTTCCCATGGGGCACAGGGTCAAGACTGATTTGCATATGGCTGGGTCCAAACTGGGGTGGCGTAGTGGGCAAAAGAACGATGGATTTAACCCAGATCTTTTGACTGGGGGAGAATGTTTGCATTGTCAGCATTCCGTCCATCATTTGTTTGCTGTAACAATATTCGCCCTAAGTGGGATGGGTATGCCCAGACGTGGGTCCCTTGCTCACTGTGCCACTGGATTCAAGCTAGCCTGGCTGAAGAAGGGTGACATACCCTGAAACCGGTCCCAGGATGCTTGTTTCCGGTCCAGGGAGGACCTGGCCTGGCAGTTCGGTCTGGACTGTTCCCATGGGGCACAGGGTCAAGACTGATTTGCATATGGCTGGGTCCAAACTGGGGTGGCGTAGTGGGCAAAAGAACGATGGATTTAACCCAGATCTTTTGACTGGGGAGAATGTTTGCATTGTCAGCATTCCGTCCATCATTTGTTTGCTGTAACACTATTCGCCCTAAGTGGGATGGGTATGCCCAGACGTGGGTCCCTTGCTCACTGTGCCACTGGATTCAAGCTAGCCTGGCTGAAGAAGGGTGACACACCCTGAAACCGGTCCCAGGATGCTTGTTTCCGGTCCAGGGAGGACCTGGCCTGGCAGTTCGGTCGGACTGTTCCCATGGGGCACAGGGTCAAGACTGATTTGCATATGGCTGGGTCCAAACTGGGGTGGCGTAGTGGGCAAAAGAACGATGGATTTAACCCAGATCTTTTGACTGGGGGAGAATGTTTGCATTGTCAGCATTCCGTCCATCATTTGTTTGCTGTAACAATATTCGCCCTAAGTGGGATGGGTATGCCCAGACGTGGGTCCCTTGCTCACTGTGCCACTGGATTCAAGCTAGCCTGGCTGAAGAAGGGTGACATACCCTGAAACCGGTCCCAGGATGCTTGTTTCCGGTCCAGGGAGGACCTGGCCTGGCAGTTCGGTCTGGACTGTTCCCATGGGGCACAGGGTCAAGACTGATTTGCATATGGCTGGGTCCAAACTGGGGTGGCGTAGTGGGCAAAAGAACGATGGATTTAACCCAGATCTTTTGACTGGGGGAGAATGTTTGCATTGTCAGCATTCCGTCCATCATTTGTTTGCTGTAACACTATTCGCCCTAAGTGGGATGGGTATGCCCAGACGTGGGTCCCTTGCTCACTGTGCCACTGGATTCAAGCTAGCCTGGCTGAAGAAGGGTGACATACCCTGAAACCGGTCCCAGGATGCTTGTTTCCGGTCCAGGGAGGACCTGGCCTGGCAGTTCGGTCTGGACTGTTCCCATGGGGCACAGGGTCAAGACTGATTTGAATATGGCTGGGTCCAAACTGGGGTGGCGTAGTGGGCAAAAGAACAATGGATTTAACCCAGATCTTTTGACTGGGGGAGAATGTTTGCATTGTCAGCATTCCGTCCATCATTTGTTTGCTGTAACACTATTCGCCCTAAGTGGGATGGGTATGCCCAGACGTGGGTCCCTTGCTCACTGTGCCACTGGATTCAAGCTAGCCTGGCTGAAGAAGGGTGACATACCCTGAAACCGGTCCCAGGATGCTTGTTTCCGGTCCAGGGAGGACCTGGCCTGGCAGTTCGGTCTGGACTGTTCCCATGGGGCACAGGGTCAAGACTGATTTGCATATGGCTGGGTCCAAACTGGGGTGGCGTAGTGGGCAAAAGAACGATGGATTGAACCCAGATCTTTTGACTGGGGAGAATGTTTGCATTGTCAGCATTCCGTCCATCATTTGTTTGCTGTAACACTATTCGCCCTAAGTGGGATGGGTATGCCCAGACGTGGGTCCCTTGCTCACTGTGCCACTGGATTCAAGCTAGCCTGGCTGAAGAAGGGTGACATACCCTGAAACCGGTCCCAGGATGCTTGTTTCCGGTCCAGGGAGGACCTGGCCTGGCAGTTCGGTCTGGACTGTTCCCATGGGGCACAGGGTCAAGACTGATTTGCATATGGCTGGGTCCAAACTGGGGTGGCGTAGTGGGCAAAAGAACGATGGATTTAACCCAGATCTTTTGACTGGGGGAGAATGTTTGCATTGTCAGCATTCCGTCCATCATTTGTTTGCTGTAACACTATTCGCCTTAAGTGGGATGGGTATGCCCAGACGTGGGTCCCTTGCTCACTGTGCCACTGGATTCAAGCTAGCCTGGCTGAAGAAGGGTGACATACCCTGAAACCGGTCCCAGGATGCTTGTTTCCGGTCCAGGGAGGACCTGGCCTGGCAGTTCGGTCTGGACTGTTCCCATGGGGCACAGGGTCAAGACTGATTTGCATATGGCTGGGTCCAAACTGGGGTGGCGTAGTGGGCAAAAGAACGATGGATTTAACCCAGATCTTTTGACTGGGGGAGAATGTTTGCATTGTCAGCATTCCGTCCATCATTTGTTTGCTGTAACACTATTCGCCCTAAGAGGGATGGGTATGCCCAGACGTGGGTCCCTTGCTCACTGTGCCACTGGATTCAAGCTAGCCTGGCTGAAGAAGGGTGACATACCCTGAAACCGGTCCCAGGATGCTTGTTTCCGGTCCAGGGAGGACCTGGCCTGGCAGTTCGGTCTGGACTGTTCCCATGGGGCACAGGGTCAAGACTGATTTGCATATGGCTGGGTCCAAACTGGGGTGGCGTAGTGGGCAAAAGAACGATGGATTTAACCCAGATCTTTTGACTGGGGAGAATGTTTGCATTGTCAGCATTCCGTCCTTCATTTGTTTGCTGTAACACTCTTCGCCCTAAGTGGGATGGGTATGCCCAGACGTGGGTCCCTTGCTCACTGTGCCACTGGATTCAAGCTAGCCTGGCTGAAGAAGGGTGACATACCCTGAAACCGGTCCCAGGATGCTTGTTTCCGGTCCAGGGAGGACCTGGCCTGGCAGTTCGGTCTGGACTGTTCCCATGGGGCACAGGGTCAAGACTGATTTGCATATGGCTGGGTCCAAACTGGGGTGGCGTAGTGGGCAAAAGAACGATGGATTTAACCCAGATCTTTTGACTGGGGGAGAATGTTTGCATTGTCAGCATTCCGTCCATCATTTGTTTGCTGTAACACTATTCGCCCTAAGTGGGATGGGTATGCCCAGACGTGGGTCCCTTGCTCACTGTGCCACTGGATTCAAGCTAGCCTGACTGAAGAAGGGTGACATACCCTGAAACCGGTCCCAGGATGCTTGTTTCCGGTCCAGGGAGGACCTGGCCTGGCAGTTCGGTCTGGACTGTTCCCATGGGGCACAGGGTCAAGACTGATTTGCATATGGCTGGGTCCAAACTGGGGTGGCGTAGTGGGCAAAAGAACGATGGATTTAACCCAGATCTTTTGACTGGGGGAGAATGTTTGCATTGTCAGCATTCCGTCCATCATTTGTTTGCTGTAACACTATTCGCCCTAAGTGGGATGGGTATGCCCAGACGTGGGTCCCTTGTTCACTGTGCCACTGGATTCAAGCTAGCCTGGCTGAAGAAGGGTGACATACCCTGAAACCGGTCCCAGGATGCTTGTTTCCGGTCCAGGGAGGACCTGGCCTGGCAGTTCGGTCTGGACTGTTCCCATGGGGCACAGGGTCAAGACTGATTTGCATATGGCTGGGTCCAAACTGGGGTGGTGTAGTGGGCAAAAGAACGATGGATTTAACCCAGATCTTTTGACTGGGGGAGAATGTTTGCATTGTCAGCATTCCGTCCATCATTTGTTTGCTGTAAAACATCCATGCATGCCATATGGGCATAAATGGGCATCACAGTGACACTCCTAGTCGTGTACCAACAGGGGCGCACACACAAGTCGAAATCCAGGTCAGCTACAGTCACTTTGGAGAGGCAGACATCCATGGTCCACTCGAATATGCACGAGCGACAATGCAACACAGGCTGAACGCAGGTGACGTTCGCAAGGCGGAAGCTTAGCCGGTAACTGATCCGCACCACTGCCAACGGCAGTGCCCCCAGTACATGCAGCAGACGTGCACGGTACAGGTCCACGTGACTGGAGTCAATCATGTGTCCGGGATGGTCTGCCATAGCGTCAGTGGCTCTGCTTGAAGCGGCACTGGCTTGCCCTGCGCCAGTCCTCTGGATGAAATGACACAGCTCGGAGCAATGAGCAGGGTCTATGTGCAACGGGTGCAGGCCTGGGGTGGGGTGGGAGTACGTGTGAAGGCCATCTCACGCACACTAACTACGACCAAGGACTTCTGCGTGTGGGATGTGTACACTTTGGTCTCACGCCGGGCAGTGCGTAGTGTGGGAGTCGCAAGTAAATGCTATCGTATCTGTCAGGGGGTGCTGGCCACATGCAAGTCCCAGCTCGGAGCTGCAGATGTGCCACCGCCTTATAGTACAGACAAAGGACCCTTCATCCCTACAGTAACTTCACCATCTGCATGCATTCAGGAGACGTACAGAGGCCTGCCGTGGGTGTGGTGGGATGTCTGCGACCCTGGAAATCATGGATGATATGCCCAGCATGTGGCACGTGTGCGGCCTCACTGTGTGTTACGTTGCCTCACAGCTGCTCCACCCTCCCACGAGCCCCCACACTTGAGTGCCCTGCGCGGTTGTATCACGTGCACTCCTACGGCACACCATTGTAATGCCTGTCCGCGCATGTCCAGCGGCATGCCACCAACACTGTGACGCTGGCCTTTGAAGGTGTGCGGCCAAGTGAGTGTAGGCCAATGGTCCGGACAGGGTGGACACAAGTGTACAGTCCATGGCTGGCTGTGATCATGCTGCGAATGAGGCTAGGCAACTGACTCATGCAGCCGCAGGACTGATACACATAACACTTGGCATGCATGTGTCAAGACCCCGAGCGCTCCTACATTCCCCATCCGTGCGGGCCCGCCCTCCTGGTGCATGCTACATTGCAACATCGACTACTGTGGCCCTGGTGGCGACAACACCCCAACACAGAGACACACTTACCGCACATCCTGCCCAAGGCCAGGTCCGAGCCACGCCCTGCTCCCCCTGCCGATTCAGCACACCCCTGCGCTGAACTGACGTACGCCGGACCAGCACACGCCGCTTGTGCATGCAGGGGGGGCCGGGCGAAGCTACATGTCCAAGGTCACTACCAACGCTGAGGTGACATGGTATTGTCCCCTGAGGATAGCACACTGTGATGTTGCAGTGCCGTGCCCATCATGCTGACACAATGACCACACAGACACACTTGCTGAGATGGTGTGAATGGCTACGGGCACATGCACCCGGCCACCTTTATTAGCAGGCACACATATCGAGTGACACCTGTGTTGGATGTGTGTGGGGTGTGTGCACACCAGCCGGCAAGGGCTGCCTGGTGCAGTCAGAAATCGACAACAGTGTACATCGTAAAGGACACAACCATTCAACCATAAAGGCCCCATGACTTGTGCTGCACAGAGTTAGTGGCCCTGGATGCACAGCGTCCTGCATGGGCCTTCCGCCACGGGTCGCTGACTTGCAGGGCACTGGGGCAGGGTCATGAGTGCAGAGCAGGTTTCTGTAGATGACAAAGGGGCTTGTCGCGGAGTGTCTCGGTGGACAGTGGAAGGTGTGCCCCCAGGGCATGATGCAGAGGGCAGAACCATGCTGAAACAATCACTATGGTGGAGATGAATGGACCAGACACATGTCGGACACCAAGTCCGGTCCAGCCAGATGAAGATGCAGAAAACCACCAGGCCATGGACTCAGACGCCACCAAGGTCCAACCAGATAGTGCCCATGACTCATTGCGCACAGAGTTAGTGGCACCAGTGCTGTTAGGGGATGCCGCCTGTGATGAGGCATGTCCAATGGTGTGGACTCCTCCACATCTTACCCAAGACACAGTTCCACATGTGTGACCTACTGGACCGCAGTGTTGGCCTGAGGCAGCGGTCAGCACGGGCCATTCACCGAGTGTCGCCGGCTTAGGTTGGATGGTCCCACCGGCCTGCGTAGTTCAGGTTCAGTGGCACCACGGGACGTGGACTTGCGGTGAACAGGGTTGATGGCACCAGGTCAGTTGTTGATAGTGTTCGATCACCTCCGTGACTCTGATCCGGCTTTCCTCCGAACTGAGCCGCATCTTCCTCTTACTCCTCTCCGTGCGTTCACTGGTGTGGACTCTGCCATTCATGATTGGCGACTAAGTGCTGGATGTGGGACCTACTGGTCGGCAGGGTAGGCCTGAGCCCTCATCCACGTGTCACCGGCATGCGTTGAACAGGGTTAGTGGCACCACGGGTCGCCGACTGGCGTTGAAGAGGGTTAGTGGCACCACGGTTCACCGGCTGGCATTGAACAGGGTTAGTGGCACCACGGGTCGCCGGCTGGCGTTGAACAGGGTTAGTGGCACCACGTGTCGACGGCTGGCGTTGAACAGGGTTAGTGGCACCATGTGTCGCCAGCTGGCATTGAACAGGATTAGTGGCACTACGGGTCGCCGGCTGGCGTTGAACAGGGTTAGTGGCACCACGTGTTGCCGGCTGGTGTTGAACAGGGTTAGTGGCACCACGTGTCGCTGGCTGGCATTGAACAGGGTTAGTGGCACCACATGTCGCCGGCTTGCGATATGGAATTATGCCTCACTGACCGAAGGGGGTCTGGTGCTGTGGCCGCTGCCACGGACTTGGGGTCACTGCCATTCAGGACAGTTCCATATGTTGGACCTACTGGGCCCAGGAGGACGCAGGTGGAGTATGTAAATGGGAAAGTAGTAATGTGGGCCAGCGTCGGGGGGGCCAGCGATGGTCTGCGGAGGCTGCAGAGGTCGCGGGACTGGTGCTTGGTGCTTGCACCGGCACGTGGTGGGCCCTCATCGACACACACCGGTGTAGGCAGGAGAGCGGAGCCTCGTTGGTGCGCTGTGGCCAGCATGACGGGTCGCGGGACCAGCGGCATGGGGTGCAGCAGGCACACAGGAACGCAGGCCCCGCCGTGCTCTGCGCAGGACTCGTGGCGGGCTGAGAGCTGCCGCACTGGCAGGCGCGTTGTCCATTCCGAATGAGAACCATGCCCAGTGCGACGGGGTTTTTGTTCACACCCCTACGCAGGCCTGGCATACGCAGGTCCAACCCACTCCGCACGCGCATGCAGGGGGGGGACATAACGTGCAACATTTCCGCGTTCTGCCCCACAGCCTGTGGGGACATGGTAGCATCCACTGGCCACTACACTCCATGCACCAGCAGTTAATCTCCACATGGCCATTTCCGTGGTTTGCACTCTGTGGTCTGTCCGGCACCTCCACGCCACACCTGGCATTGGGTGGGTTCACATTCCTTGATCACTTGGCGCTCTCGCACATGCTTGCTCCATGCCTCTCCTCGCATCCTGCTATTGTGTGTCTGTGGTGACATGCCGTGGCTGGGTTGTGGGCATGGCAAGGCCAGCTTCACAATGGAGTTGTGTTGTCGTGTCTGGTCGGTTGGCATGTTGTGTGTCATGTTGTATGTAGTTGTGGTGCGTGCCCATTGCCAGTGTCGTAAGTTGCATGACTGTGGGCTGGGGGTGTGTGGTGTGTTCATTTTGGTCTTACCAACGGGCACTGCATTTCCATGGGTGTCATCCTGGGAGCGCTGGGTGATGCTGGACTGTCCGGAGATGTGAGAATCATGCACTCTGCCTGGGGAGTTGGCCACGACATTGTTGAGGAGTCCCAGGCAGTCCACTGTTGCCTGCACATTCATGATATGCGTGTGCTTTCTGTTGTGGTAGTTGTGTGCAGTGTCGGCAGGGGGCACGAAGGGTACATGTGTGCAGTTGATTGGCCCTGACACGTGAGGGAATCCAGCTATGGCGTAGGGGCCTTGCTTGGTCTCCAGCAGCTCCTGCGCAGTGTGGGTGAAGTGGAGGTGCTGGGGTACCAGGCTGTTGTTGGCATCCAGGACAGGTGTGATGACCTTGTATGGGGCTGGCTGTGTGACTCCTCCGACTCTGGCAGTTGTGGGTTGGATGGTACCAGAGGCTGACATGTGCTGCGCAGCCAGCAGCTTTGTCTGCGGAGGGATGTTGGTAGTCCGCTGGGTTGGTACCGTCAGCAGGTGGGGGATGTGGGTCAGGATGCGGGGGATGGTTGTCCTTTTGGGCCTGTAGTGGGCAATGTCCTCCTCTGGCGTTGGGTCTGCGTGGCAGGTGCGTTTCAGGTGGGTCCGCTGTCTTTGTGTACGCTGCCTCTGTGGTGTTCCCGGGGGGGGCAGGACGGGTCCTGGGGGTGGTGGCGGGCCTGGGGTGGGTGGGGGTGGGTGTTGTGGCCCTCCGGGGTCTCGGAGCTGCATGGTCATTGTCTCCATGGCATCTGTGGGTCTTCAGGTGTAGCACTTGGCTGGGCTCCCTTTCATGCTGCAGGTAGTCGTCCTGCTTAACACCAGCAAAAGGCAGGTGTTAAATCACTGGTGCTACCGCTGCTTATCGCCTGTTTTTGGTTCACTTCGCAGATCTGGCAGTTCGTTGTGAAAGTGGTGTTGTGGTGTTTTCATGTGTTTTTGCACGGGAACGCCTACTCTGCATCTCATTTGGGTTAGTTGGTGGTGTCCACCGTGGTGTTAAATTTTGGGGCAGTTGTCGCGGGAATACTGGCGATGTCTGCAGTTTGCTCCCACTTGTGAATGGGGTGTTAAATCTATCTCCACTTTTGATGGGTTAAGGTGGGGATAAATCGGTGGTAGGTCCTTATGAATATCCCCAATAGTTTCTTACCTGTCAGTGTAGTTTTGAAGCTTGAAGAATTTTCTGGATTTACTAGCGAACCCACCCTCTTCCACCAAGGAAGATGAGTAAGGAGGGAGAAAAAAAAAGAACCAATATGAAGATGGCAGCCAAAGGTGGGAGCTTCTGGAGGAAGCACGGCGACATCACAAGAGGACACCAAATGGTGGTACGCCGACGCCCACCAACAGGAGAAAAAAAAGGGACAAATACAACAATTCCAGACGTAACCACTAGATGGTGGAATAATGCACAGCATGTTAATCCAGAAAATTCTTCAAGCTGCAAAACTACACAGACAGGTAAGAAACTATATGTTTTTCACTACCAGGACATGTAAAACTTAAAAGTACAGGTCCAACTATCTAAATGCACTGCACCCTGCCCTGTAGGCTGTCTCGGGCCTTTCTTAGGGGGATTTATATGTATTAAAAAGGAAGGTTTAGGCCTGGCAAAAGCTTTATTTGGCCATGTTGAATTGGCAGTTAAAAACTGCACACAGGCTGCATTGGCAGGCCCAAGGCATATTTTAAAGGGCTATTTAAGTGGGGGGCACAGTGAGTACTGCAGTCCCACCAGTAACATGTGAATTATAGTTCCTGGGTATATGTTGTACCGCTTTTAAGGACTCATGAGTAAATGTGCCTATCAGATTAAACACATTTGACCATGTTTTAAGGAATGAGCACAAGCACTTTAGCACTGGTTAGTACTGGTGAAGTGCTCAGAGTTCTAAAGCCAACAAAAATAAATTTCAGCAACAGGAGGTGAGTAGGCAAAATGTTTGAGGGAAGACCACCCTAAGGGCTGTCAGGTCTAACACCCAGCTCTTAAACAGATGATATCTAAATCTAAATTGGATTATGATGCTGTGGTGTAAGGGCTAAATTAAGGTAAGTGAAGTCAAAATACACGTGTGCAGTGTCTACACCTGAAGGCATTCAGACACCAGCACAAATCTGTAGTGTCACATAACAGTTATTTCAAAATAGTAAGTCTCTAGTTATAAAGTTATCCTTATCTCAACAGGGAGTCTTTCCACCATTTCACTTCTATAGCCTGCAATGCTTTCCTCATCCAGAGTTTTGTTTCTGAACTTGTAGGAAATTAGCAAATCCTTATCTTGTAATCTGAAGTGGCGGTCACGAAAATAGAGTTCCAGCTCTGTGGGTCATGGGGCTGGCTTCTGTTGAGTTAGTGGTATTATAAATCTTAACTAAGATTCAATATCTTATTTGGTCAGTGACCAGGAGCTGTTGCAGTGTGCATACTGTGGTACTTGTATGTTCTCAGAGTCTAGTTTATGTCATTGGCCTGGTAGCTGCATTTTAAATTTTTTGCTGCTACCCCAGCACCTTCTTGAATGCCTTTTTTTTTGTTGCAACCTTTCTTTATTGTAGATTTAAACAATACAGGGCCAGCGAGGAAATGAGAAAGGCTTCGAGGGGCAAGCGTTGGGAGAAATACAGACAGGTATCACAGAAATCAAAAGAGTTCAGCTCCAGAGTTCATAACCTTGACGTCACCAGCTCCCATGGGGATCCCGAGCCCTTCTCGCAATCCACGGATTGCAGCAGACAGGGGTTTTATTGCCAGGAGAAAAAGGAGTGGGAAAAAGGGCAGCCCTCACGAGTGCCGTGGCCGGTTCGGTATGTGTCCGACAGGAACCCTCCACAGGACACTTTGGTAGAGGGGGAGTCGTCTAGCAGATGGACTTTACTAATGAAATCATTTCCCAACTCCATGTGGGACAAAACCTAGAATAGGTGTGGCCATTTGACTCAGTGAAGGTCCTTTCGGTATCGAGAGAGAGCGCCAACATCTCTCATGGATCATGGTTTGTACTCCACAAAAGATGCACCGGTGTTCGTAGGTGATTGCAAGAACTGTGCCCCGGTACAATACCCACATGGGTCTAATGAACGAGTTGCTAGATCACCTTCCCGAGCCAGGTCGCCTGGATCTTGGCCATCAGTTCGATATTAATGCCACATTAATGAGGGAAGATCGACATTAAGGTCCACATTAATGAGGGAAATCGGATGGTAGCTGGCACACTCCAGGGCACCTTTATTGTCATTGGGAAGAACGGTGATAACTGCCTTGTTGGATATGGCACCCAGCAATCCAGTGCCCATCGCCTCTTTGAATTCCTTGGTTAGATAGAGTGTGAGAATGTCCTTCCCAGTCATGAAAAATTCACTTGGGTGTTCGTCTGTTCCTGGGGGCTTACAAGTGGATAGCCCTCACAGGGCACCCACCACGTGTTCCTCTGTAAACGCCCCCTTGAGGACTGCTCAGTCCTCATCATTTAAAGTTGGAAGGCATAGCACGTCAAGACCGGGAAACAGATGTCAGAAGGCATCCATGTGGTTATATTAGCATGTCTTAATAGAGCAACTCTCTTTTTCTTTTGAGATTTCCAGGGGATTCTTTGGGTAATTTTAGAGTGGTAACAACTGACCACTGGCAACATTGCATGCATGCCCATACCATAACTGTTTTTTTTACTTACTGCGGAGCCCGAGCAACCTTGGCCGATGCCCGGTGGAGCTGTCCCATGCAGCTATAGAGGAGTTTGGCTCTGGTTCACCCCCTCAGCCGGTACCTACCCAGCCGGACATCTGACATTGTTTTCCTCATCTCCCCGTTGTGTTCCCTTCCCTCCTCCGCCTCCTCCCTCCATGATTCTTTTGGCTGCCTCCCCTTTTCCAGCCCTGCGTGGAGCCGTGGAGTTAGCTACCTTGATTTGATTTTGTATATCCCGCCATTTTGGGATAATTGCTATCGGCGTCTGTGGGTCCTCCATCTTGGTGATTGTGACCTATCGCCTGTTTGTCCTTTTCTTTTCTTCTAGTCTACTCCCCCCCCATTTTGCCTCCCCTCGTATACTGTCCTTCACTTTGACTGCCTTGACTGCTTTGTTCCCCCTGTTGTACTTTTCCCCCTTGCCGGTCTGCCTGACTCTATCTGCATTCCTTACCCGTTTACCATTCCCCCTCTACCTTACCTTCCTTTCCCCATAAGACATGCGCCTTGGCTATTCTACGTGCTAATACCTCATATTATTGTGTAATCTCATGTTTTTTGTTTTCTCCTATGTCTATACTTGGCTCCTGTAATTGATGTAATTATGTAACCTGTAACTCGCTGATCCTCATGTAAAGCGCTCTGATACCTCCGGGTCTAGCCAGCGCTATATAAAACTTTGCAAATAAAATAAAAAAATAAAAATATGATGTTTGCCCCCATGGTATCAA
This sequence comes from Calotriton arnoldi, assembly GCA_963921515.1. NCBI lineage: Eukaryota > Metazoa > Chordata > Amphibia > Caudata > Salamandridae > Calotriton > Calotriton arnoldi. Next base: position 740,813 of record CAWUFW010006098.1, on the reverse strand, counting down.
CTATGTCACCACAACTCAAATATTTGATGTAAGCTGTGGTTGTGGGTACTCATGCCAAGTTGAATGGGATATGTCATTTGTAAACAATTGACAGACATATTTGTGATGTTGTGCATATTCTCATCCAAAACTCAAAAATGATCATGGCTCCTTGACATGGTATAATGTGTACAGGTCAGCTTGGGGACTAGTTGATTGTCCACTGCTACATCAAGTTAAATATGTTTACTGGGCATGGAAATATTTGTCACATGTATATTGTATAGTTTCAGGGACAGTATTTATGAGCGCATTAATACAAAATTTGTACATCACTCCAGCCATTGCAGGTACATTTCAGAGTGTACATACTTCAGAGGATACATTTGAGTAATGTTGTTGATGTGTATGAACAGACCTGGAATCCAATGACACCCAGCACTGATGTGCCTGTCGACAATTGTCATTTCTTATTTCAGTTACAGTTGACATTGTCAGTTAGTTGTCCAAAGAACAGGTCTCACAACCACAATTACAACTTAAGAACGTCTGACTTAAGAATGGCTGACTGACATGATAAAACTTTAACAACTTTGGCAAAAGAATCTTGTCTAATGTAATACAGATTGAGGGAAGTCCTGGAACACATGACAGAAGAAACCAGAAACATTGAAAAAAATATTTTGGGAAAAAAAACAGAGGTGGGTGTATAGACTCTCTACACGCACAACCAGATTAAATGATGAGATACCCTGGAATAACATACTGTGACATACTAAGTTATTCAGACATATTACCGAAAAAGACATTAACATCAAATATCGTTTGCACACAAATATTTGATTCCCTAAAAATCACCAGCTTTGTAAACTCAAGCTCCACAATGCATCTGGATGTCATACAATGTGATGCGGTATCACATGATCCCAAGCACCAATCAAGGGCATCCTTAAAAACACCAATCTGGGAAGACATTACCCGCAAGCTTTCTGGCTGGACCTGAGGTGTTAGGGGTTGTAACACCATTAAAGGGCTCTGCCTGATCTGACTTCAGAATTATCCGGTGGGGCTCCAGGAACCAGTAGTCGATAACCACTCCCTGTGCACAATGGAAGGCTTGGTAGACTCTGTAGCACGGAGCAGTGGGGGTACTAACAAACGCTGCTCAGCAACTTACACCTCCAGCTCTTGACCCACAGGAGTTTGCTGAGGCCCTTTTTTTATTATTGGACTATGGAAGCCTGTTTGATTCAGATTGAGAGACTCACGCATCTGGGAAAATAGGCTCTATGGAGAGTCTTAAAACCCAACTGTCTCCAAGAATCAGAAGTAAACAGGGGTATTTCGCATCAAGTATTTGTGGTTTAGCGGCTGGGACTGACCCAAATGGCAGTGCTCATGACAATGGCCTTCTCTCAGGAGGTCTTGGAACGACTGACATCTGCATCCACAACAGCATCTGATGATTTACACTTTTTTGGGTTAGAACGTTATTTGGTGGGTAAATGCAAACATATTGGCTCATGTGTATGTATTCCCTCAGCCATCTGTAGTGCTCTAATTAGAGACATGGTGGGAGCCAAGTCTCCTGGGCTGCATTATCTCAGAATTCCTAGTTCGTTGTGGAACCTGCTCTTGGACCTACATCAGGTGGAGCTCGCTTTGAAGTCAATTCCTCTGCCCCACATACTTCAGCGTGAGCCTGAAGATGTCAACCACCTGGGTTCCACACACCCCCATTCCCAGCCTGAGGGACGGTGTCCGAGGCTGGAAATCTGATTTCAGGTAGTTGTTAGTAGAAAACATATTAGAGAAAAACATGAGTGTTTAAGACAATTCTTTTTTTCTGAAGATTTGTTGTGGTAGTTTCCATTTCATTGTTCACTGGTATGCCAATGAATGAGAGATAGCCCCCTTAAAGCTTGCCCTTTCACATTGCTTGCATGTTATCGAGTTGTAACTTTCTGTCATTTTTCCTAATAGGTTAAAGGTTCCAAGAAGCCAGAGAGCAGCAGTGAACTTGCTTATTGAGAAACAGGGAAGTTGGCTAATAGGCCAGTGCCTTTCAAAGGCCGGTATTACAGGGATATTTTAAGACAGACTATCCTACCTTTGAGCAGGTCTATATCATGGGGTCCCACTTAGCACAACAAGGGCCAATAAGTAGTTGTGCTTAGATTTAAATGCACATCTAGGGAGGTGATACTGCCTAACGACCATAGCTGTCCATTTTGGAACTAGAGAACAAGGTGTGGCTCCTGGCATCGACTCCACATTCTGTGATCATAGGCAAATCCCTTAATCCCTTAATCTCCTTGTGTCTCCAGAAAAAAAAACCAGCTTACAGTAGATAATGCAATCTGGTGCTTATGTAGAGCCTCCAAGTTTGCACTATATAAAACTGCAAAACTGTCTGCATGCATCAGCTGAAGAAAGTTACTTGGTTATTCAACTTCTACGATTGATCTTTGAGGCTGTTTAATATTCTGTCTTGATTTTAGCTGAAGGGACATGCGGCTCTGCTGAGGTATATTATGTACAAAGATATCTGAGCAATGCGCTTTCTTTTCTAAAGATGTTTCATATTATGTTTCACTTTTTGTTAAAAATGGGGTTTCTGGTTGGCTAGGGTACGCACCTAAGCCAGGCAGAACCGAGTACTTTAGTCCCGGTAAGGAAGTTACCCACACAAGATAATCCTCTGCTCACCCCCTTGGTAGCTTGGCAGAGCAGTCAGGCTTATCCCAGAGGCAATGTGTAAAGTGTCTGTGCAACACACACACACACACACATACACACCAGTGATACACTAGGCACACCACAAAAGAGACTCCACACATTAGGTTGGTATAATTCACCAAACACATTAGACTACTGTCACATTATCAATAATCGGTGGAGTCCCACCTGAGGAGATTGGTGGACCTCTACTGCAGCATCAGGAGACCTCCTCGGCTATGCGAGATGAAGGCGTGAGGGTCTTCGTGTCTCTCGGCCCGTTGGCCAGGTGCTGCAGGGAGGATCCTGCTTCCTGTGGCAACGCCCGCACCCCGGCACTGTCGATTGGGGCCCTCTGTGCTCTGACCTCTTCCAGGCTGCGGTCGCAGCAATCACTTCCTGATTGCCTGGGGCAATGATGGAGAAGGCTCCTGCCGCGTAGGTTCATGCCGGGTGGCTTCACCCCTTTGTGTACTTTGTAGCTCTTCTGATATTGATATTGATATTTATGTTAATTGTATAATTAATATTTTCAGTTTTTAAGTTTAAGGAGCGGGTTGTGGGTTTTGTAGGGGTATAGGGTGGGAAGTGAATTAATTATAATTATTTAGAATTCATTTTTAAATATTACTTATTTAAATGATAATTATATATGTAAATACTCTAAATAATGTTTTGCTTTTAAGTTTGAGGTGTGGGTTCTGTGTTTTTTAAGGGTATATGATGCTCAGTTCATCAATTATAATTTATGAATAATTAACTTTTAATTATTTATAATTATTTAATTGATATTTATGTTAATTGCATACAAAAATCTTGTTTTAGTGAAATTTAAAATGCGGGTTGTGGGTTTTGTATGGGTTTTATGGTGTAAAGTAAATTAATTATAATTATTTAAAAATTATTTAATACAAATAATTATTTAATTGATAATTCATTATGTAAATTGTGTACTATATATTTTGGGGGGTGTTTTGTACTTTTTGTATGGGTAAAGGATGTGTAGGAAATTATAATAATCAATATATATTGTTGATTTTTAATAATTGTTTAAATGATAATTAATTATGTAAATATGTAATTAATAAATTGGTTAGATTATATGTGTGAGTTGTATTTGCAGAGGTAAAGGGTTAGTTAATTAGTAATATTAATTGTTCAATTGGATATTATTCATGTAAACTCTTTAATTAATATTTTTTAATTTATATATTAGGTGTGGGTTCTTTATTTTGTATGGCTAAAGGGTGGAAAGGTAATTAAATGTAATTGTTTTATTAGTAGTTAATTAGTATTAATATTTTAATAGATATTTAATTATGTAAAATGTATAAATATAAATTTAAAAATAAATTTTATATGTGTGGTGTGTAGCTTGTAGGGATATAGGGTAGAAAGTTATGTAAGTAATAAAATTAAAAAGAGTATGTGTTAATTATGTTATGTTTTTTCATTGTAAATAATATTGTATTTATTGGTTGTTATTATTTTGACAATAGATTTTGGATTTTTATAAAAATAATATTTGTATTAATTTATAATATGTATTAAACATTGTAATACATACATAATTTGTTAATTTAAAAAATATAGATTTTTTATATTTAAATATTTGTATTTTTTGTTATTTACTATAGTTTTGAAATGATTTATTTTACTTGACTTTACATGGTCTGTTTCTAATGCTGCATAGAGTGTAGTGGCAGTAGTGAATTTTCTCTACTGTTGCACTGACTGGAGTGGGAATAGTAAATTTTACCCCTCTGCAATCCAACACTTTCCCTACTGTTGTACTGACTGGAGTGGTAATAATAAATGTTACCCCTCCACAATCCAATAGTTTTCATACTGCTACTTTGAATGGAGTGGGAATGGTAAATCTTACCCGACTGCAATCCAACACTTTCCCTACTGTTGCACTGACTGGAGTGTAAATAGTAAATTTTACACCTCCGCATTTGAACACTCTCCCTACTGTTGCACTCATTGGAGTGGGAATAGTAGATTTTACCCCTCCGACATCCAACACTTTTCCTACTATTGCATAGACTGCAGTGGGACTTGTAAATTTTACACCTCCTAAGTTCGACACTTTGGGCCTCGTTATGGTGTGAGTCGGAAAGTCGTCAAGATGCCTCCCCAGCGGTGCAGAGATCAACAGAATCTCCCATTCCTCTATTGGAGCTTGTGCTATGGCCGGTTTATGGCCGCAGCACAAGCTCCCATCGAGAAATGGGAGTATGTGACCACACCATGTGTGGTCTCATTGTAATACTGTGTTCTGGACTGCCGACCAGCGGTCGGTCGGTCCAGAATTGGCGATGATGTTGGTCAGAGGCAACTCCAACCAAAATCATAATCAGGGCCTAAGCATACTATTTATAAGTTGTAGTGGGAATAGTATATGTATTAATTTTAAAATTTTGTAGTTTACTTTATATTTTTCACATTTATTTCAATATGTTTTTGGTTAATTAAAATTATGATATTTATAATTATTAATGTTTTTAATATTTTATTTATTTTTTGTAAACTCAAATTTTTTATTTTGTTTGAGTTCTTTATTTGTAATTGCAATGGTTTGTTTTTTAATATTTTATGCAATTGGATATATGTATATATATTTATTTTTTATAGTATTACATTTAAAAAGTATTGAAAAATATTTTAAACTAAAAATATTGATTTTCTAATATTTTTAAATTGGATATATGTAAATAAAAATATGTATATTCACATATGTTGTAAAATAATAATTGTTATATTTTTCAAAAACATTATTAAATATATTGTATTTTGATTATGTTTGTATTAATATTCAATTTAATTAATGTGTATTATTTAAATGTATATATATTTGCAAAAATCGATATTTTAGACAACTATATTAGTGAAAAAAATGTTTTTCAATATTTTTGTAATTTATTTATAAGTATAAAGAGTTGATATTTTTAAAATCGATATTTTGGACTCAATATTTTTGTAAGTAGATATTTTGGACTCGATATTTTGTCACTGAACCGTAGCATTTGATTTACAGGCACTGGCACACTCAGTGCACTTTACTAGTGACTTACCAGTAAATCAAATATGTCAATCATGGAAAACCAACCATATCACAATTTATACAGAGAGCATATGCACTTTAGCACTGATCATCAGTGGTAAAGTGCCCAGAATCCTATAGCCAACGAACACAAGGTCAGAAAAATCGGAGTCAAAAGGCAAAAAGTTTGGGGATAAACCTGCAAAAAGGGCCAGATCTAACCCTTTTAAAATAGGCACGTTGTTCATCCAGGCAGTGACGGGCTTGTGAAAAGCAATTCTCTAGACAGAGCATATAAGTGTGATTGCAATATTGTAATATATAAACAAAAATTAAATTGCTAATCACTATAAACTGCTTCTTAAATCTGTTTTTTTAAGTCTTTAATGTTTTTTTATGGCAGCTAAAAGGGGCACACCTTTTGCAATGTATGAATTTCTTTAGATGTTTGATTGTAAAATCGAAAGCGTCTTTTGTATGACTTGAGATCAAATTTTGCAGAGGAAATAGCAACGAAAATAGCCTGCGCAGCAACTACACAACTACACACTTTTCTATACTACGCCACACAGGCATTTACTTCACCACTGTCAATACAGCCCTGAAGAGTCACAGGACTATTCCCGTTGTGACGAAACACGTGTCGGCTGGTTGTTTTCTTTTGTTGTTGCTTCATTAAATAACTTTGAACAATACACTGGTGTCGACCACAGCAATTTGATCCAAACGAGACATTTATATCATTATCATATCCCCATTACGTGTGCCTGGGACTGTGTTCTTAAACGAATACATGTTATGCTATGCTAACACGTGCCTGTCGCATACAAGACAAACCACGCAACAGGCATGTGACAAATGCTATGTGAAACTAGTACAAGTGTGTTTGTGGGAGATTGGGTTTAGAGTACAAATACATATAACGCCCTAAAATATTTTTTCAAAGATCGAGGCAACATGGCACAAAATAATATGGAGTTATCAGAAACCTAAACCTGATAATACAGTTTGACGTGGGGGGGGGGTCTCCTTACCTGGTCTGCAGGTCTATTATCTGGCTGAATGCAATGCATGTCTCAATTAATAAAGGTTCTTGGTAGGGAGCCGTGGCTTTTGGGGTGTATGTTCCCAGAGTGATCTCACCACCATGGGGTGAGATCATTATGCCCTGCAGTGGCATCATTGATATGATCTACTTCAAAAGCACTAGGTTTAAGATCACATGTGGGAGGGATATATTTTTTTATGCAATATCCCTGGCAAGATTAGTGTTGGACCGGCATTGGATCCTTACGGAGGCCCCTAATGCTGTGTTCTGGTGGCATGAATTTGTGAATACTGGCGCTCTGGAAATGTTCTTAGTTAATAATGATGAGCACAGGTCCAGGCTAAGGAGAATTTGGGAGCCAATGAGAGAGATATTAAGCCGGTCTGGATTGATCAGGGTTGGACATGACTAATTATTGTCAAAAAAACATTTGTTTGACTGTCTGTGCTGTAAGAGTTTGATGACCAGTTTCACCCTGTATTGTACTCATTGTTTTGGGATGTTAGTATATTCCTTGGTTTGTTTAGTTCTCTTTGTTTTCATGTGGTTTGATACGTATATCCTATGTGGACTTATAATTTGCTTCAATAAAAAAGGTGAGAGTTTTATAAGTACAGAGATATTTCCAATTGTAAGTTAATGAAATACATATTTTGTGCGTTGTAACAAAAAATATATTCCTTCACAGCGAGATGGAATGATGAAACCCTCTTAAATGTTATATGGTTGTATTTTCCTTTCCTGAACAAAGTGGCATCACATCTTTCTTGGACCACTGAAATGCATAACAATGTCTTGACTATGGCCATTAGCCACAAGCACTAATACGCAAGATTTATGCTTGAATTGCTCAAGACTAATGAATAGTGTTTTGAAAATGGTGATGTTTTTTTTTAATACTTTTAAGTTCTGGTATGTGTGCTGAATGTGAGGGATTTCTGGGATCGTGTCTTGTCTAGTCATATGTTATGAGTCATTTTGAATGATTACTATACAAATTGTATGTAAATATAATGATTACTTCAGTTGCAAATATTTAAAAAAATATTTGAGTACTGTGGAATAACCTGTATATGTTATACGTTGAAAATGTTAAATAAAACGTTTATTATTGATTACAGAGTTGTTGATAAAATGCAGTTGTATTCATTTGCCAATAATTTTTATGGGTAAGTGGGATATCATGGCCTGGTCAGTAACAGAACTCAGTATTTCCTAATTGGATGTTCTAAGCACAAAACAGGAATCTGTGACATATTGCAAACACAATATGAAATTTGAGGGCCAAGCATTAAAATCGGGCATTCCTAAGTTTATAGACAGGGCAGAAATCTCCCTTAAATAAGTGTATTGTGTGACTGCACCAAACTGAGGTATGTAGTGTCTTGGGGGAGCATGGGGCCTTCATTTATCCACCTCCCAAATAGCACGTTCAGTGGTACACTAGCTATATGCCACTTCCTATCTGGTACACCTTATGAAGGCCTGTTTGGCCCAGTTGTCATGTTGGTTATGCCTCACAAGCACAGAAGAAATTAATTTCCTAATTTGCATGAGGCCATGTGCCCATGCATATGAGAGAAGATAGTTTGGAAACATGTAGGTGCATAATATAAAATTAGCATGTTTAATATTACAGAATGGCCATACAAACATCAGTAGCTTTTTCTATAATACAGAAGTGTTCCAAACTCATCCTGTGCCCTAGGCGTCCCCAGATTTTTTGTTGACTGTCCCTGGGCTCTGCCTAATGAGTCCCACGGCCAGTGCTCTGCTGAAAACACACTTAGGGGCCAATTCTGATGCGGGTTGGAAAAGCTTCCCGACCGAATCGGTTGGGAAATGGTGTCTGACCGGCGGAGTAGGATGCATCCGGATGCTTCCAGATACGATTTGGTTGAACTCCCATTGACTTCAATGGGAACATTTGTTCCTAACCGCATCAGAATTGGGCACTCGGTCGGGAAGACACGTTCCCGATCCGATTTGGAAGGAGCAAATGCCGTTAGGAGGCCTTCCTAACCGCATCAGAATCAGGCCCTCGGTCGGGAAGCTTTTCCAACCCGCATCAGAATCGGGCCCTAAGAATACAGAGAAAAATACCTACATACACTAGGGTACAATATGGGTTAGAGTACCCCAATGATTGACATGACCTCCTCTATGAGGCCCTCAAACATACTAGGGATGGGGGGATCAAAACGACCTTTAAGTCCCTAGTATATAATATGGCATGGCAGTTTAGAGACCATCAGCCATTTCTGCACTTGCATGTGTGCACTGCTGAGGCCTGATGCCAGTTTAAAAGCAGCCCTGCGTTGCAGGACTGCTTCTAAAATGCTAATTTTGGCCAAACTCGACTTTGGTGTTCGGGGCACTTAAAAATTAATAAACTACAATATTTTGGCATGTTCAGTACCCTCAGGATCTCCCCTAGGTGTCCCACTGGTGGGGGGGGTCAAATATTTATAAGGAGAACCCTTATAAAATAGGTTTTAGATGCCTTGGGTTTAGTGAAATTGCACATTTCACTGCCCACATTGTAGTAAAGTGCTTCCCAAAATCGACTTTTGAGCTAGGAGCACTGTGGAGTGAGGATCTGCAATATGTTTATATGTTCAGAACCCCAAAAGTCTCCCCTAGGTGATCCAGGGATGGGGGGCCCTGTAGATATAGGCCCGGTCCTTATAAATGACGTTGTATAAGCCTTGGTGTTTTTCCCCATTGCAGATCCCCAGCCACATAGGTTAACATGGCAAGAAGTTATTAATTAATAATTCCCGTCAGGAGAATCAGGAAAAAATATCATTTAAAGACTTACTAGAATAGTATTGATAAATCCAACAATGTACTATTGTTGAATTTATCCTAAAATGTACAGACAAGAAGTTATAAGACTTTCTTGTCTGTAAGCTAAAGTTCAGCCTTCCAGAGATCTGTCCTGATTGGTCAGAGTTAAGTGGATTAGTCAGGACTCTTTGAAGAGGTGATAAGTATCCCCTGGGGTGAAAGAGCCATTCTGGGAAGAGAGGGTTCTTCTACATAGGAATGACAGAGCAAGGGGGGGGGGGGTTTGTAAACAATAATAGGGGAGAGAATGTGGCCTAACGGCTAGGGCGGTCAACCTGGGAGCTGGGGAACCAGGTTCGAGTCTTGGCAGGGATGCTCAACATTCTGTGATTCCGGGAAAATCACTTAATCTCCCTGTGCCTTACAAAAAAATGAATGTGTCCGGCAGTAATGTAACTGGTGCTCATGTAAAGCACTCTGATACCTTCGGGTCTAGTTTGTGCTATATAAAACTCCACAAAAAAAAATAATAATAATAATCTTCAATAGAAGGAGGAGACAGGCAGGAGAAACCACTTTCATTTACACCCCTACTCTTTGAACCCAGCCAGATGTCAGGCTTAAGGAAGGATGCCAGGGGAAGGGAGAATATGGAGATGAACCATCCTGGGGGTTGGTTTAGCCAGTTCTTGCCTCTCTCCTGATGCTTAAGCCATATTGAATTTTGGAGAGATAGTGCTTTGTGGGAGACCATTGTGCCATACTTTGGAGGAAATGGTCATGCTCTGGGGTGTCGTCCTGCACCTCATTGGACCGGAGTGCCCTCCTATGTGACCCCAGAGAACACTGACTAAGTATCTGAGAGGGGCAGTGCCTCTCAGATCTACTGCTTAAAACAAGAGGAAGAAGAAGGGTCTAAGCTGCGAAGTTTGATTGCACCAACCAGGCCCTCCACTCTGACTGACTGCTGCACAATCTGGAACTACAGTCCTGTGGATCTAACTTGCATCAAAAAGACTGAAGAGTGGACTCCCTGAAAGCTACAGGTTTAAAGAGCTCACCTGGACCATCACCACCAAGACTCCCCAGCCTGGAGAACTACCAGTGCATGTGTAAGGGTTTTCTCCAAGTGGATTGGGGGAATTGAAGTCCCAAACTTTCAAGGACCATCTTGGAGCTTCTCGACTCTTGGAGTAAGTTTTGGACACTTTGAGACCCTCAAAGAAACTTCAGGAAGAAGTTCCAGAAGTTTGAAGTTTGAAGTTTGAAGACGTTTGGAGCAACTTTGGAAAAAAAGCTCCATAAGTGGACTGATCCGACCTGGCTAGCCAAGCCAGCGACCCTCTACCGCAAGCCGGCCTGCCGTACAGGTTCGTCCCGCTGAAAAGCTCCAGAGGCCTGACTTTCAAAGTTTGACTGAGAGTTGGAGCAAACCCAAGCTGGCAACCCCTCACCGAATCTGGCCTGGTGAAGAGTATCAAGGGACCCCGGGAGAAAAAGCCCCGTAAAAGTTTTTAAGTCCCAATGTAGAAACGATAACTGGGGCCAAATGTGAGAGGCAAGCTGCCCACCTTCAACCATGAGCTGGTCTGCATCCGTGGTTCATCCTGCTGGAAAGCTCAGAGTACTGTCTTCCATAAGTTTGACCGGGAGCTTGTCGCAAGGCAATCTGGTGAACCCTCACCGGATATGGACTGGCTGAGAGCTTTGAGGGACCCTGGAAAGAAAAGCTCCAGAAACGTTTCTAAGTCACAAGGTAAAAACTTTGACCGAGAACTACGGCAAGGGGTAGCTGTGCAGGGCTCCATCACGGTCAGCCTGAATCTTTGACTTTTTCCCAGTCTAGCATGACCGGATGTCCCAATAGGCACTATATGTTTCTATGTGCTACATAGTGCTAAATCTTTCGAAATACATATCTCAGGTTCCCTACGTTGGATTTTTTCATTTTGGTGTCATTTTAAAGATAAAAAAAGTCCTATGTTTACAATCGTGTGTTGTTCTTAACTATTTACTGAATTGGTGTTTTTAAATCCTTTACATAGCTGACTTTGAAGTTAAGCCTATCTGCTTGCAGCCAAGCTACCAAGGGTTGAGTATGGGAATAATTTTCTTAGACCTATACTGAGCCTTAGGGGCCGATTCCGATCTCGGCCGGTAGTGCTCTGAATCGGATTCGGATTTACCGGATCCGATTCGGAGCCCTGTTTCCCGACCGAATCGTACGCGGGTCCGGCCGAGCGAGTACGATGCGAGCGCACGCGAAATTGCCGACCGACTCGTACGCGGCTTCAACACGCTCCAACCGACTCGCACGGACACGACTCGCACCGCGCTATGGAGACGTTTCCCGGCCGGGTAAGTACGATGCGCGCCGCAAGCAGTCCGACCGACTCGCGCCGTCCGGCTCGAAAGAGCTGTCGGAGCCGGACTTTGGGGGTCCGCGTCGGACCCCCCTGAATGCGTAGGCACGCGAGTCGCACACAGGGGGGACCCATGGGTCCCCCCTACCTGTGCATGTACGCAGACTTCAATGGGAGTCCGACCAAATCGAGTCCGATAGCATGCGAATGCATCGTACTCGTCCGGTCGGACTGCTAGGGTCCGATTCGGTCAGAATTCTCTCCGGGTCCGGCTCGGTCGGAGAGATTTCCGGCCGGAATCGGAATCGGCCCCTTAGACTGCATTAGTGGCCTTATTGCCAGTGGTAAATATAGATTTACTACTACTAATAAGCCACTTTCCAACAAGAAATTTCCTAGGAGTGCAAAAAAACAGATGCAATGAGACTCACCGAAATATTTTCCAATATGCAATATTGGTATTTGTACCCATTTTGCGCACATGATTTGTACTCAATTTTTGATGCGCTTTCGAGCTGTGAAGAGAAATACCGACAGCAGGCAGAGACAGGTCTCCTTTTCACAGGTCTACAGAAAGCGCAGTCTGGAAGGGTAAATAAAAATAGGTTAAGGGAAGTGCAGACAGGAATTGATTAATAGAATTGTCGTGTAGTTCCTATAGTACCCCTGCAGGACATGCACGTTTGGATAACATACACCGTGGGCTTGGTGTTAGACTGACTCTGTGCACCCCCACCACATATGTTAGCCGGATTTGCATTAGCTAGCTCACAGTGACACTAGAATCTCCTCTTATCGGGGAGAGATTAGTTTCTGGGAACCTTAGATCATGACAACCCAAATTCCTCAGAATCGTGGAAACAATGTACTACCTTTCGCTCAGTCACTCGTGCTTACTTATTCGGTTTGTCTCAGAGAATTACACAGAATAAACAGTCTGGGCCTTTCAATAAGTATTTATTGAACAGTTGTTATTCTAGTGTAAAATATATGTGCTGCAGTAACCAGCAGACAACAGCAGAGATATATTATCAGCAGTACGATAAAAGTGAAGGGATAGAACAGTTCTACCATATTGCAATAATCATGAATACATACATGAATATAAAAAGCATTATGCAAGTGCGCGTACTCCTACGATGCCTAACTAGATGTACCTGAGTGTACCTAGCATATGTGTAGGTCTAAAGCCTAAGAGCCAAGAACACATCCACGATTTAGTCAAACCCTCATACCTGAATAGAGAGAGTGTGGGACCCCGTCCTGGTCTCGAGTTGGACACCCCGCAAGGGCTGTGTTAGACCGCTGTCAGCTGGAGCGACTGCATGCAGGAGCCTCAGCGTCTCTGGTCAGTGTGTCAGCATGGAAGTCTCGGTTCCCTCTATCTTACCGTGGCAAGATGTGGTGTATTTATACCCTAAAGTGTCTCGTCCCTCAGTATGGCTTGTATTGGTCTTTGTTGGACATGAGGAAGACGTCAGGGGTGAACTTTGTACATACATATTATGCGGGAGATGTAGCTGGTGAATGCTCATGCATAAGTTATGAGTACATTGTAGGCCTGTGTTCTGGACAGACCTTGCAGTGTTCTAACCGCAGACTAGATAACGTTCAGCCCTCAGAGCTCGTTGTGTACGGTAAGGAACTAATGTAGGTGAAAGATCATGCCTATATTAGGAGCCATGACCATAATAGGGCATGTACTAGTATGACCACAATAGGGCATATACGAGTATGACCATAATAGGGCATATACGAGTATGACCATAATAGGGCATATACGAGTATTTCTACATTATGGCATATATTAAAAGGTCTACATTAGGGCCTATATACGAAAAATAACACCCACTCCACTTCCGAATTGGATGACAATGATCATACTTAAAATCTGGACAATTTAAAAATATTCACTTAAAAACAGCTAAAACATGGGTTTTAAAAAGTCTATAAAAATTTAAAAATGTTAAAAAATAGCTATTTTTTTGTTACCACTTGAAAAACCCAATTCTGTCCCATTTATAAAAGTTGCATCACTATAAGCTGAAGAAGGCCATGCTTTTCCAAGTAAAAGTGTCAATTTAGGAAATGTTCCTAATTTTGTTCGTTTATTTATGAAACGAAGTGGAGAAGCCGAATTCTTTCCCAGGACGCAATGAGCCAATTCAAGATTAAGTGTCCTGGCTGGGAGATACAGCATTATCGGTGTTAGCTACTGCAGACGACAAATCCAACGCTTCACAGAGAACGTCAAACGCACATAGATGGAATTCAGTACTGCCAACAGTCATTGCTGCGGCAGCTTGTGCGACAGTTGTTACCTCGGTGCCTGTGGAGGAGCCACCTAACCCAGCAGGAGCAAACGGCACCTGTGGATTCTCAAGGAATGCATTCATCAGAATTGGAAGACGCTGGGGACAATGCAGAGCATGGGCCTTTAGAGGGTCCAGCATAGCATCTAGGTCCAGTGGCGTATCCGGTGGAAACGTTAGACAGAGATCCAACGTGCATTCTTCTCCGCAGAACAGGCACCAAAGAACAGGTAAGATGCAGTCCACCCAGACTGGTCTAAATGATAGAAACCAAGAGGCGTTCAGTTCTCTTAGGCAAGGTATGCCCAGAAGCTGCACCATGCGTTCACGATATTTCCGTTCCATAAGAGTGTTCGCCATTTCCTCAGAAATAGGGCCGTCCATTGCGTAGCAGTAATATTACAATCAGGACTCTTGCAATTAGGAACAGGATAAGCGGGAGACCTCCAAAGACGCTTCCCAATACGGAGTGTATAAAATTTGGGATTACTCCGAGAACTGTCTGAAAGGTGCTTAATAGTCCTGACCCTATGGTCTTAAATAGGTGTACAATACCGCTCGTATCAGACATGTTAAAGATACGACCCGCCATTTCTGCGAAATGAAAGGGGCAGTTTGTACGTATAAGCGCTTGTATCTCAGTCGAGGTCCTTGCAACATGAAGTTCAAAGATTTCTTGAGCGGAGGTTAAGGGCACGGGTTGCTGTAAAAGCATGGCTTTCAGTCTGCTCAAAGTATCAAATTGTATAAAGGAAACATTCAACGAAGGCCATAACGGTGCCTCCCTGACTGTGTTCAGTGGTGGAAACAATACTTGCATACAGCAAGTAACCCTGGAGTTAACAGTGACCAGATAGGCAACGCCCGGAAGCATCCCACAGCAACCTTGATCATTTAGCATTAAGTAACTCCCATTTGAGAACAGCTGGAAAACCGGCGTGATCATGGCAGCTGGGGTTCCTGACATGTGACAAGATAAGTTTGCTACCGAACCACTACATGCTCCATGTAGAGAAATATCCTGACACATGAGAGAACCGCTTAAAGCGTTCTTGCAGTACCACTCAGATACACTTCCCGATCCCCATTCTGGCATCGATATCTATATGGTAACTCCCAAGCCTCCTTGATGTATCGCTTACTCACCTTTTCATATTTGCCTGCCTGCCTTTGCTCAAAGCAATATTGAAACTGAAGTGTAGTGACCGGCAGAGTGATCTGGCCATGAATTAGCCATTCGGTTGATGGTGATTCGGCTACAGTGAATGGTAACCTTTCCAGTTTCTCAATACGCAGCATTGTATATTTGGCTCCCCTCTGAGCCATTTCTGTCTGTTTATCAGTTAGATTGTATTCTGAAAACAGAGACGTGGTGTTTATAAAACGCCAGGGCACGTAGCCTGCACGCAAGATTGTAGCGTCCAGCTTAACATCATAATAGAACGTAGCTGAGATTGCCAGTGTTGTAACAAGGCCAGATCTTGTTCTAATATGTCGATTGCCGAAGATAAAATGTCACCTAAGGAGTAAATCCTGCAGGTCAAAGTTGGTAACCAATTATCCACTACAGCTAATGCCTTCTCTAGGTTAATACGGTCTATTTCCCGTAGCCTTTCTGCGACCTCCTGTTGGGATATTTTCCAGTTTTCATTATAATAGGCATAAATGCCAGCATATATGAAACTTTTCTGACGTGTTTTCCTTGGGCCTAGTAAGAAATCCCTAAGGTCTACATCAGGCGTGAGTAAGGTCAAGTGATGTTTTACTTCTGTCAGTGTTGAGGTCTCTAGCCAATCAAGGCACAACTTCCCAACACTATAGGATGTCACTACCCCTGGGTGTTGTCTTTGTACATAGCGAGGATCTGGCCTATGGATACTAAATCCCAAGGTGTACCTAGGAATCTCTGTTGACATGTGTTTGTGTCAATTGGCCAAACCAGCCATCCTGCCCAATTGGGATCTGACCTGTTGTACCGGAGAATGTCATCTAATCTTACCCCATGTGTAGTTGAATTCTGCACCCCACCCATCTGTGATGGTGTTGGAAACCCAGGTGTGTTCATTTCCTTGTTCTTGGCTAGTCCAAGACAGGATGTTTGTTGCACAGTTTCATTCAGAAATATTATCTGCTGTGGAATGAGGCATGCTCTAAAAGCACTTCTGTTCCCTGGACTTGCCAGTCCCTAGAACCCCAGATTGATTTTGAATCTATAGTGTCCTTCCATAGGTCAAAACCCTGTGTAGACAACTGGGCCATAAAGGAAGCAGAGTAAATCTGTTTGGTGTTAGTCAACATAATTTTCTGTGCTGATGTTGTTGCCACTTTGTAATACAATGACTTCGGGTCAGATGTGTTGAACCCTTAAAAGTATGTGAATTTCTGTGCAAAGGTTTGCGAACTACCTCTTGGAGGTGTTGGGCAGTGTTCCCACTGGTGGTATTCAAATACATTTCTAGGTGTCATGGATTTGTGCAAGAAATGATGACCATAATGTTGGTAACAGTACAATGTATCATAGTCTGAAGTACCTTCTAACATTTCATTGTTCGGAAATGCTGTAGTTTTTTCTAAATCAGACATTAAATTATTTACAGTTTCAGTGTCCCAATCATCAGAAAATGTACTGGAGGTAATGATATCACTTAAAGAAATTTTAAATATATGTTTAAGCTTTAAAAGTTCAGTCGGACCGAATATATCATAATCAATCTTGTCCCATACTATACCGTCCGGTATAGGAACTGCTGTGATGTTCACTGAAGACAAGTCTCTTGGTTCACGATGTGAAGACTGGTGTGGTTTTAAAATCAAATTGACTCTTTGGGCTGTCGAGCTCTGCTGGAGGTATCGTCCATTAATAAGCATACTAAAAATTATTATTAAACCTAGCCAGAAAAGAAAAATAAAATCCCAGTGATATACCATAGTTCAATCCAAGGTGACACCAGGTAAGTCTTTCTAAAAAGTTCAAAAAGTCAGTGAGTTTCTGTTTGAGTGATTTTTTGGCTGGCGTCGTTTCCGGCTCACTTGGGTCCAGTAAAAACGTATCAAAGTTCATGAAATAGCCAGAAGCAGTTCGATCAATTGTTGGAATTGCATCAGGATTTGTTGAAATTGGATTTTGCTCTTGACGAGGCATGTTGACGTAGATGTCTGTAGTCGGTCTGATTGCAACTTGGTTGTTTAGTTGATTTTCTTCTTGTCGAAGTGGAACGAGTTCCATAGCATTGTTACTTAGTCCTTCATTCCTTACAGGTGGCTCTTCAAACGTGATGAGTCTTTCTGTTTGGACTTCTTGTATTGTAGCGAGAGGAGGGCGTCTGCTACTGTGGAGTCCACGAGGCCTACTGTTTAGTATCGGCCACATAGTGTGGTTTGATTAAGTCAATTGAGACACATCTTTTCTCTGTTTTCCCGGCAAGAGGCGGCAGAAGTACAGTTCTTGTGCCTTGCATTGCTAGGACCGGTACAGGCTTTCTGTAGGATGGCCCAAATTCTTTCATGTCTGCAATCTTCTCTCTGACCAGATCCCCAGCTATCAGGTCTTGCCGTTACTGCCTTGACTTCCTCAGTGGCGGTCTGTTTTAAATGGACGTTGCTTTGTTGTGTCCTGGATTCATTTAGATCCTGTAAAACAGCCAAACGATCATGGATATCAAATGGTTTTTCATCCGCCACTGTGCCTTCACAATCAAGATCAGGTACCCACATTCTTGTCCCAAATAGGACCTCGTAAGGAGTGACACCCCCTAGAGAGCTTCTTGGCTGATTGTTAATCGCTCATTGTACCCCATAAAGGTGATCGACCCATCTACCGCCTTTGCCTAATACCCTAGCTGTTAAAGATTGCGGTAAGTCCCGGTTTTTCCTCTCCACAACAGAATTTCCCTCAGGATAGTATGGAGAGGAGTACTGCAATGCTACGCCCATTCCTTCCATGGCCTCTTTGTAAGCCCAAGAGCTAAACGCCGGGCCACGGTCAGAATGTAACGTGCCAACTGCGTATGTGCCGATAAAGACTTGTAAATCTTTTATAACAGTTCGAGCGTCAGCACAGCGCTGAGGCCAAACCCATAAGAATCTAGAGCAGGAATCCACTGCAACCATGATATATTTCTTGGCCCCATCTGATTGTAGGGGTCCGCAGTGGTCCAAATACACACATGCGAGAGGTTTGTCTGATTTTAGTAATGGTGTCTGCGCTGGGCGTGTTACGTGGAGCCTTTCATCTGCTGGCAGATGTTGCATTTCAAGACATAGGGGCCGATTCCGATCTGGGTCGGAAAACTCTCCGACCGAGCCGGATCCGGAGAGATTTCCGACCGAGCCGGACTCCTGCAGTCCGACCGAGCGAGTACGATGCGGCCGCATGCTGCCGGACTCGATTCGGTCGGACTCCCATTGAAGTCATTGGGAGCCGGTCGTACAACGCATACATGGGCTCCCAGTGACTGAATGGGTACGTCGCAAACAAGTGCGCCCCCTACAGTGTGTACGCATCGGTGCAACTTGCACCGTTCATGCATGTTTAGGGGGACCCTTGTTCGACTCGTACGGCTACGGGTGAAGGGGGGTCTGGCACGGACCCCCCAAGTCCGGCTCCGGGAGCTTTTTCGAGCTCCGACTCGATCCGGCTGTCCGACGCGTCCATCGTACTCGCTCGGTCGGATTACGTCTCCATTGCGTGGTGCGATTCGTGTCCGTACGAGTCGGTCAGAGCGGTTCGGATCCGGAAACGGTTCGGTCGGAACACACGCGTACATTCGCATCGTACTCGCTCGGTCGGACAGCTGTATGAGTCGGTCGGAAAAAACGCGTACGGCTCGTACTTTTTCCGGCCGGATCCCGTTCGGAGAGCTTCCGACCGAGATCGGAATCGGCCCCATAGTCTTTGGTCTGCTTTGTTAACCCTGGCCACCAGTAGCGCTGTTTCAGTAAAGAAATAGTCGCTGTAACGCCTGTATGCGCAGAACCCAAACCCTCGTGTGCTGCTACAATTAAGCCTTGCCTACAATCCATATTTGGTATTACTCTAGCCCCCACTCCAGGAATCTGAGCATATGGAATGTTTTGTGCATCTAACTTGTAGGAGAATTTGAGTGGAAATTTTTTAGGTACTACTGTGCTGCCCTTGCATGAAGCATTGACAGCTACCAAAATCTCGCCGTCTATTCTCGTTTTTGAACGAGTGATTGCAGCTACTGACGCTGTGCGTACAGCCCCCTTTGCGGCTTCATCAGCCAATGAATTCCCTTCAACGTGAACGCCATCACGCTGATGACTCAGTGTATGTATCACGTGAACCCTTGGTAGTTTGTTTCTCAACTCCACTACCTGTTCCCATAGCATTTTATGCTTAATTGTGCCACCTTTTGCATCTTTGAACCCGTTTTGTTCCCAATGATGTAAATATTCATTGTACGACTGTACACAGTAAAAGGAATCACACACAATTAGTGTGGGGAATTCGTGTTCCGTATTTATAAGTGCCAGTAGCAGTGCTTTTAATTCTGCCAACTGAGCCGTGCAGTCTCCTAGAGATTGCGTTTTAGTGCTACTGGGATGGAACTTTCCATCGCGCATGCGACCTTTAATGATTGCACACACCACGCTGTAAGCTTGCTTACTCCCTATGGCCGGTTGAGCAGAACCGTCAGTGTAAATAATGTATTCACACTGATCTAGAGGCAAAATCTCATTTGGTAGAGGATATTCTTGTTCGTATTGCAGAAATGCTTGTGTTTTAAACTTGGATCAAATCTGTATTCAACATCTGTTGCAGTAAGCGAATTAGCCCATTGTATCCATCTGGGATGTAAGGCTTTTGCATTTGGAATGCTAGCTTTTGTAACAGCTTCTAAAGCTGGTACTGGGGTCACGACAATTATGCGTTTACCCTGACCCAGAGCTCTTTCTCTTGCTACAGCGGTCTGCACTGCTGTCAGGATTTTTTCTGTTGAACTGAAACGCATCTCTGCGTTTGTGTGCAGGTGTGATTTGTATGCGATTGGTACTGTTTCGCCTTCATTGAAAGTCAAATAAGTGTACCCGCATTGACCCGCTATTATTTGGATCACTAAGTTGCGTACGTTTACGTGTGTCTGTAAATGTTTAGAAGCTATCATGTCTTCCTGTAGTGAACGTAGGATGTTTGTATGTTCCTGTGTCCATTGTCTGATTGAAAAATCAGGTTTTTTTAAGTCGTAGAAAGGTTTTACTCTTTCTGCGTAATCCAAAATGTATGTTCGACCAAAATTTAGGAATCCCAGAATTGATTGTAAATTCTTTAATGATTTTGGAGGTTGAAGCAGCGCACACTTTTCTAAAAAGTTAGCTGCTAGGCTTTTCCCTTCACTTGACAGCTCATATCCTAAAAATAGGACATTGAGGTGGGCAACTTTTGATTTTTTTAAATTAAATTTATAGCCCTCAGAGGCGAATCCCATAATAATGGTGTTCACCCTGGTCAAGTGCGTCGGTAAGTCATCGTCCGTCAGATAAATATCATCCACATAGGACAATGCTTCTTCATCCAAATTTTAGAGTAACTCTGTTACCCTTGCTGAAAACAACCCCGGGCTATTCTTATACCCTTGGGGGAGTCGGCAAAATTGCCGTTGTGACCCCAGCGCTGAGAATGCGGTCAGATACCTGCTTTCAGGCGCTATATTTTGGCAGAAAAATACATTTGAGATATCAAGTGTTGTTTTGTATTTTTGTTGCACAATGTTATTCATTAATGCGGCACTGTGTGCATTTTGAACTGCAAATGTCTTTGTGCAAGTGTTTAAATGTCTGTAATCTAAAACTAGACGATATGTGTTGTCAGGTTTGGCTACGGGGAACAAAGGATTGTTCACAGGTGAAGTGCAATTTTCTATCACCCCCTGATATTCAAGTTGATCTAGGATCTCCCTGACTTGTTTTTTAGCTTCCTGCTTTATAGGATATTGCCTTTGAGCATTTGGTGAAACTTTTAACGGGATCACGTGGTGAGTTGAATCCTCATCCCAACCAGCATGATTTTTGTACAATGCTGGAGCTAGGGCAACTGCCCACTCCTGCGCACATGCATATTTTAAATGTATGGGAACGAGGTCGTAAAATGCTGGAAAAATTACCTTTTCTCCCTTTGGGCACTCCATGACGAATGCTGGCGGCCAGTCTTGCTCTGCTAATAGGATGTCATATCCAGATGACAAATTTTCCAAAAATAGACCTTTAACTTTCCTGGGCTTGTCCCCCTCCATCCGGAGTGTTATCTCATGTAACTTATGTGGGACACTTACCCGAGTATCAGGTGTTTCCACCGTGATATACCCACTCAACTCCGCTGTCACCAGAAATTCCTTCAGGTTCTAGCGAGCTATCGTTACTTCTGCCGCGCTGTCTAGCATCATCAGAGCCCATTCCCCGTTCAGAAGCTGTGTCCTCAGAATTCTGGGCATGTCTGATCTTGAGACCTGCTACCTTCTTCTTTTTGAACTGAGGTTTTTGTTTTTGTTTATCTTCTTTTTTAGGTGCGTAGTCCGCAGCGCGTTGCGTTTCTCTGGACTTCGTACGCTCCTCTTGTCTGTGTTCTGACCGACCCTCCCTCTCAGAGTTTCTTGACGAACCCTGAAAGGAACGAGAGGAACGTGTATCAGTATCCTGATACCTGTCAGGTTTTTTTAATATTATCCCTAATCCTGAGGTTATACCTCCTTTCAGAGGGCTCCTGTTGAGGAGACCTAACCTCTGGATTGAGATCTGCTGTCTTTAGACTTTTGTTGTTTCTTATTTTCCCACTTCTTTTTAGAAGAAGTTGGTGTCTGCTTTGTAGTGTCCTTTTCAGGACTGCCCACTAGTTGTGGTTTTAATGCTTTCCCACCTAAACTGTCTCTGCCTAATTCTGCATATGCAGTTTCAATTATTTTTGGTAGTTCGTGTTGTTGATCTACTGGACCGAACTCCCTTAGGCGTTGGCGGATCGCCACTGAAGCTGCTTCCCCCTTAATGTTAGCTAGTATTGTGGCTGATACCTGATCGAAGTTGTTTAGTAACTTCATCCCTAAGTTTAGGGCAGGCTCTGCTCCGTACTCGTTTTGTATCTGTCTCAATACGTCTGGCACTACTGCTAAGGACGGGATACCATGTGTTCTGGTATATATGGTAGCAAAGACTGAACCCCAACAGGTGCAATCCTCTACTTGTGGTGTGATCTCCATGGGCAAGCAGATTGTTAGAATTCTGTGTTTATCATACGTGGTAGTATTCAGGAATACTGCCTCATGCTGAGTTATTTTCTGAGCTATCCAGAATGGTCTTTGTACGCATTTTGCGGGCATTTTGCCCATTACCGCGTGTAATGTTTGTGGAGTAATTTTATTTCCTGTACCCTGTGCTGGAGTACTATTTGCTGCACCTGGTGCAGGTTGGATTGTTAAAGTCCTCATGACGAATTGTGTCAGGTTTCTGTAGATTTTAATTAAATCTCTGTGTTGTACGAGTAATTCTGGCTGTGGCATTGTTCCAATGTCAGGGTGCGGTGTGTAAGTCGCTAGTATTGGCCATGTGACCCCGTCTCCTCCGAGCGGGCCTAATCTTACTCATTCTTGTACGTGGGGTAGGGCGCCATTAAACCAGTAATGATGCTCCTGGTAAGTGAGTGGAATCTCTATGTCCTCAAACGGGGCATATTCATGTGGTGAATCTCCTCTTAAATAGTAGTGAAATGTCTTTGTTATGGCATTTGCTGCTGGGAGTGTAACCCATGAATAAAATACCTCTGTTTTGTTTGATTTGTGTGCCTCAATCACGAAAACTACCATGCCCCCCTTGGCTGCTAAGCCATTTTCTAATAGTCTTATGGTGAATGTCCTTCTGAATTTTGGTGCAATCTGTATTGCATCTTCAGGATCTTCTCCTCCTTCTAAAAGGAAGAGGTCAACTCTCTGGTCCCCTGCTTCGGTATCAGGAATGTTTAGAGTAAGAAGTGTTCAAAGGGAACTAAGATGAGGTGTTATACACAATTTAGGAACTAAATGTCCTTCAAGCTTGATTAACCAACAGCCGATAAATAGGAAATCTCGCCTACTCAGCTGTGGCGGAGTTTGTGCCCACCCACTCCAGACGTCTCTGGGGTTTTGTGAGTAGGTTCTCTGAGAATAGCACAACTTAACTACTCAGATTCTACTGTTAAATAAGTACCCAACCAACGTTGGTGGTGCCATGTTGTGTAGTTCCTATAGTACCCCTGCAGGACCTGCGCGTATGGATAACATAAACCATGGGCTTGGTGTTTGACTGACTCTGTCCACCCCCACCGCATATGTTAGCCGGATTTGCATTAGCTAGCTCACAGTGCCACTAGAATCTCCTCTTATCGGGGAGAGATTAGTTTCTGGCAACCTTAGATCATGACAACCCAAATTCATCAGAATCGTGGAAACAATGTACTACCTTTCGCTCAGTCACTCGTGCTTACTTATTCGGTTTGTCTCAGAGAGTTACACAGAATAAACAGTCTGGGCGTTTCAATAAGTATTTATTGAACAGTTGTTATTCTAGTGTAAAATATATGTGCTGCAGTAACCAGCAGACAATAGCAGAGATATATTATCAGCAGTACGATAAAAGTGAAGGGATAGAACAATTCTACCATATTGCAATAATCATGAATACATACATGAATATAAAAAGCATTATGCAAGTGCGCGTACTCCTACGATGCCTAACTAGATGTACCTGAGTGTACCTAGCATATGTGTAGGTCTAAAGCCTAAGACCCAAGAATCCCTCTAGGATTTAGTCGAACCCCCATAACTGAATAGAGAGAGTGTGGGACCCCGTCCTGGTCTCGAGTTGGATACCCCGCAAGGGCTGTGTTAGACCACTGTCAGCTGGAGCGGCTGCATGCAGGAGCCTCAGCGTCTCTGGTCAGTGTGTCAGCATGGAAGTCTTGGTTCCCTCTATCTTACTGTGGCAAGATGTGGTGTATTTATACCCTAAAGTGTCTCGTCCCTCAGTATGGTTTGTATTGGTCTTTGTTGGACATGAGGAAGACGTCAGGGCTGAACTTTGTACATACATATTATACGGGAGATGCAGCTGGTGAATGCTCATGCATAATTTATGAGTACATTGTAGGCCTGTGTTCTGGAAAGACCTTGCAGTGTTCTAACCACAGACTAGATAACGTTCAGCCCTCAGAGCTCATTGTGTAAGGTAAGGAACTAATGTAGGTGAAAGATCATGCCTATATTAGGAGCCATGACCATAATAGGGCATGTACGAGTATGACCACAATAGGGCATATACGACTATGACCATAATAGGGCATATACGAGTATGACCATAATAGGGCATATACGAGTATTTCTACATTATGGCATATATGAACGGGTCTACATTAGGGCCTATATACGAAACATAACAGAATGAAAGAAAGAAAGTTAAAAGGACGGAGAAAAAAGACTGCTCTCTGGTAGAGGACCTGATGGAGAATATGAAAGAAGAGAGCAGAGACGACTGGACTACAAGGAACCTATCAGCACAGCATCAGCATTGTGGAAAACAGTGGAAGCTGAGAATGGACCGAAGGAGGAGCAAGAGGGACAGTAGGAGCTCATCTTGTGGAGGATGCATGGAGGAGCTGGCTAACATCCGCTTGGCAGGAATGCCTGGATCCATCCTGGGAGATCGACTTTTCCAGCCATGGTTCTAAAAACTCATGGGCCACTAAGTGAGTGGACTGGGGCGAGAGCAGTCTGTGGGGTTAAGAGTGCTAAAAGGAGTAAGAAAAATTTTAAATGTGGTGGCTAAGTGAATGAGGAATTCCTTGAGCACAGTGAAACACAGGGTGGAAGGTGCAAACCCAATTCAGAGGATAGGAATGGAAGGATTAAAGTCACCAGAATCAGGATAGTGATCTAATGAAAAAAATGAGTAGGTTGATTTTCCAAGTTATGGGAAAGTAATGAAGAGTTTCTGTTTCTTCTCAAGTGATTTGTAGATCTAAAATTGAGGTTTCATATGCAGGTTAGGAGATAGGGGAAATTAGGCAGTTTAAAAGAGAAAAGAAAACGGTCAATAACAAGAAACACAAAGGAAAAGGATTCCAGTAGAGAAGAAACAGAAATAAAGAAAGGAGGGAAAAAAGAAAAGGAGATGAGAATTCAAATAGATTAGCAATTTATCTAATTTTACTTTTTTTCGAGGGACACAAATTCCCAGGTTGAAAGCAAATTGGCTTAACACACCAGAGAAAGCCTCTGTGTAAGACGAGAAAATGAAGTATCAGAAGATATAAAAGAATTTGTTGAGCTGGAAAAACCTTTCAATTGCAACGACTTGGGAAATTGGGATTCCCATAAGTAGATTAATATTGGTAAAACTTTGTTCCACAGTTAGTGTGACCACCTATCCATTATTTACATAGACAGTCCATAAATCAGTCCTAGTGTCCGTTATTGATGTTTTAATGGATGGCATTTGTCCATAATTTTAGCATTCCTTCTGTCAGTTGAGATACCTCAGTTTAGGAGGGAGGGATTATCCTGTGCTGTGAGGCCGAAGGAGGGGCAGACAGCTAAGCAAGAAACAAGCCATCTTGCCAGGGTGTCTGTTGGCTAAAAGAAATGTAAATGATAGCAATTAGTTGATTTGCAAATGTAAAGGCTTCTTGGAAGCCGCTATAGACGTTAATTGATGGAGTCACTTGAAGCTCCCTGATGACAATCAATCAATCAGGGAATTGTAAGCGCACTACTCACCCGTGAGGGTCTCAAGGCGCTGGGGGAGGGGGTTTGCAGTTCCGTTCAGTCGAAGAGCCAGGTCTTGAGAGCCTTTCTGAAGGTGTTCAGGGAAGGGGAGCAACTGATGTTGATTTGGAGTTCGTTTCAGGTCTTGGCCGCGATGTAGGAGAAGGCTCTTCCCCCTGTTCTGGCTCTGTGGATGTGTGGGGTTTCGGCGAGGGCGAGGTTGGCAGATCGGAGGTTTCTTTTGGGTTCGTGGAAGGTGATTCTCTCATTGAAGTATTGGGGTCCGGTGTTGTGAAGGCATTTGTAGGCGTGGGTGAGTATATTGAAGGTGATTCTCTTCTCGACAGGGAGCCAGTGGAGATTCCGTAGGTGTTGGCTGATGTGCTCGTGTCGGGGGATGCCGAGGACGAGTCTGGCGGTGGTGTTCTGTATCGTCTCGAACTTGCGGAGTAGAGACTTGTTGATGCCGGCGTAGAGGGCGTTTCCGTAGTCCAGTCTGCTGGTTATGAGTGCGTGGGTGAGATTTAGCATCCCCTAGGGCCATTTTTTAAAGCAGGTGGTCACGATTGGTCGCGGTCAGAGGGTTGCTTCTTGAGTAGATTTGCTGCCGCTCATGTAGATTTTCTACAAAAGCAGCAGCAAAATCAACTCGAATGACTTCCTGCTCTTGCTCACCACATAGTGGCATTTGAACTGATTTTTCAGCACTTTAAGAGCTATTAGCAGTAATTGAAGCACAAGCAGTGCGACATGCAGCTCTGCAAACTTCTGCAAAATTTTATAGAGTGAAACCCTGCGAGTTCCGCCCACCCCTATTTTTTCATGTTCTTACATTTAGTTTGTTGTGCAATTTACATCTCAAGTATTTTGAAGATTGGGTATGTTCTTTAACATTTAGGGACATGCCAGATCACTAGTTTGGCCTTGTCTCGACTTCAGACATGGACAAAGTAGGCATTTGCTGAAGGCCAAAACTTCCAAGGGGGCCAGATCTTGTCCGCCCTCCATTAGCACCATCAATTAACTATGGCACAAGCCGAGTTGTCAGGGTGGGTGCTGCTTGTTCAACCACTTTACTGTGCCTCATCTCTTTCTGGCCTCTTTGCTGAGACTACTCTTAACCTCTTCGACGCGGCGCAAATTCCGCCGCGGTGCGGTGGAATTTGACGTGTGCGCAGTTTGGACAGGCCCCGGCCGTCCGACGCACACGAGCACCGTGACGTCGGACGACCGGGGGCCATCCGACGCATGGAAGAGGTTAATGTACTCAATATTTTCTGATACTGTGAAAGAGGGCCCATCTTGTCTAGTTTTAGGAATTGTCCCAACTAGTTCTTCTCTACTCTATTTGTCCGGTTCTTAGCAACAACCCTTTGCATCAGTGGATCTCCAGCTACCTCAACTTCATACTACACTTTAATTCACTTTGTCTGGTGGGTCAGGCTCCCACTTCTGAAATAAATACAGGATGCACCCTCTAATGCAGCAGTTGGGCCTACTTGGTGCTGTGAGACTGCAGACAAGCTGTTGGTACCTCAGACCCTGACATGATGGGTGACTGTTTCCTACACCATCTGCTCCGCTTTGTTTCTACACATGCAATTGTTGTACAGTCTAGTGTCATAGGCTGTTATGATACATCTGCCCCTTTCAGGCTTTTATGCTTTCTCACATCACATCATGAAAGTATTCTCTACACAACTTTGGCTAGTCAAGTGGCACATGCCATTACGCCCCTATTCAAAAAGAACAATTGATGGACAGAATGCAGAACAATATCATACACTCACCCCAGTACAAACATCTGGGCCTAAATCCATCGTTTTTTTGCTCACCATGCCATTCCAGTTTGGACCCAGCCATTTGCAAATCAGTCTTGACCCTGCACCCAATGGGAACAGTCCAGCCTGAACTGTCAGGCCAGGTCCTCCATGGACTGGAAACAAGCATCCTAGGACGGGTTTTGGGGTTTCACCTTTCATCAGCGAGGATAGCTTGACTCCAGTGGCATGGAGAGCACAGGACCCACGTCTGGGCATACACGTCCCAATCCGGGTGACACATGCAAAAAGAACAATTGATGGACAGAATGCAGAACAATGTCATACACTCACCCAACTACAGAGATCTAGGCCTAAATCCATGTTTTTTTGCTCACCATGCCATTTCTGTTTGGACCCAGCTATATGCAAATCAGTCTTGACCCTGCACCCAATGGGAACAGTCCAGCCTGAACTGCCAGGCTAGGTCCTCCCTGGACTGGAAACAAGCATCCTAGGACCGGTTTCGGGGTTTCACCCTCATCAGCTAGGATAGCTTGACTCCAGTGGCATGGAGAGCACAGGACCCACCTCTGAGCATACCCGGCCCACTCGGGTAACAAATGCAAAAAGATCAATTGATGGACAGAATGCAGAACAATGTCATACATTCACCCCAGTACAGAGATCTGGGCCTAAATCCATCATTTTTTAGCTCAACATGCCATTTCAGTTTGGACCCAGCCATATGCAAATCAGTCTTTTCCCTGCATCCAATGGGAACAGTCCAGCCGAACTGCCAGGACATGACCTCTGTGGACTGGAAACAAACATCCTAGGACCGATTTTGGGGTTTCACCCCTCATCAGCCAGGATAGCTTGACTCCAGTGGCATGGACAGCAGGGGACCCACGTCTGGGCATACCCATCCCACTCGGGATGACAAATGCAAAAAGAACAATTGATGGACAGAATGCAGAACAATGTCATACATTCACCCCAGTACAGAGATCTGGGCCTAAATCCATTGTTTTTTGCTTTCCATGCCATTCCAGTTTGGACCCAGCCATATGCAAATCAGTCTTGACCCTGCACCCAATGGGAACAGTCCAGCCTGAACTGTCAGGCCAGGTCCTCCCTGGACTGGAAACAAGCATCCTAGGACTGGTTTTTTAGGTTGCAGCCATCATCAGCCAGGTTTGCTGGAAACTTTATGGACATAATGCAGAACTATGTCATACATTCACCCCAGTAAAGAGATCTGGGCCTAAATCCATCGTTTATTTGCTCACCATGCCACTCCAGTTTAGACCCAGCCATATGCAAATCAGTCTTTTCCCTGCACCCAATGGGAACAGTCCAGCCCGAACTGCCAGGCTCCCTGGACTGGAAACAAGCATCCTAGGACCGGTTTGGGGGTTTCACCCCTCATCAGCCAGGATAGCTTGACTCCAGTGGCATGGACAGCAGGAAACCTACGTCTGGGCATACCCATCCCACTCAGGGTGACAAATGCAAAAAGAACAATTGATGGACAGAATACAGAACAATGTCATTTATTCACCACAGTACAGAGATCTGGGCCTAAATCCATCGTTTTTTTGCTTACCATGCCATTCCAGTTTGGACCCAGCCATATGCAAATCAGTCTTGACCCTGCACCCAATGGGAGCAGTCCAGCCCGAACTGCCAGGCCAGGTCCTCCCTGGACTGGAAGCAAGCATCCTAGGACCGGTGTCGGGGTTTCAGCCCTCATCAGCCAGGATAGCTTGACTCCAGTGGCATGGAGAGCACTGTACCCATGTCTGGGCATACCCGTCCCTCTCGGGGTGACAAATGCAAAAAGAACAATTGATGGACAGAATGCAGAACAATGTCATACATTCACCACAGTACAGAGATCTGGGCCTAAATCCATCGTTTTTTTGCTCACCATGCCATTCCACTTTGGACCCAGCCATATGCAAATCAGTCTTGATCCTGCACCCAATGGGAACAGTCCAGCCCGAACTGCCAGGCCAGGTCCTCAATGGACTGGAAACAAGCATACTAGGGCCGATTTTGGGGTTTCACCCCTCATCAGCCAGGATAGCTTGACTCCAGTGGCATGGAGAGCACGGGACCCACGTCTGGGCATACCCATCCCACTCGGGTGACAAATGGAAAAAGAACAATTGATGGACAGAATGCAGAACAATGTCATACATTCACCCCAGTACAGAGATCTGGGCCTAAATCCATCATTTTTTTGCTCACCATGCCATTCCAGTTTGGACCCAGCCATATTCTAATCAGTCTTTTCCCTGCACCCAATGGGAACAGTCCAGCCCGAACTGCCAGGACAGGTCCTCCCTGGACTGGAAACAAGCATCCTAGGACCGGTTTCGGGGTCTCACCCCTCATCAGCCAGGATAGCTTGACTCCAGTGGCATGGAGAGCACGGGACCCACGTCTGGGCATACCCATTCCACTCGGGAGGACAAATGCAAAAAGAACAATTGACGGACAGAATGCAGGACAATGTCATACATTCACCCCAGTTCAGAGATCTTGGCCTAAATCCATCGTTTTTTTTGCTCACCATGCCATTCCAGTTTGGACCCAGCCATATGCAAATCAGTCTTTTCCTTCCACCCAATGGGAACAGTCCAGCCTGAACTGTCAGGCCAGGTCCTCCATGGACTGGAAACAAGCATCCTAGGATGGGTTTTGGGGTTTCACCTTTCATCAGCGAGGATAGCTTGACTCCAGTGGCATGGAGAGCACAGGACCCACGTCTGGGCATACACGTCCCAATCCGGGTGACAAATGCAAACAGAACAATTGATGGACAGAATGCAGAACAATGTCATACACTCACCCGACTACAGAGGTCTAGGCCTAAATCCATGTTTTTTTTGCTCACCATGCCATTTCAGTTTGGACCCAGCTATATGCAAATCAGTCTTGACCCTGCACCCAATGGGAACAGTCCAGCCTGAACTGCCAGGCTAGGTCCTCCCTGGACTGGAAACAAGCATCCTAGGACTGGTTTCGGGGTTTCACCCCTCATCAGCTAGGATAGCTTGACTCCAGTGGCATGGAGAGCACAGGACCCACCTCTGAGCATACCCGGCCCACTCGGGGTAACAAATGCAAAAAGATCAATTGATGGACAGAATGCAGAACAATGTCATACATTCACCCCAGTACAGAGATCTGGGCCTAAATCCATTGTTTTTTTGCTTTCCATGCCATTCCAGTTTGGACCCAGCCATATGCAAATCAGTCTTGACCCTGTACCCAATGGGAACAGTCCAGCCCGAACTGTCAGGCCAGGTCCTCCCTGGACTGGAATCAAACATCCTAGGACCGATTTTGGGGTTTCACCCCTCATCAGCCAGGATAGCTTGACTCCAGTGGCATGGACAGCAGGGGACCCACGTCTGGGCATACCCATCCCACTCGGGATGACAAATGCAAAAGAACAATTGATGGACAGAATGCAGAACAATGTCATACATTCACCCCAGTACAGAGATCTGGGCCTAAATCCATTGTTTTTTGCTTTCCATGCCATTCCAGTTTGGACCCAGCCATATGCAAATCAGTCTTGACCCTGCACCCAATGGGAACAGTCCAGCCCGAACTGTCAGGCCAGGTCCTCCCTGGACTGGAAACAAGCATCCTAGGACTGGTTTTAGGTTGCAGCCATCATCAGCCAGGATTGCTGGAAACTTTATGGACATAATGCAGAACTATGTCATACATTCACCCCAGTACAGAGATCTGGGCCTAAATCCATTGTTTATTTGCTCACCATGCCACTCCAGTTTAGACCCAGCCATATGCAAATCAGTCTTTTCGCTGCACCCAATGGGAACAGTTCAGCCCGAACTGCCAGGCTCCCTGGACTGGAAACAAGCATCCTAGGACCGGTTTGGGGCTTTCACCCTCATCAGCCAGGATAGCTTGACTCCAGTGGCATGGACAGCAGGGGACCTACGTCTGGGCATACCCATCCCACTCAGGGTGACAAATGCAAAAAGAACAATTGATGGACAGAATGCAGAACAATGTCATTTATTCACCACAGTACAGAGATCTGGGCCTAAATCCATTGTTTTTTTGCTTACCATGCCATTCCAGTTTGGACCCAGCCATATGCAAATCAGTCTTGACCCTGCACCCAATGGGAGCAGTCCAGCCCGAACTGCCAGGCCAGGTCCTCCCTGGACTGGAAACAAGCATCCTAGTACCGGTGTCGGGGTTTCAGCCCTCATCAGCCAGGATAGCTTGACTCCAGTGGCATGGAGAGCACTGTACCCATGTCTGGGCATACCCGTCCCTCTCGGGGTGACAAATGCAAAAAGAACAATTGATGGACAGAATGCAGAACAATGTCATACATTCACCACAGTACAGAGATCTGGGCCTAAATCCATCGTTTTTTTGCTCACCATGCCATTCCAGTTTGGACCCAGCCATATGCAAATCAGTCTTGATCCTGCACCCAATGGGAACAGTCCAGCCCGAAATGCCAGGCCAGGTCCTCAATGGACTGGAAACAAGCATCCTAGGGCCGATTTTGGGGTTTCACCCCTCATCAGCCAGGATAGCTTGACTCCAGTGGCATGGAGAGCACAGGACCCACGACTGGGCATACACGTCCCAATCCGGGTGACACATGCAAAAAGAACAATTGATGGACAGAATGCAGAACAATGTCATACACTCACCCAACTACAGAGATCTAGGCCTAAATCCATGTTTTTTTTGCTCACCATGCCATTTCTGTTTGGACCCAGCTATATGCAAATCAGTCTTGACCCTGCACCCAATGGGAACAGTCCAGCCTGAACTGCCAGGCTAGGTCCTCCCTGGACTGGAAACAAGCATCCTAGGACCGGTTTCGGGCTTTCACCCCTCATCAGCTAGGATAGCTTGACTCCAGTGGCATGGAGAGCACAGGACCCACCTCTGAGCATACCCGGCCCACTCGGGTAACAAATGCAAAAAGATCAATTGATGGACAGAATGCAGAACAATGTCATACATTCACCCCAGTACAGAGATCTGGGCCTAAATCCATCATTTTTTAGCTCAACATGCCATTTCAGTTTGGACCCAGCCATATGCAAATCAGTCTTTTCCCTGCATCCAATGGGAACAGTCCAGCCGAACTGCCAGGACATGACCTCTGTGGACTGGAAACAAACATCCTAGGACCGATTTTGGGGTTTCACCCTCATCAGCCAGGATAGCTTGACTCCAGTGGCATGGACAGCAGGGGACCCACGTCTGGGCATACCCATCCCACTCGGGATGACAAATGCAAAAAGAACAATTGATGGACAGAATGCAGAACAATGTCATACATTCACCCCAGTACAGAGATCTGGGCCTAAATCCATTGTTTTTTTGCTTTCCATGCCATTCCAGTTTGGACCCAGCCATATGCAAATCAGTCTTGACCCTGCACCCAATGGGAACAGTCCAGCCTGAACTGTCAGGCCAGGTCCTCCCTGGACTGGAAACAAGCATCCTAGGACTGGTTTTTTAGGTTGCAGCCATCATCAGCCAGGTTTGCTGGAAACTTTATGGACATAATGCAGAACTATGTCATACATTCACCCCAGTAAAGAGATCTGGGCCTAAATCCATCGTTTATTTGCTCACAATGCCACTCCAGTTTAGACCCAGCCATATGCAAATCAGTCTTTTCCCTGCACCCAATGGGAACAGTCCAGCCCGAACTGCCAGGCTCCCTGGACTGGAAACAAGCATCCTAGGACCGGTTTGGGGTTTCACCCCTCATCAGCCAGGATAGCTTGACTCCAGTGGCATGGACAGCAGGAAACCTACGTCTGGGCATACCCATCCCACTCAGGGTGACAAATGCAAAAAGAACAATTGATGGACAGAATACAGAACAATGTCATTTATTCACCACAGTACAGAGATCTGGGCCTAAATCCATCGTTTTTGCTTACCATGCCATTCCAGTTTGGACCCAGCCATATGCAAATCAGTCTTGACCCTGCACCCAATGGGAGCAGTCCAGCCCGAACTGCCAGGCCAGGTCCTCCCTGGACTGGAAGCAAGCATCCTAGGACCGGTGTCAGGGTTTCAGCCCTCATCAGCCAGGATAGCTTGACTCCAGTGGCATGGAGAGCACTGTACCCATGTCTGGGCATACCCGTCCCTCTCGGGGTGACAAATGCAAAAAGAACAATTGATGGACAGAATGCAGAACAATGTCATACATTCACCACAGTACAGAGATCTGGGCCTAAATCCATCGTTTTTTTGCTCACCATGCCATTCCACTTTGGACCCAGCCATATGCAAATCAGTCTTGATCCTGCACCCAATGGGAACAGTCCAGCCCGAACTGCCAGGCCAGGTCCTCAATGGACTGGAAACAAGCATACTAGGGCCGATTTTGGGGTTTCACCCTCATCAGCCAGGATAGCTTGACTCCAGTGGCATGGAGAGCACGGGACCCACGTCTGGGCATACCCATCCCACTCGGGTGACAAATGGAAAAGAACAATTGATGGACAGAATGCAGAACAATGTCATACATTCACCCCAGTACAGAGATCTGGGCCTAAATCCATCATTTTTTGCTCACCATGCCATTCCAGTTTGGACCCAGCCATATTCTAATCAGTCTTTTCCCTGCACCCAATGGGAACAGTCCAGCCCGAACTGCCAGGACAGGTCCTCCCTGGACTGGAAACAAGCATCCTAGGACCGGTTTCGGGGTCTCACCCTCATCAGCCAGGATAGCTTGACTCCAGTGGCATGGAGAGCACGGGACCCACGTCTGGGCATACCCATTCCACTCGGGAGGACAAATGCAAAAGAACAATTGACGGACAGAATGCAGGACAATGTCATACATTCACCCCAGTTCAGAGATCTTGGCCTAAATCCATCGTTTTTTTTGCTCACCATGCCATTCCAGTTTGGACCCAGCCATATGCAAATCAGTCTTTTCCTTCCACCCAATGGGAACAGTCCAGCCTGAACTGTCAGGCCAGGTCCTCCATGGACTGGAAACAAGCATCCTAGGATGGGTTTTGGGGTTTCACCTTTCATCAGCGAGGATAGCTTGACTCCAGTGGCATGGAGAGCACAGGACCCACGTCTGGGCATACACGTCCCAATCCGGGTGACAAATGCAAAAAGAACAATTGATGGACAGAATGCAGAACAATGTCATACACTCACCCGACTACAGAGGTCTAGGCCTAAATCCATGTTTTTTTTGCTCACCATGCCATTTCAGTTTGGACCCAGCTATATGCAAATCAGTCTTGACCCTGCACCCAATGGGAACAGTCCAGCCTGAACTGCCAGGCTAGGTCCTCCCTGGACTGGAAACAAGCATCCTAGGACCGGTTTCGGGGTTTCACCCCTCATCAGCTAGGATAGCTTGACTCCAGTGGCATGGAGAGCACAGGACCCACCTCTGAGCATACCCGGCCCACTCGGGGTAACAAATGCAAAAAGATCAATTGATGGACAGAATGCAGAACAATGTCATACATTCACCCCAGTACAGAGATCTGGGCCTAAATCCATTGTTTTTTTGCTTTCCATGCCATTCCAGTTTGGACCCAGCCATATGCAAATCAGTCTTGACCCTGCACCCAATGGGAACAGTCCAGCCCGAACTGTCAGGCCAGGTCCTCCCTGGACTGGAATCAAACATCCTAGGACCGATTTTGGGGTTTCACCCCTCATCAGCCAGGATAGCTTGACTCCAGTGGCATGGACAGCAGGGGACCCACGTCTGGGCATACCCATCCCACTCGGGATGACAAATGCAAAAAGAACAATTGATGGACAGAATGCAGAACAATGTCATACATTCACCCCAGTACAGAGATCTGGGCCTAAATCCATTGTTTTTTTGCTTTCCATGCCATTCCAGTTTGGACCCAGCCATATGCAAATCAGTCTTGACCCTGCACCCAATGGGAACAGTCCAGCCCGAACTGTCAGGCCAGGTCCTCCCTGGACTGGAAACAAGCATCCTAGGACTGGTTTTTTAGGTTGCAGCCATCATCAGCCAGGATTGCTGGAAACTTTATGGACATAATGCAGAACTATGTCATACCTTCACCCCAGTACAGAGATCTGGGCCTAAATCCATTGTTTATTTGCTCACCATGCCACTCCAGTTTAGACCCAGCCATATGCAAATCAGTCTTTTCGCTGCACCCAATGGGAACAGTTCAGCCCGAACTGCCAGGCTCCCTGGACTGGAAACAAGCATCCTAGGACCGGTTTGGGGCTTTCACCCCTCATCAGCCAGGATAGCTTGACTCCAGTGGCATGGACAGCAGGGGACCTACGTCTGGGCATACCCATCCCACTCAGGGTGACAAATGCAAAAGAACAATTGATGGACAGAATGCAGAACAATGTCATTTATTCACCACAGTACAGAGATCTGGGCCTAAATCCATTGTTTTTGCTTACCATGCCATTCCAGTTTGGACCCAGCCATATGCAAATCAGTCTTGACCCTGCACCCAATGGGAGCAGTCCAGCCCGAACTGCCAGGCCAGGTCCTCCCTGGACTGGAAACAAGCATCCTAGTACCGGTGTCGGGGTTTCAGCCCTCATCAGCCAGGATAGCTTGACTCCAGTGGCATGGAGAGCACTGTACCCATGTCTGGGCATACCCGTCCCTCTCGGGGTGACAAATGCAAAAAGAACAATTGATGGACAGAATGCAGAACAATGTCATACATTCACCACAGTACAGAGATCTGGGCCTAAATCCATCGTTTTTTTGCTCACCATGCCATTCCAGTTTGGACCCAGCCATATGCAAATCAGCCTTGATCCTGCACCCAATGGGAACAGTCCAGCCCGAACTGCCAGGCCAGGTCCTCAATGGACTGGAAACAAGCATCCTAGGGCCGATTTTGGGGTTTCACCCCTCATCAGCCAGGATAGCTTGACTCCAGTGGCATGGACAGCAGGGGACCCACGTCTGGGCATACCCATCCCACTCGGGGTGACAAATGCAAAAAGAACACTTTAATGGATAGAATGCAGAACAATGTTATACATTCACCCCAGTACAGAGATCTTGGCCTAAATCCATCGTTTTTACTCACCATGCCATTCCAGTTTGGACCCAGCCATATGCAAATCAGTCTTGACCCTGCACCCAATGGGAACAGTCCAGCCCGAACTGCCAGGCCAGGTCCTCCCTGGACTGGAAACAAGCATCCTAGGACCGGTTTCGGGTTTCACCCTCATCAGCCAGGATAGCTTGACTCCAGTGGCATGGAGAGCACAGGACCCACGTCTGGGCATACACGTCCCAATCCGGGTGACAAATGCAAAAAGAACAATTGATGGACAGAATGCAGAACAATGTCATACACTCACCCGACTACAGAGATCTAGGCCTAAATCCATGTTTTTTTGCTCACCATGCCATTTCAGTTTGGACCCAGCTATATGCAAATCAGTCTTGACCCTGCACCCAATGGGAACAGTCCAGCCTGAACTGCCAGGCTAGGTCCTCCCTGGACTGGAAACAAGCATCCTAGGACCGGTTTCGGGTTTCACCCTCATCAGCTAGGATAGCTTGACTCCAGTGGCATTGAGAGCACAGGACCCACCTCTGAGCATACCCGGCCCACTCGGGGTAACAAATGCAAAAAGATCAATTGATGGACAGAATGCAGAACAATGTCATACATTCACCCCAGTACAGAGATCTGGGCCTAAATCCATCGTTTTTTAGCTCAACATGCCATTTCAGTTTGGACCCAGCCATATGCAAATCAGTCTTTTCCCTGCATCCAATGGGAACAGTCCAGCCGAACTGCCAGGCCATGACCTCTGTGGACTGGAAACAAACATCCTAGGACCGATTTTGGGGTTTCAGCCCTCATCAGCCAGGATAGCTTGACTCCAGTGGCATGGACAGCAGGGGACCCACGTCTGGGCATACCCATCCCACTCGGGATGACAAATGCAAAAAGAACAATTGATGGACAGAATGAAG
Organism: Calotriton arnoldi; assembly: GCA_963921515.1. Lineage (NCBI taxonomy): Eukaryota > Metazoa > Chordata > Amphibia > Caudata > Salamandridae > Calotriton > Calotriton arnoldi. The sequence continues at coordinate 703,029 of CAWUFW010006098.1, read as the reverse complement.
AACAATGTCATACATTCACCCCAGTACAGAGATCTGGGCCTAAATCCATTGTTTTTTTGCTTTCCATGCCATTCCAGTTTGGACCCAGCCATATGCAAATCAGTCTTGACCCTGCACCCAATGGGAACAGTCCAGCCCGAACTGTCAGGCCAGGTCCTCCGTGGACTGGAAACAAGCATCCTAGGACTGGTTTTTAGGTTGCAGCCATCATCAGCCAGGATTGCTGGAAACTTTATGGACATAATGCAGAACTATGTCATACATTCACCCCAGTACAGAGATCTGGGCCTAAATCCATCGTTTATTTGCTCACCATGCCACTCCAGTTTAGACCCAGCCATATGCAAATCAGTCTTTTCCCTGCACCCAATGGGAACAGTCCAGCCCGAACTGCCAGGCTCCCTGGACTGGAAACAAGCATCCTAGGACCGGTTTGGGGTTTCACCTTTCATCAGCGAGGATAGCTTGACTCCAGTGGCATGGAGAGCACAGGACCCACGTCTGGGCATACACGTCCCAATCCGGGTGACAAATGCAAAAAGAACAATTGATGGACAGAATACAGAACAATGTCATACACTCACCCGACTACAGAGATCTAGGCCTAAATAAATGTTTTTTTTGCTCACCATGCCATTTCAGTTTGGACCCAGCTATATGCAAATCAGTCTTGATCCTGCACCCAATGGGAACAGTCCAGCCCGAACTGCCAGGCCAGGTCCTCAATGGACTGGAAACAAGCATCCTAGGGCCGATTTTGGGGTTTCACCCCTCATCAGCCAGGATAGCTTGACTCCAGTGGCATGGAGAGCACGGGAGCCACGTCTGGGCATACCCATCCCACTCGGGGTGACAAATGCAAAAAGAACACTTGATGGATAGAATGCAGAACAATGTTATACATTCACCCCAGTACAGAGATCTTGGCCTAAATCCATCGTTTTTTTACTCACCATGCCATTCCAGTTTGGACCCAGCCATATGCAAATCAGTCTTGACCCTGCACCCAATGGGAACAGTCCAGCCCGAACTGCCAGGCCAGGTCCTCCCTGGACTGGAAACAAGCATCCTAGGACCGGTTTCGGGGTTTCACCACTCATCAGCCAGGATAGCTTGACTCCAGTGGCATGGAGAGCACAGGACCCACGTCTGGGCATACACGTCCCAATCCGGGTGACAAATGCAAAAAGAACAATTGATGGACAGAATGCAGAACAATGTCATACACTCACCCGACTACAGAGATCTAGGCCTAAATCCATGTTTTTTTTGCTCACCATGCCATTTCAGTTTGGACCCAGCTATATGCAAATCAGTCTTGACCCTGCACCCAATGGGAACAGTCCAGCCTGAACTGCCAGGCTAGGTCCTCCCTGGACTGGAAACAAGCATCCTAGGACCGGTTTCGGGGTTTCACCCCTCATCAGCTAGGATAGCTTGACTCCAGTGGCATTGAGAGCACAGGACCCACCTCTGAGCATACCCGGCCTCGCGGGGTAACAAATGCAAAAAGATCAATTGATGGACAGAATGCAGAACAATGTCATACATTCACCCCAGTACAGAGATCTGGGCCTAAATCCATCGTTTTTTAGCTCAACATGCCATTTCAGTTTGGACCCAGCCATATGCAAATCAGTCTTTTCCCTGCATCCAATGGGAACAGTCCAGCCGAACTGCCAGGCCATGACCTCTGTGGACTGGAAACAAACATCCTAGGACCGATTTTGGGGTTTCACCCCTCATCAGCCAGGATAGCTTGACTCCAGTGGCATGGACAGCAGGGGACCCACGTCTGGGCATACCCATCCCACTCGGGATGACAAATGCAAAAAGAACAATTGATGGACAGAATGCAGAACAATGTCATACATTCACCCCAGTACAGAGATCTGGGCCTAAATCCATTGTTTTTTTGCTTTCCATGCCATTCCAGTTTGGACCCAGCCATATGCAAATCAGTCTTGACCCTGCACCCAATGGGAACAGTCCAGCCCGAACTGTCAGGCCAGGTCCTCCCTGGACTGGAAACAAGCATCCTAGGACTGGTTTTTAGGTTGCAGCCATCATCAGCCAGGATTGCTGGAAACTTTATGGACATAATGCAGAACTATGTCATACATTCACCCCAGTACAGAGATCTGGGCCTAAATCCATCGTTTATTTGCTCACCATGCCACTCCAGTTTAGACCCAGCCATATGCAAATCAGTCTTTTCCCTGCACCCAATGGGAACAGTCCAGCCCGAACTGCCAGGCTCCCTGGACTGGAAACAAGCATCCTAGGACCGGTTTGGGGTTTCACCTTTCATCAGCGAGGATAGCTTGACTCCAGTGGCATGGAGAGCACAGGACCCACGTCTGGGCATACACGTCCCAATCCGGGTGACAAATGCAAAAAGAACAATTGATGGACAGAATACAGAACAATGTCATACACTCACCCGACTACAGAGATCTAGGCCTAAATAAATGTTTTTTTTGCTCACCATGCCATTTCAGTTTGGACCCAGCTATATGCAAATCAGTCTTGACCCTGCACCCAATGGGAACAGTCCAGCCTGAACTGCCAGGCTAGGTCCTCCCTGGACTGGAAACAAGCATCCTAGGACCGGTTTCGGGGTTTCACCCCTCATCAGCTAGGATAGCTTGACTCCAGTGGCATGGAGAGCACAGGACCCACCTCTGAGCATACCCGGCCCACTCGGGGTAACAAATGCAAAAAGATCAATTGATGGACAGAATGCAGAACAATGTCATACATTCACCCCAGTACAGAGATCTGGGCCTAAATCCATCGTTTTTTAGCTCAACATGCCATTTCAGTTTGGACCCAGCCATATGCAAATCAGTCTTTTCCCTGCATCCAATGGGAACAGTCCAGCCGAACTGCCAGGCCATGACCTCTGTGGACTGGAAACAAACATCCTAGGACCGATTTTGGGGTTTCACCCCTCATCGGCCAGGATAGCTTGACTCCAGTGGCATGGACAGCAGGGGACCCACGTCTGGGCATACCCATCCCACTCGGGATGACAAATGCAAAAAGAACAATTGATGGACAGAATGCAGAACAATGTCATACATTCACCCCAGTACAGAGATCTGGGCCTAAATCCATTGTTTTTTTGCTTTCCATGCCATGCCAGTTTGGACCCAGCCATATGCAAATCAGTCTTGACCCTGCACCCAATGGGAACAGACCAGCCCGAACTGTCAGGCCAGGTCCTCCCTGGACTGGAAACAAGCATCCTAGGACTGGTTTTTAGGTTGCAGCCATCATCAGCCAGGATTGCTGGAAACTTTATGGACATAATGCAGAACTATGTCATACATTCACCCCAGTACAGAGATCTGGGCCTAAATCCATCGTTTTTTTGCTCACCATGCCACTCCAGTTTAGACACAGCCATATGCAAATCAGTCTTTTCCCTGCACCCAATGGGAACAGTCCAGCCCGAACTGCCAGGCTCCCTGGACTGGAAACAAGCATCCTAGGACCGTTTTTGGGGTTTCACCCCTCATCAGCCAGGATAGCTTGACTCCAGTGGCATGGACAGCAGGGGACCTACGTCTGGGCATACCCATCCCACTCAGGGTGACAAATGCAAAAAGAACAATTGATGGACAGAATGCAGAACAATGTCATTTATTCACCACAGTACAGAGATCTGGGCCTAAATCCATTGTTTTTGCTTACCATGCCATTCCAGTTTGGACCCAGCCATATGCAAATCAGTCTTGACCCTGCACCCAATGGGAGCAGTCCAGCCCGAACTGCCAGGCCAGGTCCTCCTGGACTGGAAACAAGCATCCTAGGACCGGTGTCGGGGTTTCAGCCCTCATCAGCCAGGATAGCTTGACTCCAGTGGCATGGAGAGCACTGTACCCATGTCTGGGCATACCCGTCCCTCTCGGGGTGACAAATGCAAAAAGAACAATTGATGGACAGAATGCAGAACAATGTCATACATTCACCACAGTACAGAGATCTGGGCCTAAATCCATCGTTTTTTGCTCACCATGCCATTCCAGTTTGGACCCAGCCATATGCAAATCAGTCTTGATCCTGCACCCAATGGGAACAGTCCAGCCCGAACTGCCAGGCCAGGTCCTCAATGGACTGGAAACAAGCATCCTAGGGCCGATTTTGGGGTTTCACCCCATATCAGCCAGGATAGCTTGACTCCAGTGGCATGGAGAGCACGGGACCCACGTCTGGGTATACCCATCCCACTCGGGGTGACAAATGCAAAAGAACACTTGATGGATAGAATGCAGAACAATGTTATACATTCACCCCAGTACAGAGATCTGGGCCTAAATCCATCGTTTTTTACTCACCATGCCATTCCAGGTTGGACCCAGCCATATGCAAATCAGTCTTGACCCTGCACCCAATGGGAACAGTCCAGCCCGAACTGCCAGGCCAGGTCCTCCCTGGACTGGAAACAAGCATCCTATGACCGGTTTCGGGGTTTCACCCCTCATCAGCCAGGATAGCTTGACTCCAGTGGCATGGAGAGCACGGGAACCGTGTCTGGGCATACCTGTCCCTCTCGGGTGACAAATGCAAAAAGAACAATTGATGGACAGAATGCAGAACAATGTCATTTATTCACCACAGTACAGAGATCTGGGCCTAAATCCATTGTTTTTTTGCTTACAATGCCATTCCAGTTTGGACCCAGCCATATGCAAATCAGTCTTGACCCTGCACCCAATCGGAGCAGTCCAGCCCGAACTGCCAGGCCAGGTCCTCCCTGGACTGGAAACAAGCATCCTAGGACCGGTGTCGGGGTTTCAGCCCTCATCAGCCAGGATAACTTGACTCCAGTGGCATGGAGAGCACTGTACCCACGTCTGGGCATACCCGTCCCTCTCGGGGTGACAAATGCAAAAAGAACAATTGATGGACAGAATGCAGAACAATGTCATACATTCACCACAGTACAGAGATCTGGGCCTAAATCCATCGTTTTTTGCTCACCATGCCATTCCAGTTTGGACCCAGCCATATGCAAATCAGTCTTGATCCTGCACCCAATGGGAACAGTCCAGCCCGAACTGCCAGGCCAGGTCCTCAATGGACTGGAAACAAGCATCCTAGGGCCGATTTTGGGGTTTCACCCCATATCAGCCAGGATAGCTTGACTCCAGTGGCATGGAGAGCACGGGACCCACGTCTGGGTATACCCATCCCACTCGGGGTGACAAATGCAAAAAGAACACTTGATGGATAGAATGCAGAACAATGTTATACATTCACCCCAGTACAGAGATCTGGGCCTAAATCCATCGTTTTTTTATTCACCATGCCATTCCAGGTTGGACCCAGCCATATTCTAATCAGTCTTTTCCCTGCACCCAATGGGAACAGTCCAGCCCGAACTGCCAGGACAGGTCCTCCCTGGACTGGAAACAAGCATCCTAGGACCGGTTTCGGGGTCTCACCCCTCATCAGCCAGGATAGCTTGACTCCAGTGGCATGGAGAGAACGGGACCCACGTCTGGGCATACCCATTCCACTCGGGAGGACAAATGCAAAAAGAACAATTGACGGACAGAATGCAGAACAATGTCATACATTCACCCCAGTACAGAGATCTGGGCCTAAATCCATCATTTTTTTGCTCACCATGCCATTCCAGTTTGGACCCAGCCATATGCAAATCAGTCTTTTCCCTGCACCCAATGGGAACAGTCAGCCCAATCTGCCAGACCAGGTCCTCCCTTGAATGGAAACAAGCATCCTAGGACCGGTTTCGGGGTTTCGCCCCTCATCAGTCAGGATAGCTTGACGCCCCTACATACAGCTCTGAAGTTGTATTTGTGACTGCCTCATGGTGGGTGTATGTTGGGTGTCTGCTGCACCAACTATGAAATATACAGCAGTGCTGCCATCGCAGGATTAAAAAACAGCTAGACTGACAATCCTGTTGTCTGACCCTGTTCAGAGGTCCACAGAGGCAGACAGGAGCAACTAGGCCTCTGTCATGGTGGTTGAGATCATTTGGAACTGATGTGCCAGGCCCATTCTACTATAGTTCTGCAAACTTGGCGAAGTACAAATCTTATGCACTTGACACTCAAAGTAGCAATGGGGAGCAGTCACAGAACTTTCAGAGAGTCATCTCGACAATCTGCTAACAGCATAAAGATGATGTCTAGCTGAGGGTTTATCTTTAGAAGAAAAAGTACTTTAATCACACAATTGTAGTAAATACTAAACACTACTCTACCTGTGTGACACAGCATGCTATCTTCTGAGGCACTCCCTCCCTGCCGCCCCAATGTTCTTCCTGGTTCTGGGTTTCCCCTTGTAGAGTAATCAGGAGTAGCATGAATCAGGTTCTATGATTTGGTACTACAGACCCAATTTGCTTAGTCTTGCATGATCTACTGTGCTCAGTGATAGGCTTAGGCCTCTTCATACGTGCTTAGATAAGTGTGATGCCAGGGCAAAAACTGTAAGGCAGGATACCAGATATACATTCAGTTGGGCAGTTCGTACAGGAGAACACACGTGTATCATGCAAGGAAAATATCCACCTCAACAAAATATCTTGGTTGCCACTAAAACGTCAGAGTGGATAATAATGCATTTCAGACTTGCCACTTACTGCTTTAAGTTATTAATAGAAAACTCAGCCCCACTGGATTTGCTGCTGTGAAGAGAATAAAAAGCTGAGTTGACCATGCCGGGATGTGCTCCTTTTCTTTGCAAGTTATGTTGTTATCTAGATAAGCACTATCTCTTGATAGAAAGGTCACTGGCCACCGCACAACATAAGCCCCACTGCTGACCCCCATATACCATAGTACTACCACTCCGTCAGAATATCACAGGCCACTGTGGGACATCATGGAGAAAAATCTCCAAAGTTTTGCTTGTGTTTGCTGTAACACTTTTCGCCCTAAGTGGGTTGGGTATGCCCAGACGTGGGTCCCTTGCTCACTATGCCACTGGATTCAAGCTAGCCTGGTTGAAGAAGGGTGACATACCCTGAAACCGGTCCCAGGATGCTTGTTTCCGGTCCAGGGAGGACCTGGCTTGGCAGTTCGGTCTGGACTGTTCCCATGAGGCACAGGGTCAAGACTGATTTGCATATGGCTGGGTCCAAACTGGGGTGGCGTAGTGGGCAAAAGAACGATGGATTTAACCCTGATCTTTTGACTGGGGGAGAATGTTTGCATTGTCAGCATTCCGTCCATCATTTGTTTGCTGTAACACTTTACGCCCTAAGTGGGTTGGGTATGCCCAGACGTGGGTCCCTTGCTCACTGTGCCACTGGATTCAAGCTAGCCTGGCTGAAGAAGGGTGACATACCCTGAAACCGGTCCCAGGATGCTTGTTTCCGGTCCAGGGAGGACCTGGCTTGGCAGTTCGGTCTGGACTGTTCCCATGAGGCACAGGGTCAAGACTGATTTGCATATGGCTGGGTCCAAACTGGAGTGGCGTAGTGGGCAAAAGAACGATGGATTTAACCCAGATCTTTTGACTAGGGGAGAATGTTTGCATTGTCAGCATTCCGTCCATCATTTGTTTGCTGTAACACTTTTCGCCCTAAGTGGGTTGGGTATGCCCAGACGTGGGTCCCTTGCTCACTGTGCCACTGGATTCAAGCTAGCCTGGCTGAAGAAGGGTGACATACCCTGAAACCGGTCCCAGGATGCTTGTTTCCGGTCCAGGGAGGACCTGGCTTGGCAGTTCGGTCTGGACTGTTACCATGAGGCACAGGGTCAAGACTAATTTGCATATGGCTGGGTCCAAACTGGGGTGGCGTAGTGGGCAAAAGAACGATGGATTTAACCCAGATCTTTTGACTGGGGGAGAATGTTTGCATTGTCAGCATTCCGTCCATCATTTGTTTGCTGTAACACTTTTCGCCCTAAGTGGGTTGGGTATGCCCAGACGTGGGTCCCTTGCTCACTGTGCCACTGGATTCAAGCTAGCCTGGCTGAAGAAGGGTGACATACACTGAAACCGGTCCCAGCTTGCTTGTTTCCGGTCCAGGGAGGACCTGGCTTGGCAATTCGGTCTGGACTGTTCCCATGAGGCACAGGGTCAAGACTGATTTGCATATGGCTGGGTCCAAACTGGGGTGGCGTAGTGGGCAAAAGAACGATGGATTTAACCCAGATCTTTTGACTGGGGGAGAATGTTTGCATTGTCAGCATTCCGTCCATCATTTGTTTGCTGTAACACTTTTCGCCCTAAGTGGGTTGGGTATGCCCAGACGTGGGTCCCTTGCTCACTGTGCCACTGGATTCAAGCTAGCCTGGCTGAAGAAGGGTGACATACCCTGAAACCGGTCCCAGGATGCTTGTTTCCGGTCCAGTGAGGACCTGGCTTGGCAGTTCGGTCTGGACTGTTCCCATGAGGCACAGGGTCAAGACTGATTTGCATATGGCTGGGTCCAAACTGGGGTGGCGTAGTGGGCAAAAGAACGATGGATTTAACCCAGATATTTTGACTGGGGAGAATGTTTGCATTGTCAGCATTCCGTCCATCATTTGTTTGCTGTAACACTTTTCGCCCTAAGTGGGTTGGGTATGCCCAGACGTGGGTCCCTTGCTCACTGTGCCACTGGATTCAAGCTAGCCTGGCTGAAGAAGGGTGACATACCCTGAAACCGGTCCCAGGATGCTTGTTTCCGGTCCAGGGAGGACCTGGCTTGGCAGTTCGTTCTGGACTGTTCCCATGAGGCACAGGGTCAAGACTGATTTGCATATGGCTGGGTCCAAACTGGGGTGGAGTAGTGGGCAAAAGAACGATGGATTTAACCCAGATGTTTTGACTGCGGGAGAATGTTTGCATTGTCAGCATTCCGTCCATCATTTGTTTGCTGTAACACTTTTCGCCCTAAGTGGGTTGGGTATGCCCAGACGTGGGTCCCTTGCTCACTGTGCCACTGGATTCAAGCTAGCCTGGCTGAAGAAGGGTGACATACCCTGAAACCGGTCCCAGGATGCTTGTTTCCGGTCCAGGGAGGAACTGGCTTGGCAGTTCGGTCTGGACTGTTCCCATGAGGCACAGGGTCAAGACTGATTTGCATATGGCTGGGTCCAAACTGGGGTGGAGTAGTTGGCAAAAGAACGATGGATTTAACCCAGATCTTTTGACTGGGGGAGAATGTTTGCATTGTCAGCATTCCGTCCATCATTTGTTTGCTGTAACACTTTTCGCCATAAGTGGGTTGGGTATGCCCAGACGTGGGTCCCTTGCTCACTGTGCCACTGGATTCAAGCTAGCCTGGCTGAAGAAGGGTGACATACCCTGAAACCGGTCCCAGGATGCTTGTTTCCGGTCCAGGGAGGACCTGACTTGGCAGTTCGGTCTGGACTGTTCCCATGAGGCACAGGGTCAAGACTGATTTGCATATGGCTGGGTCCAAACTGGGGTGGCGTAGTGGGCAAAAGAACGATGGATTTAACCCAGATCTTTTGACTGGGGAGAATGTTTGCATTGTCAGCATTCCGTCCATCATTTGTTTGCTGTAACACTTTTCGCCCTAAGTGGTTTGGGTATGCCCAGACGTGGGTCCCTTGCTCACTGTGCCACTGGATTCAAGCTAGCCTGGCTGAAGAAGGGTGACATACCCTGAAACCGGTCCCAGGATGCTTGTTTCCGGTCCAGGGAGGACCTGGCTTGGCAGTTCGGTCTGGACTGTTCCCATGAGGCACAGGGTCAAGACTGATTTGCATATGGCTGGGTCCAAACTGGGGTGGCGTAGTGGGCAAAAGAACGATGGATTTAACCCAGATCTTTTGACTGGGGGAGAATGTTTGCATTGTCAGCATTCCGTCCATCATTTGTTTGCTGTAACACTTTTCGCCCCTAAGTGGGTTGGGTATGGCCAGACGTGGGTCCCTTGCTCACTGTGCCACTGGATTCAAGCTAGCCTGGCTGAAGAAGGGTGACATACCCTGAAACCGGTCCCAGGATGCTTGTTTCCGGTCCAGGGAGGACCTGGCTTGGCAGTTCGGTCTGGACTGTTCCCATGAGGCACAGGGTCAAGACTGATTTGCATATGGCTGGGTCCAAACTGGGGTGGCGTAGTGGGCAAAAGAACGATGGATTTAACCCAGATCTTTTGACTGGGGGAGAATGTTTGCATTGTCAGCATTCCGTCCATCATTTGTTTGCTGTAACACTTTTCGCCCTAAGTGGGTTGGGTATGCCCAGATGTGGGTCCCTTGCTCACTGTGCCACTGGATTCACGCTAGCCTGGCTGAAGAAGGGTGACATACCCTGAAACCGGTCCCAGGATGCTTGTTTCCGGTCCAGGGAGGACCTGGCTTGGCAGTTCGGTCTGGACTGTTCCCATGAGGCACAGGGTCAAGACTGATTTGCATATGGCTGGGTCCAAACTGGGGTGGCGTAGTGGGCAAAAGAATGATGGATTTAACCCAGATCTTTTGACTAGGGGAGAATGTTTGCATTGTCAGCATTCCGTCCATCATTTGTTTGCTGTAACACTTTTCGCCCTAAGTGGGTTGGGTATGCCCAGACGTGGGTCCCTTGCTCACTGTGCCACTGGATTCAAGCTAGCCTGGCTGAAGAAGGGTGACATACCCTGAAACCGGTCCCAGGATGCTTGTTTCCGGTCCAGGGAGGACCTGGCTTGGCAGTTCGGTCTGGACAGTTCCCATGAGGCACAGGGTCAAGACTGATTTGCATATGGCTGGGTCCAAACTGGGGTGGCGTAGTTGGCAAAAGAACGATGGATTTAACCCAGATCTTTTGACTGGGGGAGAATGTTTGCATTGTCAGCATTCCGTCCATCATTTGTTTGCTGTAACACTTTTCGCCATAAGTGGGTTGGGTATGCCCAGACGTGGGTCCCTTGCTCACTGTGCCACTGGATTCAAGCTACCTGGCTGAAGAAGGGTGACATACCCTGAAACCGGTCCCAGGATGCTTGTTTCCGGTCCAGGGAGGACCTGACTTGGCAGTTCGGTCTGGACTGTTCCCATGAGGCACAGGGTCAAGACTGATTTGCATATGGCTGGGTCCAAACTGGGGTGGCGTAGTGGGCAAAAGAACGATGGATTTAACCCAGATCTTTTGACTGGGGGAGAATGTTTGCATTGTCAGCATTCCGTCCATCATTTGTTTGCTGTAACACTTTTCGCCCCTAAGTGGGTTGGGTATGGCCAGACGTGGGTCCCTTGCTCACTGTGCCACTGGATTCAAGCTAGCCTGGCTGAAGAAGGGTGACATACCCTGAAACCGGTCCCAGGATGCTTGTTTCCGGTCCAGGGAGGACCTGGCTTGGCAGTTCGGTCTGGACTGTTCCCATGAGGCACAGGGTCAAGACTGATTTGCATATGGCTGGGTCCAAACTGGGGTGGCGTAGTGGGCAAAAGAACGATGGATTTAACCCAGATCTTTTGACTGGGGGAGAATGTTTGCATTGTCAGCATTCCGTCCATCATTTGTTTGCTGTAACACTTTTCGCCCTAAGTGGGATGGGTATGCCCAGATGTGGGTCCCTTGCTCACTGTGCCACTGGATTCACGCTAGCCTGGCTGAAGAAGGGTGACATACCCTGAAACCGGTCCCAGGATGCTTGTTTCCGGTCCAGGGAGGACCTGGCTTGGCAGTTCGGTCTGGACTGTTCCCATGAGGCACAGGGTCAAGACTGATTTGCATATGGCTGGGTCCAAACTGGGGTGGCGTAGTGGGCAAAAGAATGATGGATTTAACCCAGATCTTTTGACTAGGGGAGAATGTTTGCATTGTCAGCATTCCGTCCATCATTTGTTTGCTGTAACACTTTTCGCCCTAAGTGGGTTGGGTATGCCCAGACGTGGGTCCCTTGCTCACTGTGCCACTGGATTCAAGCTAGCCTGGCTGAAGAAGGGTGACATACCCTGAAACCGGTCCCAGGATGCTTGTTTCCGGTCCAGGGAGGACCTGGCTTGGCAGTTCGGTCTGGACAGTTCCCATGAGGCACAGGGTCAAGACTGATTTGCATATGGCTGGGTCCAAACTGGGGTGGCGTAGTTGGCAAAAGAACGATGGATTTAACCCAGATCTTTTGACTGGGGGAGAATGTTTGCATTGTCAGCATTCCGTCCATCATTTGTTTGCTGTAACACTTTTCGCCATAAGTGGGTTGGGTATGCCCAGACGTGGGTCCCTTGCTCACTGTGCCACTGGATTCAAGCTACCTGGCTGAAGAAGGGTGACATACCCTGAAACCGGTCCCAGGATGCTTGTTTCCGGTCCAGGGAGGACCTGACTTGGCAGTTCGGTCTGGACTGTTCCCATGAGGCACAGGGTCAAGACTGATTTGCATATGGCTGGGTCCAAACTGGGGTGGCGTAGTGGGCAAAAGAACGATGGATTTAACCCAGATCTTTTGACTGGGGAGAATGTTTGCATTGTCAGCATTCCGTCCATCATTTGTTTGCTGTAACACTTTTCGCCCTAAGTGGGTTGGGTATGCCCAGACGTGGGTCCCTTGCTCACTGTGCCACTGGATTCAAGCTAGCCTGGCTGAAGAAGGGTGACATACCCTGAAACCGGTCCCAGGATGCTTGTTTCCGGTCCAGGGAGGACCTGGCTTGGCAGTTCGGTCTGGACTGTTCCCATGAGGCACAGGGTCAAGACTGATTTGCATATGGCTGGGTCCAAACTGGGGTGGCGTAGTGGGCAAAAGAACGATGGATTTAACCCAGATCTTTTGACTGGGGAGAATGTTTGCATTGTCAGCATTCCGTCCATCATTTGTTTGCTGTAACACTTTTCGCCCCTAAGTGGGTTGGGTATGCCCAGACGTGGGTCCCTTGCTCACTGTGCCACTGGATTCAAGCTAGCCTGGCTGAAGAAGGGTGACATACCCTGAAACCGGTCCCAGGATGCTTGTTTCCGGTCCAGGGAGGACCTGGCTTGGCAGTTCGGTCTGGACTGTTCCTATGAGGCACAGGCTCAAGACTGATTTGCATATGGCTGGGTCCAAACTGGGGTGGCATAGTGGGCAAAAGTACGATGGATTTAACCCAGATCTTTTGACTGGGGGAGAATGTTTGCATTGTCAGCATTCCGTCCATCATTTGTTTGCTGTAACACTTTTCGCCCTAAGTGGGTTGGGTATGCCCAGACGTGGGTCCCTTGCTCACTGTGCCACTGGATTCAAGCTAGCCTGGCTGAAGAAGGGTGACATACCCTGAAACCGGTCCCAGGATGCTCGTTTCCGGTCCAGGGAGGACCTGGCTTGGCAGTTCGGTCTGGACTGTTCCCATGAGGCATAGGGTCAAGACTGATTTGCATATGGCTGGGTCCAAACTGGGGTGGCGTAGTGGGCAAAAGAACGATGGATTTAACCCAGATCTTTTGACTGGGGGAGAATGTTTGCATTGTCAGCATTCCGTCCATCATTTGTTTGCTGTAACACTTTTCGCCCCTAAGTGGGTTGGGTATGCCCAGACGTGGGTCCCTTGCTCACTGTGCCACTGGATTCAAGCTAGCCTGGCTGAAGAAGGGTGACATACCCTGAAACCAGTCCCATGATGCTTGTTTCCGGTCCAGGGAGGACCTGGCTTGGCAGTTCAGTCTGGACTGTTCCCATGAGGCACAGGGTCAAGACTGATTTGCATATGGCTGGGTCCAAACTGGGGTGGCGTAGTGGGCAAAAGAACGATGGATTTAACCCAGATCTTTTGACTGGGGGAGAATGTTTGTATTGTCAGAATTCCGTCCATCATTTGTTTGCTGTAACACTTTTTGCCCTAAGTGGGTTGGGTATGCCCAGACGTGGGTCCCTTGCTCACTGTGCCACTGTATTCAAGCTAGCCTGGCTGAAGAAGGGTGACATACCCTGAAACCGGAACCAGGATGCTTGTTTCCGGTCCAGGGAGGACCTGGCTTGGCAGTTCGGTCTGGACTGTTCCCATGAGGCACAGGGTCAAGACTGATTTGCATATGGCTGGGTCCAAACTGGGGTGGCGTAGTGGGCAAAAGAACGATGGATTTAACCCAGATATTTTGACTGGGGGAGAATGTTTGCATTGTCAGCATTCCGTCCATCATTTGTTTGCTGTAACACTTTTCGCCCTAAGTGGGTTGGGTATGCCCAGACGTGGGTCCCTTGCTCACTGTGCCACTGGATTCAAGCTAGCCTGGCTGAAGAAGGGTGACATACCCTGAAACCGGTCCCAGTATGCTTGTTTCTGGTCCAGGGAGGACCTGGCTTGGCAGTTCGGTCTGGACTGTTCCTATGAGGCACAGGGTCAAGACTGATTTGCATATGGCTGGGTCCAAACTGGGGTGGCATAGTGGGCAAAAGTACGATGGATTTAACCCAGATCTTTTGACTGGGGGAGAATGTTTGCATTGTCAGCATTCCGTCCATCATTTGTTTGCTGTAACACTTTTCGCCCTAAGTGGGTTGGGTATGCCCAGACATGGGTCCCTTGCTCACTGTGCCACTGGATTCAAGCTAGCCTGGCTGAAGAAGGGTGACATACCCTGAAACCGGTCCCAGGATGCTTGTTTCCGGTCCAGGGAGGACCTGGCTTGGCAGTTCGGTCTGGACTGTTCCCATGAGGCACAGGGTCAAGACTGATTTGCATATGGCTGGGTCCAAACTGGGGTGGCGTAGTGGGCAAAAGAACGATGGATTTAACCCAGATCTTTTGACTGGGGGAGAATGTTTGCATTGTCAGCATTCCGTCCATCATTTGTTTGCTGTAACACTTTTCGCCCTAAGTGGGTTGGGTATGCCCCGACGTGGGTCCCTTGCTCACTGTGCCACTGGATTCAAGCTAGCCTGGCTGAAGAAGGGTGACATACCCTGAAACCGGTCCCATGATGCTTGTTTCCGGTCCAGGGAGGACCTGGCTTGGCAGTTCGGTCTGGACTGTTCCCATGAGGCACAGGGTCAAGACTGATTTGCATATGGCTGGGTCCAAACTGGGGTGGCATAGTGGGCAAAAGAACGATGGATTTAACCCAGATCTTTTGACTGGGGGAGAATGTTTGCATTGTCAGCATTCCGTCCATCATTTGTTTGCTGTAACACTTTTCGCCCTAAGTGGGTTGGGTATGCCCAGACGTGGGTCCCTTGCTCACTGTGCCACTGGATTCAAGCTAGCCTGGCTGAAGAAGGGTGACATACCCTGAAACCGGTCCCAGGATGCTTGTTTCCGGTCCAGGAGGACCTGGCTTGGCAGTTCGGTCTGGACTGTTCCCATGAGGCACAGGGTCAAGACTGATTTGCATATGGCTGGGTCCAAACTGGGGTGGCGTAGTGGGCAAAAGAACGATGGATTTAACCCAGATATTTTGACTGGGGGAGAATGTTTGCATTGTCAGCATTCCGTCCATCATTTGTTTGCTGTAACACTTTTCGCCCTAAGTAGGTTGGGTATGCCCAGACGTGGGTCCCTTGCTCACTGTGCCACTGGATTCAAGCTAGCCTGGCTGAAGAAGGGTGACATACCCTGAAACCGGTCTCAGTATGCTTGTTTCTGGTCCAGGGAGGACCTGGCTTGGCAGTTCGGTCTGGACTGTTCCCATGAGGCACAGGGTCAAGACTGATTTGCATATGGCTGGGTCCAAACTGGGGTGGCGTAGTGGGCAAAAGAACGATGGATTTAACCCAAATATTTTGACTGGGGAAGAATGTTTGCATTGTCAGCATTCCGTCCATCATTTGTTTGCTGTAACACGATATTTCAACCAAGCATAGAAACTTGCAGTCTGTCCAGTTCAACACCTATTACAAAGCCTTGTGGAGGCTCACTGCTACCCTGCCTGTCACAACTCTGACTACCCTTCGTAACAGAAGGACTTTTTACTATTACATTTCTTTGCTTCTCTCTACTTTTCCGTATATGCCTCTTTTTCATTCATAACAATGGGATCTAGATTACTGCCCTTGCTATGGAGGATACAGCTCAGGGTTGCCTGTTTTGCAATGTCAAACTATTTTAACAATATTGCCATTTTCTGATAACCTCTTCTTGGTCAGTCCTCTCCAGGATCCTACTCCCCTCTCGGCTTGCTCTGTGTGTGGCACATGTAAGTGAGGCTAAATACCTGAGGAAGTCCCTCTGCTGTAACACTAGCCTTGGCTTCATCTAGCCCTGCCTCCACCAAAGCACTAACAAACACTAAACAGTTGGTGATTGTAGACTCTTATGAGGGTGTTGGTACACTGTCCTCAGGCTGGTGGTGCACTGTGCTATAAGTGGTAGTGCACTGTGCCATTGGTGGGGGCACGCAACCCAATGGGAAATGGTGCAATGTGCAGCACCTGGTTGACATATCTCTGATATGAAGCTCAGGGAGTACTCATACTTTTTATGCTATTCTATGTACTCCTTTTCTATCCCTCATTATTTTATTTTTTTAAGTTTGACATCTAGTGGAGGGAAAAGTGAAACAGATGTTTTTGTTCAACTTGTCGTCACTACCAGAAGGTGAAAAAGTCACTTAGCATAATGTTTCCCAAACTGTTTTCCATGGCTTTTAAAATGTTTAGAAACATCGGGCCAGATCTATCAACATTTGGAATTGCGAATTCCACGTTGCCATTCTGACTGAATCGCAATTTGGAAATCACAATAGCTAATGTATGACAGTTTTATTTTTAAAATAACAATCTCTATTGGATTACCTTATGAATATTAATGAGGTAGGTCACAATTTGTGACCCACTAGGAATCGCAGCAATCACAGGCATGGTAGGCTGTTAGGGTCAGCAGACAACGATGTCTGTGTTTGCTTTTTAATAAAGCAATATTTTTTTTTTAATTAAAGCAACCTGTTTTCCATAATGGAAAACAGGATATACATTTCAAAAAAGAAAATTTAATGTTTAAGTTACATTTTATGGGAGTAAACAATGGTCCATGAGACCACTGCCTGCTCTTAAAAAATATTTTGCTTAACATTCTCAAAGGGGCAGTGGTCCCATAGGGAACCCTTTCCATTTGCTAATGGGTTACCTCCAATTTGGAATTGGTTGTAAAGTATTACTGTTTTGCAGAAGTCAGTCACAAAA
Source organism: Calotriton arnoldi (assembly GCA_963921515.1). Taxonomy (NCBI): domain Eukaryota; kingdom Metazoa; phylum Chordata; class Amphibia; order Caudata; family Salamandridae; genus Calotriton; species Calotriton arnoldi. The sequence continues at coordinate 686,012 of CAWUFW010006098.1, read as the reverse complement.
CATCAATAGATACCAATGAGATTCAGTATTTGGAAAGGACACCCCAAACCCACCCCTTCCAAACACTGAATTGTAATTGTGGTTGCACATGCAAATTGCGATTTGGCAACAAGTTACCATATCACAATTTCCCTTTGCACATTATGTGAATCGGTCCATTTGTGACCACAAAATAGCTTTGTACATCTGACACACAATCAAATGTTTTCTGTTGCTTTCAATACCAAGAAAGATATGGTAGGTTTGGGTGGGGGTGATTCCCTTAACACTGTGCTCAAGGGCATCAATTTAAATTTTAACAAGGACATAATGCGCAACCTGTCTGTACCATACCTAGAGGCAATTGCATACTGAGTACAGTGCAAATAGTAAATAAATGCACTGATAAAGTAGTGAGGTATGGCACTCTTCTAGTTTTCGCCCTTAAAAGTGACATTCTCTCCTGAATTTTTGACCTGAAATTTGACTCTTAGCCCTCCATTTCTACAGCCCTCTCCAGAATTTGCCTCCATGCCAGGTGGTCACCCTACCCACAGCGCGACTTGTATTTTAAAAATGCCAGAACCCTGAGCTAAACACCTTGGGGCATATTCTCAAGGAGCCATCGCCGAGTTAACTGCACTTTATCGCAGCCAAAGTTGCGATAAATTTATCGCCCCATTCACAAGCTGGTGTTAACAGCCCATAACACCAGTTTACCCGCGATAGCAGCCGCAAAAAACATCGCCACAGATGACCCCCGCAACTATTGCTAATTAGATGCAGAGTAGGCGTTCCCTTGCAAAAAGCCCCAAAAACACCACTCCGCAACATTGTCAACGACCAGCCAGAACGGCGATAAGACCACAAAACAGGCGATAAGGTGCGTTAGCAGCAGGAAATTAACACCTGTTCTGACCTGGTGCAAAGTCGGACCACAGCCTGCACCACAAAATGGAGCCCAGCCCAGAGCCACACCTGAAGGGCAACAGATGCCATGGAGCCACTGATCATGCAGCTCGGAGCCCCAACAGGGCCACAACACCCACCGCCACCACCCCCAGGACCCCCCCTCCCCGCACCTCCCCCCTGGCCAAAGACATGCCACATCAACTACACGGAATCATGTACCAAATAATCCGCCTGATGTCGCACAATCACATTTGGTGACATGCATGTGTCGTCACAAAAAATGAGCATCACACATTCACCTTCGATGTAACAAATGAAAATGTATTCAAAGTAACACAGAACAGAAATGAAGACAAATGGCGGCTCCCCTCGGGACAATCCGTAGGTCACAGCCTGCAAGACAAAAATCATGATGAGAACGTGTGTCTTGCGCACATCAAAGGACAGAGAGAGAGCGAAGGAGAGAGAGAGAGAAAGAGAGGGAGCGAGAGAAAGACGGACAGAGAGGGGGAGCAAGAGAAAGACGGACAGAGAGGGGGAGCAAGAGAAAGACGGACAGAGAGGGGGAGCGAGAGAAAGACGGACAGAGAGGGGGAGCGAGACACAGATAACAGAGGAGATGGACATATAGAGAGAGTGCCGACAATGCGCACCCAGGCCACACTGCTCACCTGCTGCCACTGGTGTGTCTCCAACCACGTGCCGGTATGTAGTGCAGTTCACCAGGTCACACATCTAAAATAGATCCGTCATCTGAAACAGAGTACAGATACATGAATGGCAAAGTACATACAATTGCACAAGACATCATCGCCTGTCCGCCCCTGCGCACCCAGGCAGATGTACCCCAGCCCCTCCCGCCGCCCAGCGGTGCATGCCCGCCCCTGCGCACCCAGGCCTCACTGCTCACCTTCCGCCCTTGGCGTGTAGCAATGAGGGCCCACCACATGCCGCTGCAAGCCACCTGCCCGGGGCAGCGCGGACATGGCACCCTCCACATCATGCAGCCCCGCTCCGCAGGCCACCAGGTCTCACATATGATTCTGGGTCTTGATTTCGCCATGGCAGAGGACATACCAGTGCACCCGGCATCATCGTAGGCTGCACAACAGCTCAGCCCTTGAGGTGCCACTAACTCTGAGATCCGGGATGCAACGCCACATAGCGGTAGGCCCGTGCTGCCCGCTGGCTCTGGCCTACACTGCGGTCCAGCAGGGCACACAAATCCTGAGCAGTCCGGACGGCCGGGACGGGGCATCATCACAGGCTGCACACCCGCTCAGCACTTAAGAAGCCCCTACCTCAGTGCACCCAAAGTCACCGTCCCGTGGCGGTGTGCCTGTGCTGGCAGCAATGTATCCTGTGCCACCAAGTCTGTGTCCCAAAGTCATGGACCCTGTATGATTGGGTATCGTGTTGCGGACACCATCATGTCACCTCCGGTCCTGGTGAATGTGATGTTGCAGGGCCCGAGGCCCTCATGCCTACATTAACACCACACGGATGCACCCAGATAGAGAGTGGAAATGGCGTCGAGCACGTGCGCCCGGCCCTTTTTATTGGCAGGGTCACATGTCCTGTGACGCGTGTGCTGGATGGGTGTGGTGTGGGTGTAAACCAGCCGTGAGGGAGTGGCTGTGGCATGCTGACAACTAGACCTGTGAGCAGCAGATCACTACAGGAAAGACATGGGACATGTAGCGTTGCCGTCCCCCCTGTGAGTGTAAGCGGAGTGGGCTAGCCTGGCGTATGCCAGTCCAGCGTTAAGGTTTGTAAATGACCCCGGGGCCCTGGGCGTGGTTCCGTACTGGGCTCGACAAGGAAGTAACTCATGCGTGTGTCCCTGTTGTTGTGTCAGTGCCACCCGGACCGCATTGGGCAATGTGTCACCCTGTGACCCCTGTTCTACGACATGAGCCACGTGGATGTAAGAGGAGTCCAGTGAGCCTACATTCATCCATACTTCCACACTTGAAAGACCATAACATGACACATCTGTGTGAATATGAATGTTTAATGCACATTCAGTGGAGTGTTGCATCTGGAGCAGTACAGGGCCATGCAAACCCCACATGACGATGTTGTCCCATGGAGGGCCAGCCAGGGTCCTTCAGGGAGTGACAAGTCCAAAGGAAGAGGAAGAGTTCAGTCCGCAGTCTGATTGCTGTCTCAATGGCGATCAAACAGTATATGGCAGTCCCTGTCGAGGTCCAAGGTGAGTGTCGCAGAGTGCATCAGGGGACAGTGGAAGGTGATGATGCAGAGGGCAGTACCAAGCTGAAGCCGGACCTATGGATGAGATGCATGCTGTTGCGTCCTTCTTACCACGAGGGCAGAATCATCCGCATCCCTCGTTCTCTGCTGTTTCATGTGCCTCACGTGTGGGTGGTGGTGTTCTGTCTCCAGCACTGTGTGGCAGTGACACATCAGTGGCCGGAGGTGGAAGGTCTGCCTCACTGTGTGGCACTGACACTTCAGGGGGCAGAGATGTGGATGGAGTGGTGGCAGCAGCATGCATCCGCACCAGGCCTTGTGGCAGCAATGCCATGAGGATGGTCCTGAGGTCATTGAGGAACCCAGCTACCTCTCGCTGGTGTGCAGCCGTGGCAGCCACTCGTTCCGCATTCGCCCGCTCCATGGTCTCCATTAACCTCCGCATGTTTCCCAACTCCCGTGTGACATCGCTAGAGCCACTCTGACTGGACAGTTGTACTATTCTCTGAATCAGGGCTCCAGCGATGTCAGCCATGGTCCATTGGAAAGCATTGAGCGGACTGTGGGTGTCCGTTAGGGACCGTGAGTGGTCCCTGATGGGACTTAGACACCCACGTATGGCTTCTAGTTTGTCTGCCATGCGGTCGAAGCCCACCCGCACCTGTTCAGCCAGATTCTCCTGGCACCCCAAAGCACGGCGTTGGAAGGCCATGTGTTCTTCATGGGGGTCCTGGGAGGCAGCAGTGGTGGTGGGTGCTGCCTGCTATGTGGTCTGTGCAGGAGGTGGTTTCTCCTCGTAGCAGCTGGGCTGCCCAGCTCCTGGAGGTGGGCTGCGTAGGCTGTCCACGAGCAGTTGGAGGGCGTCAGAGTCGAAGCTGTGGTGGTCCTCTTCATCTCCAGAGAGAGAGGGCCGGGCTGCTCTGCAGGAGGTGTTGATTCTCCCTCTGCAATGTGAAGGGGAGATGCAGTTTAACAATGTGTCCACATGTATGTTGTCGCATTGTACATGTTTTCATACAGACAGCATGACTGGGTACATTGTGGCTGTTTGGGAGGAGCTGCCTATTTGATGGGGGACAGTGGACATTTCGACAACAGACGTGTGTGTGTTTGTACTTGTACATTATCAACTCACATTTCCCTGCAATGCCAAATGTGATTGGCCAGTGTCTGCACCCAAGCGGCACCAGTTGTGTCCTGTGTTCTGTTGTAGGTGTTTTATGGATTGTGTCACATCATTGTCAATGTAGATGTGCTCTGCATGTGATGTGTGTGCTGCATTTTGGGGGAGTCGCCCCTGCAGCTCAGATTTTGCTGCCCCATATCCCTTTCATGAGGTGTGCCTTTGACTTCTGTGCTTGTACAGTGCTGACATGTTGCATACTTGGGTACATTGGTCTCTTGGTGGGAGTTTGTGGTCTGGGGCATGGTTTGTCCACAGATGTGCTCAACTTAATTGTGCATGTGTGCCATTGTGCCCATCTCCCTCCGTCCCCCCAGGCCCTGGTCGTTACTCACCCTGTTGCTGTTGTGTCGGGTCCTGTTGAGCAGTTTCCGGGCCCCCAACTCCTGCCACCGTCTCCCCACTGATGACTGTGCACACCATTTCCTCCATGTCGTCCAGCTCCTCCTGTGGCGCTGGGCTCCCACCTCCAGTCTGCATTGCTGCCTTCAGGTTGTTGGCGAGTTTCAGCTTGGTTTTGCGCTTGACATCATTCCAGCGCCTCTTGACCTCGTCTATTGTCCTCTTCAGCACTCCGACTGCATTCACCTTGTCCACGATGGACTGCCATAGTCCATTTTTTGTTGCCAATGACACAGTGAAGGTGACGAACAGATGTTGATGGTGTTCTATCACCTCCGTTATCAGGGTCCTGTTTTCCTGCGGACTGAACCGCTTCTTCCTACTCTTCTTGTCCTTGCCCTTCCCTGACCCCGAAGTCCCAGGATGGTCCTCCGGGGGGCTTGTGGGGTTCTGGTTCTCCTCCGTACTTGCTCCGGCAACGTCCATTGTGCTTCGCTGTTGTTTGGCATTTGTTTGTCTGTTTTTTTTCTACTTTTATGGTGATTGTTCCCGCCTGACGTGTGTGAATTGCAGGCCTGTAGCTGCTTTTCGCTGATTTTCGTATCGCGATTGGCCTCACCGCAGCTTTTTTTGCGTTCGTGTTTTGCATTTTTGCGGCGTGGCGTTGATTTTAACGCAGTCAGTTGACGCGTTATCTGGAGACTATCGCATGGTACCGCTGTGTTGTGAATACTTGGTTAACACGGCGTAAATTTCCCGCGATAGACTGCGATGTTGAAGGTTGCGTTAAGTTACTTTTGCGATGGTTATCACATGTTCTTGAGAATATGCCCCCTTAAGTCTCAAGGGAATGGTGGGCGCAAAATGATCAACTGTACATTTAACACAGTTCTAAATCGATGCTTGATCTGAAATGAGTAAAAAATGAAGGGGCATATTAGCAAGAAGAGGCGATAATCATCGCTAACCCTGCTTAGCGTGATTTTTTTATCGCCGGCTATCGCTGGAATATATCGCCACGCTAACGCTGTATTAGCAACGATTAGCGCTATGGCGATGAATACTCCAGCGATAGCGGGGGAAATGGGCCAACATCGCTGAAAAACCAGCGATGTTGCATGGAGAAGGGAGAACACCTTGCTGATACGACCCTGTGGTCGTATCAGCATAATCCACCCCCATGTTAGGTATGGCTAACACTGCTAATTGCAGGTGTTAAATAAATGGCGATGACCCCGGTTAGCGCGACTTTTCACGTCGCTAACTGGGGCCATGGCCACCTTGCTAATAGGCGATAGGCCTGTTAGCGAGTGTTTCCCAGGTTTGTTCGTCGGAACGCCCACTTTGCATGTCATTAGCGATAAATATCGCTGACATGCAAAGCGGTAAAAACGGGCGCTAATGCCCGCAAACTGTCGCTAACTGCTGTAAGAGACAGTTTGCTGATAGGGCGATATAAATATCGCCGCTTTAGCGGCAAAAAGTGCCGCTAAAGCGGCGATAGTGCCCTTGCTAATATGCCCCGAAATGTGCCCAATTGAGCACTCTGGCTATCGCTTAAACAACGCTGAAAAGATTCCACACTCTAGCAATAAAGAGTGTCTTGGACATCAGGTTTTAATCAAGAATGTTGATCCGTCTAAACCAGGAAGCGGCTGTCACGAATGTCCTCCTTCTGCATTTATTTCTCTTCGAGTTCTGGCAGTAGGCACAATAAAAAACAATTTAGTTTGTATCAGACTTTGCACAGATTTGCCAGGAGGATCCGTGCCCTTCCTGTAGATGTCCAGCTCTTGAACCAAATGTTGTTTGCAGCCCACTGTGAAGCAGATATTGCCAGAGAGTGGGGCTTATAAAGAATGTAGGGCTAAAACTTTGCATGCGCCTAAGCACTGATTGTAAATATCTAAATGTTTGGAAGAGCAGAGGTATCTGCAGAGTTTAATGCATTATGTGAAATGAAAAGTCAGCACATTTTTTTTTTTTAAATACACTCAGTGATTATTTTGACACCTCCCTTGCTTTGGTTTCTTGCCAGCATATCTATCGCAACAAGAAAGCAGGAAAACACATGGCAACACAATGTCCAATGAGAATGTTGTACTGACAAAATCATGTTACACAAGTTTATGTTATGAAAAGCGGAACTGCAGCATAAAAGAGACAACACTAATCCAGGGTAGGATTAGAACTGTATGAGAAAAATAAATTCCAGTCTTCAAAGGCTCCTTGTCAATCTTTGTTTACTCACAGGGTACATTTAGTATCCCACTTAGGCCAATTAAGTAAGAAAGCAGAGATCTGAGGTTTGTTTGAACAGCTTGCTACTGAGAGTGATTGATTACGGTTAAATCAATCCGAAATAATGTGCTGATTTCAGTAAATTAACCTAAACAAAAGATACGAAGCAGCCGACTGCAGGTAGGAATGGCTGGGTTGTGTACCTGGGCAAAAGGTTGGAGGTGGAAATGTGGTGGCAAATAGGTAATATCAGGAACTCCCACACAATACATTCATTCTTTATGTCTAGCTAGGCTATGCACACGTGGAGAACAAGCAATACAGTTTCGTGTGTAGGTGTTGTTTAACAGAATGGAAGTTGAGTGTTGCTAAATTCAAGAAATGAAGCACAAAACGAGGCTGTGGGTTAATTTACATATTCTGCACTGTTGTCAGATTTCACACTTTGAAATATTTCCATAACAAAATTAAATTCCGCTGAGAAGTGACAAGTATAACAGAATGTTTGTTTGCTTATATAAAGTTTTGTGTGACTATGAGATTCATTGAAAGGCTCCTTTATATTTGGGCAGAAAATAAAAATCATTCAGCAATTGAGGGAACTGCTAAATCCAGAGCTAAAGTGTATTTGAACATCATAAGTTTTCGTGGCACTGATGCCAACTGAATGAGCAGGCATTCTAGAAACATGTGACCGTTAAGTTGAATACAATGCCTGTTATGTCACGTCATGTTATGTTATGTTGGTGGGTGCGCGCAGAGGCATTGCAAGATGGCTGCTTGACCTGATTCTCCAGACCCTCTGGAGGAAGAGAGGACTTACCCCTCTGTCATGTTTGGTGGTCAGAGGTTGAAGCAGAGGCGATGGAGAGTGGCAAAATTAGTCCTTAGACCTGTTCTTGGTCTTTAATCCAATCTTGCTGTCTGCCACCCGCTTCTCCCTTTTGATGCATGGGCTCCATTTTACCCTCACACTTTACCTCACCACCTCAAATACACCTGGGCTCACCTTAACATTGTCATTCAAATGCAAACTTTGCTCCACTGGTGAAATGATCAAATGCCACAAATAGCATAAAATTAAGCGGAGAGCAGAAAAATGGTCTTACACAGTAATTGACAGTGTATTTTGCCTCGTCCTATTTCTCTGTTTATGTGGAGCCACGTGCTAATGTACTTTATCAAACCATATCGTCAGGTCAAGGAGTATGTCATATCCGTGCTGTCTTCTTACTTCAGATCTTCTTTCCTCTCTGATATTCAGCTGTTGGCCCCCTGTTTCTCCATTTAAGTTCTTTTCCCAGCATCGCATGGCCAGTCAAAGATTACAAAATGTAGGGCGTTCACCTGACACATTGTTGGTCTATCAATCATTAACCACAATGGATGCCCCACATTCATCTTTTACAAAACCCATAGCATCTCCTATTCCTAACCTCAATTCACACGAAGAACCTACCAGTAATGATAACAAGAGGGTCAAGAAGTCTCTGGCTTCTCCTACCTCCTAAATCACCCTTACCTTTAATGCTAGAAGATATGATGGATGAACTGAAGATCGTAAAACCATTTGTGGTGGAGACAAATGCTGATATCCAAAGAATTGAAGAGAAATGGTCTCAACTGGATTCTAGGCTCACAGAGGTCAAACAGCGAGTTAGTGATGCTCAGGATGTCATGGTTTAAGTAGACCATCTGACTAGGGAAGTTCAATGCATTGTGTGAAATGAAGTCAGCAATTTTTTAAAAAACTTCACTCAGTGATTGTTTTCACACCTCCTTTACCTTGGCAAAAGAAGATTTAGAAATTCTCAATAGGTGCAATAGTCTGCATATCTGTGGCATTCCAGAGGGAACGGAAGGGCCCAATATCATTAAGTTCCTTTAAATTAATATTCTCAAGATTGTTGAACTGAATGAATCTGCTGAATTTAATAGCCAGAGGGCCCATCGCATCGGTTTCTCATCTGCAGCATCCTTCACTTCCGCCAGACTACGAGGGATCATTACCTTTTTTCTGCAATACTCTGATCCTATGAAAGTTCTCTCAGCAGCTAAACAATGCAAACAAATGCTATGGTCTGGTCACAAGATATTCTTCAGTCTAGATTTAGCCAGAGCGAAAGCCACCCTACGGAAAGACTTTTTGGACTTACATCCAGCCCTGCGATCAATGAACGATTGATAGAGACTCATTCATCCTTGTCTTTTCAAGGTCACCTATATGGACAAAATGACTACTTTGATGATCCTGCTGATCTAAAGCAGAATATCCATCTTCACAAGGAAGATGCAATGGAACATGGCAAACTTTTGCTCTATCATTTTTTGTATGGAAAAACTTCAACCACTGTTTTTAGGTTCCTTTATCTGTTCTTGTTCTTTACAGGTCTCCAGTCACCCCAGAACGTTTGAATTGAAGCATTTTTTATGTTCCAGTGTTCTCATGTTTTTGTCTTCTATTCATTCACAAATATATTGCCTTATCTGTGTTGGTAAGTCCCTACAGTTTTAAGTTAGTCTTGGTTTTATCTCTTGATCTCTATCCTCTTCCTCTATTGCATATCCTCTATGTTTCTACTTTCCCAAGTCTGCTTTAGGCTGGCCTCTGCATTCATGCTTCACGCCTTCCTACAGTTAGAGTACCACTTGTCTTTCTACTGACACCAATGGCTAATGTTGATTGGCTTTTTGTCATCTCCTCTCTACTATTAATGGGGAGTTATTGCATCTCCATGCTCCTTCTTTTCTCCTCCAGTTTCCTCACTTCTTCTACTTTTTCCTCTCTACCTTTGCATACCCATGTATCCTACTGCATATTCTAGACCAATGTGCAGCTGTTTATTGTTGCTGTTCCAATGGTTTATACTTTACCAACTCTCCTGAAGTTAGTGTCTCCTTTACTACAGGTTTATTTAAGTTTTTATTGTCTCATTGTATTCACACACGTCTCAAATTAGTGATTTGCGTGTGAATGTTAAAGGCCTACGTAATCTCGTTAACAAACACAGAGTGTATCCCCATTTATCAAAATTGAACTGCCAGATGGCTTTATTATAAGAAACCCATCTTAAAGTACAAGACATAGAGCCTCATTTATGAGGCTGCTTGCGGCACCGCATCGTCACTTTTTTGACGTTCCGGTGTTGCAATGTGCCCCGACATATTTACAAGGCAGCGCGAAGCCACTTTATGAGGCTTTTTGAGGCCTTGTAAATATGTACCCCTTTCACACACAACACTGCGTGAAAGGGGCCTTCCATGGGTGTTGCTGTGGTTGTTCCCACGCAACACCCATGGAGTCTGAAGCATTCCTAGATTTACAAGAAATCATAAACCTGGAAATGCATCAGAATCTAACGCCACCTCAGGGGAGGAGCAACGAGGAGAAATTTTTTAATTTCTCCTCGTTATTTCTTCTTTCTATGTGTGCTGTATTCTGCGTCCTTTTGTTTTGACGTAGAGCAGCGCAGCAAGATTCCTCACGGTGCTGCCCTACGCCAAAACCTCATAAATGAGGCCCATAGTCTCTTTGCAAAGAAATTGGCCTGGTCTTGCTTTTTGTTCTCCTTCTGTTAATAATACAAATGGTGTTGTAATCCTCATTCATAAATCCTTACATATCCAGATTGAAAAGGAAGTTAAAGATGATATTGCAAAGTGGATCCTTTTGAATATTAAAGTAAATGCACCCAGCTATCTATTTGTAATATCAATGGCCCTACCGAAGTTGATCCACAGTTCTGTGATCACTTCACTACTCTACCATTGTCATGCTCATTAGATAACCTTATAGTTGGAGGGGAGTGCAATCAGCTAATAGACCCCTTTGTTGATTTATGCTCTCAAACTAGATATATACCCATTAAAACGTAAAAAGCTTTTAAAAAATCAATTACCTTTAGAGGGCTGATCAATACCTGGAGATCTTCTCATTCTGATGTATTGGAATTTACTTTCTAATCCATTGTACACCACTGTGACTACATATTCCTCACACAAAATATTTTTCAGTCTATAGTGCATACAGCTATTGGGTTTATCCTCATTTCAGACTATGCCCCTGGTATAGTTGACTTAGATATCCTAAGAGACAGCACATAAACATTCTTCAGAACTTTTAAAAACAATTAAAATCCTTGAACATGAATACTTTTCCTCTAACTAAGAAAATACTTTAGCCTAACTGATTCAGGCCAAATTACAGTTTAACAAGCAATCCTAAGTTAAAATTATTACTAAATATTATGGCAGTCGTAATAAAGTCGGCAGGTTACTTGCCAAAAATTTAAAAATCAAGAAGCAAAAATCCAAGATCAATTTTATCACTGATAAGTACAGAGCCGGACATAGTAGTGATTCAAAAAGGTTGGTATGCTCACATAATATTATACTCAGTCATATACTCCAGAATCATCCTCCACCAAGGAAGTATTAGATGCTTTTTTCATTCTCTCCCTAAATCTGCAAATCATATGGTTGATCTTTTTTCCCTATGCAAAAAGAACAATTGATGGACAGAATGCTGCACATTGTCAAACATTCACCCCCAGTACCGAGATCTAGGCCTAAATCCATCGCTTTGTTTTGCTACCCATGCCTTTCCAGTTCAGACCCAGCCATATTCAAATCAGTCTTGACCCTGTTCCCCATGGGAACAGTCCAGCCCGAACTGTCAAGCCAGGCCCTCCCTGGACTGGAAACAAGCATCCTATTTAACAAAGCTCTCAGGTCAATCTTACGTAATACATTGAGTATAGTACTATGTGACCACTGCAACCGTTGATAACCAACATCTCTATCTTCCCCAACTCTTTCCATCTGTCATCCTGCACAAAGTTTCCCAATTTCACAAATCCATTCCTGCTCCATCTGGCTACAGGAGCTAGATCAATGGAGACTCCACCCTCTAGCTTGGGAAGATACATCTCTGATAACACATGAGCTTTTTTGATCATTCTTCACTTGGCCTCCAAATCCACCTCCTCACAGCCACCATAACACTGGATGTGGAAAAAGCCTTTGACTGCGTTACCTGGTATTTCAGGTTTGGGGCTCTAAAATGGATGGTTTTGGCCCCAATATTCTTTAATACATCAGTTTATGGTACTCTGCACCTTCCACCTCTATTTTTGCTAATGGTAAGCAATCACAATACTTTCGTTTGCAAAGAGGCACCAGACAGGATTGCCCACTATTCCCTCTTTTATTTATTGTATCTCTAGTACCCCTCTGGAAAAAATCTGATGACCCACTGCCTTTTTCAGTTATAAATACAAAGACATTGAGGTAGACTTTAGTGCTTACGTGGACAATATTTAGATTTTTGTCTCAAATCCTCAATATACCATTTCAAAATGTTTTTTATCTATTAAATTTATATTCTGTTGTTTCAGGATATAAACTCAACATAGAAAAATCAAAGGTTGTGCCACTGAATAAATATTGTTTTCATGAAATGTTTAAAGATACAGGTTTTACTTGGAATTCTAAAAGTGTCAAATGCCTAGGCCTTTTATATTCCACTTCCATCTAAAATACTCTCATGATTAATCGCAGTGCAGTTCAATTAAAAATATTAACTCTGTCTGACCGACAGTCTCCCCTATTTTTGTCATGATGGGGAAGGCTAGCTGCCATCAAAATGATGATGCTGCCAATCATTAATTTCTATTTATCTATGCTACCTGTTACACTACTGCTTACATTCTATAAATCTCATAATAGTATTTTGATATGTTTTTATGTTTATAAGTGCTTTTACATACTCATTTCGAGTTACAATATTGTATATTAGTGGATTTTCTTAAATTTTATGTTATGTATATTTGTAAAGAGTACTAGGTTATCCTAGAGCTGAACAGGTGTGTGTGTTTAGCCCTGGCTAGGGTAGATTAGTTACTTAAAAAGCAATGTTTTCAGCTTCTTATGGAACTCCAGAAGTAAGGAGAGGCGGAGGCTCTGATATGAAGTGGGCCGTCGTTCCATGCTATAGGAGCAATGTAAGAGAACGCTCATCCTCCTGATCTGGGTCGTGCTCACGAGTAGGTGCAAGAAGAGAATAACCATTTGGTGAAGTAAGTTGCAGTCTCCATGGGGATATTGAGCACATGATGATCTCTGAATAGCATTCTGATATCTGGCCCTGTCTCCCCATTGTGTGATTACAAAGTGATCTTGGTGAAGCCTTCATGTGGCAATATATTCTCTGAATTTGGGTAAACCTTTTTTGAACGTGTGGGTGAATTGAGCGTGTAGTAGTGAGTAGTATATAACACTGCAAGCCTGTTACACCTGGCTTTTTCAGCGGGTTTATCCCCAGATTTTTGCTTTTTGGCCTCCTGTTTTTTACCCTGTTTTGTTGATTTTAGGACTCTGGGCGCCTTACCACTGCCGATCAGTGCTAAATTGCATATGCTCTCTGTGTAAATTGTTATTACGAATTGGTTTACAGGATTGGCCTATTTGATTTACTAATAAGTCCCTTGTACAGTGCCCTGGGTGTGCCCAGGGCCTGTAAGACAAATGCTGCTAGTGGGCCTGCAGCACTGATTGTGCCACCCATGCAAGCAGGCTTTTAAAAGGGTCTCAGACCTGCCACTGCAGTGTCTGCGTGCAGTTTCTACTGCCATGTCGACCTGGCAAGTGCACCCACTTGCCAGGCCCTAACCTTCCCTTTTATTACATGTGAGTCACCCCTGAGATAGGCCCAAGGTTCCTCTGTGGGCAGGGTGCAGTGTATGTGAAAGGTAGGACATATTTGGATGTGTATGTAACATGTCCTGCTAGCGAACTACAGTGACTTTCATTTTTCACTATTGTAAGGCTATCTGTCCCATAGGATAGAATAGGAGTTTATTTTTAACATCTTAAAAATATAACTTTCCATTGGGACAAAATAGTAAGGTAAACTTTAATATGCCTGAACTCAGGATACAAAGATGCATCTTTTAGTAAGGATGATTTTTACATTCTGTGTTTGAAAATACCACTTTTAGAATGTGGGTATTTTCTTGCTTAGCCATCCTGTGTGCCTCTGCTGGTTTGTGAATTGGCTGTCTGGCTTTGGAGTGACAGGGGCTGGGGATGTGCATTCACTGTAGACAGCCACTGGGGGGGTTGAGGTGTGTTCTGCCTTTCCTGGAGGAGTCAGGGCTGGGCTGAATAGACCTGAGAAGCATTTAGAATAGGGGGAGGAGATTTCCTTTCACCTGTATGGGCTTGGTCTGCCTTAAACAATGCTGTGTCCACCGCATCAGAGAGGACAGAACTGGTTTGGACTGACACCAGAGAACAAGAAAAAGGGTCTATAAATATTGGGACCCAGACCGCTAAACTTTAGAATTCTTCTGGACTTGAGAGGAACCTCTGCCAAGGAAAGAAGCTGGGAAAGCAGAAGGAGAAGCACTGCCCCTTTGCTGTGTGCTGTCTGGGGTTGGCCTACAGTGGCTGTTTCTGTCAAGGAGAGGATAAAGACTTAGCTGTGTGCTGTGTCTCCTGCTTGAAGAAGATCTCTGAGGGCTTGAAGTAGAGTTTGCCTTCTGTTATGAAGTCTCAGGGACACAAATACTTCACCCCCAGCTCCCCTGAACTTCCTTGCTGGGAGTTCTGACCTGCCAAGAGGTGCCTGTTGCTGTATTGGGCCTTTGGAGGTTGTTAATGCTGTTGGGAGCTGGATAAGTGACGTGACTATGAGAAGCGTTACGCATCCGCTCCCGTTTCCGATGCTTCGCCCCTGAACAACTGACGCAGTGCCTGCCTGCGGCTGGAGAAATCACTGCACGCCGAGAGCACCGATTCCGACGCAGGCCCTGCTGTGCAGCTCCAAGAACCAACGCATCGTGGGACCATGGCTGGAGAGACCAAGGTAGCACCATTGCCACTGCAGCTGCATCAAGAACATACGCATCCCCGATCCCCACGCATCGCATTCGGGTGCCAATTCTAAATGGACACCGGAGCCACAGTAAGAAACCGATGCATGACCTCCCCGCACAGTAAGAAACAGACGCATCACCTCCCCTGCGTGGCAGTACGGAACCGATGCATCACCTCCCCTGGAGTAAGGAACCGACGCATCACCTTTCGTGGGCGTAAGGAACCAACGCATCACCTTTCCTACAGCTGTTTTTGTTTATGTTTTTGACGCATCCAACATAATTTGTGTTGAAAGTGTCGCATCTATAGTTTGCTATGGACAGAACTGTTTTTACATTCTAAGGATTACATTTTGATTGCTGTATTGTGGATTTTTGTCATTTTGGTCTTGTTTGGTTTAGATAAAGATTACTTATTTTCTAAACTATTGTGGTGTCCATTTGTAGTGCTTTCACTGTATTACTGTATGTGTGCACACATGCTTTACACACTACCTCTGAGATAAGCCTGTCTGCTTGTGCCAAGCTCGCAAGAGGGTGAGTAGGGGTTATTTTAGAAGTGTATCCCCCTTACCCTGACTAGGAAGAAGGGACCCTACTTGGACAAAGGTGCAACGCATTGCCAACTAGAGACCCCCTTTTCTAACAAAGCCCTTATCATTTATGTTAAAATTTAAGGTAAAATGTAGCCCTGTTTGTCTGTCCTTTTTATTTCTATGCAAACTACAGGTCCCACAACAAGGAAAAAAGCAATTGCTTCCTACTCTCAGCAAATATACTTTTGGATTGTGCTGAATGTGGTGTGTATGAATATATGGGCAGTGTCTATACATGGTAAGGATCCAGGTCAATATGAACTCCGAAATGGACCACAAGGCAGAAACATGATGACTACTGACCACTGTGGTGCAGGAGTACTAGTCATCCAAAGCACCCCATAATACAATTTTTAATCATATACTCAGCACTCAAGAAACAAAATACTTTCTCAGATACCCAGTAGACTTTTAAACTACACTATCTAGATACTCACTTATTTCTTACCTAAATAAGAGTGTCAAAGTGCTTCCTCATGTGAGAGAAGCCTATTCACCATTAAAATAAGTTCTTGGCAAATTACGAAGTCAGAAGATGAAGCAAGACACCCAGGTTGGTGTGTGAGGGCTTACCTAACATTTTTGTGATTTTTCACTTTTGCTTGAGCATAGTTTTTTTTCATTCAAAAAGATGGGCAGTGGCCTGAACAGTATGTTAGTGGTTTTTTTTGGCTGGCTATTGAGTTTTTGTCTCCCACACTGCCACCCTGAGAAGCCTTTGACTGCTTTGCTGCACTGAAGTAGAAAAGTAGAAAGAGTGTACTTTGATAAGTTTTCAGATCCATAGTAGGATGGACCCCAAGACACCAGTGGCAAGTGACTTCAAACCCCACATCAGGAACCAATAGCCTCTGTCAGTCCTGCAGCTCCTGAAAGAAGTCTGACAGTTGATTTGATCATTTTGACAGTCGTCAAAGGATATGTGAGAGTATAGCATTTCAAAGTCAGTCGGGTTAACTTGTCTCAAGTGGTGCCCATTGAGGTTGATGATGATGTCAGAGATGTCTACTGCATGCATGAATGAGGAGTGAGCACCAATGAGCATGAAATGTCAGATCTGTGTATTTCTATGTGTGATGTGGTGGGTGGAATGGTGGCAAGGTTGTGGAGGCTAGATATGTATGGGCGGAACGAAAGAATGGATTGTGTGAATGTGCATGACAAGGTGGCAACATTACATGGTGAGATGTGAAGGTTACACATGTTGTTTCTATGAGTGATGCTGAGGCACAGTCAGTTCAATGTGCATTTACTTTGTCTTAAGTACCTGGAATCAAGGTGATTAATTGCTGCCTAGTAGGGCAAACAGAAAAATTACACAAATCGATGGGTTTTCAGTGCTTTCAGGATTGGTTGAGTTACTGCATGTGTCTAATGTGCTTTGGCAATGATTTCTATAGTCAACTAACCATGGGTTGGAGATATTTATCCCATTCTTTTTCCTGATGCTTTTTGACACACTAATTGAAGTTTTCTAATAGATCTTAGTAACTTTATGGACGGTATGTGGCAATGCCTTGAGTCATATACTTAGGTACAGAGTCAAATACTATGTTATTTATTAAGGTGAACATCTTGATCTTAATCAAGAAAGGTAATGTAAGGCAGGGCATACTATAGTGAGCCTTATAAATGTGAACTATCTTGGACACATGAATAGCTACACTTACTGTAGATTTTTATGCCTATATGACCTATAATGTACTGACATTTGCTATCAGTATTTCGATGAAAATCTTTGCAATAGTCAATTTTAGAGCTAGAAATGGTTGCTTGTGAAAGTAGACTTAGTTGTATGTAGAACTTTAAGACGGTAGTTGGAGGACTAAAATACCTATTTAACCTTGAAGAACATTGATAGCCCATTATCAAAATATACCCCCAAAGAGGTCACCTTGAATTTTACTCCCACCACAGTTGAGCCTACACGAAAGACATGATAACCAGTGCTGCAATTTTTAAGCTAGTGGTGAATACCAACTAACAGGAATATCCTTTTTGGTGTATTTCAACTAGTTGTCCATCATTCCTTCCTTGATAACCTCAAACACCTCTCCTTACTTCAGTCTGCCCACAATTGGATTTTAGATAAGAGGAACACCATTTGGGTGCCATCAGCATTGTTGCAAAAGCTGACCCCCTATGTTGGTCAATAGTTGGTGTAAAGGTTGAACATAACTGTTAAAAAGGAGTAGGGGAAAACAGAAATCATGTAGTATTCTAAAGTGAACTCTCATTGTCTCTGCTAGCTGCTGACATACTGTAACTTTGACTTTCCTTTGAGTAATGAATGAGACCAACCGTTTTGAGAAATCTTTCCATTCCTGACCCCCTCAAATCAGCCATCTTAAGCTAGTCAAGGGTGTCAAACACTTTTGAGTGATCTAATAATTCAGATGTGCTCAGTGTACAATACTCAAAATGGCATCCATGGTATCCCTCAAGGCCAACTACGTTCCTCAGTGAGGGAGGAATCAAAACTGTTGGTCTCCAACAATAGCATTTTTCTCTACATGTTCTTGGAAATGCATGGTAGCTGCTTTTTCATGATCTCAAGAATCCAAACAATATTAGAAATTGGGCAATGGTGTTATGCTTCCAACATGGATTCTCAAGCTTCCAGATGTATGGTACCTGCTTCCTGTAATACTTTTTAATTATGTTGGAAGGGCAATGGTCTCCAGCACAGAAGGTAACCTTAAGAGACATTATAATGCATAATCAGGCAAGACGACGGGGGTCAAGAGCCGCACTTCACTGTTCCGTTTCTTTTTGTCAAATCAAATCAAATCAAATAAACTTTATTCGATTTTTAGTAGAAAAAAATCAGAAAAGTTGCACATTAAAAAATATACAATCTAGTGTTTAAAAAGACTAATACCTTACATATTTACATCTTTAAATATCGCTAAGATCTTAAAAATCACATCTTCAATTAATCTATACCCCGTTTGTTCTGAAAATCAGTCTGCCTCATGCTATGTTTCCCATATAATACTTTTCCTTTTTTTCAATATGGCCTTCAAAAGACCAGACATAGCTCCCACACAATAAACATTATCCAATCTTTGTAAATAAAGGTAGGCAGGTCGACATTGTCTCCATCCCCCACCCTTCAGCATTGGCAAAATCCATCTAGATCTCTCTACTCTATAAAATTTGCAGAATAAAATCACATGTATTGTCGTCTGGGGGACATTTCATCACAGGGGCACATACAAAGCTTGCTGTTCCAATCATTTTGTATAGGGAAGCTGACTAAACGATGAAAGCTGTCAAATCTTAATCTAGTGAGGACAAACCTATCATAACTTCCTATACACCATTCCAAATAAAGTTGAATGGTAGGACATACAAGAGTTATCTGATGTTTAATAACTGTACTTTTATACATTTCTGAAGCCGCCCTTAGAGATTCCAGATGATCCTGACAAAGAACTCTGAACTCCTTCCTAGAGATTGTGGTCAGTGTAGCGGGGTTTCTATAAAAGTCAGGTTTTCCCACGTCTGTTAAAAAGCTTCTAATATACCTTAGCCAGGTAATCTTGTTAGCGTGGGTTAAACTCATAGCATCTTTTATAATCTCTCTATTTAACTGTGTGTGATGTGACGTCCAGACTCTGTGCCATAACAACAATGGCTGCATCTTTATCAAGTCAGAAATGTTTGGGATCCCCAGTTCGGCATGGCAATTATAAACTGATGTGCTCTGTGGGATTGCTAATATAAATCGTAAAAACTTATTTTCCTCTTTTTGTAATATAGCCACGTCCTGATAACCCCAAACACCGGCCCCATACATCGCTACGCTCGTGCATTTTGCTTTATAAATTTTAAGGAGGATCCCCGGGGTCTTTTACCCATTTTAATAGAAAAATTCATCAGTGCCCCAATTGACCTTTTAAAAAGAAGAGTTCTACTTTTAACCGCTGGACTCCATGACCCAGCATGATCCAGTAAAACACCCAGATAGGAAAATGTATTGGTTGCATCTATCCTAGCCTTTCCCAAGGGGAGACTTTTACAACTATTTCTCCCTTTCCCACATGTCATCACAAATGTCTTCTTAATATTAAGTTTTAGGCCCCGGCTATCCATGAATTCAATATATGCATTAAGAGCACTCTGAAGACCCAGCTGAGTTCTGGCCATGAGCACTGCGTCATCCGCGTAAAGAAGTGATACTATGGGCTTGCTGTTATAGTAAGGTGGGTCTTTTGTCCTGGCCGTTAACTCGTCTTCTAACGCGTTGGTATATAGAGAGAAGAGGAACGGAGCCAGGACGCACCCCTGCCTCACGCCCTTTTCCACCGGAAATGACGCAGTGCATTCACCCCCAATTCCATGTCTCACTTTTGCTGAGGCCCCCTTATATAATTGCCTCAAAAACTGGACTAAAATTGGGTCTACTTTTAATTCCTGTAATATATCCCAGAGTCTATTGTGGTTTACGCAGTCAAAAGCGGACGAAAGGTCCACAAATGCTACGTACATTTTCCCTTCTTTAGCTTGGGTGTATTTCCCTGATATCATCGTAAAATTCAACACCTGTTCAATGGTCCCCAGCCCCTGTCTAAAACCATACTGCACTTTACTTAAAATGTTGTTATCCTCCGCCCAAGTTTGTAGTCTGTTCAGGACTATTCTGCCTACTACCTTAACCAGGGAGTCCAAAGGGATATCGGGCGATAACACGCAGGGTTATCGCGTTCTCCCTTTTAAAAATTGGGATGATCACAGATTCAGACCATGTCTTGATGAAGCCCTTCTCGCAGCATGCGTTCAAAACCTGTGTCAGCAAAGGGGACCATAGTGCTGGAGAGTGTTTAAATAAATCCATGGGCACGCCGTCAGGCCCAGGTGCCTTCCCACCTTTACTTTCATTAATAGCTGCCGTGACTTCATCTAGTGTTATATTTAACCCAATAGTCACAAATCTATCCATCCCATCTTGTATCTGTAGGTCATAATCAGTTGTGAGTTTATCGGCCCCCTGGAACTATACACCCTCGAGAAAAATTTGATCCAAGACTCCTCATCTATTGCAACTTCAATCCTGGGTCCCTCATTATTTACGAAGAATGGAGCGTTTACTGCCCGCCAAAACATAATACTATCCTTTTTCTTTGAAGCCTCATAGAGCAAGTCCCATGCCTCTTCTTTAATTTCTTTTTTCCTGTTTTTCCTAACCAAATTATAATTCTTTCTACATGCACTAATTTCCTCCTTATTTCTCACAACTTTGTGGAGGGCGCCCTTCAGCAAGTTATATGCTTTTGTACACTTTGTATCAAACCATCCGTTAGTCCTTATTGAGGATGTCATCTTTTTCACTCCTAGTGAGTTTTGGATCTCCAGAGTAATAGAGGAATAAGCCCTCAAAATGTCGCTATAGTCTGCACTCTCTTGTAAACATACCGCTATATGGTCGTTAGCATTAATTATAATTTGTTTCATCACTTCTTCGACCTTAATTTTTTCCCCCAACGTAAAGAATAGCCATTTTGGCGTGCTAGAGTAATATTTTGTAACAGTGCCAGATAACTGCTATTTGGTTGTTCAACTTTTTGGGGGATAATTACGCGGATGCTCAGAGGCAAATGATCACTGAGGGTATTGGAGTGAGTATTACATTTATCGAACCAGGTTGCATATCTATTGGGAATGATTATAAAATCTATTAGTGAGGCTAAACCTCTGCCAATAAACGTTGGGGTAAAATCCACGTGTGGAGTACTCAGATAGTTTACAAAACCCAAATCAAGTCCTGCCATAAAATCATTAAAAGTTTCTCCCCTTACATTATGTATAAAATGTGGGGTATACATATTAACTTCATCATGTAGCCCACACTGCCCTTTTTCCGTGTTACCACATATGCCGGTGTTAAAATCCCCTCCACATATGAATATCATATCGACTTCGTTTGGTACCCTTATTTTGTACATTTCCTCACTAAGCGAGTTTATAATTTTGTCCAGTTCGCCCTGTTCGATGTTATTATAGAAATTCACTACACATAATACTACTGGAGAATTCAAATAAATACCCAACAATTGGTAGTAACTCGTTGAACTAAGCTTTTCTAGTTTCCTAACCGTTAACAGGTTTGAGATATATACACTCAAACCTCCTTTGTGTCTTCCATGCGTAGATCTAACAGCCGGTATATGAAACGTCTTATACCCATCTAAATTAATCTGTTTCAATAACCAGGTCTCCTGAAAGCATAAGATATCAAAACTATGTATAAAATCTAACCAGATAGAATTGTATATTTTTGATTGTAGACCGGCAATATTCCAGAAAAGTACCTGTATTCCATCAGAAACACAAACAGTTGGTCTATCAGGGGTGGTGCTTCCCTTCGTGTGTTCATTTATCTCACTATCATTAATAGCATTTATAGAGCCTCCCACACTAGCTTCCACCTCTGCTACCTTACTTGCCTCATCTCTATAGTCCTTTATCCTACTAGGGACAAGACTGCACTCCCCCTTATCATACTCTCGTTTCGTCTCATTTATTTCTAGGGATGCAATTTGTTCAACACAATTATACTCATCCCCAATAACCTGAAGTCAATCATTCTCGTCCAAAGATTGGAGTGGCAGAAATCAATTGGAAACCTCTATGCTATGTGCCTGCTTTCTCATGATCTGCGCATGGGGATACCTATCCCGGGTCCGATTTGTAGGGCCAGGTTGGTAGAAAAAGCTCAAGGGATATACCCTAATACCTACTTCCAAATTACAACTATTGCTACCCAGCCTATGAAAGATTTCCCGGACCAGAGTAGGACTTCCTAATGAAAGGACTATGCAGTCCCCTTGCGTATTTTTTCCAGACGTTCCTACCCAGGCGACCCTTCTAACCATCTTGAAAGCCGAAAACATATCCTGGACTAGACCCGTTCTTATTCCCAAAAAATGAATGGTCCTATTTCTCAATATGTCCCAGGTTTCCTTTTCCCCTTCAAGTAACGGGGGAACATTTATCAGAACCACTGTATAAGGTTGCGCTGCAGGGGTAGATTTAAGATTTGCCGATTCTCTAATTGCTCTGGTAATGTTGTCTTCTCTTTCCCTATATTTAAGCCTGATTCCCTCTGTTGTCTGTTATCCTGACGTATGTCCATCCTATCAGTGATCCTATCTGGCTGTTCATTGTTATTATCTTTTGTAATCAGATGGCATAAGTTAGGGGTATCACTCCTTCTCTCTGGATCTTTTATATTATCCTTGAGTTCCACTATAGGAGGCCTATCTCGATTTTTAACCAGTAATGCCAAATCCAGCTCTATTTTGGCTAATCTTAATTCTACAGCCTCAAACGATTGTTTAATAAAATTACTTAGATCAGCTAATTCATTCCCTGTATTAGTTGCAACTACGTTAAAATTCCCTTTCCCCCTCCTTTTTTTAATTTTCCTATCCAAACCTTTATTTTTGGGTTGTATCAAGTTACCGTTCCCCTGTTTGTTCTTCACTGCCAGCATTTGCGGGTTCAGCTCAGTTGGAACATTCTGTATCAGAACCTTTGGGCTACTCGGCCCTTTTTTGGTTTCGGGATGCGGCATCTTTTAGATGGTGGCGACCGCTCTGCTTCCAGATCACTGATGATGTTCTCTTCACCACTAGCCTGGATGCAACCATTAGTGGGCTCCCTATTAGGATTTCCTAAAGGACCCTTCTCCCAATCCTCTTCAATCTCCGTCTGTTGTGGAATAGTGATCTTACTCGTAGTACCCACTTCCTGAGAGTTCCCTTTTATGGACTCCTCAACCGTGGATATTTGTTTATCTAATGCTCCAACCGCCCCCTTAAGATATTTCAAGATGGTCTTATTCACATCTGCTGATTTACCACCAGGTTGCCCTAGGCTCACACTTTGAATTTTCCTCTTCCCCATTTTGCTGTCTCTTATAGTTGGACTAATGATATATTCTTCCCACAACACAGCACACAGCAATTACTTATTATTTAGAGCTGAACAATCCAATCTATGAAAGCATAAGTTACACACCCTAGCGTTTTTAAATATTAAAGGGGGGCAAGTCTTGCAGAATCTAACAGTTAAGCATTCACTGAATAATACAAAGGCTCGATAAGCGCACATACAAAGCAATTCAAGCCAAAAGACCTGGCCCAGCCCAGCCTCCTCCGGACTCTGACGGGCTAAGACGGGCCCGTCTTGGCCCGGTCTTCGCCCGTGCCGAGCCCGCGCGCGTCCCGCGTCGCGTTGCCGGCTCTGAGCCTTCGTAGCGTCCTCCAGGGAGCGGGGCAAAAGTACGCTAGTGCTTGGTAGGGGCCAGGGACAACACTAAAACACCAGGAGCAATTCGTTGCAGAGCGGATCCCGCCGTCGCGGTGCCGGCTCTGAGCCTTCGTAGCGTCCTCCAGGGAGCGGGGCAAAAGTACGCTAGTGCTTGGTAGGGGCCAGGGACAACACTAAAACACCAGGAGCAATTCGTTGCAGAGCGGATCCCGCCGTCGCGGTGCCGGCTCTGAGCCTTCGTAGCGTCCTCCAGGGAGCGGGGCAAAAGTACGCTAGTGCTTGGTAGGGGCCAGGGACAACACTAAAACACCAGGAGCAATTCGTTGCAGAGCGGATCCCGCCGTCGCGGTGCCGGCTCTGAGCCTTCGTAGCGTCCTCCAGGGAGCGGGGCAAAAGTACGCTAGTGCTTGGTAGGGGCCAGGGACAACACTAAAACACCAGGAGCAATTCGTTGCAGAGCGGATCCCGCCGTCGCGGTGCCGGCTCTGAGCCTTCGTAGCGTCCTCCAGGGAGCGGGGCAAAAGTACGCTAGTGCTTGGTAGGGGCCAGGGACAACACTAAAACACCACTAGCAATTCGTTGCAGAGCGGATCCCGCCGTCGCGGTGCCGGCTCTGAGCCTTCGTAGCGTCCTCCAGGGAGCGGGGCAAAAGTACGCTAGTGCTTGGTAGGGGCCAGGGACAACACTAAAACACCAGGAGCAATTCGTTGCAGAGCGGATCCCGCCGTCGCGGTGCCGGCTCTGAGCCTTCGTAGCGTCCTCCAGGGAGCGGGGCAAAAGTACGCTAGTGCTTGGTAGGGGCCAGGGACAACACTAAAACACCAGGAGCAATTCTTTTTGTCAGTATTACATACAAATGTGCACAACAATTCCTGCACCTGCCGTCGTTTGGTGCAACTGCAACGCACAAAAGAAAACCTTGAATATTTGGAATGGTGCACCAAAAAGCTTCTTATCCAAAAGTCAATAAGGAAATGCGTACAAGCAAGTGTTCCTTTTTAATTCCTTCTTTATTTAGACAAGTCAAGGTCTTTGCATCAATGAACAACCTCCAGCCAACGCGTTTCGTTCTGTTTAATTTGAACTTCATCAGGGCTGCCTTGACTAGAGAAAGACAAAGCAGGGCTATGCAGACTGCCACCAGAAATGCCATTGTAACCTTATGCTTAAGCTGCAAGTCATTATGTCCTAATTTATTTTTAATGGCTGTTATCCAGTTGTTTCTTCAAATCATTTGCTCCTGTGCCAGAAGAGCGTGGGCAGCGGGTCACAATCTGCTTGCAGGCTCACTTACATGGCACCTCCTCCCTGGTGGGGTTTTTCCGGACTCCTGCCTTCCCCGACCACCTGTATGGAGAATGGTATCGGAGCAGGGTCAGACCTGCAGTCGAGCACACCTCGAGCAGGAGTTAGCGGAGTTGGCTGAACGCACCTCTGCCCCCACAGGCAAACAAGTAACTCGAGAACAAGCAACTCGAGAAAAGAAACAAGGCAAAAACAAGCCTGGGGCTTGTTTTTGCCTTGTTTCTTTTCGCGAGTTGCTTGTTCGCCTGTGGGGGCAGAGGCACGTTCATCCCAACTCCGCTGACTCCTGCTCGAGGTGTGCTCCGCGGCAGGTTTGACTCTGCTCGGATGTCATTCTCCATACAGGTGGTAGAGGAAGGCAGGAGTCCGCAAAAAAAACCACCAGGGAGGAGATGCCTTCTAAGTGAGCCTGCAAGCAGATTGTGACCCGGTGCCCACGCTCTTCTGGCACAGGGGCAAATGATCTGAAGAAACAACTGGATAACAGCCATTACAAATGAATTAGAACATAATGACTTGCTGCTTAAGCCTAAGGTTACAATGGCATTTCTGGTGGCAGTCTGCATAGCCCTGCTATATCTTTCTCTAGTCAAGGCAGCCCTGATGAAGTTCAAATTAAACTGAACGAAACGCGTTGGCTGGAGGTTGTTCATTGATGCAAAGACCTTGAATTGTCTAAATAAAGGAGGAATTAAAAAGGAACACTTGCTCGTACACATTTCCTTATTGACTTTTGTATAAGAAGCTTTTGGTGCAGCATTCCAAATATTCAAGACATTATAATGCATATAATTTTATCAAGGCATAGGACCCTAAAGGCAAAGGTGATATAGCATTTTCTGAAACTGGGAAATTTTCCATTGACCTCAACCTCAATCCATGGATCAGAATCCTAATTTATTTATTTATTTATTTGTAAAATACAACACTCACCTTGGGCATTATGGCACTATGTATGCAGCCTAAAGTTTACTAAGAAAATGGAAAGTTCTCAAAAAATTAAAGCAATGTAACCACATTTTGCGCCTCCATCATGTACTGCTTATGACTTTACATAGGATATCGCTCATGACATGTTAAATTACATAATTGATTACATCACAGATGGTATCTCAATTTACTTGATTAAGTACATCACTTATAACATCAGTGATGACATCATGCAAAGTCACCAATCTTCTGCCTTTGGACTTATTTGGCATTGATTAGCTGAAGGCCGCACCCTGTTCCCAACTACTTACTACCAACCAAATAACACTGTGCATGGTGTTCAGCCATGCTCATCAAGCACTGGCCATAGGACTTGACCTATAGCCAAAACATATGGGCAACCCACAGCAGGTGGACAATTCCCCCTACATTAAATGAGCTATGTGCAGTACTGGTTTGTCTGAGGGTCTGGCTAAAGCAAGGCTATGAGCCCAATTCTCCAAAGGCTGCCAACCCTGCCACACATGGGCTTCGGTCATGTTCAGTGGGGGTTGGCTGCAGAAGTGCACAGCCTTTGGCCTTGTGATGGAGGAGTATTCTGCAGGCTCTCTCCTTCAGCCTATGTGCATCAGCAATTCCTCACAAGGCCTGGGCTACTACTATACCAGTAGCCCAACTCTCCACAGGCCTCTAACCCCTGCTGCACAAGGGCTTTAGCTACACACAGTTGAGCCCAACAAAAAGGTCTGTCTGGATAACCCCTGTTTCACAACGTCTTTGGGTAAGCCCTGTTCCCAGCTTACCATGGATGGTCAATCTCTTCTCTGCACAATATTCTGCCAGGCTATGACCCAGTCCACTGCAGGTAGCCAAAACCCATGGTGCAGAGCTTTCAACTGTATGCAAAAGAAGTTGGCAGCAGGCCTTAAATTTAGCCTGGTTCTGAGCCCAACTCTTTGCAAGCAGCTAAACAATTCTGTGCATGTCCTTCGGACTTGCTCATCGAAGGCTGAATAAAGGTCAGCCCTCTAGGGGCAGCCAATTCCTGCTGCAGACTACAGCTGGGCGCATTAGGGATCGAAAGCAGAGCCTTAACTACAGACAGGCTGTGAACCTCACTTTTGCCCAGGTAACAAATCCCTCCTGTTCATGGACTTTCGCCATGTGCAGCAGAGGTTGGCCTCAATGCCTGACATTTGACCAGGTTTTGGGCCAACCAACCATGAGTAGCCAACCACCTCAGCACATGACCTTATGTTGAAATCAGTGCTTAGCCTCTAGCCAGGCCTATGTTCTACCCTCCACTGATGGCCAATCCTGGCTGCATACAGCTGCAAGGTGTGTGCAACAGCAGTTGGTCGCAGGATCTGGCCTAGAGCCAGGATGTTGTGAATGGTTTCTACCTATGTAGTGCACCAGGATTTTGGCTTTGCATCATCTTTTTTTGCCTATACTCTGGGTGTGTCTCCCTACCTGAGTCTCACTCACTGTACTTTCATGGTAATGCGACCGAATGTGTTTACCCCCAGTGTCCGCATTTTAAGATAAGGGTGATGCGATGCAGCTACAGTAAGGGGCACAGAGCTTGTTACTTATGCACTGTGTGAACATGCATATGTGCACTTATGCAGGCTGCATGTGAGAGATCACTGTTGTGCGCAGCCTGGTAGCTGCACACAAGTAACATGTATTGCCCATAAAGGCGGGGTGCATGATATTTCAAAGTACGACATGTCAAAATTAATGTTGGGCATATCCTTGCAGTGAACTATCCCCTAAATCTATTTTTAATGTACCAAGACTTGCTGATTCAAAAGGGCAACATTGGGCTTCATTGGTACATATATTAAAGGCTAAATTCATATTTGTAGCAGCTGCAGGAAAAATTGCAGGACTCATTCTAATAGTAATTTAAAATCCAACTTGATGGTCCAATCAAATTTTAGCTTACTGGTATTCTGGAAATGTCACTTTTAGAAAGTTGCTATTTTCCTGCCTAAAACCAAAAGGCCTTTCTGACAGTGTTCAGTGTTATGTGATTGCTGATGTGCTGGTGGCTCACCTGTGGTGAGTCTGTATTGCTCCCAGACAGTGGACAAACGACCTTAGGCATGTGTATTGTGATTCCCTGCTTGACAGAATGGCCTGGGGGCTGTGCCCATTAACCTGATTAAACTCAAAGGGGCCTCCCCTGTCATAGGCAGATGTAGCTGGCACCCGGGCCAGCCTTCTCTATTGTCCTGCTCATCATCTTGGCTCCAAACTCAGTGGGAGGGGGGAGCTGCCCCAGAACTAGTTTAGAGTGATAACAGAGGAGGGGCAGCTAATTTCCATGGCCACACATCTGGGTGGGCACGAGATCTGTGAACATGGGCCAAAGGGTTCTGCCCTATTGGATTGTCCCAGAATTCTGTGCAGAAAGGTTGGGACAGGCATGAATGTGTGATGTGGTGTCCTAAGGTTGACCAAGGGTGCCTGGCATCGAGAACTTTCCATTCACACTTCTAAACCTCGATACAAGGGAGAAACATGGAGCAAGACTCTGGGCCTGGACAGGGATGGCAGCAGTACCATAGACTGGTGGTATGAGAAGCCTCCTGATAGAATAAGGAATTTGCCTAGAGCTGACCGCCCAGGGCTAGATGGGTCTCTACAGGGCCAGTGTCACTAGGCCCCTTATGCCTCCTAAGTACCAGCTGGGGGAATATCTGGGCACCACTGCCCCCCAGGAGGGCTACAAGACAGCCAGGAAGCTTTAAAGCCTGAGGGTGGCAGAGTGAAGGAGAAGGCTGGTGCTGGGAGCCTGTGAAACTAGCTCCCTGCAATGTGTGTGCTGTTGTGGTCAGGAGTCCGTCTGAAACTGCTCGAAGTGGCTAGGGCTCGTTACCAAGAGCAAAACAATCAGGAATATTGGCCCAACTGTGCCTTAGTTATGTACCTTTGAAGATGCTCATTTTAACAATCAAAGAAACGATCAGCAGACGAAACTCTCAGGGGATGATGCAACACTTTTGAAATGTATTAATTGATTTGCCCAGGGAGGGGACGTGCCCCCTCTCCATATGCCTCTTCGGTCCACAGACCCCATCCCCCGGGCCCAGCATTGTAGCAATGGATTCGGGGACACAAAATACAGAATGCATTGTGCTCTCCCTGACTGCAAGAATGGCTGTAAGTGAGAGTGCCGGTGAAGAATTGTTCCCCTGTTGGGGAGCAGAGAAAGAAAGCTGCTCCCGCTCGGCGGAAGGCCAGGAAGTTGAATCTTGGCTCCCACATGCAAATCAGGAGTGTGGCATGTGTGCGGGTAATTGCAGGGCCGTGGGGGCCTTGGGCTTCCCCTGCAAGCCCAGAACAACCCTCGCCAGAACATGAGTATCCTGGGTAGGACACCAAGGAAGGGAAAACACAGGGCTGCTGCCATGGCACACAGCAGGAGACTTACTAATATAATATTCTCCTCTCTTGTCCTGGCATGCCGTGTAGTGCCCCGCGAGGTTTCATTTACATACTGTTTACTTCCTTGTGGTGCCTCAAGGAGGGGCAAGGGCACCACCAATGTGCCTTTTAAAAGTTGTGGGGAGCTGCAAAGAGTGCAAAAGCCCTCAGGATGCACATGAGAAAGTATCCCTATGTCTGCCAGGTCATAGGATGCATGACCTGGGGAGGCTTTTTATCACCGTTCAATAAGCGAGGGATTGATGCTCATCAGCTCGGGAGTGTAGGGGCCACTAGTTGTTGGTCCAAAGGCTGCATTTTATTTAGCCTTAAGTGGTAAAAGAAAGTCTCTAGCACAAGTTTTATGTTCTTTTGAATACAAATGCTTTATTGACCGTTTTATTGATTAAGAATGTAATGCTTCTGTGTAATGAAGGCATTTAAACATGGCCCCTTAGGGGCAGACAAGCCATATTTCTAGGCTGATCTGCCCCAAAGGGGGGGGGGGATCCCACTAGACACCGTGGAAAGTATTGTGGCATATGGGGGAGCAGCCACTTAGGCAAGTGTCGCTCCCCCTTTTTGGGGAGAATTATTTTGCCTGTTTATGCCCCCCTTGGGTACAGTTTGGCCATATATTTAAGCTGGGCAGAAACCCACTAGACACCAGGGAAAAGTATTTTGGCATGTAAGAGTTCGGCACCTTAGGCAAGGGTCACTCCCCTTTTTTCCCTGGCAAATATTCTGGCCATTTCTTCCCCCTTTGGGGCAGATCGGCCATATTTTTAGGCTGATCTGTCCCAGAAACTCACTAGACACCAGGGATAGTTGTTTGCACCATAAGGGAAGTGGCCCCTTTGGCAAGGGTCACTTCCCTGGCAAATATTTTGGCCATTTCTTCCCCCTTAGGGCAGATCAGCCATATTTTAGGCCGATCTACCCCCAAGGAACCCACTAGACGTGTGGGATAATTGTTTACCCAATAAGGGAAGCAGCCCCTTTCGCAAGGGTCACTCCCCTGTTATTTGACCACACATTTGTCAATTTATAGTGCATCTCTTTATTTTGCGAACTTCCCATGCTCTTGAAGAAGAACCCTCACAGGGTATCCTTGTCCCCTTATGTTCTAATTAAGGAGATTTAGTACAACTGTGGTATAAATGTTCATTACATTAATAAATAGAATTATAAATGAGTATCAAATGAGTCAACTTCCTCCTGGACAACCCAAGTGACCAGAACACCACCTCCCTACTAGACAATCTCACCAACATCGGACACAAGCAGCTAGTGACCACACCGACCCACACACTCAGACACACTCTCGACCCCATTTTCTCCATCAGTGGAAACATCACCTACAGCCACACCACCGAACTCCTCTGGACAGACCACCACTGCGAGCACCTCGCTTTCACCATGCCCACTGCACACCACCGGCTTCATCAGCCCCCCGGCGCAGCTGGAACACGGCCACTGAAGAACGACTCGTCAACCTCCTTACCACAACCACTCCGCAAGCACCATCAGACTCCAACACCACAGCACACAACCTGCACCGATGGATCGCCAACTGTGCTGACACTCTGGCACCCTTCAAGAAGACACCAGGCAAGCAACACTCCAAGAAAGCCAGCTGGTTCACTCCTGCCCTCTACGAGTCCAGACGCTCCTGCTGACGCCCTTCCATTTCGAGAGGGAGTTGCTTGTGTATCAACTGTTGCTCAGTCTCTTATTATTACCCGCAATGTTCCATGTTACCAACGTCAGGTTCTTAGATTTCGAGTTTTTGGTTGGTTTTAATACTCAATTTGTTATAATATGGGGAGGATTGTATTCGACAACATGATGTAGTCAATCTAAGTCACTGCATCTTCTAAGGGGTAAGAATCTATTAGACAATGTAAGTGGTGTGGGCCTATCCACTGTTAATGATCTATTTACAGGGTGGCTAAAATGTTCCATGCCTGGTTTGTAAAAGATCCCTAAGGGAGCTGCAGTAATGACGTCGTTCTGAGACTTTGATGACATTGTCCCTCTGCTATGCAGCTCTTCAAACAAAGCTCTTACCATTTCTGGATATCGAAAAGAAATGACAACACAGTCTCCTTTGCAATCTTTTGGCAGTTTCCCCACCCAGGATACTCTTTCTACCATGATGATGTTTTGTGCCAGGATATTTGAGTTATAATAGCAGTGTTTGGTAAGCCAATACACTGCCGTATTTTTCAGATCTCCCCAGTCCTCTTTGGCCCCATCCATCAACTCTGGCACATTTTTAAGTACAATGGTATAAGGTATTGCCTCAGGTGGTAGATGAAGGGATCTCTGGTGGTTTCTTAAAAGTTGAGAAGTCAGTTGAATTTTATCTGTATTTTTGTTTTCTTGTTATCATTTTTGTGTCACAGGAGGTTGACGACACAGAGTGCAACGCAGTATGCCTAGTTTTTGTAGCCATAGGTTCCGTGATATTGTTCCTACCACCCAATATTTTTGTTCCCGATGTGCCTGGCAAAGTGTCATTTAAAGGGGATCTTACGTTGTGTTCAGTCATTTTCCTGGCGATTTTGACATTTGAACTGGGTACACTGGGGTGATTCTCTATTAGTATCGATTCTGTAATTAATTTTGAGATCTGGGCTACATCGCTCTTAATTTTTGTTATTTCAGACATCAAATTCCTTTCAATTGAGTCAATTTTCCCATGTAGTTTTTTAAATAATAGTTCCAGATTATGGGGATGTTCAGTACTTGGAGTATCCCCTATGCCCTTGCTCTGTCTCATAGGTAATGACTGTGGCTGTTTACGAAATTCTTTTGTTTTTACCTTCGATGGCTGTTTTCCATTGTTCACTGAGGGGGTCATTGAGACTGTAGTCTCTGTTAGAACTGTTATTTCAAGTGGTATTGTTGATGCACAAGGCGCTATACTGGTATTATATATTACAGCTGTTGTATCCTTTTGTTGGGGATTTGTATTTGTGTCAGACTCTAGTATTCTTTCATTCAATACAGTTCCTTCAGTTACTGCAGTTAGTGCTGTCTTAGTAGCTGCTAGGCGCTCCTCGATGTTAACAATCTCGCTATTAATTAATCCCTTAGCGGTGTGCCCAGTCTAGCGTTTTTGTTTTTACTGACTGATAAAACAGCTGCGAGTTTACGTTTTCCCATGGTTAAGACGGATAAGAGCCTCAAACTATGACACAGATGACCAAATATGCAATTATATTCACTCCTACCATGGTTCTGGAGATCTTGTTTAACGATTTAGGGGGGGTGGCCCTGCCCAGCCTCTGCTAGCCTGCGCTGCGGGAGCCCTTGATTGATTTTAAGGCACCTCCTGGCGATGTAGGTGACCTCGGTGGCGGCAGGCAGGCAACCCGCAAGTGAATCTGGGACTCGTGGTCTGGGCCTCCTGACCCCGGTCCCCAGCAGGCAGCAAAAGACAGCGGCAGAAACAGGCGTTCCGCGCTGCGGGAGCCCTTGATTGATTTTAAGGTGCCTCCTGGCGCTGTAGGTGATGTCGGCGGCGGCAGGCAGGCAAGCCGCAAGTGAGTCTGGGACTCGTGGTCTGGGCTTCCTGCCCTGGTCCCCAGAAGGCAGCAAAAGACAGCGGCAGAAACAGGCGTCCCGCGCTGCGGGAGCCCTTGATTGATTTTAAGGTGCCTCCTGGCGCTGTAGGTGACGTCGGTGGCAGCAGGCAGGCAAGCCGCAAGTGAGTCTGGGACTCTTGTTCTGGGCCTCCTGGCCCGGTCCCCAGCAGGCAGCAAAAGACAGTGGCAGAAACGGGCGTCCCGCGCTGCGGGAGCCCTTGATTTATTTTAAGGCGCCTCCTGGCGCTGTAGATGACGTTTTCATTTATCCTTTCTTTTCCAACTTTGCATGCATGCTGCATTGTGCAGCACACATCCAAAGTGGGAAAAGTGTTTAATCTTTTTTAGGCATAGTTTTTTGTACAGAACCGCTACTCTTTGTGTACAAAACCTATGCTAGACTCAAGCACGCACCTTAGCGCTTTGGCGCTAAGGTGTGTGCCTGACGCATGGCAGCTGAAATCAGCGCTGGTGCCAGTAGCTACTGGACCCGGGTGGTGGGAGCGGGGCGGATCGATGACAAAAAAAGCAGAAAAAAGCACTTATCTGTAATGACCAGCCGCCACCTCTCCTCTGTCCTCTGTCATCTTCCTTCTTCCTGCAGTCCCGGCAGGCAGCAGGAAGCACCCGGTTCCCAAGTTCCCCTGAGCCAATCCCAACTCTGCAATGCAGTGTTGTGATTGGTCTGAGCACTGTGGTTCGGCGCTCAGACGGGGAATGAGAGGGTTTGTATGTTCTTCACCAGGCTGTGTAATGCAGCCTGGTGGGGAAAATGCAAAGTGTGCAGGACTGTTTGGCTGGCCCAAGAGGGCCGGCCAAGCAGTCATGCGCACTTAGGGAGTGTAAACCACTCCTCCTTCTTCTTGCCTTGCCCCAAGACCCACTGACTGAAATAGGAAAACTAAACTGATAACAACAATAGTTATTATCATTTTCCTTTAGTTCAGTGGGGCGATGCTCCTCCGCCTTAGCGGAGGAGCTGCCACAGGCAGGCGCTAGGGAGAGGGAGGAGAGAGCCATATCTCTGTAGATATGGTATGCTTCTGCTCCCTTTCTGTCACACAATGCAGCGCAGCCTCTTGGGGGGGCCGCACTGTGTGCCTTTTTTGAAAATCTGGCTCTTGGTATGTTTAAAGTTTAAAGCTGAGTTATATTTGAAATTTCGACACCTATACATAAAAAAAAGGCGCTTAGCCTATCGTGATACTGACCCCTTCCAGTTGAGTTGGAGACCAAATGATCAGTCATGCCATGCTCCTTGACAGCGATGTGTGTGAAAACAGTTTGTGCACTCACTGTCAAGGTACCAAGGCTAGAAGCACCACTTGGTTGAGGGAGGGTTGGGACTGTTTCTTCATTTTTGCATCATTGTCTCTGAAACCGACCGTTGTACGTAGGTCATTTTCATTGAATGCTATTTTAATAAAGGCCATGCTTCCTACTGAGGACAGACTTGATTAGGTGAAGAGTATCAGTCGCCCTAATAAGAGGGTTACAATTGGGAGTTATCTCCATGGCATTCCCACTAACATACTGTGCTTACATGAGGCCCACCTAAGCACTACAGAGCAGGAATGTTCGTACAACAATTTAGTTCCCACAACTGTTTTTGTTTGGCTGGAACCAAGCCAGGCGTTGTAGGAATATACTTTCAGAGATGTGCAGTTAACAGTGGACACAGTGAAGATCATCTGAGAGGGCAAGTTTGTGATGACTGAGGGAGAGATATTAGAAAGGAAAGTAAATATGGCAAAAATATGGTTGAGAGATCAAACGGACACCTCTACATTTGATGTTGGTGAAATGGCAAATGGGTGGGGACATTAATTTGGCTTGAGACAGGCACATTAATAGTTTTGGGAGTGGGGCTTCATGAAATGAAAAGCTTTCTTGACATGTTTGAAAGTGAATGCATGCAATCTGCATTTAAGGCAGATGTTGGAGGCAGCATCACCCCGAATTAAAGGATTTTACTTTATTTCTCGTTTTCACTTGTCATATTCCCATATTATTTATGTTTGGATGAGCAACATCCTGGTCCCTCATGTTTATCATGCAAATATGAGCCTCTGTTCATAGATCGTTGTGTGTGTCACACAGCTTTGAGCTGGTTACACAGAAGTAAAATAAAATGAGACTTTGTCTATCTCTGCTGCATGTGATGGAGCAAGGACTCACAAATGAGACTTGCTCGAATGCAATCTCCTCACAGTATTAATTTATTAATCTTGTATTGTGTATATTAACTTTGCATACACTACATGAATAGCAAGGAAGCTTGCCTATGTGTTCTAACTAACAAGTAACGCTTGTCTGTAATCTAAAATGGCCGCTAAAGCGCAGGAACCTTACTGCGCATGTCTCAACCATATCACGTGTTGTGACGTCTTTCTTTGCTTGGTGGGAAATTTCTGCTTCTGCGCAGTGTGCTTTAAAATGGCTGCTTGATGTTTTCACATGCTTCAGCTTGCTCTTGTGTTATTATTAATTTGTCGTTTTCTTAACGCTACTAATGCGGGATAGATTTATAAGTAAATGGGGATAGAGTAGAAAGAGTGGGTATACAGTGAAACATATTATTTGTGATTTTAATATTTTCTTCTTTGACTTTTATTAGTTCGTAAACTTGGGCCTGGGGTTGGTGATCTGAAACTCGAGAGACAATTATTCTGCGCATGTGTCCTGTTTGGCTGCCAAAGAATAAAAATGAAGTCAACTTGGACGTCGTCCAAGGCCAGAACCTGATGGCCGAAGCTGCTGTGCTCTTGCCTTTCCTGTTGAAAATTGAAACTTTGTATATGAAGAATATATAACATTTGTCGTGAGACGGGTGGGAAATAAAGCAAATGTATAAAATTGGATGGGCGGTAGTTTAAAGACAATGGCCTACAGAAAATGAACTAAAATCATATGGTGTGAGAATCCACCCCCTGTCCCTGTCCAATCAGAAGTAGTGGTCCCATATTTTGGCAACATTAAGGGGAGGTACATGGGCGTAGAAGGGTTAATATATATAGAATTAGCTAGTTAGTTTAGAAGGAGATGCTGCAAAAGAACAGGCGTTCATGCTGTCAGGCAGAAGAGCTCCAGACTGCCAAGCTGATCGATTGCAGACTGAACCGCTGTCCAGAGAGGTCCTGAGGAGGGGGCGGCGGAGTCCATTAGAAGGAAGGCGCGGGAGAATCGAGGAGAAGTCGAGTATCAGAGAGGGGAACGACGCAGGCGTCGTTGTAGAGAGGTCACCGGTCCTGTCCTGATCCTGAAGGAGGTCTTTGCTCTTCATCCTTCCTGGGTCCTATTCTTTCCAACTCCTTGGCCAAGGGGTTTAGTTCTCGCACTTAGGTAAATATAAATGCAACCTTTAGTTGCGCTGCTGTCTCTATCTTCTCCTTTCTGAGGGACCGTCATTAATCAATAATTATTATTCTATACTTCATCCGTGATATGCGATTAAGTACCATGTGGTTATGTAATTTACTCTGCTAAATCTTTAGATAAACATTTTAAAACTTCCTGACTCAGTGGTTATTTCAGGATTATGTACTATAATGAATGTCACTCATTTTAAACTTCCCAATTAGCAAAGGATTCATTGGTAAGTCATTACTCTTCAATCTGAAGGTAATTGGTAGCAGGGATTTTGATAAAGAGTATCAACTGACAACCCCATCGTAAGTATTAGCATAGTATGAATGTATGGGCCCAAGTGAGTATCTGGTGTATGAATGCTGTTTGCTAATATCGCGCTGGATCAGTTTTCTGTTAATCAGAGGATGGTTACTCTTTGTTAATTGGGTAATGAGAATTTTATTTTTATGAACTAACATCCGTGTATTCAAAGTTTGTTTTTTGTTGTCTAGAATCCCCGGGGAAAATTGAATAGCGGTTGGTAAGTGGAAGCAATACTGCAGTGAGGTTATCTGTCAGGCAGAAATAGGACTGAAAAGTTAAGCAGGACTATCAGTACTGGTTAGGGAATCTATGTGTGTGAGTAATAGCAAAAGAGTACGCTGATGAAAATTTGATGTTATATCACCTAGAAAGGGTAACATTGAAGAA
Source organism: Calotriton arnoldi (assembly GCA_963921515.1). Lineage (NCBI taxonomy): Eukaryota > Metazoa > Chordata > Amphibia > Caudata > Salamandridae > Calotriton > Calotriton arnoldi. The sequence goes on along the minus strand of CAWUFW010006098.1, from coordinate 649,069 downwards.
GTAACAGGTACTTCTGGAGCTTGTGTGAAGAGTAAACGGAAGGGTTTTTACTCGTAGTGTATGTTTAGTAAACGGAAAGGTTTTACTAAGTGTGAGAGAAACTATCTTTTCTTTTTTAGAGAAACTGGCACGATAGCGAATGTTTTATGTTGTTACTGAAATTTAATTAAGATTTATAGAGAAAATTAGTTTGCGTAAGATTTTGTAAAGGGAGGGTCAGCTGCCGGAGAGGGAGCTGACGTCAGAAACCGCCGCGCTGGGATTGGTTGAAACAGCGGGTGTGGAACGACTCTTGTAAAGGAGGGGTCAGTAGTCAGGAGCAGTACTGACGTCACAGGTGCCGCGCTGGGATTGGTTGAACCAGCGAGGGACAGAGAAGCGCAGATTGTAAAGGAGGGGTTGACAGACAAACGTCACCGAAAGGCCGCGCTAGGATTGGTTCAGAAATAAAAGTTAGCAGACACTTGATTGGTTGATATCATAGAAGCTAAAAACTTAGTGGATAGAGATTGCATGTTAAAACACGATCCAACTTTAACAGGAACTCGTCCGGATAGGAGATTCCTAGGTTTTGCAGAATATAATTTTATACACCGAAGATTAGATAGAATGTACGGAGAGAAGAGAAGAGAAAAATGTCCTTTCTGCAAAACTGAACTGAACTAAAGGAAAAGGATAAACCAATCAAAACTAGGGAAGGAATTATCATTCCACCAGCTAAAACGCCCGCTTCATTCATGATGATGGAGAGAGGTTATCATACTTGTGTATGGATAGAGAATTGGATAGAATATACCAAAAATGATGGGATATTAGCATTTCCCGAGAATGGCACTTACAATGGGAGAATTCTTCAAAATTTGAGATTGAGGATGAATGATTTGGAACCCAGACCTAGATTAACTCTATATGAAGCCTTAGAGGAATGGGAAACCGAGGCATTTGAGCGTGACCGATCCAGGAGTAATAGGGGTTATCGAGGATTTTTCCCAAGAAACCAACATGAGAATAGGGACGGTCAGATGAAACAGTGGAGGAGAGCAATGCTTACAGAAGGATTATATCCAATATTTACGGCAGAAGAACTGTTAGGGAAGAAATGCACAGAAAAGACAAAACACTTAATGAGAAATGGAGATTCCGAAGATGAATTTATAGAAGAAATATTAAGGAACCCCCACCATATCAGGAAGGGACAAGTGGATGCACCCCAAGTGCCCCACTGTTAAAAACTCCATTAGTACCACAGGTAATGCATGATTTCACCCCCAGTAGGATACTTCACGATAAAGAGAAAGAAGCCCTAGAGAATACCAGAGCAGAATTAATACAGAAAATAACACAGATAAAAGTGCATCCTGACTCTTTGACCATACCTGTAACAATTGGTCCAGTAGTTCCATTATATGGTAGTCAAGGAAACTGTCCTCCACCGTTAGTTATGCCTACTACTGTGAATATTCCTAAACCTGAAGCAACAGTAATGGTTGAGGATCACTTTAGTGATTGTGAATCTACGATATCATTAATGGATTTACCATTCGGGATTCTGTCAATAGTACTCCCAGAAGAACTACACCTGGGTGCTCGAAAGAGATAAACTTGATAACTTCATCAGGAGCAAAAAGTGTCACTGTAGTTAGTCCAGAAGACTTAGAAAGGTGGGCACAAGGATTAGAACAACAGTGTACACCTCCAAAATTTTTGGATATTTATAAATTAAAAGTCAAATTAGAAGAAATAATAGCAGGAAATGTGGTGCTAGATCGCCTAAATGCTTACAATGAAGAAGAATTATTGTTTATATGCAGAAGTATCACCAGAAATGTAAAAATATTCCATGAAAAATTATCAGATTTAGCTCTGCAGATGGGAATTGAAATAGGGAGATCAAAGGTATTGCAGAAACCCTATAGCGCAGATTTCTCAGACAAAGATTTAGAAAATATGAATGCCTCTGGAAGAAAGTTACAAGTAAAAGAATTAATGATAGTCTTACAGAAATGGGGAGACCTAGATAAATGGAGAGTTCGATGGGCAAAGAAAAAGGAAGAGGCACGATCCAGTAGAACAGCCCCTGAATATGTGATGAAAGAAACAGGGAAAACAGATCAAATGTATCCGATGCGAGAAGTTCCAGGAGGGGCTATGTACATGTCCCATGGAGTAGACAGGATATTTTGTCGTTTACGAATGATTTTCCAAAGTTGAGAGAAAAACCAATTGAATGGTACAAGCAGGTTGAAAGGTTTGTGAAGGTGTCAAAGGTATTGTTGAAAGATTTAGATGGCTTGTTTGACATAGTGGTACCTGCCGATTTGTGGACAGATTGTAAAATTACAGTTGATTGGCCAAGTGACGAGTATCCTAGAGATCCAAAGACAGGTGCCCCGTCAAATGATGTAATGAAAAAGTATCAGCAGGTGATAACTTACCTGAAAGGCAAAATACCACCGAAAGAAACAGATTGGGTGAAAATAGACCGAACCACCCAAGAAGCTAGTGAATCGGTACACGCCTATTATGAGCGTTTATTGCAGATATTTAAGCAGTATAATGGATTTGAGGACATTGGAGACAAGAACATGAGTCAGTTTGTGTATCGATTTGTTTATGGTCTGAAGCCCATAGATGAGATTTTGAAATATGTGAAATACTGTGGAGATGATATTGAGGATAGGCACAAGAAATTGCAGGAAAAAGTGATGTGGGCACAGGTGAAAATGGCTGAGAAACAGGGAATTAATTTGGATAATCCAAGTGAAAATCAAGGAAAGGATTCTGGAACGAATGGCGATACTGGGAATGGTGGAAAAGTGAGAGGACGAATGAGTAGAGAGGAAGCTAAAAAGAAATTTCCTTGTCATGGATGCGGAAAATTGGGGCATTGGAAGGATGAATGTAAAAAGATTCGGAATAATAATGGCCCAAATCAAAATTTAAATCCACAGACGCAGAATGACTCACAGCAGGGTGTAAAAACTCAGAGTCAGTTGCCACCTGCACCTATTCAGGGTAATGTAAGCAGAGCAAACCACGGTACAGACGTCGGATATCAAGGAGGAAGTGGTAAGAATGATTATGTAACATCACAGTTTCTTTTACAGGACGATTTCTGTCAATACAGTTCATGACGGTGCCTAGGAGAGGGGGAGAAGGAGTGCGTACTTGGCGCATCCTTATTGGTAGATCAGTCAGGTCCATATGTTGAAGGGAAGGTGAAAGGTAATGATATTACTTTCCTTTTGGACACTGGTGCTACCAGGTCAACTGTGAGAACAGCAGACATTCCAGACCTTCCTCTCTCTGGAGAAGCTATCCAAGTAGTGGGAGTAGCTAATAGAAAGATTAGAACACCTCTTACCAAACCAATGGAAGTTAAAATTGGAAATTTCAGAGAAATGCACCAATTTGTGGTGTGTGATTCTAGTCCAGTAAATTTATTAGGTCGCGATTTGTTATGCAAGATGAATTGCACAATTTTCTGCACCCCAGATGGTGTGTCAGTTCAAACCCCAGATGAAGATCATGTATATAAGTTTATGATTGCAAAACAAGGTACAGAGGTAGATGAGATGTTTTCTTTGATAACAAAAGATGAGCTGCCAGAAGAATTAAAAACTGCAGTAAACCCCATAGTATGGGATTTCACAGGAAAGGAAGTAGGACTTATGGCCAAAATAGACCCAGTTAAAATTACCGTAAAAGAAGGTGCGATTTTCCCAAATACTAGACAGTACAAAATGAGTGCAGAAGTAAAGACAGGAGTCATTGAAGAAATCAATCGAATGGTAGAACAAAACATACTAAGAGAAGTAATGAGTAGCCCATGTAATTCACCAATAATGGGTTTAAAGAAACCTAGCGGGAAATATAGGATTGTTCAGGACCTGCGCAAAATAAATAAGATTGTGGAACCTTGTTGTCCTATAGTACCCAATCCTGCAGTAATCCTATACCAGATTCCTTGGAGTGCAGGATGGTTCACAGTGATTGATTTATGCCAAGCGTTCTTTTCAATACCATTGCACCCAGACAGCCAGTATCTTTTTTCATTTAAATTTGAGAACAAAGTCTATGTATGGAATCGTGTTCCTCAGGGGTACACGGAAAGTCCTTCCATCTTTAATCAGATATTGAAAAAGTGTCTTGTGAAACTAGTGATGCCAGGTAGTTCAGTCCTAGTGCAGTATATTGACGACTTACTGGTGGCATCGAACACCAGAGAGGACTGTGTTGTTGATTCCATAGCACTATTGAATCATTTGGCTGAAGAAGGGCATAAAGTCTCACCAGAAAAATTGCAGTTCTGTACAACAGCTGTTAAATATCTGGGACACCAAATTGAGAGGGGAAAAAGAAGAATAACCTCGGAAAGAGTACAATTGATTAAGAAAATGCAAATGCCTGTAACCCAAAGAGAAGTGAGAATGTTCCTAGGAATAGTAGGATACTGTCGACAATGGATACTATGATTTTCCTTGTTAGCGAAGCCCCTAATTCAAATGACAAAAAAGAAAGCAAAGGACCCAGTTGAATGGGGTGATGAGAGTGTAGGAGCTTTTGTTAAATTGAGAAATGCTCTGTGCTCAGCACCAGCCCTATGCAAAAACAACAGTTGATGGACAGAATGCAGAACAATGTCATACATTCACCCCAGTACAGAGATCTGGGCCTAAATCCATCGTTTTTTTGCTCACCATGCCATCCCAGTTTGAACCCAGCCATATGCAAATCAGTCTTGACCCTGTGCCTCATGGGAACAGTCCAGCCCGAACTGCCAAGCCAGGTCCTCCCTGGACTGGAAACAAGCATCCTAGGACCAGTTTCGGGGTTTCACCCCTCTTCAGCCAGGATAGCTTGATTCCAGTGGCATGGAGAGCACGGGACCCACGTCTGGGCATACCCGTCCCACTCGGGGTGACAAATGCAAAAACAACAGTTGATGGACAGAATGCAGAACAATGTCATACATTCACCCCAGTACAGAGATCTGGGCCTAAATCCATCGTTTTTTGCTCACCATGCCATTCCAGTTTGAACCCAGCCATATGCAAATCAGTCTTGACCCTGTGCCTCATGGGAACAGTCCAGCCCGAACTGCCAAGCCAGGTCCTCCCTGCACTGGAAACAAGCATCCTAGGACCGGTTTCGGGGTTTCACCCCTCTTCAGCCAGGATAGCTTGATTCCAGTGGCATGGAGAGCACGGGACCCACATCTGGGCATGCCCGACTATAAAAGAAGCTTCGCATTGTTCTGTCATGAGAGAGAAAATTGTGCACTTTCAGTCTTAACACAAAGACATGGTCTAGACAGACGTCCTATAGCATATTTTTCTGCTACATTGGATCCAGTGGCAGCCGCGTTGCCAGGCTGCTTAAAAGCAGTGGCGGCTACCTGTTTAAGTATTGAACAAAGTGAGTCAATTGTGATGGGACATCCTGTGAAGGTGTATGTTCCACATGCAGTTGTAATTCTGTTGACAAGAACACAAACTCAGCATCTTACTCCTAGTCGGCTGACTAAATATGAGAGAATAATAATGGGTGCTTAAAATGTGAACATAGTGAGGTGTACAATAGTAAATCCCGCAACCTTACTACCAGACCCATATCATGAGGAAATTAAAAATGACGAAGAAGAAGAACATGATTGTTTACAAGTCACAGAATTATGCACGAAACCACGTCCGGACATTGAAGAACAGCCCCTTAGAAAGCCAGACAGGGAGCTGTTTGTTGATGGTTCATGTCAGAGGCATGAAGATGGTAAACTAACTGCATGCAGCCTATGCGGTGTGTGAATTAACTGTAATAGTTGAAGCATCCTATTTACCAGGAGTAAAATCTGCACAAGTAGCTGAATTGATTGCTTTGATAAAGGCTTGCAAAATTGGGAGGAATCAAAAAGTAACTATATTTACAGATAGCCAATATGGTTACGGGGTTGTGCATGATTTTGGCCAACTATGGATGCAGAGGGATGTCACGACTTCTTCAGGATCCCCCATTAAAAATGGACAATTTGTAAGGGAATTGCTGGCAGCAATACAATCACCAAAAGAATTGGCTGTGGTGAAATGTGCCGCACACCAATCAGGAGATGACTGGGTGGTAATTGGCAACCGATATGCAGATCTAGTGGCTCAACATTGTGCCAAAAATAGATTGTCAGTCAATAAAAGGGTGGAAAGAATGGGAATCAGCTGCCAACTTATGCTGTATATGCCACCTGAAACATGGAATGAAGTTAGAAGATTGCAAGATGGGGCTGATGAAAATGAAAAGAAAACATGGGTCAAAGTGGGTTGTTCCCAAAGGGGAGATGATGAAGTGTGGATTTGTGCTGATGGCAGACCAGTCATGCCTGACTGTCTGCTCTCTCAAATGGCCAGGATGTATCATGGAGACACACACTTAGGGAGAGATGCAATGATTAGACTTTTCAGACAGAACTGGTACAATCCAAAATTCAGAGCTGTTGCCGAGAGCCTTTGCCAGAGATGTTTGACTTGCCAGATGCATAATCCAGGGAGAAAGACAATAATCGGGTTTGGGAACATTGGAAAGACAGAGGGTCCATTTATAAGACTCCAGTTCGACTTTATACAGTTACCACCATGCAGAGGGTTGAAATATGTACTAGTCATAGTATGTCTGTTTTCAAAGTGGGTGGAGGCTTACCCTACCAGGAGGAGTGACAGCATTACAGTCGCAAAGCTGTTACTACGAGAACTCATTCCTAGGTTTGTTTTCCCAGTAACTTTGGAATCAGATAGAGGAAAACATTTTAACAGTGAAGTGATTCAAATAATTTGCGGAGCATTCCAAATTGAACAAAAATTGCACTGTGCATATCGTCCAGAGGCTTCTGGAGTGGTTGAACAATTGAATGGCACTATAAAATCCAGACTGGGAAAAATGTGTGCATCAACATCATTGGAGTGGCCAGATGCATTGCCACTTGTTTTAATGGGCCTAAGAAGCATTCCTGATAGAAATACGGGACTGAGTCCACACGAGATAATGATGGGAAGAGCAATGAGACAAGCACATGTTCCCATAAACAAACTGCTGAATATATCTGATGATATGGTTCTGGATTATTGCAAAGGATTGGCTGACCTAGTGCGTTCTATCTCTCATCAGGTCGGAGAAGACGCAGTGTCAAGGCAGCCTGAACAAGAACATGATCTGAATCCTGGTGACTGGGTGGTAGTGAAGAATCACACCAGAGAGAAGTGTCTATCACCTAGATGGGGAAAACCTTGTCAAGTCATAAAGACTACCAACACAGCAGTGAAGTGTGCAGGATTTCCTAATTGGATTCATGTACGCCACACCAAAAGAGTACCAGACCCTGAAGAAGAAAATCCTCAGTCAGCATCGATCACTGAGGAAGCTGAAGGTTGCCCAGCTGAAGAATCTCAGGCTCGAGATTCAGAAGAAGCTGAAGAAGAACAACCGAGCACAAGTCAGGACTGGATACCGGTGGTAGAAATTCCTGAAGTCTACTACAGAACAAGAAGTCAAACAAAATTGGAAGAAATTGAAGAAGATCAGATAGGCGAAGAAGAAGCAGCTCAGGGAAAAGAAGAACATACAATAAAAGAACCTGAGCAGGACCAGATAGGGAAAGGAAACTGGGCTCAAAATAACGAAGAACCAACAAGTTTTGAGCAGGAACAGACAGGTTTAGAAGAATCCGGTCAGGCTGCAGAAGTACAAAGTGCAATAAGCCCTGATCAGAACCAGTTAGATCAAGAAAATCACACAGAAGAAAAAGATCTCGAGAAAAATGAACATGAAGAAATAAATCAAGCACAAGGTCAATTATTGGAAACTCACAGTGGAGCTGCTGAAGAAAAACAAATCAGACCTGAAAAAGAGCAAGAAAGAAAAACAGTAATTGCAGAAAACGAAAAAGTGTCAGAAAGTGAAAATAAAGAGATTGCTGAAGACAAGAATAAAGAAACAGTGCAAACAAATAAAAGAAGAAAAGGTGATCATTGGCCTAGTGTCATTAAAAGAGTAAAATACCACATAACAACCAGAAGTGAAGATCCAGATCAAGTAAATGAAGTAACAAGTCAAACCGAACAAGAAAACAGAACTAAGAAAAGAAGAAGCAAGAGACTGAAACTTGTGAATAACAAATTCAAGGGTCCTGATTGGACTTACATTATTCGTGAAGATTACGAGAGCTCAGAGTCAAGTGAAAGTGGTGACGAAGGAACAAGTGCAGAACTGACGTACGAGACAGAAACAAGGCCACCTTGACTACGAAAAAGAGTCACATAAAGAAAAGCGAAAAATAAGATAAGAAGAGCAATCTTCCTTGTCAAAATGCCTGACGATAGAGTTGCTGGGAGACCAAAACAGAGATGTTGTTGAAGATGATGTGCAATATGCATATGTAGTCTAGTAATGGTGCTTATAGTTTGGTTAGTCCTGATCGTAGCAGTTCCTTACCTTATGATAATGGATAAAAAGATTAATAACGAAACTAAAGGAAGGACAGCACACATGAAGGGAAATAGAGTAGAACTAATGGCAGACAATGAACCAGAATTTCATCATGAAATAACTGATAACGACACTAGTTTAAATGTTTTCACAAAGTTATTATTTCAATATGTAGATACCATGGAAGTTAGTAATTGTTATGTCTGTATGAAGTTACCCGAATCAGTAGCAGAAGGATTAACATATCATCACTTACCATTGACATATGGCATATCATGTAGTGTTTTATCTAGTTTATTTTATAGAACAGGGAGACTTCAATATTATTATTCAAACATAAATGTGATATTTTCAGAGGTTCCGATTCGAAAGAGTATGAACCCAGTGCTTAGTAGTCAAGACGCACAGTTTATGGGAGAATTTTTCTTAACAATGAAATCAATAGACATAACACATGCACATAGACACAATCTAACATGTTCTTTACACGAAGAAGAAAAGATATTTTTGAATTTAGTAGAAAATAGAAGACAAGATTTTCAAAGGAAAGCTTCTGAGCATAAGGCTCATTTGCCACCTTGGGCTGAGAAAGAAGGGAGTTACACACCTGGCAAGGCTCAAGCTGCTATGGCTCTGGATTTTGTAAAGACGGGGAAAATTTGTCTACATAGGTTAAGGACTGATTATAACAATGTTTTCATCGGTACCAGTGAATGTGAACACAATTTCTTAATTCTTGGAGGTTGGGGAATCAAAGGAGGAACAGATTCAGTTTTTCCTGGGATCTATTATGTATGCGGGAATAAGGCTTACTTTAGGCTTCCTGCACGGTGGTATGGAAGTTGTTATTTTGGAATAGTATTTCCAAAAATATACCATGTAAAAAGAAACACTGGGAGCAATAAAAACAATGGCGAATTAACACGTAGTAAAAGAGCTAGTTTTTCTGAAATTGTAGGTGATATATTTGGTGCATTGATACCTTCGGTGGGAATAATTCTGAACTCAAGGAAAATATGTAAATTGTCTACAGTGGTTGATCGTTTATCAACGGATACTGCTGGAGGATTTCTAATGATTAATGCGGAAATGGTTGCGATTAGATCTATGGTTATGCAAAATCGACTTGCTCTTGATATTATATTAGCAAAAGAGGGCGGAGTCTGTAAATTACTGAAGACGAAACATTGTTGCACTTACATTCCTGATAAAAGTGCAGAAATTGGAACGTATATACAGAATATAACTAAACTTGAGAAGGAACTTAAACCACTGGAAGTTGATAGTGTATGGGAAAGATTGACAAATAGTATCTCGTCAATTGGTACCTGGTTTGCTAATGTAGGAAAAGGACTTATAGGTCAAATATTAGTACCCCTAGCAGGGTTAGCAATAATAGTACTGACAATAATAATATGGTGCAAATGTTGTAGAAAGAACGGAACATATAATATGACAGGAAAAGGGAAGAAGAGAAAGATTGACGAAATAGAACTTGAAGAATGGAGAAGTGAATTATACAAGAAATTAAAAGGGGATGTTAAAAATAGAAAATGTAAAAATGAGAATGAAACTATTTGCTAGAAGTTGGTATCTGATTGAGGGTAGTATTTTGATGGCTCTTAAACGCCATCAGAGAGGGATTGATGGAGCAAGGACTCACAAATGAGACTTGCTCGAATGCAATCTCCTCACAGTATTAATTTATTAATCTTGTATTGTGTATATTAACTTTGCATACACTACATGAATAGCAAGGAAGCTTGCCTATGTGTTCTAACTAACAAGTAACGCTTGTCCGTAATCTAAAATGGCCGCTAAAGCGCAGGAACCTTACTGCGCATGTCTCAACCATATCACGTGTTGTGACGTCTTTCTTTGCTTGGTGGGAAATTTCTGCTTCTGCGCAGTGTGCTTTAAAATGGCTGCTTGATGTTTTCACACGCTTCAGCTTGCTCTTGTGTTATTATTAATTTGTCGTTTTCTTAACGCTACTAATGCGGGATAGATTTATAAGTAAATGGGGATAGAGTAGAAAGAGTGGGTATACAGTGAAACATATTATTTGTGATTTTAATATTTTCTTCTTTGACTTTTATTAGTTCGTAAACTTGGGCCTGGGGTTGGTGATCTGAAACTCGAGAGACAATGATTCTGCGCATGTGTCCTGTTTGGCTGCCAAAGAATAAAAATGAAGTCAACCTGGACGTCGTCCAAGGCCATGAGCTGATGGCCGAAGCTGCTGTGCTCTTGCCTTTCCTGTTGAAAATTGAAACTTTGTATATGAAGAATATATAACATTTGTCGTGAGATGGGTGGGAAATAAAGCAAATGTATAAAATTGGATGGGCGGTAGTTTAAAGACAATGGCCTACAGAAAATGAACTAAAATCATATGGTGTGAGAATCCACTCCCTGTTCCTGTCCAATCAGAAGTAGTGGTCCCATATTTTGGCAACATTAAGGGGAGGTACATGGGCGTAGAAGGGTATAATAGATATAGAATTAGCTAATTAGTTTAGAAGGAGATGCTGCAAAAGAACAGGCGTTCATGCTGTCAGGCAGAAGAGCTCCAGACTGCCAAGCTGATCGATTGCAGACTGAACCGCTGTCCAGAGAGGTCCTGAGGAGGGGGCGGCGGAGTCCATTAGAAGGAAGGCACGGGAGAATCGAGGAGAAGTCGAGTATCAGAGAGGGGAACGACGCAGGCGTCGTTGTAGAGAGGTCACCGGTCCTGTCCTGATCCTGAAGGAGGTCTTTGCTCTTCATCCTTCCTGGGTCCTATTCTTTCCAACTCCTTGGCCAAGGGGTTTGGTTCTCGCACTTAGGTAAATATAAATGCAACCTTTAGTTGCGCTGCTGTCTCTATCTTCTCCTTTCTGAGGGACCGTCATTAATCAATAATTATTATTCTATACTTCATCCGTGATATGCGATTAAGTACCATGTGGTTATGTAATTTACTCTGCTAAATCTTTAGATAAACATTTTAAAACTTCCTGACTCAGTGGATATTTCAGGATTATGTACTATAATGAATGTCACTCATTTTAAACTTCTTAATTAGCAAAGGATTCATTGGTAAGTCATTACTCTTCAATCTGAAGGTAATTGGTAGCAGGGATTTTGATAAAGAGTAACAAATGTCAACCCCAGCGTAAGTATTAGCATAGTATGAATGTATGGGCCCAAGTGAGAATCTGGTGTATGAATGCTGTTTGCTAATATCGCGCTGGATCACATGATCCAGACGTTTGAAGAAACTCTGAGACAGAGGTTCATTAATACTACTCATTCGACAGAGGAGGAAAGGGACGATTGCTCTGAGCCAATAGGTTGGGACACCCTTTAAAGCTTACGTCTAACCATGAGGCCTTCATTAAAAAGAAATTCAGAAGTTGGAATTGGAACATTTTTTGCTAAAAGCATAAAATAACTAACATGATTGTACTGTCTCACCTTAAACATGAGAATAGGCCTGGAAGGCTTCTTGTTCATACACTCAGTGTCAAGAATGGGACTGCCTTTGCCAATGACACTGTCTTTTCATTGCGTTAGCAACTCTTTGGGCTGCAGATAAAGTCAATGAATGCTGAAAGTGCTAGGGCAAACACTGTTGCACATACTTCCTGTGGGGAAAAGGCATGCTACCTATCTGTCACATGAGGAGTCAAGAATGTCCCATCATTAAAAGGATGAGCTTGAGTTTACAATATTGAGAGCTGCAGTACTCTAGTTATTCATTCAGAGAAAGGTAATGAGGCCCTGAGGATGAATGGATTGCTGAGTATTTTTTTTTAGATATTTGCAGTTCTCCTAGTGCCACTTATCACAGTCATATTTGATATTTTTGCAGTCCCTGCTATAAGGACTTACTTTATATAAAATAGAACTGAGAAAAGATGGGTCTATCTGGATCAGGCTAGTATGGGATGATCGCTGAGAGATAGTCTCGAGGTATCTTGGTATGGTATTCATGTGTGAGCAGAGAGAAAAGTAGTACTTACTGATGGGTGCAAATTGTCAGTCATGGGTAAATTGACCTCATTCCCACTGCCCTACATCATAATAACATTTCAGGTGTATTATCCCCTATGATAGATGGCAAAAGTGAAGATATAATAAATTAAAGGACATGTTGTTGGAGGGTGCAGTGAAGTTCTTGTCCAAATGTAAGCGGGCATTTAGGTTGGGTGACGAGAAAAAACTCTATTTGGTAAAAATCAGACATTGGTTGATGCACACACACGCAAAACTAGTTGCTGTTAGAAAAGGCACCCTTTTAAAAAAAATGTAGTCTCTAGTACTGAATTGAGTCGTACAATCTCCTACATACATATTGAGAGCCAGTAGCATGAACACCAGAGTCTAAATCTAATTATTCAGTGGGTAACAACAGTTGTAACCCACTGCTGGTATGCAATATAAGCCATAAAATACTCCCTCAATCAATCAATTAGGTTTTATAAAGTTCGGCTAATCAACCGATATGGCATCCAGGCACTTGCATATCCCGGATACTTATTAGAATTGGCAGGTCTTGAGGGCCATTCAGAATTCCGGAAGTTTAGTGATGGTCCAGAGGTGCATGGGGAGGCTGTTCCATGTCTTTGCTGCAATGTGGGGGAAGGAGCGTCCTCCACTTCCGCTTCTGGAGATGCAGAGAGAATGGGCAAGTGAAAGGAAGGTGGAGTGTAGTCTTCTCAATGGTTGGTGGAAATTCAGGGGGGACAGGGAGCCAGTGGAGTTGCCTGAAGTGGGGTGTGATGTGGGTAGGTTTGGGGAAGGCCAAGGATGAGCGGGCTGTGGAGTTCTGTTTGGTCTGAAAATTCAAAAAATTGAAGGACTGAATTTCTGAAGTCTCTGCAAGAGGTGTGCCCTGATTCCTACATAGACGGTGTTGCCGTAGCCAGTTAGCTAGTGATGAGGGCTTGTGCCACGGTGTGTAGGGGTAGCCACTTAAAGATCTTATGATCATCTAATGAAGCATGCACAGAGTGAGGAAGCAGGCAGAGGAGATTGCGTTGATCCGTGATTTCATAGTGAGCTTGTTGTCAACAATGATTCCGAGGTTTCTGGCATGGTGGGAGGGAGTGGGTGCAGTTCCTAGGTCTGATGGCCACCAGAAGTCATTCCATGTGTTGCCCTTGTTGCCAACGATCAGTACTACTGTCTTGTCTGTGTTCAGCTGCAGGCAGTTGTTCTCCATCCAGTTGGCAACATTTGTCATTCATCTGTGGAAGTTGGTTCTGGACGAGTTGGGTGTCGTCTGCATGGAAAAATATGTTTAGACCATGGGATCTGACGATGTTGGCCAGGGAGGTCATATATGCGTCGAAAGCATGGGGCTGAGAGATGAGCCCTGGGGGACACTGCAGGAAATCTCCTTGGGTTCAGAGGTGGAAGGTGGGAGGTGGATCCTCTGGGTTCCTCTGTTCAGGAAGGAGGTGATCTAGCTGAGTGCATCCCCTTGGATGCCTATGTGATGGAGTCTTTTTATCAGCGTGTGGTGGGACACGTTGTTAAACCCCCTGCTGTACATTATGACTTTCAGGAAATGAACAATCTCCTGCACTAGATGCAAACGGGCTTTGGTTCCAGGTATAGTGCAGACGCAAACCTTTTATTAGCCTCGTGGGACCAAAATACATTTTTATAATAATGTATTTGATAACACTAGAAATCAAGTTATACTGGCCCTTGAGAAGGAGCTAGATTTATTTTTAAAGAATACTAGAAGTGATTGTTTTCTGATTTGGGCTGGGGATTTTAACAGTAAGAAATGTGGAATTCTAGATGGAAAATATTGTGGATATGGGAATGAGTCTGGTGAAAGTTATTCTCATAACATTTATGGTGAAACTATGAACGGGGCAATATATAAATATAATTTAGAACTATTGGACCAGTTTATTCCGGAGGGACAACCTTGGTTACCAACCTACGAAGGTCATGGACAGTGTTCAATTATTGATCACATATTAATTTCAGCGTCTGGGCGGGACCAGATAGTGAACATGGAGGTATTAAAAACCTGTTTTAGTGACCATCATCCCCTATTTTTAACTATGAAATTAAACGAGACTGCTCAGAAAGGGCCCTGTTTAGCACCCTTTTTATCAACGCAAGGAGAGAATGGTATTACTATTAAAAGGTCTGGAGTGAATCCTAATGATTTCGTGAATAAATTAATGCATGATTGTAAAAACGAAATTGAGATTTGTAATAAGGGGGACTCCACTGACCACCAGATTATTGGGGCTTTTTGTAATATAACTTCTGTGATCTCTGGGGGATTGAAAAGTAAGAGTAAGAAGAACACTCAGAAAAAAGTTAGCTGGTTTGATTGCCAATGTACAAAAGCTAACCAATCCTTAAAAAATGCTTTAAAAACTAGGCCCAGCGATAGTGTTCTTATCAGTACACAGAGGAGGATTTACAAAGAGACCATCACAAAAAGGAAAAGGGAGATTCAAGACCTTGCATGGGAAAAACTTACCCAGGCTGCAAACACAAATGATGCCCCCTTATTCTGGAAGACCATTAACCATCCTTATTTTAAAGATCAGTTTGCAGTTAAAATTGAGAGCCTGGTGCAGCCCTCTGAGTGGGTAAGCTATTTTGGACAGGTTTTTAATCCAGAAGATGAAACTCCTATATTGGCAGAAAATAGCAACCCCAATGGTATTCTAACACCCTTAGAAAGTAAAGATTTGATTACCTTTGAATCATCTAATCTGGCCCCTATTACCTTGGACGAGGTCGTACTGGCCTTGAATAGATGTGCAAACGGAAAGGCACCAGGTCCCGATGGGGTTCGGATAGATATTTTTAATACCGACACAGACCTCTGGGCCCCATTTTTACAAAGAGTATTTAACACCATACCGGGTGGCCTGGTGCCAAGAACGAGGATGGAGAGTATTATTGTCCCAATTTTTATAAAGGGCGACAGAAGTAATGCCAAATGTTATCGCCCTATTTCCCTCCTCGACACAACCTCAAAATTGATGGGCAGAATTCTCCTGGAGAGGTTGGAAATATGGGCAGATGAAAATAAAATCCTTACTGAATCCCAGTATGGTTTTAGAAGAGAGATAGGGACAATCGAGCAGTGCATAATCTTTCACCTTATAATCAGCAAATATACAATTGTAAAAAAGCCCACATTGAACATTGTAAATTAAAATGTACCTGGATAAAAGAGGCAATTTTTAGATTTTCAAAGAAAATGGGTAATAAACCCATTAGGGAAATTATGACACTATACAAAAGTAAGTGTCTCACAGGAACCTGCTATGGTGCTGCGCTTTGGGGAGCGGCCAACCATTCCATCCTCCAGACTGAAGAAAATAATTTTTTACGGACATTGCTGGCCGTCCCGAATTCCACCCCCATATATAGCGTACACAAAGAGCTGGGTGCCCCTTATATAAAGGATTTTATTAGTATAGCAAGCTTAAATGCCTGGTATGGACTATGGAGCAAGGAGGGCACAAAATTTACTCAGGAGATTATAAAGGATTGCTTTGCAGTAGAACATGGGAAAAAGATCCTATGGCTGATGTATATTAATAATCTCTTAAATGAATGTGCTGATAATATTGTTTTTAACAAACCCCTCCAAATACCTGAGTATAATAAAAAGGACCTGAAAACTGCCATCATAGAATCTCGGAGCTGGCTAAGGGAAGTCGAGGCAAACTCCAAATAGATGACTAAGGCATATTGGAATAGGACCTTGGGGATAGGGATTCAATACTATTTAGTTCAGGTTACAAACACAAGACACAGATTTTATTTTACTAGATTAAGAATGGGAATAGCCCACTTTTTAATAGCTTTTCCAACAATGGGGAAATGGAATCGAAATCTCCCAAAGTGTCCTTGCGATGGAAAGTCAGATCAGACAACCTTGCATTTTATCTTGTTTTGCGGTTTTTATAGAGATTTAAGGAAGAGCATTTTACGACCGTTGTTTTTAAAGGAGAGACTTTTTACATATAAAATTGCCTTTGAGTATATCTGTAACTTAGTAAATAATAGAGCCTGTAATGCAGTGGCGGTTTATATCCAGAAGGCAATTCGAATAAGGAAAAACAATTCACACCTCGAGTCCCTTGCATATGAAGAAGACAGGTTGCATACCGATAACTGATTATCAGGGTATGACTTCTGCTCCAGATTGTATATTTGGCACACAACATTTTATGTTAATGTTTATATCGGGCTTGCTGTTGGAATTTTTAAATTTAAATGCACTTTACTGTATACTTTTTGATGAAATGTGAAATGCTTTTTATTTTAGGATGCTTTTATGGTTGTATTTTTATTAACCGAATAAAGCTTGCTTTGATTTGACATTCGTCCTCTTAATTACTTCTTTCAGTGGGCGTTAACTTTAGGAACTAAACCCTGTGTACAAATGTTTGTAGATAGGGTTTTGCGTCAAAAGGTATGGGTGGTTGCATGGGAATGCCCATGTACCACCTATGTAACACGCCCTTGGCACTAAGTAACTCAAAGCAATGCTTTGTGCTGCTTTGCGTTACTTGTAGGGTACTTTCCAATGCGAAACAAGTTTTGTGCTGGAAAGTAAATTGGTAAAAAAACATTTTGTGCTGGGTAGCGTCACTTTTGTGACGCTAACTCAGCTCAAAATGTTTGAAAATCTACCCCCAAGTCGTAAACAGTACAAGCGGATTGTTTCTGTCTGTTTCGGGACTTGTTCTATTTGAATGCATGCACAGTCTCTCTCAAACCCCTAGATAAAGTCATACCTGCCAACTCACACTGAGCCACCATGTGTCACATGATTTTGGCTCCTTCCACACGAACCCGGAGAGGAGCAGAAATCACATGGTGGCAGAGAAAACAAGTTTAAAATTCACTGTAAACTGTAGATTTTAGCTCGTTTTCAGAGGCAGCAACAAGCCGATGTCCATTAAGAGGTGTGAAAACACCCCGGGACATCCGCGACAACCTCAGTTACACTTTGCTTTTATTTTTGGGGGAGAGGCGTGGGGGCTTGGTTAGGGGCTCTTGGCACGAGGCCAGCCCCCTCCACACACGGTGCCATTAACTGTAAGTTGGCAGGTATGGAAAAGGGTAAGTGAAAATTGCAGGCAGGCTGCACTTTTTGGAAGGGGACCTCGGGCCACCAACATTCCCTCACTCCCCTACACCATCATCATTCCAAAACTGATGTTTCTGTAGCTCCTCCCATTCTGAGGGAAACATTATTTGGTCACTACTGGAGCTAGGTATAAACACAGCAAGATGGCCATGGACTTTGGTCATGCTTCCCACCTATGGCCACAGTGTCAAAGCACACTTACCCTGACCTCTCCAGTCATTAAGAAAATGAGCTTGGCTATCACTGCAACCTCGGCGTTCGTTCTGCTGGGGTCTCGAGCCTCGCCTGACACCTTCTCCTCTGCTCCAGCACCATAGTGGCTGCCCCACAACTCCTTCCACATTCCACAACCTGGAAAGACAGACAGCACCAGGGAAGGCTCACTTAATTTGATAGGCTGACGCGTGGCTTAAACTGAATGTTAGGCCTCATAGCTTTTAGCTTTTTAGGAGCATGTGAAAACAGAAAGATTAGCTGTGGCTCAAAGTTTTAGAGGGAGAGATTTACGAGCCTTAACCTTAAGTACAGAAAAAGCAAATCCACCACAATGTACTCTTGCAAAATGAGGAATTATGGTTATCATGCTCTGATCTTAGGGTTCTTCTGAGAGGATCTCTCCTACAGTGGTTGTGCATGTAATGAAAATGAGAATGGTGAATATGTTTATGGTGAAGGCATAATGCTTTAAAGAGGAACCTATTTTGATTAGGAGTCAATGAAGTAACTTCGGATCCATGTTAAAATATCGATGTTAAAAATATCGATGAAAAAAATATCGATGTAAAAATATCGATTACAAAAATATCGACTCCCTATACTCAAACAGGTAAGTACAATAATATCGACACAAAAATATCGATGTCAAAAATATAGAATTAAAAAATATCGACTTTAAAAAATCACATAACTTAAATAAAATTAATTAAATAATATTAATATTATTAACAAAATAAATGTAATTTAATATATTTTAACTAATTATAACAAATAAACTTAATTTAATAAATATAAACACAAAAAATGTGTAACTATTATCTTTATTTAATGTATAAACTTTTTAAATTATATAAAAATAAAATATACACATATATAAATAATTTAAAATAAAATATTCTACATTTAATTAACACATTAAACTATTAAAACAAGAATAAAACATACATTTAATAACAAAATAAGCACAATAGTAGTGAAAACGTTGGATAGCGAGGGGGTAAAAAGTACTATTCCCACTCCAGTAAGTGCAACGTTAGGGAAAGCGCCGGATAGCGGAGGGGTAAAAATTACTATTCCCACTCCAGTGAGTGCAACAGTAGGGAAAGCGTTGGATAGCGTAGGGGTAAAAATTACTAACCCCACTCCAGTGAGTGCAACAGTAGGGAAAACGTTGGATAGCGGAGGAGTAAAAATTACTATTCCCACTCCAGTGAGTGCAACAGTAGGGAAAGCGCTGGATAGCGGAGGGGTTAAAAGTACTATTCCAACTCCAGTGAGTGCAACAGTAGGGAAACCGCTGGATAGCGGAGGGGTAAAAATTAATATTCCCACTCCAGTGAGTGGAACAGTAGGGAAAGCAGTGGATAGCGGAGGGGTAAAAATTACTATTCCCGCTCCAGTGAGTGCAACAGTAGGGAAAGCGTTGGATAGCGGAGGGGTAAAAATTACTATTCCCACTCCAGTGAGTGCAACAGTAGGGAAAGCGCTGGATAGCAAAGGGGTAAAAATTACTATTCTCACTCCAGTGAGTGCAACAGTAGGGAAAGCGCTGGATAGCGGAGGGGTAAAAATTACTATTCCCACTCCAGTGACTGCAACAGTAGGGAAAGTGCTGGATCCCACAACAATAAAAAACATTTAATTTCCAATATTAACATAATTAATATTTAAATTTAAATATATCATTATTAACAAAGATAATAAAAAATCATTAATTACATATTAATTAACACTATAATATCCACAACACACACCTAAAATTAATTGCACAATTACAATTAATAATTACTAATTAATTAAGGGAAATTAATTAAAAATATTTAATAATTAATCAATAAAAAATTAATTACTTACCACCCTCACACCATTTACACATATAAACACCACAACACACACCTAAAATTAATTAAACAATTAACATAATTAATTATTAATTGATTAATTTAAATTAATTAACAACTAATTATCAAACAATTATTAATTAATCAATTAACACATTTAACTCTATAAATTCACAATTATACATATTAATTATTCAACAAATTTTATATAATTAAATTACTTTCCACCCTATTCCCCTATAAACCCACAACCCGCTACGTAACTAAAAACGCAAAATTCAATTTTAAAAAAATGATTAACTACTATAAATAATTATTTAAATCTATATAATTAAATTACTTCCCACCCTATTCCCCTATAAACCCACAACCCGCTACAGAACTAAAAACACAAAATTAAACTTAAAATAAATTAATAACTAGTAAAATTTTAAAACATATAATAAAATGACAAACAATTCTCATTAAAAACACTAAAATACATAACATTAATAATAATTCGATATTTTTGTCAACTATATTTTTGTAAACGATATTTAAGACGTCGATATTTTTGTAATCGATATTACTTACCTGTCAGTCGATATTCTTGTCAACTATATTTTTGTTGTCGATATTTCTTCCCCACAATATTTTTGCGGCGATATTTATGTCTCTCGATATTTTTGCCGCGATATTCCTGCTCTGCACTGTAACTTTAAATGACGAGAGATAGGATATCCTTTTGTAAGATCCAGAATGCAGCATGGTCTGGTGTAAGAAAGTCCAAAACAATTAGAATTACAGTAGTCCTGGACCACCACTTTTCTATACATGTGTAGGAGAAAATGTAGAATTTTCCACAGAGTGAGCCAAAAAGAAAGTAGTTGTTTGCGAGTTTTTCAAAACGCTATCAAAGAAAACCCCTAAATTTCAAGCAAAGGTGGATGGAAATGTGGAAGAACATAGTTGTTCTAGCTATCAAATAGAGGATAAGCACGACAAATTTCTAAAGACAGTCACTTCAGTTTAGGCAGTGTTAGGGTGCAAGGTGTCATTTATTCATCAAGGACATGACTGTCCGAAGGCAATCTAAAATTGTTTCAAGAAGATTGTTCTTTTGAGATGCTCAAATGTACTATCAGTTGGATGCCCTCAGCATATGAGTAAAAATGTACTCCAAAAGTATATATTAATGCAGCTAATTATGCCACATAGAACCTTGTGGGACCGTACATACAGTCTTGTCTGAGAAGAAAGTGTCAAGGAGACAGCTTGGTAAAGCTAAGCCATTGCATAATAAAAGTTTCAATCCCGCATTTAGCTAGCCAATATCAGTTGCTGCCACAATAAGCACTGTCTCAGTGCTGTACGATGCATGAAAGCCAAACTGGTGCAGGTGCCCAATATTATTTGATTCAATTAATTGTGTGAGTCGAATCTTAACTATGTTTTTAATAATTTTGCAAGAATAGGTCACATTAATATTAGCTTTTTTTCTTAACACTGTAGTAACTATAGCCTCCTTCTACGAGCCAGGAACCTTATCTAATTCAAAAGAGATCAGCTTGGAAGTTATACAGTCTGAAAGGCGACTGCACCCTTTAATGTGACAGAGACCTAAATGAGATCCTTAAGAAATAGTTTGAATGTTTCGTGCCAATTGCTGAACCATTGGTAAAGGGAAAAAAAGAAAGCAAATTTGATGTCTCTGAGATTACATTCGAAGAAATTTGAATAATGCTTTCCATTTTTTTTAATTGCTCTTTGTTGTTATTTTTTCACTCTTGCAATTGGTACAAGTACAAAATTCTGATTTACGATCTTTTCATGGAATATCTAAAGTGTGATCAAATTTGCACTTGTTAGAGTTTGAAAATATGAGATGGGTGTGCTTCCTTATTCTTGTAGGATCTTCACCAACTGCATTAGTCCTATGGCATTGCAGGACTCTATAGAGTTCTGAACTTCTGTTGCTCAAGGGTCATCGACCCAGGCATTGCATTCTCCTACTAGCAATAGTTTATCAGACACAACAGTGATCAGCACAATGCTGACTGTTAAGTAGTCAACAAAAGACTTTCAAGGGTTGGGTGTGTCTGTAGATAAATACAGTTTTCAAAGAATCAGCGGCATTATCAAACAAGTCACTTACCTTCGGTAATGCCTTATCTGGTAGAGACATGATCCAGCCGCAAATTCCTTACCTTTGTTCTTTCTTTCTGAGCCAGTCAAGCATTGGTCCTTGAAGAGAGTTATCCTCTGTCACTTTTTTGCAAGATTTTTCACCTTTGTTACAACTACTTGTTTGGTATGTAGGAAGTCATGTGCTCTAGGAAGACTTCAGGGTTCAAACCGTGCAGCGCCTGTCACTGTGCCATGTCGGTGACAGACCTGCATTTGGTTTGCCTGTGGTGTCTGGAGCGTGACCATGACTCCAAGTCATGTTCTGACTGCTGGGCCATGGCTCCTAAGGCTTTGAGGGAGCAGTCCCTAAAGCTGCTTGCAGCCCAGCAGACGACGCCACACCAGGATTCTCAGAGGTTTCGGACCCGGTCGAGAGGCAGGTACCGGGACCGCTCCAAAGGTCCTCTGCGTCCCACTCAAAATCCTTGGGACACTCAGGTAAGAGGCATAAGATGCACAATACGTTGAAGAGTGCTTCAACTTCTCCCCGTCCGTTGGCCATTGTGACGGAAGAACATCAGCATTCAAGGCCTCGTTCTCTGGAACCAGCACCTGGGTTGGCTCCGCACCTCCCCGCTTTTCTAGGAGCTGGAGTGACTACTGCTCATGCATCTCATTTTTGAGCGGGGTTAGTGGGGGCTCCATTGGGTTCTGCATCAGGCTCTGGTACCGTGTACCCCCTGGATCCAGAGATGGATCCAGACCGCTGCTGGTCATGCCACTGTGACCTTCCCCAACACTTGTCCTGATGCCAATGCTCCCGGTGCCGATGTCGCCCACTGATGGCGCCAGCCCAATTTTGATCACTGACAACACGGAGCCAGCACCGAGTTAAACAGCTCAGATTCCGGTGCCACAGTGCCCAATGGTACTATGTTGTTCCAGGAGCCTTATTCGGACAGGCCGGTCTTGGAAGAAGAATTGGAGGGGTCACTGGACCCTTTAGAATAGCAGCAGCACAAGCCTATGTATGAGGGTGCATCTTGTGCAATGGCAGTGCCTAGGACAGCTGAGGTCCTTCAGCTACCCACAGTGGCAGTCAAGACTAACATCTTGACAGAAGCACTGCAGCCAAGAGATTCCTCTTTGGAACCTTTGCTCCCATTAAATGAAGCCCTCACAGAAGTCCTTTGGGTAATCTGGTCCAAGCCCAGCACAGGGGCTCCTGTGAACAGGATGATCGCATGCTGCCACTGCTCTGCCCTGGGCGACCCAAACTTCCTTACTACTCACCCTAACCCAGAAAGTTTGGTGGTCCAAGCCTCCACTTCCCGTGGCGAGTTCCCTGCTGTTCCCCTTGACAGGTAATCCAATAGGCTGGTAGTTGTGTCAAGAATATGTTTTCCTCCACAAGCCTTGAATTGTAGTCAGAGAACACTGCATGCTTAGAGGCCCATTATTACCACTCTCTGTGGGAAACGGTTGTGCAAGTACTGCCACAGGTCCTGGAGGAGTCCTGGGCCTGCCTCTCCCATGCAGTGTCAGATAGGAAAGATTTGTAAAGTTCTCCATTTGATGTGGTTTAGACACAACCAAGCCGCTGTGCAGAGCAATTTCCATGGTGGTGGCTGTTAGACGCCATGACTGGCTGAGAACATCTGTCTTTTCAGGGGATATCCAGGCCTTTCTCATGGATGTGCTCTTTGATGGCACGCGTCTTTTTGAAGACAAGGCACACACTGCACTGGAGCGCTATGAGGAATCCCGGACTACGACCAAGTCCTTGGGCCTCTCAACTACCCCATCCCCAGTCTGCCTTTTTCTGCTTTAGTGGCTATGTCAGGGGATTTCAATGATGCCAACCCTATCCCAGCCACCGAGCAGCACATGTTGCACAACCCCTGTGGGGAAGAGGGTGCGGTTTGCTACCACCACGAGGGTCGAATAGTCAGAGATCCAGTCAAACCATTCCCCCCCAGAAGCTTCAGTCTCCAAGCCCTCCAGATCATGGGTGTCCAGTTGGTACAGGATCAGCCATCACCTGCACCACTGGCACAATATCACATTGGACTGGTGGGTTCTCCAGATCAGCTGAAGGGCTACTCCTTCCACTACGAAACCACACCTCCCTCCATACCTCGTTCCTTCTACGGCTGATGGAGGATCATTTAATTTTGCTCCGGGAGGAAGTCATGACTCTCTTGGCCAAGTGAGCCGGAAAGAGTTTTCCGACACCAGAAGTAGGTTGTGGTTGCTATTCCAGCATCCTTCTGGTCCAGAAAAAGGACAAGGGCCTTCATCCTATCCTCAACCTTTAAGACCTCAACAACTTCCTCAAAAAGGAGAAATTCAAGATGCTCACATTGGCTCTGGTCCTGTGTGCCCTGGACCTGGGAGACTGGATGGTAGTGTTGGACTTGCAGGACACCTATTTTCAAATCCGCATCCTGCCTGCCCATTGACACTACTTGTGGTTTATGGTAGGCCACAAGCACTTTCAGGTCATGGTGCTCCCCTTTGGTCTTACAAGCGCCCCTTGGGTGTTCATCAAGTTAATGGCAGTGGTCACAACTCATCTACGCAGATCAGGGGTGCCAGCCTTCCCCCATCTCGACGACTGGCTGCTGAAGGCCGACTCACCCCAGGCTGTTGTCTCCCACCTCCAGACAACAGCGAACCACCTGCATTCTCATGGGTTTACTATCAATGTGCCGAAGACACACCTGAATCCCTCTCAGATGCTCCCGTTCATCACAGCTGTTCAGGACACCGTTCAGTTTCGGGTCTATTCTCCACAGCGGCGAGTCCAGTATATTAAGCCTATGAAACCGATGTTTCAGCCTCTATCTTGGATTTCGGTGAGAATGACTCTGAGGCTGTTGGGCCTCATGGCCACATGCATCCTGCTAGTAAAACATGCCAGATGGCATATGCGGGCTCTGCAGTGGGATCTCAAGTTCCAATGCTTACAGCATCACAGGGAGTATCTTCGTCATGGTCCAGATCTCGGAGGGAACTGCCCGAGACCTGCTGTGGTGGATAACGAACCATGATTGGGTCAGAGGCAACCCCTCTCCCTTCTTCAACCAGATCTTAAGTAAAGGCAGATGCATCACTCTTGGGATGAGGTGGCCATCTGGGAGAGGTGGAGATCCGAGGACTATGGTCTCCGATGGAATTGGTACTCCACATCAACTTGCTGGATCTCAGAGCGATCCCTTTGGCATTGAAAGCCATCGATGCCTATCAGATCACGAGTGGCGTCTCCATCTGGAGGTGACGCAAGGTCTCTTTCAACAGTGGGGAGAGCTTTGGTTAGATTGGTTTGCCTCTTCCGAGAATGTGCAATGTCAACTTTTTGCGTGCTGGCGTTTCAAAGGCAGCTCTCGCTTGGAGGCGCTTTTCATCGCAAGTGGAACTCAGGCCTCCTGTGCTCCTTTCCACCCATGCCACTGCTGTTCAAAGTTCTCAAGAAGATCAAAAACGACCGGGCCCAAGTTATCCTTGTGGCTCCGGATTGGACAAGGAGAGTCTGGTATTCCGAGCTTCTGTAAATGAGCATCGATTCTCCGATCAGGCTACCCCTTTGGGAGGATCTTCTGTTGCAGCAGTAGGGGAGGGTCCTTCACTCAAACCTGTCAACTCTATGTAATGTAATGTAATAATCCATTTGTAGAGCGCAGACTGTCACTCCAAGGAGCATCATGGCGCTAAACGGAATCCAGGTATGGGAACTCAAAACCTGGTTGACTGCTAATAGTCTGAGAGGGACCTCAGATCAGAGTTTTGCAAAGAGAGTCAGATGCGCTGAAAATCCAGGTTTTAAGGACCTTCCTGAAATGGAACCCAGATGTAATCTGGCGAAGCTGTGGAGGAAGTTTGTTCCATGCCTTTGAGCCTAACACTGTGAGTGATTTTCCTCCCTTCGTTGCCAATCTGAAAGCTGGTATTTTTTGCAGATTGGCCTTTGATGATCTTAAACTTCGGGAAGGAATGTATCGCTTAAAGCGTGTGTGAAGATATTGAGTGCCCAAGGAGTGGAAAGCCCTAAAAGTAATGTGGAGGACCTTAAAAAGAACGCGTTTGTGAATTGGCAGCCAGTGAAGTATGTTTAGAGCCGCCGATGCAGATGACTTCCTGGGCCACCTCAGTACTAGTTGTGCTGCAGCATGCTGGACCATTTGTAGCCTATGTAGGACTGACTTATTTGTCCCTACATAGAGGCTATTACAGTAATCTAGCCTCAATGTAATAAGGGCTACGGCCACTGTTTGCCTTGCTGAAAAGGGAATCAGGTCAAAAAATTTCTTTAGAGTTTTTATAATATGGAAGCAAGTTCCAGAAACTGCCAGCAATTGCTGTTTGAATGACAGAGTGGTATCAAATTTAATTCCCAAATTCCTGACCACATTTACTGTGTTTGGAGGAGGGGTGGTATTTGCTGGCCACCAACGTTTGGGTGAAAAAAAGTGTTCTTGGCCTAGGGGTAGAATTTCTGTTTTTTCGGAATTACAATTTAGGTGGTTTGCATTCATCCAGCTGAAAATTGCAGTAAGGCATTTGCGGAGATTTTCTTCTGCCTGTGTGGTGCTATTCTCCAGCACCAAGATTAGCTGTGTATCATCCGCATATGAGATGGTATCAATATTAAAGGACGATATCAGCTTAATCGGTGGAGCCATATAGTCATTAAAGAGAGTCGGACTGAGACTCGATCCCTGCGGTACCCCTGAGAGAAGAGCCTTCTCTTGTGACTTATATTGGCCAAGTGTAATCACTCGCTTGCGATCCTGCAGGAAGTTTTTTATCCATGCCAGGACAACACCCGAAAAGCCAAAGGAAGCGAGGCGGTCTAAAAGGATGGCATGTGAGACCGTGTCGAAGGCCGCCGACAGGTCTAACAATACCAATACTGCTCTTTTTCCCTGATCCATGGCAGCTTTGAGGGTTTCAGCCATATATAATAGTGCAGATTCTGTGGAGTGTTGGGCTCTAAAGCCAGATTGATTGGAGTGAAGCAAATTTGTTTTCTCCAGATATGATGTGAGTTGCTTATTTACAAATTTTTCTGTCAACTTACACAGACTAGGTAGGAGAGAGATGGGGCGCAAATCAGACAGGGTAGTAGGATCCGAAATTTGTTTCTTTTGAAGAGGCTTTACAACTGCAAGTTTCCAATCTGCCGGAATCTTGGCAGTGGAAAGAGAGGAATTTAATATATTGTTTATATTAGGGTTCACAATATCAATAAGAGTGTGTAATAATAATGGGGGGCAAGGATCAAAAGGGGAGACAGATTTCATAGACAGAATCGCCTGGTGCGATTCTTCCAGGGAAATTGGTTTAAAAATGTGCATACAGGTTTTGTCCAGATCTGCCGACAAATCATTATTAGTGAAGGAAAGGATAGGCGGGGGAAATCTTTTTGTAGTATGCGAACTTTCTCTTCAAAGAATTCTGCAATATCATTACAGAGATTCTGAGAGGGGGAATCTCTTGTTGTAAACTTTTAGGGTTCGTAAATTGATTGACTATTTTAAAAATCACTTTCTGGTTTGCCTTGCTGGTATTAATTGCCTCGGTATAGTAGGCTTTTTTGGTAGTTTTAATCAAGGCATGATATTTCCTAAGGGCTACTTTAAAATTGTTTAGCTCTGTATCCTCATAATTTTGGCGCCATCTGCGTTCTAATGACCTGACCTGGCTTTGCAATTCTTTCAGGGCTTGCGAATACCATGGGGCAGAGGGCTTCTTGTTTGATCTGCTGTGATGTGGAACCGAGGGTGCCAACCGATCTTTCAAGGCATGCATCCACTGGCCAAAAAGCTGGGTATCGGCGATAGGGTCTCCTAGCAAGTTAGGTCTACACATCAGCGCTTCTGAGAGCAAATCTGGGTGAGCTGTTAATTCCTTCCATCTGGATTTGACCTGTTGAGGGGCTTTAATATTATTTTCCCTAGAGGGAGGCCCATTCTTTGACAAAATCTCGAAAGGGATAAATTTATGATCAGTCCATGTTTGCTCAACTGGGGGCTTCACCTTAAGAGTTTCCATGTTGGAGCAGATACAGTCCAGCGTATGGCCTGCACTATGTGTGGCATCTAAGGAGCATTGTTCTAGACCAAGTATATCCATTATCTCCTTAAAGCATGTTGCCCCTGAGTCATTTTGTGAGTCCAAGTGAAAATTGACGTCTCCTAACACCGTAAGATTGGAAAATCTAAGAGCTAATGTACTGACTACTTCTCCAATATTAACTAAAAAGTCTTTATAGGGTCCTGGTGGCCGGTAAAGAAGTACTCCCGCAAATGAAAAGGAGTCATGTAACTCTACACCTTCTTCCATAGAGATTGAGCAGTGACCAGTGGCGGATCATCCGCTAAGGCGAAGGAGTGTCGCCCCACTGCGTTTAAGCAGTATAAATTAAGGAAACAAAAAATTATAATAACTCAATGTTAGTATCATTTCATTGTTTGCAGCTGCTTTGTGGGTGGGCGGGTGGGTGGAGCTGGTCTTCTCTCAGAGCAGGGCGGGGAGGCGCGGTTTGCCCACTCCACGTGCGCATGAATGCTTGGCCGGCCTCTGGGGCTGGCCAAACAGTCATGGACACTTTTCATGTACTCCACACAGGCTGCATTACAGCCTGCGTGTAGAACATATCCAGGTCCCCAGTCCCCGTCTGATCACCAAACTACGGTGCTCAGACCAATCACAACGCTGCACCGCAGCATTGTGATTGATCAGGGGAACCTGGGTGCTTAACAATCACAACGCTGCATTGCAGAGTTTTGGTTGGTCAGGGGAGCCTGGGTGTGCTTCCTGGTTCCTTACCCTGTTCCTGGCCTGAGTCCGACGGAGGAGAGATGGAGCAGAGACGCAGGACTCGGTGATAAGATAAGTGTTCTTTTTTTAATTTTTACATTCCTCTTCCTCCACCTCCCCCTGCCCAGCCACCCCCGATTCATGCCGGCTGCCACTGGCAGCGACACTTGACAGCTTTCGACCTTCCTACTGAAGTCTACAATGTTTTCTAGCTGGCCAGGTGGCCCTCCACCAAAACGGTATATATCTGCTGGTGGAACACATTTTTATCATATTGTACAGCAAAGTCTATTGACCCTTTGTCTGCTTCCCTTTCTGATGTGTTGCTTTTTATTTTGACCCTTGCCCAGCAAGGCTTTGTTCTGGGTACTCTGAAAGGGTATCTTTCACCTTTTTCTGCCTTCCCGAGCCTGCCAGACCAACCCTCCTTATTTTAATCAACCATTATGGCTCCTTGGGACCTTTTTTTTTTTGGTGGAGTTTTATATAGCGCAAACTTCACCCGAAGGTATCAGTGCACTGTCCATGAGCACCAGTTACGTTACATACAGACACATTCATTTTTGTTAGGCACGGGGAGATTAAGTGATTTGCCCAGAATGTTGAGCATCCATGCCGAGACTCAAACCCGGTACCCCAGCTCCGAGGTCGACCGCCCTAGCCGTTAGGCCACATTCTCTCCCTTAATTTGGTTCTCACATTCCTCATTTGTGCTTCTTTTGAGCCCTTGCATAATTGCTCACCATCAAAACAACCTTTTTAGTGGTAATTGCCTCTGCCAGATGGATGAGTGAGCTGCAGGCTTTATCATCCAAGCCTCCCTTCTTGACAATATTTCCTGACAAGTTCGTCCTTTGCACTAGGGCCTCTTTCCTCCCAAAAGTTGTAACACCTTTCCATGTGGGACCATCTGTCATCTTGCACACTTTCTATGCTCCTCTGTATCCCTCTAAAGAAGAGGAGTGACTCCACTGTCTGGACCCAACAAAATGTGTTGTCATTCTACCTTGATCGCACAAAAGAGTTCCGGGTGGATGACCAACTCTTCGTGGGTACGTTGGAGCAAAGAAGGGTTGGGCGGTGCAGAGAGAACCATCTCGCGATGGGTTATCCTCTGCATCAGGATTTGTTACACTCTGGCAAAGAAGAAGCCTCCTGAACTCTTGAGGGCTCATTCCACCAGAGCTACAACTGCTACCCCTGCATTAGCACCTGGGGTCCCAGTCCTGGACATTTGTCAGGCAGCAACATGGGCATCCCTGCACACTTTTACCAAACATTACTGCCTAGACAGTCAAGTCTGCAGGGACGGCCATTTCGGCCAAATCAGTACTGCAGGATTTCCTAGTCTGAACTAGTCCGCAGTCCCTCCTCCGGGGATGGTATTGCTTGGGTATCTATTCAAAGGTAAGGAATCTGCGGCTAGATGTCTCTATCAGATGAACAAGATACTTACCATTGGTAATGCCATATCTGACATGATCTAGCTGCAGATTCCTTACCGACTCACCCATCCTCGCTGCACTGTGGACAGGTTTCTAGGGTCCGGGCTGATCCCTTTCAGGGCCCTAGTTTTCAAACACACCAATGTCAGTACATTTCATGGCTCTGAGCTTCTGGTGTGGAAAGTTGTCAAAATGTAACTGACGTCAGCGTGCCGAGGTGGCACCTGCATAGATGACACGGACATCAAATCTGGTGCACACGATGCCACGCGGAGACGGCCAATGCCACCTACTGGCACGCAGGGGTATTTCTTGAAGAAAAATCTTCCGGAACTAGTCTGACACCTGGGAAATTCAAAGGTAAGGATTCTGCAGCTAGATGTCTCTATCAGATATTCATATTTAACATGCGGCCCTCTACATGGGGCATGGGATAAATATTGACATTTGAAACACTGAAACACACAAATGATGAGTGGTACTCCACCTCCCTGCTGATCAGGACAGTCTGCTTGACTGATTTTATAGCTCACAGAGTAGCTGCCTCAGTGTAAGGGCCAGGTGTGTCTCTAATACAGATTTCCATGATGAAGAGCAAATCAAAGTTATGTTCAATAATTAAGTCATTACTTTCTATTGCATTTTGTTATCATGGATCTGGAATTAGTCAGTATGCAGGTAAGGACTATCTCATTTGTAGGAGAGATGGGTATGAAAATTGAAATAGTGGTAGTATCTTGATGCATTTTGGGGAAGCACAGTATAACTCAGAGAAAGTTTATGATTTGAGTAGGCCACTAGGAAAAGGTTTGCAGATAGCAGAATGTCAGCTAGAAAGAATATAGTCACTTCTCACCTGAAATGGCTGGAATTTCTGGAATACGAAAGATCTGGCATATCCTGCCCTGTGCCTGGTCAATGCTCAGATGGATACAGACCGTCTTGTTTTTGGTGCACCTTTGTCATGTCACTAGAACAGTCACTGTCTGCACCCAATTTACGGACACACTTTGGATTGAATTATATTGTTCTCAGACCAGAAGCAGAAGCACTATCAGATGTGCCATCAGACTGACTGAACATCTGCCCCTTGGACAGTGAGGTTACGGGACTTCAGAATGTAAATCAAAGTGGTGCTTGAACAGAAGAAACATTTGTACCCTAATTCACATGCCAACCGTACCTTGATTTTGCTTTCTATATGGAAAGAAAAACCAGTCTCACAAAAAACAGAGCAAATTCTGTTAGTTGACATTGTGTTTATTGGTGGCACAAAGTTTCATAATACTTGTAGGCCTAACGGACAACAGTCTCTATGGGGCATATTAGCAAGGGCACTATCGCCGCTTTAGCGGCACTTTTTGCCGCTAAAGCGGCGATATTCTTATCGCCCTATCAGCAAACTGTCTCTAACAGCAGTTAGCGACAGTTTTCGGGCATTAGCGCCCGTGTTTTTACCGCTTTGCATGTCAGCGATATTTATCGCTAATGACATGCAAAGTGGGCGTTCCCGACGAACAAACCTGGGAAACACCCGCTAACAGGCCTATCGCCTATTAGCAAGGTGGCCATGGCCCCAGTTAGCGACGTGAAAAGTTGCGCTAACCGGGGTCATCGCCATTTATTTAACACCTGCAATTAGCAGGTGTTAGCCATATCTAACATGGGGGTGGATTATGCTGATACGACCACAGGGTCGTATCAGCAAGGTTATCGCCGTTTTCCATGAAACATCGCTGGAAAACCAGCGATGTTTCATGGAAAACACCGCTATGGCTGGAATAATTATCGCCAGAGCGCTAAATGTCGCTAATACAGCGTTAGCATGGCAAATTATTCCGACGATAGCCGGCGATAAAAAAGTGCTCGCTAAACACGCTTTGCGATGTTTAGCGCACTTTTTAGATAATATGCCCCAATGTTCTTTGGTCTGTTTTCATGGGGGATAGAAAATGTTTGTGTAGGAACACTGGTACGCAGATTAGATTTAACTCACCTTATCAGAATAGGAAAGGAGCTGGCTGCAGAGACCAGTTTAGAAGCCAAGAGAGTCAGCAGATACTGGCCATTTCTTCGGGCTGAGAGGTGGCTAAAGTAGCTGGATGGCTGAGGTGCCACTAAGTATTGGTATACTTACTGAAGATCCGACTCTGCTGACTATTTATATGCTTCTGGTGGAATCTTCAGACTGTAACAATGCAGTCTTGAGGTGCAGAAGAAAAAGGCTCTTGTAGTTAGTACCATCAAGCAGGAATCTTCCTACAGACCACCAGGTAGTAGTTTTTGTAAGGAAGAATCAACTCTAGCATAGGCATTGTCCAACCCTCATTAAGGCACTAGTTTGGTTTAAGCCTCAAAGAGGGGCAGATTGGGATGGTATATCAAATCTGTCCAACCCAGAGGGTTTAAACTGTACATTAGGCACTTTGGAAAAACAAAAAGTAATGTATTAGCTAACTGGACTTGGAAGTCCATCCCCACCTTGCATCTACTCTGGTAGGGGCTAATTTGAGTTCACCTTACCTTGATTATGAAGGGTATGTTTACACATTATGGCTCACCTACTCATTGTCAGGCATTCAAGATGAGCTATATTAACACGTGTTCTATACTAAAGCATGCCAATGAAATGTATAATTCAATTTCAAACTATAAACTGGATGTATTAATAATGACTGAAACGTGGTTAACGCAACATTCCACTATTGGTACTCTTGAAGCCTTCCATACTGCTATTGTTCAAATAAGTAAAATTTTCTTGGTAGAAAGTGCAAGGTGGACATATTTTCAAACTCTTCCGCCTCTATGCATGCTATTGAGGGTGTTAATAATCTTTTTGATTTATAACACAAAATGCCAACTCCACAAATGCCCCCTTGTTGCCATACACCCCCAAACCTCTTACCATTTCCCTCTAAGCTATTCTGGCATTGTAGGTTCATTATTAGCTACCACAGCTAATGATATGATCTAAGGTTATTTTTATTAATAGGCCTTTAGTAGGCATTTGTTCAATCAACTTAATTCACTCAGGATCCAGTGCCCTACTCATACTGATGGCCATACATTAGATTACTTATGGTCAGTGTAAAACATTGTTGAAAATCTGTATACTAAATCCATGCTGTAGTTACATTACTTTCTTATTAATTTCACCATGCTGTTTATTTTGTCCCAGCTAAGAACTAAATCAGTACTAACAAAAAGCTGCCTTTGTCTAGACTAGAAATGAATACCTTTGAATCCACTCTGTTGAAATCTGATCCCATAGATACTGATTAATTTTCCGGTAAGTATTCTGCATATATTAATTGGATTGCTAAAGAGCTGGGAAGAGTGTCATACTGATGGTCACTCTTTCACTTATGTACAGGAATTTTGCTTCTAGGTTTAACAAGGACACTGTAAAGGAAAAAACTGTATTGTATCAAGCTGATCATCAATGGCACTATTTGCATGATCCAAAAAGAATAGATGATGAACGGAATGCTGAACAAATCAATATTCACCCCCAGTCACCGATCTGGGATAAATCCTTTTTTGCAAGCCACGCCATTCCTGCTTAGACCCAGCCAAAACCAGTCCCAGGATGCTTGTTTCCAGTCCAGAGAGGACCTGGCCTAGCAGTTCGGGCTGGACTGTTCCCATGAGGAGCAGGGTCAAGACTGATTTCATATTGCTGGGTCCAAAATGGTGTGGCTTAGTGAGCAGAAGAACAATGATGGATTCAACCCAGATCTGTGACTAGGGTGAGTTTCTGAAAAGTTGCAGCACTCCGTCCATTATCTTATAGTGTTTACTATTTGAATGAGGGCCAGTGTTGGAAAATGGCCCTCTCTGAAGGGTTTCCCCAAACATTTTGCCTCCCTCCTCCTCTTTTTGCTGAACTCTTTTTGTTGGACTTAGGACTCTGAGTACTTTACCACTGCTGACCAATGCCAAGTGTATGTGCTGTCTCCTCTAAACATGGTATAATTAGTTTACACCTGTGTGGCATATTTAATTTACTTGTAGGTCCCTTGTAAATTGGTATAAGGTATACCCAGAGCCTGTAAGTTAAATGCTACTGGTGGGCTTGCAGCACTGATTGTGCCACCCACAGAAGTAGCATATCAAACCTGTCTCAGGCCTGCCAATGCAGTGCCTGTATGTGCAGTTTACTGCCACTTCGACATGACATTTAAAACTACTTGCCAAGCCTTAAACCCCCCTTTTATTACATATAGGTCACCCCTTAGGTAGGCCTTAAGTAACCCTAAGGACAGGGTGCCATGTAATTAAAAGGTAGGACATGTGCGTTTAATCTTTACATGTCCCGGTAGTGACAAACCCAAATTCGCTTTTCACTACTGTTAGGTCTATCCCTCTCATAGGCTAGCACTGGGAATTCCTTAATACACTTTTAAGCTGTAATTCCTGAACAGAAAGAAGTAATTTTTTCATGTTTCATATCTTTGTAATGGTAATGATAAATCATCCTTACAGGTGAAGTTGGATTTAACATTACTGCTTTATAAATGCCAATTTTGGGAAGTGGACATTTCTCTGCACTTCCTGCTCTGTGAGCCTGTCTCCGATACACGTCTCGGGTGGATGACAGCTACACTTTGTGGCATTCCTTCTAGACAACACATCACAGGAAGGACAGATGTGTCTGAGTACACATCTACATGCATCTGCATTCTGATGGCCTTTCCTGGGTAGGATGGAAGGGAGGGGCTAACACTTCACTTGAATAGGCAGTGTCCTGTCTGCACACAAAGGACTGATTACCCCCCACCCCAATAGCCTGTCAGACAGGACTGGGTTGAAAGGGATACTTGTGCACTTCAGAGAGCTGCTTTGAAGTCACCCTCATATCAAAGACACTTTTGGGTATTAGTACTGGGTCTCTGACCCAATCAAATGAGACACTTCTGGATTTTGAACTGAACCTCTGTTACAAGGACTGCTGTACTGCATAAATGACTCAACTGGACTGTTTTTCTGGAAGGACTGCTTTTCTGCTTGTTGCTCCCTGACTCTTCTGAAGGAGAGGTGGTCTCTGCCTTCCCTACAAGTGATCTCCAAGGGCTTGCCTCCTGTTCTGGGTCTCTGAAGTGGGTTTTGCAGCTGTTTTGCTATAAAACGATGCATCATCACCTTTGCACCATTGTGCCCTCAACGTTGACGCTTTGCTCCATCCAAGGTACTTTCTCAGTGTGCCCTGTGTGGGTTCAGTAGCCAGACTGCCCTCCATCGCAGCCAGCCTGAATTTTGGAGTTGCACCGGTCCCTCGCGACCTCAAGTAACTTTTCGACCTCTAGTGACTTCTAAGCACTGTTTTTGCATTTAATCTTTAAAAATTCATATCACAACTTCTACTGATTGGATTTATGTTGTTCTGGTCTTTTCTTTCACAGATCAATACTCTCTACTGTTCTAACCCTGTGTGGAATCTTTTTGTGGTGTATTCCTTGTGCTATTTTGTGTGTCTGTTGCACAAATACTTTACACATTGCCTCTTTAGATAAGCCTGACTGCTCTGTACCAAGCTACCAGAGGGTGAGCACAGGTTATCTTTTAGTGTGTATCTATCTTACCCTGACTAGAGTGGTGGTTCCTGCTTGGCCTGTGTGCATACCTCAGCCAAACAGGGATCCCATTTCTAACAAACATTCTAAATATGAATATGAAAATGCCATGAAAGAATACAGAGATATGTTTGAGACCAGAAAGCAATTTTGTTATTGCAATAGTTAATTGACCTTTCAAATGTTAATACAATTACCTGATCACTTGGTTATGTCTCCTATTATTGCCCCCTCTCTGGAGCCATTTCATTCTCTGAAACTCTGAAAAAAATCATTTTTGAGAGAAAATATTCAGAATTTATGTCATGATATTTCTCATGAAATGTTTCCCTTGGTAAGTAACAATTGTATGGCTCCTATAGCTAATCATTGTATTTTTTAGTTCTTTTTCAATCAAATTGTTTCAGCTTGCTTTTGTTAAGTACACTTTGGGAGCCCTATTTTATCCTTGCCTCATGCTATTCCTTATGCAAATCCAGATTTCCATGCTTAATCCCTCAATTTTTTAATTCAGCCATGGATTCTGTTACAGTTTCGAATCAGTACATACTCACCCAAATGTCTCATATTTTGGAAAGGGCAGATGCAAATCCTACTACTATTCACAGTTCTTGCCTCATTTTCTGCAGTGGCCAACATCCTAAAAGGCCACATTGGTAAACAAAACTCTATAACGGTATGCTATCTGGTGATTCATTGTCAGTGAAATTGCTCTCCCACCCTTGCAGCTCCACCATTAAGTGAGGTGCCCCTGCCCCTGCACTCTTGAGTGTTGGTGATCGAGGCCCTCCTCCACCCGCAGGTTTCCCTGCGCCTCATCCCTGGTGGTCCAGTGGACCTCTGTCTCCTTCCTCTCACTCTGCTCCTTCACTCGTTTTTCTACCCTTTTTATCTTTCACCTTTCTGCACTTTTCTGCATCTCTGCTCTTTTGTGCCTTATTTCTGCTCATTTTCCCTTTCTCTCGCT
This sequence comes from Calotriton arnoldi, assembly GCA_963921515.1. NCBI lineage: Eukaryota > Metazoa > Chordata > Amphibia > Caudata > Salamandridae > Calotriton > Calotriton arnoldi. The sequence continues at coordinate 612,497 of CAWUFW010006098.1, read as the reverse complement.
CTGCTCTTTCACTCGTTTTCACTCGTTTTTCTACCCTCTTTATCTTTCACCTTTCTGCACTTTTCTGCATCTCTGCTCTTTTGTGCCTTATTTCTGCTTATTTTCCCTTTTTTCTTTATCCCTTATTTCCTCCCTTTACCTTTCCCCGCCGCTGCTGCCCCCGCGGCCCCACCCCCCCAGCGCGACCGGCCCAATCCAGCTCCCCTCCCCGCTCCCGCCTCCCAGCTGTCCAGCCCTCCCCGACCCTTACTTAATGGCAGCCAGTGCGCGGCCGCACCGGCGGCCGCACTGCGGCCGCGGGCAGCGGGTGCGCCGCTGGTGCACCGAAGGCGCGTCAAAGGCAAGCCCGTCTGCGCCCGTCTGCAACTCGTCCGCGACCAGCGCCAGGAACCCTGGACCTCCGCCCCGCCAACGCTACGACCCAGCAGCACTCCACGCACTCAACCCAGGCTGCAACAACAACTGCAAGCTAGCATCACCAGCCGACACCCACGGACCCTTCAGTTGTCACCGCTGCCGGCACACCTGCACCACCGCCAAGAACACGGATCCAGCACAACCCGCCCACAAGAACACAACCGAACCGAAGACCCTGCAATGCATCCTCCTCAACATCCGATCCCTCCACAAACACGCCACAGAAATCTGGGACCTCCTCGACAGCACCACCCTGGACGTAGCGTTCTTCACCGAAACCTGGACCAACACCACCTCGGGACCGGACATCGCCATCGCCATCCCCCAAGGATACAAGATCTCCAGGAAGGACCGCCCCACCCGCCCAGGAGGAGGAATCGCCATCGTCCACAAATCCAGCCTCCGCCTGAGCACACTCCCTGACGAGCCCACAGAACTGATGGAACACCTTCACTTCAAGATACTGGCCAGCCCCACCGCCACCCTCCGAGGAACCCTCATCTACCGACCCCCTGGACCCTGCGGACCCTTCGCCAACTCCATCATGGACATTATCTCCCCGCAGGCCATCGCATCCACCAACTACACCCTGCTGGGAGACCTCAACTTCCACCTCGACAACCAACTGGACCCCAACACCACATCCCTCCTGGACAACCTCCAAAACATTGGACTCTGCCAGATTGTGACCGAGCCCACGCACTCACCAGGACAAACACTCGACCCCCTCTTCACTACAGGAAACTCCATCACCTTCAGCCACACCACCGAACTCCCATGGACCGACCATCGTTGCGTCCACTTCACCTTCAGAACACCCACCATCCACAGACACCAGCACCTGCTTCCACGAAGAAACTGGACCAAAATTACCGACGACCAGCTCACCTCCTCACTCAACAACTCCACCCCAACCATCGCGGAAAATGACGACCCCAACACCACAGCCCGAACCCTGCATAGATGGATCTCGGACAGCACCAACACCATAGCCCCCCTCAAGAAAAACAACAATACCCGCGCCAAGAAAGCCAGATGGTTTACCACCGAACTTCAAGAGTCCAGACGCACATGCCGCCGCCTCAAAAGGCCTGGAGGAACACCAAATCCACAGAAGCCCACAACAACTTCAGAGCCGCCACCAACGCCCACCATCAACTCATCAGAGAAACGAGGAAAAAGCAATTGAAGACAGAATCTCCACCCACGCGCACAACAGCAAGGAACTCTTCAGCATCATCAAGGAGTTCGCCCAACCCACCAGCGAGTCTACCGACATCCCTCCCTCACAAGACCTCTGCGACAAACTCAGCACCTTTTTCCACCACAAAATCAAGAGCATCTACGACAACTTCGACGAAGACAACCAACACACTGAACCCTCACCAACCACCCCCGACAACCGGAAACCAGCGATTGATGACTGGACAGCCCTCACCACCGAAGACACACTGAAGACAATGAAGTCAATCCACTCAGGGGCCCCCACGGACCCCTGCCCCCACCACATCTTCAACAGAGCCGCCGACACCATCGCACCCATGCTCTGCCACACCATCAACCACTCCCTGGCGACCGCCTCATTCCCCAACGACTGGAAACACGCCGAGGTCAACCCCCTCCTAAAGAAACCCTCAGCGGACCCCACCGACCTCAAAAACTACAGACCCATCTCCCTGCTCCCGTTCCCAGCGAAAGTCATCGAGAAAGCCATTAACAGCCAACTCGCCACATTCATTGAAGAACACAACATCCTCGACTCCTCCCAATCCGGCTTCAGAAAAAACCACAGTACGGAAACCGCCCTCCTCGCCGCAACAGACGACATCCGCACCCTACTGGACAAAGGAGAAACAGTAGTCCTCATCCTCTCGACCTATCAGCGGTGTTCGACACAGTCTCCCACCGCACCCTAATACGCAGACTCTACGACGCAGGAATCCAGGACAAGGCCCTCGACTGGATCTGCTCCTTCCTCTCCGGCAGGACGCAGCGGGTCAGACTCCCCCTTTCCTCTCGGACCCCACACCTACCACCTGCGGAGTCCCCCAGGGCTCCTCCCTCAGCCCGACGCTCTTCAACGTCTACATGGCTCCACTTGCCCCCATCGTCAGAACCTACGGACTCAACATCGTGTCATACGCAGACGACACCCAGCTCATCCTCTCCCTATCCAACGAGCCCAACACCGCCAGACGCAACTTTCGAGAAGGCATGGAAGCCGTCGCCAAATGCATGAAAAACAGCTGCCTACAACTAAACACCAACAAAACAGAAGTACTCATCATGGGCCCAAACCCCGATGCCTGGAACGACACCTGGTGGCCCCCCGCCCTCGGAAACCCGCCAACCCCCACAGACCACGCACGCAACCTGGGAATCATCCTGGACTCCGAGCTCAAAATGGACCGCCAGATCAACTCTGTCTCGTCTTCCTGCTTCCACACCCTCCGCCTCCTTCTTAAGACCTTCAAATGAATCCCCCTCGAACACCGAAAGACAGTCACTCACGCCCTGGTCACCAGCAGACTCGACTACGGCAACGCACTCTACGCCGGAATAAACAAAAACCTCATCCGCAAGCTACAGAACGCTGCCGCAAGACTGGTCCTCAACCTGCCAAAACACTGCCACATCTCCCAGCACCTGCGCACACTCCAGTGCCTCCCCGTCGAGGCGAGAATCACCTTTAAGTTGCTCACCCACACACACAAGGCCCTCCACGGCACCGGACCAGCATACCTGAACAGCTGACTCAAATTCCACGCACCCCAAAGGACAGTACGATCAGCCCAGCTCTCCTACGCCGTGGTCCCCCGCACCAGAAAGACCAGATCGGGAGGCCGCTCCTTCTCCTTCCTCGTGGCCAAAGCATGGAACGCCCTTCCGCTCCACCTCAGACAGACAACATCGCTCCCCATCTTCGCAAGAAACCTCAAAACCTGGCTCTTCGACAGACCCCTCCTTGATGGAATGGAACCTGCACCCCCCCACCCCTAGCGCCTTGAGACCATTACGGGTGAGTAGTCGCGCTTTAACAAACTCCTGATTGATTGATTGATTGATAGCCTATTTTTTTACCCAGGAAAGCTATAACTAGGAGTGTGCTAAATTCATGAACATTGCGTTCATGGAATTACACACAATTATGGCAAAATTACACATAACTACACAAAATGCAAATCTGTCATTTTGTGCAATTGTTAAATGCAGAATGCGTCCCTGTGTCAATCTTTCGTGCGAGGACGCATTTAAACAACACGGCGAACACAAGCTGCTTGCATTCTGTTGTTCCTCTGCTTTTGCAGTAAATTTCTACTACAAATTGTGCCATTCACTGTAAACTTTTACCATAAATGGTGCATAACTACGCAAAGTGGTGTAATGGTGTAATTTCAGAAATTTTGCACAAGAAGCATAATGTGAAATTCCCAAAATTGCACGAATTACACCAATGTAATTTAAATTTCACCCAGGCCTACCTATCACCCTGCTGATATATATCACAGAGTCTTTAATGCTTATGTGCTCAACAATCTCAAGATAGCTGTAGATTATACCAGTCTCCTTGGGCTTAACTTATTGGAGCTCTCAGCTTTGTTTGACACAATCAACAAAGTCATCTTGATAAAATGGCATATGGTAGCACGGATAACCTGTAAGGGGGAAACATCCATTACAACGTAGGCATTACAACACAATGCCTTTACAACACGGTCAATACAATGCAAGTTCCATTACAACTCATGCCATTACAACGCCTGCCATTACGACGCATTTCCCTCACTGATCAGCACCTTCCCTGAGGTAAGCACCCGGCGGTGTTAGAACAGTAATTCTCGTTGTAATGGAACATGTATTGTAATGGCTTGCATTGTAATGGCATGCGTTGTAATGTAAGTTGCATTGTAGAAACCGCATTGTAAATGTATGCGGTGTAATGTCATACATTCCCTGGAAGGCCCTGCCATGCTTTTGTTCCTTCTTGACCATTTGTACATAATTGGTACAATTTTTGCCCTATATAGCCAAGGACCCACCTCTATTATATGGTGTTCCACAGGGTTCTGCGCTTTCACCATGCGTCTTTAACCTGTATGCTGCACTGCTGGCCAAGTGCATCAACTCAATGTTATTTTCTACATATATTTGGATGTCATCCAGCAGGATGTGCGATTGGGCGATGGTTTCTCAACTAGCACTTTCTTTCAGCAATGTGTGAGGTGCATCTCGGACAGAAATTTGAATACCCATAACAAAGAACAGAGATTTTTTTTTTTTAATTTTCTTTATTCAAGTTTTCTCATTTTTACTGCTGTTACATTGAGATATGCTTGTACGGGGTCTCATTGTGCTTATTCCACTCAGATCTGTTTACAAGCTTATTTGATTAATCTCTTAGGAGTTCCGCACATTTTGTTTCTTCCGACAGCCCGCAAGATTACCGTAGCATAGAGTCCTTTGCAATCCCAGGATCAATTTTGGTGTCTTTGGCTTACAGCATTTAATGCTCAAGGGAGCTTACTGCTCAACAAACATCAGGGAGGGGGAAAGGGAAGTCAGAGGGGAAAAGAAGGGAGGGGTGGCGATCATATAGATCTGTCGGGCCTGTTGATCTAAAGTTGGTCTCATGGCTTCCGGAGCTAATGTTTCTAGTGTCTCGCCTATTCATCTGTTGTCTGAATGTGGGAGAGCGCCTCATCTGGTGCGTGCGTTCTGATGTAGAGATGCAGGGGGCCCCAAGCATCTTTGGGTTGGGATTGAGCAGGCATTAGATCTCAGTATGCGGACAACTGTTCCTGACAAAACGCTGCATCTCTAAGCCATGCCGCCTTTTTGGGTGCGCCTGTCCTACCCCATGTCATCGCAATGCGCCTTTTTAGCGAGCAGCAATAGCATTGCAGTTAGCCTTCTGGTAGAGAATGGCAAAGTAGGCCTTACATTGAACATCTACTGGGTGAGGGAGATGGGACCCCTTTGAGTGCCGGTTGAGACTTTGAGGATTCTGAGTATCATGATAGATTTTGCTTTGACTTTTTCTGCTCAGATCCTATTGTTAGTGTCTAAATGCATCTTCCACATGAGGCGCCTGAGGAACCTTCTTCCATATGTTAATAAGAATGCAAGACATGTGCTGCATGAGCATTTATAGGTACCATTCTCGATTATGCCAATTCAATATATCTTGACTTGCCCGATTGTTGGTTAAATGGGTCCAAGTGCCTTTTGTCAAGCACATTCATGAAAAAGCTTAGCATAAAAGATTTCTGTGGGAGCTGCAGAAACCAAATTGATTTCAATATAAATCCCAAGGAATAATGGTAGTTAATTGTTTGAATACATATATCACCCCGGCTCCAGTCTGCAATAGAGTGTGTCCATTTTGCTATTTATGCTAATCCAAAATTAGGCATATCACCAAATGCTGAGATGGTAAATGCTGTAATTCTCTCTACCTTAATTTATATGTATTTTTGTTACAGCAACGTGTTATATAACAACTAACAGTCCACTATGTTGTCTTGTATTGTCTCGATTGACTTTTGCTATCCCCCCTCATCATCACATTCTTTGTTTTGTAATCTGTTTTCACCAATAGCCTATATTCACAATACTGTTCTCTATACAGCCCTTCTTGTTTGAGATGGTCCATATAAAATAGACGTTTTTTTAACCATTCTAGTGGCTTTTGTAGATTCGTTTATATAAGTACTTGGAGTATGCAGATGAAATATACAGTATTTGCACCTCACAATAAAAACGAATTACCTTCAGTGGGTAATAATAAGTGGTATTATTTTTAATTTCGACTTTATTCATTCCATCCACCTTGATAGAACATAAACCTGAGTTTCTACTACGAGATTTACCAGGACACCTGCCCAAAAGATAGACGTGCTTGTTCTCTACTGATGCTTTATTGCATATCACATTCTCAATTCTACATCTAAGCGCCTTGAAGATGTATTTGTACACCTACATGGCCCGTTGATGAGGAGATAAGAACAGTAAATCTATTCTTACATGTATATACTCATATGCATGATAAAGTGGTAAAACACTGTTGAGCAACATCCCGAGTCTCTATAATGAAATTCCAGTAACACACTGTAACTCCAAGCAGAGTTGTGTTATGAGAGCTCTGTGGGTGTCTCTATAGTGGGATGGTTGTTTTGTGAGAGCTATTAAGTATTGTTATTGACAAGCTCTGTTGACAGTAATTCTAATATATGAATTCTGAATATATTTTATGGTTAAGGTTCTATACATGAATTCTATGAAGAACGCTATTTACTTTCAGAATATCAACCTCCTTGTCACCTTCACTCTAAAATCTTGCTCCAACTCCCATACTTCCACACTCCACCGCCACCCTTCTTGTCACATTATGAGCCTGAGATATTGTTCAGCAGATGACAAGCCATCTGTTAGGGTGGCAGAGGACATTACATCAGCCGCCTTGACGGACTAAGGCATGACATATCTGGAGGCTGCCGCCCTTGCTGAGTTATTTCTGTGCCCTGAAGGCACTTAGGGGCTTATTTACAAGACCCTTGCGTCACCGCGGCGTCACTTTTTATCACAGAAAAAGTGACGCACCGGCTTCGCAAGGAGCTAGTAAATAAGCCCCTGAAAGTTTTGTGAGAGGCCACAATTTTTTTTTGGTAGGGTATGCCGAGACGTGGGTCCCTTGCTCACTTTGCCACTGGATTCAAGCTAGCCTGGCTGATGAGGGCTGTTAGCCCGAAACCGGTCCCAGGATGCTTGTTTCCGGTCCAGGGAAGACATGGCTTGGCAGTTCAGGCTGGACTGTTCCCATGAGGCACAGGGTCAAGACTGATTTGCATATAGCTGTGTCTGAACTGGGGTGGCAAAGTGAGCTAAAGAATGATGATGGATTCAACCCAGATCTGTGACTGGGGGTGAGTGTTTGAAAAGTTTCAGCACTCCGTCCATCATCTCCTTGTGTTTGCACAATTTTTCAGGCATCAGTGCACCAAAAATGTTATTTTTCAAAGGCAAACTCCCAAAGCAGGAGCTAGTTTTTGAGAAACAAAATAGTAATGAAGCTGACATTCTGGGAGTTTTCTCCCAGGGTGTGGGGGGCCAATAGTAATTGTTTATCTATTAAGCACCACCAGGTAACAGGTAACAGAAAAAGAACATCAAAACATCCACTCTTAACAGGTGGGCAGTATAATATTTTACACTAATGGACATTAGTCCATCAAGCCATTGGTGTAGGTTCCCATGGAAGAATAAGTGGGGACACTGAAGTTGGAAACCTGATGGCCCACCTGGAAGGAGTTGCCAGAAAATTGAATACCCCTACTTGGAACTATACATTCCATAGCAGTGAGTGAGCAAAACAAGTAAGTTGACTCTTCCCCCTGTAGAGTTCCCTTCACCCTTCCTTCCTTCCTTCCTTCCTTCCTTCCTTCCTTCCTTCCTTCCTTCCTTCCTTCCTTCCAGTCCAGCCATCCATCCTATCACCATCAGTTCATCCAACCTTTCAGCCTTGCATCCATCCATCCTTTTCTTTTCTATCTTGTCAGCCTTCAGTCCGTTCATCCTTTCACTATTCCTTCCACGCTTCCTTTTTTTTCACCCCTCGTTCTTTTTAAAATGTCTTCTTTTTGTCCATTCTTCCCTGCTATCTGCTGCTCTTTCGTTTCTTTCCTCATGACATTTTCCCTTTTACCTTTTTCTCTCATGTATTTCCATGTATTTGCCTCTCTCGCTTATTCTCTCTGTCTTTTTTCCCATTTTCATAATTTCTGTTTGATTGTACATGGGTCATGTAGCGATGCTTTCCTTTGCCCATGTCCCTTATTTGTTACAGGTTACTTATAAACTGTTGTCTGCAAACACGCACATAAAACAAGTCTTTAAAGAACGATTTAATATTTTAATGGCCCAGTGTCAAGCCACGCTGTGGCTCGTAAAGTGTGTGGATAATGACGCCACTAGTCCACATGACTTCTCCCCAAACCTCACTTTGTAAGTAAACATTTGACTAAATATTTAAAATCCTCCCGGAAAAAGTTCACTCAAAAGATCCCTATCCAACATAAATTCCCAAGTCTGTGCCCTAGCAAGCTGTCTCTAAAGTTGAATGTATATTGACTGCCTTCACAAACAGAACACTTATTTGAAGTGGTCATGTGGCATGCATCCCTGATAGTCAAAGAGAAGCCTATTGATGCTTACAAATCATTGAGAGTATTCCAGTATACACATTGCATCCATTGCATCAGCTCCAGTGATTTGTTAATGTATTGTAAAGGGTATTTTGCAAGGATTCCCAAACATACAATGTGTGCTTGAATAAATACTGAGTACAATTTGTTTATGTGTAGCCCACCTTCAGAGTTTGAAACTGGGGGTCAACATTGAACGTGGACTTGAGGCTGGTTATCAAAATGAGAATTCTTCAAACAGCAGAAAAGAGACAACACATACAATTGACATTTCAACAAAGTATGGAAATTTGTTGTTAGGGCATACCAGTTTAGTCATAAGAAATCGACTATTTCGAAAGTGTGTATACAATAATCAAACCGCCTCGCCTTTATATTGCCATGGCTATAATAGCACTGGTGCAAAAAATAATTCCCAATTTAGCTTTTTGCCTAAGATAGTATAAAGCGAACGGTATTTGCTTCAGGTAAAAACATGATGAAAACCGATTGTAGATATGTTGTTTTAGTAAAAAAATGTAACGTTTTTCACGTTTCATTAGTGAAATGTGAAATGAGTTTGTTCTATTTTATGCAGCAAGAACAGTGCAAAATGAGCTTGCTCCAATCTGTCGTGGATGTTCCTGTACTGGTGAGTTTGGCAACATTTCAATTGTACATGTAAAATGAATTACTAGCAAAAAAAGTGTAATTTATATGTTTCGAAAGGGGTCTGCAATCAATGTGCTAAATTTTACCTAAGTACAAAGACTTTCTGTTATAAGACCTGCAGCAAAACATTTTGTTCTATGTTTTATTAAATAGGCAGCAAAGTAGTGCAAAATGGGTTTATCGCATTTTTTTGCACCGACGCTAATATTATTTAATGCCCCTGACACCCTCCCCAAATTTCAGAGATCACAGACCTCTATAAACTGATGAAGCGGAAATTTCATTTCAGCTGTAGGGGTGCATCATAATCACACGTAGAGCACACTCGCATATAATCATTTGTTGTATTAACATGAAGCATTAGAATCAGGGAAATGTATTAACATGGAAACGTGATGTATTTTAAGCCATTGAAAAGTAGCATGGAGAATCAACGTAGAAAATGAATGTAACTAGCAGAAAACATTAATGTGAAGAACTCGTGTTGTGCAGTTGATAATTATTCATGTATTAGATGCACATATTAATCATGTCATTTATATGTAGGTAAATGCATTATTTGGAGTTGCATTAATGTTATGTGAAGTTGCAAAGCTTATATGGTGCTTTCTTATGTTAGCTGAAATTCGTAGGCCTGAAATGCAAGCCCCTGTAAACTCTCTTAACTGTTTGAATGTCATGTGTGCTGTGGAATCTATTCTTTCTCACTTTTTGTGTTGCAGCTGAAAGAAGTGCTCTCACTAGATAGAATAATGTCTTTGTTTTACTAGCTAGGCCAGGAGAGAAGAAGTTGCAATCATGTGGCTTGAGTCGATAAAGGAAGGTCACAGGAGAGGGCCTGGGAACCAAGCACAAACTGTAATGAGGGAAGCTTACCATCGACATTGTGGAAAATTTCCTTCAGGACTGTACCCAGGGTAGATGGCATGACTTGTAGTGCACCATGGGATGTCACCTGTGAATAATTGGTCTTGGAATTAGGGATAGTGCACCACTTCTTCCTTGCCTTCAGAGAGAGAGAGCATCCTAGAACAAGCTCTGTCTTTTGTAGCTTTATGCTTCTTTACTCACTGATCGTGGAGAGACTTCTTAGGAAGACTCCACACGCTGACACCTTTCATTCCTCATTCTGAAAATGTTTCTTTAGGGATATCACCTCAGTGCTAGAGTAGAGACATATTTATGCTTTTCACTCACCAACCCTCGATGCATGGGAATTTGGAGTCATGCTTTCTGATTTTCTGTATTTTACTTCTTGAATTGAACTAATTGTATTGTTTATGCTGCACTGTTTAAACTGGATGCAGCGATTTGGCTTCATGCTAATTCCTTTGAATTTCTACACTCTCATATTGAGATGCCTTTATGTTCAATTATTTTTGGCTTTGTAATAAACCTAACTAACCTTAAGTAGTTGTCCATGGGTTATTATGTATCCAACAGAGTTATTGCTTCATTGATTTTGTCCTAACAACTTTTCTCCCCTTTACACTTTCATGCTGTGAAAAAGAACCATTAGATTGTCACTCTAGAACAGATCTAGAACTTATGGGCCCAGCCCTTTCAAGACCATATATTTTCATAGGCTTCATATGCCACAATCCTGTCACCCCTGTAGGCCTGCCAAACACCCTGTCGACCTAGTTCTTTCAAGCAAGCAAAGTGTCAGGAGGAAAGTGAGGAATTACTGGAAAAAGAGTATGTAATTCATCATTTCTCAGTAATTCCTTATTTCCCTGACTTAAGGGTGCGACTTTTAATGCCTCATTAACTCCGCCTCTTCAAAATATTTGTAACTGTCGGGTGGCGGACGGTGATAATGGGGTAATACGGCTCTGTGCTTTATAATTGAAAGTCTTAATGGTTATGAATGTTCAATTCTGAAGTATATCTTTTACTGCAATGCCCATCCCTTATGTGAAAATCACCCCTGGAAATGGTAGAAAATACACTCATTAGGCAAATCCTATGTCTACCAGTCAGTACTCCTACAGTACCTCTGAGGCTCAATTTGGGACTCAGGCAAATTACTGATAAGATCGAACTTCGTCCCAAAATTTTCTGGAGAAGCATTTGGTCCACCACGAACCTTTGCCCTATTGAAATCGGCTGGTGGAAATCCATAGATATCCAAATGCTGCTTATCTACCTTGGATGGGTCTGGATAATCTGTGGAGTGATCCAGCGGGCTGTTGCAAACTCATTTCTGTGAAAGAGTTCAAAAAACAATTCCACACTCATAAACACAATCTCCTTTTAACGTGGGGGCAAGGCACTTTAACTACATCGTTTTTAATGATAAAAGACAATTACAATTACGAAAACTGTTTAGATGATATCGAACCAAATTTAGCAAAAAAACTGCACATCCAGTTCAGTCATGGAAACTTGCCCATTAAATGTCTTACTTCAAAATGGTCAAGCACTTTGAGTAACTTAGACCTGGGGTGTAGCTTCTGTGGCTATAAGAAGAAGGATATATCACATCTGCTTTTTTTTCTGCCCATTGTACAAAGAACAGCGTGTAAAATGGTTGATCCCAATTTGCAGAAAGCTGGGCGTTAGTAGGTACAAGGAATCTATAGGATCCTCCAAGCTGACACAACTTTTTACCTGGTTTTTGTTCCATGCTTGGTTAATAAGATATAAGAAGCAGAAAACGGGTAATTTATAAGTAAATGGCTGCATTCTGCATTTTACAATTACAATTTTTAATTATATCCCCCTGAGTATTTAATCCCCCTAATGTGTTTTTGTAATGGCCCTGTGTCTATTTATACCTGAATTCTAAATAAGTGGTGCTATGTTTATTTTCTTTCAACATGTTGATGTTATTTTTAAGGTTTGTTTTTCATTCTATTCTATATTGTATCTGTTTTATGGTATATTGCCGAAATAAAGAGTATTCGAACAAATGAAAATCACCACCCCTTTATCTGACAGGTACGAAGGGTAATCTCACCTTTAGAAAAGCATTATAGAGCTACTTCTGTGGTAAGGTGAGCATAATGTGACCATTCTCTACAACGGTTAGCAGGAGGCAAGTTGTGCAAATGTGTGTTTATCATTGTACATCAAGAAAATGAACATACCAAACCACTGACAACTGGAAAAATACCTGTATGTATTGTTGCATGCAGCTAGTGATAATTATGTCTGTTTTTCACACATTTATCTCCGCTCAACAGAGTTTTGATTTTTTTTTTAGGTCTAATATATTGCTTTTTTGCAACTCATATTGTTTGCATTTTGAAGTAATGGATGATGAATTCATGCTGGCTTTATTTTCTCTTCAGATTAATATTTGATCAAAACTATATTAGAAAATATAACAGAAGCATATTAAAATTGCATGACGGCTTTAGGCAACTTTAGGATTTCATGGTTCTAATACAGTGTGATTGAACCCCTAAATTCAGAAATGTAGCTTTCTTTCTTTTCTTTCTTTCCTGTGAGGGTGATTCAGGGATTAAAAATAGAGTTATGTTTTTGTTTGAGATAAAGGTGATAAACTGCGTACATTTTTTGAAAAATAACATTTGAAGAAGTGCACCAGAATATCTAAAGATGTGTTTCCAACATTATATATGGATAGATAGATAGATAGATAGATTCAAGATAGAAATATATATATATATATATATTTATTTATATATATTCACTGAAAAAACCATAGGTTGCAGGGACGGTATAGTTATTTGGACATTTCACTCGTATAAAACCAGAGAAATTTGGCTGTTATAGTTAGTAGAGGCATTTGAGAAAGGCTATCGCCGAAACGCGTCATGCCAGAATTCTAAATAAACGGTGTCTTCACAGCCCCGCCGTGTCCCCTTGTCTGCTTTCATGGAAGAAGATGTTTTTTTTATATTGAGCGTGCAGCCAGTGGCACGCAGTGGGGACCCTTCCTAAAGAGTTCTAGGTACAGTGGCATTTACCTGGACCGCCGTCCATCCCAAGGAAGCAGGGGATCTGCTGTCACCCGACAGTCCATGACCACATGGAGAGACGTTGTTACTGAAACCGGCGTCTCCAGGCATGCTGCCAGCGGGAAAGTGCGGCTGGAAGTGAGGGCTCAGAGACTGTTTGTTTCCCAGCACAGTGCTGCGGTTTCAAGCCTGGCCACATTCGAAATCAGCCTCTCACTTGGAGTATCACAAAAATCAGGCTGAAAGAGACACTCATTAGCGCTACAAACAAACTGCATGATGGGATTTGCAGTCTTTGAACACTGAACTGCTTGAGTGTTCTCTGAGGAAATGCGGCTCAGGTGTGCCCCACGCTACTTTAGAGGGATGGGCCAAATATAAATGAAGTGAAATGAAACCCTAAGCACCCGAGGCATTTGAGAAAGGCTATCGCCGAAACGCGTCATGCCAGAATTCTAAATAAACTGTGTCTTCACACCCCCGCCGTATCCCCTTGTCTGCTTTCACGGAAGAAGATGTTTTTTTGATATATATATATATATTCACTGAAAAAACCATAGGTTGCAGGGACGGTATAGTTATTTGGACATTTCACTCGTATAAAACCAGAGAAATTCGGCTGTTATAGTTAGTAGAGCTAACTATAACTTGCGCCCCCGCAATGCACTGCTGATGACGTCACATATTACATCACTCATGACATGCTCAGTGACATCACTGATGACATCACTGATGACATCTCAAATGACATCACTGATGACATCATCCAGTGACTGAGTGTTTCTAAAAATTTCAAGAACTTTATATCTATATATGCCAAGGTATATTGAAGAATGATTGGTTGTCTGAGAACCTGTATAGGTGCCTGAGTGTCTGTGTGGGTGGGGGGGTGTGACTCCCTGCATGGATGTGTGAGTGGGTGATTCACTGGGTGTATGCGTTTATGAGTGCGTGTGTTCGGTAGTGTATCGGTGAGTGAGTGTACGTATAGCTGTGTTGGTGAGTGAATGGATGTGTTAGTGGTATATGTGTAAGTAACTACATATGTGAAAGGCAGTATTTGTGAGTGTTGGGGTATATAAGTGAGTATATGTAACAGTGAGTGATTGTGACAGTAACTGCATGAATAAGTGTGTGCTTATGTCAGTAATTGTTGAAGACAGTACGTGTCTGTATGAATAAGTGATGTGGTGTGTGTATAACTGTATAGGTGAGTAAATGGCAGTGTAATTAATTCTTTGGGTGACTGATTAGGTTTTTGAGTAACTCTTTGGGCGAGTGGCAGTGTGTGAGTGTCTATATGGGTGTATGAGTGGATATATCAGTGGCTGTATTGATGAATGACTGCGTGTATGAGTGACTGTATGGGTTAGTGGGTGGATGTGTGTGTAGACGTATGAATCACTGAGCGGGTATGTACTAACTGCTATTGGTGTGTCTATGGTTTCGATAGTGGTAGTCTGTATTTTAGAGTGGGTGTATGAAAGGTTTTATTAGGGTGTTAGGATGTGCATCAGATGATCACGTGGATGATGTCATCAGTGATGTCATTTGAGATGTCATCAGTGATGTCATCAGTGATGTCACTGAGCATGTCATGAGTGATGTAATATGTGGCGTCATCAGCAGTGCATTGCGGGGGCGCGAGTTATAGTTAGCTCTACTAACTATAACAACCGAATTTCTCTGGTTTTATACGAGTGAAATGTCCAACTAACTATAACGTCCCTGCAACCTATGGTTTTTTCAGTGAATTTCTAAGGATTTTTAAATGCTAATTTCTAACTATAACGTCCCTAAAACCTATGGTTTTTTCAGTGAATTTCTAAGGTTTTCTAAATGCTAATTTCTAACTATAACATAGCTGTCGCATTTGCAGAGTGGTGTAGAAAGGTGAGCATGGCCTCCGAACACCTCATAGCAATCCCACTGTGTGGGATTTACTGGAGGTAACAGGAGGGGTAGTTGGCCCCCAATGTCAAACTTGGGGGCCTACTACCCCTCCTATTACCTCCAGTAAGTCCCACACAGTAGGATTGGTAACTTCTCATACCAGGCCACGCCCCCTTTCTCCACCACTCTGCACACGCACCTGCTGGAGCGTTCTGGGTTGGGGGATTAACTCCCCTTGAATCCTGAGGGTCCCTGGGGGCCAACTAGCCCACCAGGTACCTCCAGTAAGCCCCACACAGCTGGATTGCTGAGAGTGGTCTGAGGCCATGCCCCCTTCTTACACCACTCTGCAAACGCGCCTCCTGGCGCACTGCTGCTCGGGGGATGAAGTTCACTTGTATCTTGAGGTCCTCAGGACACAAGAGGACCTCATCACCCCTCCAGCAGTGCGCCAAGAGGCACGTTTGCAGAGTGGTGTAAAAAGGGGCGTGGCCTCGGGCCACCTCTCTGCAATGCAGCTCTCTTGTGCTTACTGGGGATACCTGGTGGGCTAGTTGACCCCAGAGACCCTCAGTATTCAAGGGGACTTAATTCCCCAACTTACAACGCACCAGGGGGCGCGTTTGCAGAGTGTTGCAGGGAGGGGGCGGGGCCTCCGGTAAAATGCCGTATTTTTTATTTTAAAATTGTTTTAGAAGGGGGGCTGTGTGGCCCCCCTTCTTGTACTATTTTTGGGGCCCTTGGGACCCTATCCCCCAGGGCCTGACCCCTTTTTTATAAAAAAAAAACAGGGAAGGGGGCCACGCAGCCCCCCTCCTGAGGCCAATTTCGGCCCCGGGGACCCCATCCCCCGGGGCATGGCCCCCTTTTCAAAATGTAACTATTGGGAAGGGGGCCACTTGGCCCCCCTTGCCTAGGCCACTATTGGCCCCGGCCTGCCATTTAAAAAAAAATTTAAATGGGAGGGGTTGAAAGAGAGTTCAAGGATTGGCCCAGGGGACCCCATCCCCCGGGGCCTGGCCTCACTGTTGGGGATTGTGGGGGGAGCCCAAATGCCCCCATGGTCCCTGCTGGCTCCCCACCTCCTGCGGGAGCCGGCATTGCTTTTGCACAAGGGGAGCTGCTGACATGCAGCTCCTCTTATGTATGAACAAATAGACACCAAAATGAAAAACTCGACTCTTAACTCACCATGAACCGACAGGTCAACGCAGTCACATCCAGCTGCTTCAACACCCTCTGCATACTTCGCAAGACCTTCAAATGGATCCCCCCGGAGTCAAGGAAGACAGTCACCCACGCACTCATGACCAGCAGACTGGACTATGGAAACGCACTCTACGCCGGCATCATCAAGTCCCTACTCGGCAAACTCCAGACCATACAGAACACCGCCACCAGACTCTTCCTCGGCATTCCCTGACACGAACACATCAGCCAACACCTACGAAAACTCCACTGGCTCCCCGTGGAGAAAAGAGTCACCTTCAAAATCCTCACCCACGCCTACAAATGCCTACACAACAACAGACCCAAATACCTCAACAACAGAATCAACTTCCACGTACCCAAAAGAAACCTCCGATCTTCCAACCTCGCACGGGCCGAAACCCCGCGCATCCACAGAGCCAGAGCAGGCGGAAGATCCTTCTCTCACATTGCGGCCAAGACCTGGAACGAGCTACCGGCAGACATCAGACGCGCCCCCTCCCTGAACACCTTCAGGAAGACTCTCAAGACCTGGCTCTTCGGTTAACAGACCCACGGACCCCTCCCCCCCCAGCGCCTTGAGACCCTTATGGGTGAGTAGCGCGCTTACAATTCCCCTGATTGATTGATTGATTGAATAACTCTGCCAACCGCCACATGGCAGAGTTTTTTTCTCTCATGCGGCTCGCCAACGGTAAGATGGCAAGTGTGAGCGAGAAAATCAATCACTACATCAATAATTAAAAATCAATATTATATACATCAAAATTATATTCTTACCTTCTCTACTCTGTCCCATGATATTTTTGATTTGACAATATTTTTTTACAAGATATTGTTGTACTACTTTTTTTGTATATTTTGGTCATTCACGTTTGAGTTTTCTGTTGTTTCAGGACAACCAGGGATGTAGGTTCGATGAGCAATTTGCCATCATTCGCTGCTGTTGCTCTGCATCAGTTTTAAGGGTAAAACAAATCAACACTGTGATTTAAGTAGGGCCTAATAATTACTATGGACAATGTGTCCTTTAAATCCTCCTTCAAACTCTGGTAAAATGCAATGGCTGTGAATTCATCCACAAACACAGCTTCTAAGATCAATTTGTGAAAAATAATGTTGTTCGTAGTTAACTCTTGATTGCCTTGTTTCAATTCATTTATAAACATCAATACATTAAATAATTAAGCACAATACACAATAAAACTACAGCACCAATGTATAAAATAGGTTATATTGTATGAAAATGAAAAAAATACAATGTAGGGAACCAGCGATATGTATTTTTAAAGATTAAAAATAAAACTAGCGCTTAGAAGCAAATTGCACTCAAAGAGTTAAAAAAGGTTGTTCTGGACCAGGACAAAGTCAAGAGTTCTATATACATACTTCCAGAAGTGTTTCTTGATGCAGGACAGTGGTCCACAGCACCAGCCGCAGGCTCAGATACTCTGGTTTGCCTCTTGAGATCTTGGACTACAACTCCCACAGTGCACCACGTCAACCCTACAAAAGTTTCTCCAAATTTCTCCAAACTTCTCCAAATGTCTGGAAAATCTTCCTGAAGTTCCTCTTGTGGGTTCAAGGTGTCCAAAACACCAATCCAAGGGTCTAGAAACTCTGAGATGATTCTTGGGATGTTGGGACTACAATTCCTACAATACACATGGCCAAATCCTTCAAAGCCCACTGGCCGCACTCCAGGCCAGGGACTTCTTGGGGGACATTGTGCAGGTGAGTTCTGTTAACCTGTTGCTGTCAGGGAGTCCACTCCTTAATCCTTGTGAAGCCAGGCAAAGTCTTTGGGGCTGTTGTCCCATATTGTGAAGCAGGTGCAGTCCTTCGGAGATCAATCGTTTGGGTTCAGGTCACGGTTCCAGCAGGGCTAACCCTTCTTCTCCTTGTTGTTTCCGGCAGCAGATCTGAGTTGCATGGCAACTCTTCCATATTTATTCAATGTTCCTGGGCATCAAGCAGGGGTACACCCTTGACCAATGTGGTGCAAGGTGACACCCAGGTATATGACAACAGCCTCCAAAGTGTGCAATATTCTTATCCTAGACAGCACTATTCTTCCAAAATCAAAAATGGAGAAAGTCTCTCCTGAAGAGTTAGATATGGCTAAGCCAACCCACTGGTGTGGCTAAGATTCCCTAGCACTCCCCTGTCAGCCTCCTAACTAATCTAATTACAGGGGCTCCTGCCTAGCTGGGGGTGAAAGATGTGTGGGTGAGGTTGTGTCCCGTCCAAAACTCTCATTCCCTCTTTGAAGTCTCCCTCCCTTCTGCAGTTTCAGTTTTCCTCACACAGGAAATCCTTTGTCAATCCTTGAACTCTCTTTCAACCCTTTCATCAAGATGAGGAAAACAAACTTGATCTCATAGATCGCGTTTGGTGGCAATGATTCCTTGATATCCCTCAGGGGCCACCTTAATTATCTGTTATCTTAGATTTTCTGGAGTAACATTCATGAACCTCTCAAGATGAGACCTTCTTGAGTTACAGACAGTTCATCTCTGATATTCTTAAACTTCCAATATTCACTCTCACTAGTCAGAGGTCGAGAGTGCTGGTTCAAGGAATGGTGAGTAATAATGTCTTTCAATTTTAGCATATCACTATCATGGCTCGTGGCAGTGACAATCTGTTCCAATGACATGACGGCTGGTTGCTCGATTTCACAATGAAGTTTATGTAGGCTTCAGCTGTCTTAGATGGATTACTAGGGCTTTGTAACGGTACTCTTCAGCAATAGTCAGCAGGATTTTGTTCTTTCCCTGGATGATGTACAATCGCATAGTTGCATTTTGTAATTTCAAACCCCAACGTTCAATACGATGGACCTCTTGGCTTTTGGATTTCCAATATTGTCAACAAGGCCTGATAATCAGTCACTACTGTGTAAAGCCTTCCATATGAAAACAAGTGGAAGTATTCAAAAGCCCACACCACTGCCAAGCTATCTTTCTCAGGTTGTGAATAAGCAAGCTTAGTTTGGGACAATGTTTTACTGGCCTAAGCTACGGTATGTAATTTTGCATTTGACTGTCCATTGTGTTGTTGTATTGCACCTAACTCGACAGGGCTAGCATCTACTACAATCTCTGTATGCAGCTTGGGATCGAAGTATTCACTTTCAGTAGCATTCTCAATGGCTTGTTTGATTCTTTGAAAACTCTGCTCGCATTCATGTGACCAATGAAACAACACATTTGTTCTCATTAGTTCTTTTACCAGAGCACTGATCATAGCAAAATCATGTATATATCGAGAACAGTAGCTTGCACTTTTATTGGATCAGATGTCATGCCCCCATTAGAAAGGATATGGCCAAAGAATTTCAATGTTGCTTTATGAAATTCCCACTTATCAGCATTTGGAGTTAACTCAGCATTGGAGTGGAGCGCCTGAAGATGCCATGCTTGAGTAAGGATCAAGTTCTTTTTCAACAGCTTCTTGCAAGTAAAAAGCAATTCTTCTATGCCTCAGAGCAACAGGACGGTCATATGCATTTATATGTAACTGTATGTTCATAGAATTGAGTTTACCTAACCAACAAAATAATGAAAGAAACTGACTTACTATTTCATGATGCATATTCATGTTGTAGTGCACTGGGATCAGTCCCATATCAGCAGCATTGTTAGAACTGACCAGGCAGGCACTTGAAACGGTACCTTGAAGTACATGAATGGGTGCTTGTACCTTTGTGTGGGGGACTGGATTTTTTTTGTTGCAGTACCCTACCACATTTTACCTGGTTTTTGATGCAACTTTGACTCAGGTGTACTGAGTCCCTGCTCTCCAGGTTCCCAGTACCAGTGTTCTTCCCTGCAACTGTACTAAAATTGGCACAGCTTCAACAACCCCTGTCAATCCCTAGTAAGTGGAACCCCTGGTACATACGGCATTATGCCTGAAGAGGGTCCACTAGGGCTGCTTCACAAATTGTACCACCCTAGTGACCCCTTACCAAGATCATGCAAACTGCCATTGCAGGCTGCGTTTCTTGTTGCAGACATAACTGAAGAGTTGACCATGGCACACATCCTTGTGTGCCATGCCCACAGACACTGCATGAGATATAGGTAAGTCACCCCTACTGCAGGCCTGACAGCCGTAAGGCAGGCTGCACTATATCACATGTGTGGACATATCTGCATGAGCAGATATGATCCTGCAATATCTAAGCCTATTCTTGGATATTGTAAGTGCACATCCTCTACCACTTTATTGTCTGGTCTCTACCTCCCAGGTTCAAGAATCAAGGTATACCACTGGGGAGCTGCATACCATCTGCCATCTTGTGTCAGGCGTAACCAGGGGCAAAATAAAATGGAACACACTTGTCCCTACAATCAGACGTTCACCATCACACAGATTCTTGCTGCCATCTACACAATATTTACACATACTTGATACTCACACAGAATGTCAACACAAGGGTCTGCGTACTACATCTAAGCAGAGCTTTTACATGAGTGAGGCTGGTAGGCCAAACTCCCCCGGAATAGAAATTAGGGCTTCCCGGGGCTAGTAATCAACATAAAACAGTATGCAGCCACCACAGCGGTATTGTATTTCAATATGGGCAGTAGTTCTATGTCGCCAAGAGGGAATGCTTGGTGCATCCATCCAGGTGGCAGAAACGGTTCAAGACTCTCATTTACCACATACTGATCTATGCCCCAGTGCACACACTACAACGAAATAGTTAACACTTGCACCAACCAAAGTCAGGACTCCAGTTTCACTTGCAGTCAGGTCACTCAAGACAGGGATAAATGCCAGTTAACTATGCAGGGTATATTCTTCCCAAAACCGGATTTGGCCTCAATCGTTCCACAGTTGAATGGAAAAGGCTTGGGAGGCCATGAGTGAGGGTCACCAACATGGCTCGGACATTTAGTAGTTATGGGTATGCCCAGTTTAACTTTCATGTTTTTTTCATTAAAAGAGCAGTTAACATCTTCACATGGTTTATGTGAAGAGGAAACACCAGAGAAGCAATGGTAACGAATGACGGTAGATGAAACCAATAGCGAAACTTCTATTCTGATTTTAACTATTTACTAATGGTTTGACAATTTGTTCGCTTAACATCTCAATTGTCAGTTTTATGGTCTTTAAAAGATTGTACATAAAGCTGTCAACCAAGGGGAGTCTGCTATTTCCTTCATCTGCATTGTACTTGTCGATTGGTCAGCTTCATAAGTTTGAACTTTGGGTTAAATAGGGCAACATTATGGGATTGGATTGTGAATACTCTGCCAGAGGAAGAGGCTTTAAACTGCTGCTCCTGGTCGAAGAGTACAACTCGAACATAATCCCATATCAGTCTCTTTTAAAAGAAATATGAATCTAATGTCTTAGTTTGCTGGAACAGGTAGGATGAGTTAGGATGCCAGAGGTTTCCGAAGTGTAACTGTAGGAGAAATGTAGTGAAAGGAGCGATAGTCGCATTGAAGCTGAAAGTCAAACAGAGCATGGATACAGGGGTTACATCAGAAACAAACGGATATATCTATATTTTTTCAAATCTTGGCATCGAAGGTGTGGTCTTTAGCATGAATAGCAACTTTGATCAAATCCACAGAGCCCATTTTTGACAAGAAGGTGATGGAAAGAACTGCTGATGGTTCTGTAATATTGTCAAACCAAATGTTGAAGCCACATAAAACTATTAGTGAGCAACACTTCTGTTGTGATCCAAAAGAAGTCCAGATGTAGCCAAGTAGTGTGTTATAGCAAGATGGTTTATTAAGTCCAGTTACAGGTAATTAAGATGGCAAGTAAGTTAACTGATAGCCCCACCAGGAGCAGCCTCCCTGCTGCTCAGCCTTCACACCCCAACTGACACTCAGCACATCACCAGGCACCCATGCATTCCATGACATCACCAAGCATCCAGCATTCCACTCAACACCAAGCACTCCAGCACTCATCCTGGCTGAGCAGTAGGGAAGAAGTAGATAAGGAAAAGGAAAGGCAACAGTTACGTCACAACATATCCCCTTTTCTTACAGATACAATAGACAGAAACAATGCGAAGAACAGAGATAATACTTATAACCAAAATGAAGAAAAAGGCGATAAAAATTACATGCAGAAATGTGGAAATGTGAATTCAACCGACTAAAGATAAAACATAGATAGAAGGTTGCAAAATCATTAAATATGTTAACGTCACCAAATAGTAGATATAACATTCATAATATCATAAATGCATTAAAACATGAAAAGAGTAGATAGAACACTACTCCACTAAAATCATGAAACAATAGATAGAACGATGCTAAATCATTAAGTACATTAAAATCACCAAATTATAGATAGAAGGTACCTAAGGTCATAAATTGATTAAATCATAAAAAGAATAGATAAACACTACTCCCTAAAGCAATAAATACCTTGAAATCTCTCTCACCCATCCCCTTTCCTTACAGAACTAAAGATACAAGCACACAGCATGCAACCACGCAGACAAAGCACACTATACTGTACGCCTGACATGACCTATCATCACAGGCAACACATACATACCCTACTGTAACCTGTTCATACATTACACTATAAACTCTAGGGCACTCAACCCTATAACGCAAACACTACGCTGTACACCTGACAGGACTTCACGTCTCAGGCAATGCACACATTACACTGTAAACACTAGGGCGCGTGATCCTATAACGCAACACTATGCTGTACACCTGACAGGACTTCACGTCTCAGGCAACACACCTCAAAGTACACACCCCTACACGCAGCAGTAGGATACACAACTCTATAACTCAGTATCAAGCACACAACCCCACAATGCAGAAACAGGGAACAAGACCCCTAACACCACAAAATTCAACACCCAAACACAGTACAATACAAATAGGCTAAAAATCAATAATAGCCTCACTAAATTCCCAGAGCATAAATAACAGCATACTCAAAAAGAATAAGGAAGCAACATGAGCAAAGCAGGAACAATTGCATAAATAATAACATGACACTAAAACATCACTGTAGCCTGGAATGATGACATTATGCATCAAAACAGTGAATAGAACGCCACACTGTAATACACGTTTAGAAGAAATTCAAGCAAAAATCTGGTTGTTCCAAATAAGGCAGATAGAGAACTAATGTGAAAGACATCTTACACGAAATGTACCACAGACTATGCATCTCATGGCGATCTTGCATAGAGATGATTTA
Organism: Calotriton arnoldi; assembly: GCA_963921515.1. Classification (NCBI taxonomy): domain Eukaryota; kingdom Metazoa; phylum Chordata; class Amphibia; order Caudata; family Salamandridae; genus Calotriton; species Calotriton arnoldi. Next base: position 588,988 of record CAWUFW010006098.1, on the reverse strand, counting down.
GGACTTGACATATTGTCATAGTACATAAATTGTTGTGCACACAGAGCTGGATTGAGCTGTTCCCAATTACTTCCAAGATCCGAGTTCAAAACAAGATGTCAGTGGTCCTACCTTCCCGCTTTTGGTTAATACTGACCATTGAACACGCATAACTCTTGCGAATGCACCTGAACATAGAAATCTACCTAAACGTAGAATGGTACTAACAGCCGGCACATGAAGAAGTTAACTAGGAAGTAATCGTCCTGCTTCAGACTTGCTTGTAGACTCACGTAAAACCAAGGTGGTGGCACGCACTTGACGCTGCGCCAGATGGCTCACAGCACCTCCATGCAGCAAAGCGTCCAACAGCAGCTAGACAGAAAGAACATCATCACAGAAGACACCTCAGCTGCTCCGCGCAACTCCATGAATGAGGTGAGATGCACCGCTCTTTTAGAAATTCAAACTGAAGGGTAGCGGTTTAACTAGCTCCACTGTAAGCAAATACGACAAGAGCAAGGCAACTCCAAAAACAGCATTAGTCTCACCCTATATGGCCCCTTCCTGCAGCCTGCACCAAAACCAATGTGAAAATGCTTGCAGTTGGAGAAATGCTTTAGTAGACAACACAGGAAAACATGCCAAAGAAGAGTTGCGTGCCATACCAAAACGTCAGTAGCTTGATGACATAATCAAATGTAGACATCACGTTGGCATAGTGTCGAGCAAGTTCCCTTACAGTGCAGAATTATCCAAAGCTCCGCAATAAAAGCTCACACTGTTGCTGGTTCCATCAAACAAACGCCTGCAAGAACACGCAGTTGGCACACCCAAGTTCAATGTAGAGAGCTTAGATCAGAGCTTAGATCAGAGCTCAGTAACTCCTTGCGCCTATTATCACACATTTAAATCCGCAGCAGCACAACAGGAAAACAGGAAACAGGTATAATATTGTTCCAATAAATTCATCAAATCCCTTGATGTAAGGAAGGTGAAATGGACAGTCTGTCCAGTTGGTAAAGGACATTGGTGGGGCTAACCAGGGCGTTACTTTCCTTCAAGCTTCAGTTTTCTTTGTTTCAGGTTTCAGGTTTCCACAACAGTTTCAAATGCAGTTCATTTTCCAATACACATAGGTTCTTGTTTCAAATCGTCGCCAAATGTTGTAATCCAAAAGAAGTCCAGATGTAGCTAAGTAGTGTGTTATAGCAAGATGGTTTATTAAGTCCAGTTACAGGTAATTAAGATGGCAAGGAAGATAACTGATAGCCTCACCAGAAGCAGCCTCCCTGCTGCTTAGCCTGCACACTCCAACTGACACTCAGCCCATCACCAGGCACCCATGCATTCCATGACATCCCCAAGCATCCAGCATTCCACTCAACACCAAGCACTCCATCACTCATCCTGGCTGGGCAGTAGGGAAGAAGTAGATAAGGAAAAGGAAAGGCAACAGTTAAGTCACAACAACTTCATCAAGAGATAGCCAATGTCATGTTTTTCAAAGGTGATTGTAGGAAACCAACTAGGTGAAGGTGTATTTTGGGTAAATGTTTACATTAAAGATAATATGTTCAGCATTAACGGTAGGTATGGGTAGTGTATAGACAAGCAGCTTATTTCTAATAAAATAAAAACATTCAAACTCTCTCTTTTACCATGTATTGGTGAAATATGAAGTATCCTGAGGGCACTAAGTTAGAAAATGGGCACCTCACTGTCAGGAGTGAGCCAGTATGCTACCTACCAAGAAATCTGACATAGGGTGATTGCTAATAATAATAAGGCTGTGCAATTCTACCTAACTGCAGCTCCTAAGATTTAGGCACCGACGTGTTACTAGGGTGAGTGCAAAGAGTTTTGAAAGTCATTATACAGCAAGGTCATAGATTTTATTTTTGTCAAAAGCCAAAATGTTTAGTAACCAAGTCTCTTACAGTGATGGCGAAAATAGGATAATCACCCTCGAGTTCAAAAGGATGTTATCCTGAGTGCACATGTGAACTCTGATCATCAAAGAAGTGGGCCACCAGCTCCAGCCGCAACCTGCAGCACTTCCATTCGATAGTATGAGTACATAAACTGTCATTGTTTGCTGAATAACCAGAGTTGAATGCCTTTGAGAGCCTCTACCACATATACAAGGAAGGGAGATGTACCGAATGGCACCAGCTGATAGAGTGGCATCAGGTGTGCTGTTGAGTCTGTAGTGCCTGCCTAACGTCTTCATACTGACGAAGACAGCTGAAAGATGGAGCCTTTCACAGCTGTAGTAGCTTGATATTCGGGATTCTGAGACTGTGGGAGACCAGAGGATTTTGACAATCTCAACTGATGATTTGTAAAACAGTTTAGTTTCCTCATACATTAAGTAGTGTTCCCAGATTGTGAGCAGATATGAGGCTCACTAAATCTGTCTTTTATGTTACAAGGTAATCTGGCTTGGCATTTTGAACTGAAGCATTTCTAATAGAGTAGGACCAAGTCAGATTGCATTAGGTCTGCCCCTCACTGAAGTGACACTTTAAATGAAAAATAACACAGTAGAATGTGGCCCTGAGTGATTGCAGTGGCTGAGAATATTTCAAGCACTTTATCTATCTATTCATCCAGCAATAATCTAAGTGTGAAATGTATGCTTAGATGGGGGGCACCATACTGGGGATAGAAGAGGACTTAAACTGCACCTTACTAATGAGACCCAGGAAGAGTCACCTCACTTATAAGAAGCAGGCAGAAACTGAGCGAGGGTTGCTTATGTTCCTGTTCATAGGGGACCTGAACAGGCAGATGAAGTTTGACTATACTATTCGATTAGGCTACGCCTTATTTGCATACAATTGATCCTTGTCTTAAATGGCATAAAGGACAAAGATGGACTAAAATATGGTCCTGAATGATTGGAGGCATCTGAGACTTTTGCAAACAGTTCACCCATTACTTTAGCATTTTAGTTATGAGACATGCTAAGTGCAACATGCATACTTACATGTGGGCTCCATGAATGTTGTACCACAGAACATAAGTTGTAATGCATTGATGAAGCTCAACAAGGCTGGCACATGTATGGGGTTACTTGTAGTACCAGTCAGTCAGGAACTACCCTTGCAATTCAGCCTGAACTATTCCAATTAGAGAAGGACCGAGTATGAAGTGGCCTTATAAATGAAATTTAATGGACTGGGATGAGGCCTGAGCAATTGACAGTGGTTGAGAATTGTGGAGGCATTCCACCTGTCACCTTTCTGTTTTCCTCAGACCCCTAACAATGCAAATTATGTAGATTACATGGCATACTATGGGCTGCCTGTGCAATACATATGTTGGATACTTTTCCCACAGAACATTCTTCTAAGGTGGTGTCTATTAATTTGAATAGGGAACCTAGGTTCTCTTGACTCCATGAAAACCCGTCTTTTCGCACTTCTATGGTGCATATCATGATATAGGTGGCCATATGAGCCAGGAGACTCAGTTTGCTAAACGCATATAACGCTCATCATCTTAGACACCAGTTTCATCGTGGTCTCGAGCACGTTGGAGTCCATAACACAGTGAGGTTTAATTATGGCTTTATTTTGGGATATATGCATTGACATGAGAATTATTGGCTTATACGTTGTGACTAAATTATAAAATCCCTTTCTTGAATGATGTTTTCCATGGAGTACTCTCCTCAACTGGATGAAGAAGAACATATGCAGCTTCCCTCTGCAACCTTTCAATCTCAGGATGACCAAACCAACACCACTGCACTCGAGAGTGAAACTCAAATGAACATTTAAAACATTTTAAGAAGACTGTTAATCTTCATACGTGCTCTGAAAAATAAATGTTTTTAAAATAAGAAATGTATAATATATAGAGACTGGCAGACAGAAATATACAAATGCTTCTACTATGGTTTACAAATATATGTATGCCTTACAGATAGTGATGGTTGGAATGATGTCAAGTGCTCTGTATCATGCCTGAAAGTAAGGTACTTGTGACTGACAGTGCAAGCCAATAATGAGCCCACTTATAGGGTCCTGAAGGACAGCGCCTGATGGATGCATGGGAGCTGAAACATGGGCTTTTTATGCCCACTCTTTTACTTTATGGCGAGTATGGCTGAAATAATAAAGTTGTGGGTTATTAGACTACTGACATAATTTTAATCTAGCAAAGTATTATGTTAATATCAAACCCTTATTCTGAAACAATTGTCCCTGACACTTCCGGATAGCATAGTCAGGGTTTAAGAAAAAGCAGCAACATCAGTGTGATTTTAACATCCTAAGAACAATGGTCTTAGGAGTCAGGAGGGAAAGGGACACCATGGATTAGACTCTAGTGAATGTCACATATCTGAGAGTAAATTTTCACAGTGTCGAATCCAGTCAAGGAGTACAGACTTTTGATATTTCACAAATGTCTCAAGAGGAACCTCTTCAAACATTTTCTGAATGCCACTTGGATGATGATACTCAAATTGCTAGAACCCATGGTTAGAAAGATAGTTGAGGGCAGTAGGAGATGTTATGGTGTCTGTGTGACTTAGGGCTTGACCTAGATCTTGGCCAATGGGATACCCGGTCACAAACATGACGGATATCCCATCTGCCGTTTTGCAAGTGCCACAGAATATAATACACTTGTAATACGGCAGATGTGATATCCGTCATGTTTGTGATGGTCTATCCTATCCGCCAAGATCTAAATCATTAAGGACTGAATGTATTGATAGATAATGATTGCCCATGTAGTACGTAACATGATCTACTTTGGTACAGAATATCATGGCCAAGGCCATGTGCAATGCGGATGGGGCATGAGTTACAGCGTATTATGCCATTGTGCTAGTTATGGATTGCAGAGCTAAAACGACCTGCCACTTTTCAGTGTTTTTTAGGTTTTAGCTCCGATTGCATCCATCACTACTTTTTGAGGATATTCTTTTCGTTTACTTTTTCTTTATTCTAGACATTTCCTCTTCAAAGTTTCAGTCTCTGGAATAGTTTATTTTTACTCTCAGTAACACATCATTTGGGATACAACATTTTATGGATTTAGGAATGCTGCGACTTGGATTTATTTTCTCTGTCTGTTGTTTTTCTTTGAAGATTTATTTATGTTGTTTCTTCCAAGACACTGTTATTTCAGGATATTGATGTTTTATTTTTCTTATTTCATTAACGCAAAAATAATTTTAGGTTGTAACCAGTGCTATTTCATTTTTGTGTAAATTCTTCCAAATGCTGCCTCCAACAAAGATGAGGAACAAGTCATCATAACATCATGTCCAATGGAAGTCCTTTTCATTTCCTCTTGTGTTAGTGTTAATCCAAGCCACCTACTACACCCACCATCCCTATGGGGAGATATATATAGCTGAGAGCAGAGGATCTGCCAAGGGCCATCCCGTTTCTGAAGGGTAAAATGTACATTAAACAGAAGCATGTTATGGATGACACAGTATTGGAAGGTGGTGATTATAGTCTATGTGTGTTCCCATAAGTAAAGAGAATCAGCTCTCAGGATGCATTGAAAAGCCTGCAGTCCCTTTCTATGTTCGATAGAAGTATATTGTGCCATGCGTCTTATATAGCTATTTCATAGCTGTTTTTTCCATGAGCTATTAATATTATTTCTCAAAAAGTTAATTCTATATTTAAAGAAAGATGATAAGGCTTCTACATAGGGGAACATCAGGGATATCTAGACTGCTTGATGTGCTTTCCAACAGAAATCCGATAGAACAGAAATCACCTATAACTCATAATTTGCCGGTTTATGTCTCTTTAGTGGGCCTGCAGATAGAAATAAATTGTTGGTGTAATGGGGTCTGAGGCATGAGTTCTCTTCCTCATTCAACAGCTATCTTTCTGCCCACTTAGCAAGGAACAATAGTCCATATCATACTTCTTTCTAAGTACCTCACATCAAGTGGCTTATAGCCCTCTTTTATATTCTCTTTTGTATCCATAACTACATGATTTCTGGCTGTGTCATGATTTCATTGTTATTAGCTAGTTCTATCAACATGTTTCCTTCTGCAATGTTCATAATTACTCTCTTGTTATGTTTTCTAAATCTGTTTTTTAGTTTTTTCAAGTCCTCGATTACCAGTTCTTGGAGCGATTGTGGATGAAGTATATTTAGCTCTTGGCTGATTGCACCACCCATATTCATTCCATAATGGATGCCCATTGAGTGCATTATCAGTTTTTCTTCATTGAATCTGTTTTCCTTTAACTTTATAGGCATTTCCAAACTTTTACTAGGAGCTACGGCTTCTTAAGTTTTTTTTGGCTTTTTTATAGTAAAAATATATATATACTTTTACGTTTTGTGCCCAGATTTGATCATATTTATGCAGCAAAACAATTCTTTTAAAATATATGTATTCTTTGACTCCTGTCTGTTTCAGCTTATTTATCCATATATCACATTGCAGTGTTTCTCTAGCTCTCCAGTGTTGTGATATGATAGAACGAGCAATCAATGTAGCAATAAAAAGCCATTTGCTCAAAAGGTTCTCTAAAATACCTAACTTCTTTGAAAATTTCAAAATACTAATAACTTCTCTGGAGTGATAGAGGTTACAAAATATTGTTAATGGCTGTGAGAACAGGATACCATAATTGTTGTTGCAGGGGCAAGCTATTAAAAACATATGTTCCCATGTGCCAATACTCTCACACACCGGACATAAATTCGAAATATATGAGTTTTGTCTGGGTAAAATGTCCGGACCATTGTGCGTATAGCTGCATTATTTTTAAATGTGCTACTCTTAAGGCTTTATGATTATAACTGGGTGCATCATTCCAGATTTCTTTGAATGAATGAATAAGGTATTTATAGAGCGCAGGAATTCACCCCTACAGGGGTATCTCCGCGCTATCTGCAAAGCATAACATACGAGGGTGGAGAGCTAGTCTAACTGAAAAAATTCAGTTTTCAGTAATTTTTTGAATTTGGACAAATCCGGACACACCCTTAATGCCATGGGAAGTTTATTCCACAGACGAGGTGCTACATAGGCAAAGGTTCTGCCACCCGTACGTATCTTGTTAACCCGGGGTTCCACAAGCAGCGCCTTTCCGCTGGAGCGTAGCTGTCTGTCCTTGCTTTTACCCAGATCATACCTTTTCTATTTAACCAATATTTAGTCTGTCACTAAGGTGTGGGTGTTATAGACATTAGCTAGATATCCTACCCATTGTCCAATCTCTTTGATTGAAAAAGAAAGTTTCTGCAGTATTGTGTGATTTCTCTATCTGTTTTTATTAGGCTTTGCAGTATTGCCATTATTTTCATGTAGGAAAGTCAAAACTATAACTTTAGAGTTGTGACTTTGTTACTTATATGGTACACATGAATTAATTCCCCATTTATGAACCAATTGACTATTTTGCCCGTTTCATATTTGTTCCAGCGGTTTATCTCCCTTTTCTCTATGTTTATACATGCAGAGCCTAGTGACGTTTCTGCACGAACATGTGGAATTTGTAAATATCTTCTTGTCTGCATATATCAAGTGTGTAAAATTTGCACTTCATGATATCTCACCAGTTTAGGATTGCAGGCTTCCTTTTTGGGGAATATCAGAACTACAGGTTTATTATCATGAATCAAGTTGATGAAATAATTATCGTAACGCCTTGTCTCTCTGATTCTAGTCAAGTTGGCATATAGCATTGTCGAAGGTCTGGCAGTGCTAGTCCACCTTTGTCAGTAGACAAATTCATAATAATTATGAAGGTTTTGGGTTGCTTTTGCGCCATGAAAGGGGGCGCAAGGGCAACACAGAACCTTAGTCGGATTATCAAGCCACGCAAGGCCACCTTGCATAGGCCTGAATGGCTTGAGAAGTCCAGAGTAACCTAATGCAGCAGAAATTGAAGCAGTGCATTACTCTGCACCAGGGAGGCATTCCATCGGTAGAGTGTGGGTGTTCCCATGCATCCACCCATGGATTTTGGCACATTCCCAGAATTACCAACACTGGTAAACCAGGAAATGCGTCAAAATGCTGCGCCTCCCCATGGGAGGCATAACAAGGAGAAATATCTGGTTACTTCTCCTCATTTTCTCCTCTTTCTATGTGTGCTGCAGAATGTAGCATACATAGAAAGAGCAAAAATCTTACGAGGATTGTTTTTGTGCAGAAGGTGTCCCTTCCTGCACAAAAACAATCCTGTCTGCAACACAGGTACCCTTGCACCATGGCACACAGGTGCCTGCATTGGCGCTAGGTAGCCAAAAGAGAGCCAGCATAAGGAAAGGATAGGAATGCGTCATATTATGTTAAAGGTCGCATTCCTGCCCTTTCACACCACAGCACGGTGACTCGCTGCACTGTGTGAAAGTTACATAAATATGTCCCTCAGTTTCTAAATACTTATTCTAGGTTGTTTTTTATTCCATAGGAAGGAACTAACTAAACTCGATTTTTTTAAATAAATTAATAAAAATCAAATGGCAAAGTAGAAAAATTAAATAGACATGGGATGATATATTAAATGAATTTTTATGAATAATACCCTACCTCTTAGTGGAAGTGAATTCCATCTATCTAGAAAGCCTTATTGTTCTTAGTAAAGGGATGTAATTTAAGTTATAGAGATCCTAGAAGTATTCAGAAATCTGTATACTCAGACACCTTTTAGGTTTTTATAGAAGTTGCCCAGTAGTGGGCTACGTAAATTTTCCTTCTTGCCACAGAACAAAAATGCCACAGTTTTGGTTGGTTTTATTTTGTAGCCTCCTAGCTACCTAAAATTTGCAATTATGTTGAATGTTATTAGATTGGTCTTATAGCAGCAGTAACATGTCTTCAGGATACAGTTTAACTCTTGCGGCCTAATTATGATGTCGGGTGGATTGCCACCGACAGGCCGTCGGTGGTGGTCTGTCCAACATCTAAGGCAGCGGCCCGACCGCCAGATTAGGATACCGGCGGACGGTCTGACTGCCAGATGAGGATGCTGGTAGTCGGAGCACATCGGACAGGGGTGGGGAAAGACCGCCTCCTGACAGGCTCAAAGAGCCTGTCGGGCGGCGGTCGGAGCCTAATCCCTACAATGGAGGAAGTGCCTGCGGGGGCACCACTGTAGGGATTAGGATGTCAGTGTCCAACAGCTTTTTAATGGCGGTACCATTGCCATGAAAAGGGTGTTTGAAAGGGACTTTGGGGGCCCCTAGCAGGGCCCTGTCACCTGTGGACCTCTGCTATGTGGCCCGGGGGGCACATGTGGTGCCCCCCCAAACATCCATGCACCGTGTGCCAGGCACCAGGGTGCATAGATGTTTAAAACATGCCATTTTCTACTGCGGCTTGTGCTGCAGCCCTTTTTTGGGTTGCAGCACAAGCCACAATAGAAAATGGCATTTTTACGACTGCCTGCATGGCTGTCGTATCATAATTGGGCTGTCTGGACCACTTACTCCTTGTCGGATGGTCTATAGCCTGAATTGATGGTGGTCGGATGCTTGTTTGACCGCCATCGTGATGAGGCCATTGGTGCTGAGGGATATATTGGTGCTAAGTTAGAATTTTTCCTAACTTTGATATCAAGTGGTTCAATGAACACAGCAAAAAGAATAGGTGGCATTGTATAGTCTTGCCATGTTATGGATAATATATGGTGGTAATGGTGTTCACAAACATATTGTTAATCATTAAACTTGCTGTAGAGTGTTTATACAGTGACATAAATAGTTGGATCATAAAACAGATGGCATACTTTTCAAAAGTTTGAGCAAACATTCCCAGATCACTAAATTGAAGGCTTTTTCTAAGTCCACTAAAATAATGACTTCAGGAATCTGTGTAAATGTGAAGTGGTTGATTACTTCATTTATGAAATGAGTGCTAGTATATAGTTGCTTCCGAGGAATAAATCCATTTTGGTCTTTATGAATTAATGCTGGATATAAGTGATTGTTCATTGGCATAGAAGTAGGCATTTATAAAAAGGATGAGGATTCTTTCCTTCTGCCTTAATATATTGAAATAGTTGACTAAGTGTTTTTCATTTCATTTCAAATAGCTTTATTCGACAGCATGTGTCATAAAAGCATCGAATAGCATATATACAATAAAATAGCATCTGTACAATAAAACGAGAAAAAGATCATGTAATACAGAAGGTTGTTTAAAAGTCTCATAAAATAAAATTAATAGCAGCATATTTGGTTAAAAACATTAAACAAGTATCATAAAAGAGATTTCATTCTGGGACACTATGTACATATAGGGGACAAGTCAGTTGTAGTGAGCAGTGTATAACAATGTATAAGGTGCTAGTGCTATCTATATCATAATTATTATTTTGAGAGTTACATTGCAGACCAATATAGTATATGGTTTAAACACCTATAATAAATTGTGTTTCTACATTAGGGTCACACCTTGTATGGCTCTAATTCTGATTAGCCAGGCTCGGCCTAAGAACTTGGCCACTCCGCATGAAAATAGGACACTGGGATCAGATTTTAGAATGCGCAGAGCAGACCGGAAGTCGCGGGTGCCCATGTCGCTACATATTGGTTTTATCCACTTGCTCCTAGCTATAGCGTATGTGGGGCAAGCAAAGAGGACATGGGCAATGCACTCGACCAACACTCCGCAGCACGGACAGTGCTCTGTCATGTTCTCGGCTGTATGCCACTTGGCAATATAGGTGTTAACAGGGAGCATGCCGAACCTAAACTGAGTGTACAGGGTCCTATCTCGTGGGACCTGGATCGCATCTAGGTAAGGCTCCAGACATCTGGCTTGCTTAAACAAGAGGAACCCTTCTGACAATCTACCCAACATTGGCTTGCATAATTTTTGCCTGTCAAACCAGTCCCAATAGTATCTCTTAAGTTCCGATTTACATGGCGGAGTCTGGGTATCCCATGAATCTTTAAGGCCAAGTTGCATCATTGTTTTCTTCACATATGATAGCCACTTGACCTTATGGTTCACATCCAGATTCATTACCTCCGTTAGAGCTACGGCGTAGTTGGTACGCTCTTCGGTACGCCGTATGCGTGCCCAGAAGAGCAAAGGTCGTAGCCTGGCTTTAGCTCCAAACGGACGTCTACCCATGTCGTACATTAATGGTATTAAAGGGGTGTTTCGTGTGAGCGTCACCAAATCCCTCAGAAATTTGTGCTCTGACCTACTTATTTCGTCCACATTTTCGAACCCCCATAGCTCGGCTCCATACAGAGCCGAGCTGACTGCTTTTGCTTCGTAGACTGCGAACGCAGGGGCAACAGGCCTACTATATGAGGAGCGATGTTCTTTGCTTATTGCCCCAGTCACGCGTCTATGATTCAATAGCATTTTGGCTATATGGTGCCTCCAGAGCATTTTATCTGAGAGTCGCATGCCCAAATATTCAAAATTCCCGACTCTCTCAAGGGGGGTGCCATTTAGTAAGAAATTGTTCCTGAAGGATTTAGGAGGGTTGAAAGCCATAAGCTTTGTCTTCGTAGTATTAATAACTAAGCCCTGAGCATCGCAGAAGGATTGATACCTACTCAACAATTTTTGAAGCCCAACTGGAGTCTTTGCCACCAACAAGGTATCGTCGGCGAACAGGAGTGTTGGCACTTTGTCACCCACTAAGATAGGCACGTCGGCTGGGTCCTCCTGGAGAAACTTCACCACCCCGTTCACTTACAAAGAGAACAGGGTGGGAGCCATCACGCAACCCTGGCACACTCCCTTGCCAACAGGAATCTGCTCCGTTAGCTGCCCTTGGACACCCCATCTCACTTGAGCATAAGTACCCTCGTGGAGACGTATTAATAAATTATGAATTAATGGTGGGATGCCCATATCATTTTGAATCTCCCACAATTTGGTCCTTGGTACCAGGTCAAACGTTGTTTTAAGGTCAATAAATGCCATATAGAGACTACCTTTCCCAATTACAATAACTTTCCAATATATGAGCATTAGCCTAAAAACCTGATCAATTGTCCCGGTATTGGCCCTAAAGCCCTCCTGGTATTGCGAGAGGATATCCTCCTCTTCCGCCCATGATTGTATTCTCTGCAGGAGGACCCTACCTAGCACCTTTTGCATTACATCAGTTAGGCTTATAGGCCTATAATTCGAGGGATCTTCCTTGTCTCCTTTTTTATAAATAGGAATCACTTCTGCGCCTTTCCAGGAATCTGGAACTGGGCATCCTGCAGCTATGGCATTGAACAAAAAGTAGAAATAACACAACCACCCTCTAGGATCAGACAAGAATAAATCTCCTGGCAGGCCGTCCGGTCCTGGGGCCTTAGCGGGAATAGCTTCAGAATTGCTGACTCTATTTCAGCCCACGAGAAGCGTTCTCTTTTGTTCCCTATAGGAGGGATGTCAGGGGTGCCGCATAGCTCCTCCAGACATCCATCCTCTGTAGGGGAATATAGGTTCGCAAAATGGTTATACCAATCAAGTCCAGCAATATGATTGGGTATGGTATTTAAGTTCCTATCTTTTCCCCGACTCACTAGGGACCAAAATAGATTCTTGTTTTTGCTCAGACTAGCGTCCTTCAGCTCTAACCAATATCGTTCGTCCCACTCAATCTTAGCTTTATGTAAGGCTACTTTGTAATCATTCCTAGCACTTTTAACTCTAGAACAGTTTTTGTTTCTGATAGCTAGGTACAAAGATTGTCTTTTGAGTTTGCAATCTAAGTTATACCAAGGATTTTGTGTTTTATGGCGGACAATCAATCAATCAATCAATCAATCATAGCATTTGTAGAGCGCACTACATACCCGTGAGGGTCTCAAGGTGCTGGGGGGGGAGGAGTGCTGCTACTGCTCGAAGAGCCAGGTCTTGAGGAGTCTTCTGAAGGTCAGCAGGTCTTGGGTCTGCCGTAGGTGGATGGGGAGGGTGTTCCAGGTTTTGGCGGCGAGGTGGGAGAAGGATCTGCCGCCGGAGGTCGCTCTTCGGATGCGGAGGATTGTGGCGAGGTTGGCGGAGCGAACCTGGCGGGCGGGGGTGTAGAGGCTGAGTCGTCTGTTGAGGTACGCAGGTCCGGTGTTGTGGAGTGCCTTGTGTGCGTGGGTGAGGAGCTTGAAGGTTATCCTCTTGTTGACGGGGAGCCAGTGCAGGTCTCTCAGGTGGGGAGTGATGTGGCTGCAGCGAGGGATGTCAAGGATCAGGCGTGCAGAGGCGTTCTGGATGCGTTGCAGCTGCTTCAGGAGTTTGGCAGAGGCTCCAGCGTAGAGGGCGTTTCCATAGTCCAGCCTGCTGCTGACGAGGGCCTGGGTGACCGTTCTTCTCGTTTCGGTGGGGATCCACTTGTAGATCTTGCGGAGCATGCGGAGGGTGTTGAAGCAGGAGGAAGAGACGGCGTTGACCTGCTTAGTCATGGAGAGGGTGGAGTCGAGGATGACCCCTAGGTTGCGTGCGTGGTCGGTGGGTGTTGGAGCTGTTCCCAGTGCGGTCGGCCACCAGGAGTCATCCCAGGCCGAGGGGGTGGATCCGAGGATGAGGACCTCCGTCTTGTCCGAGTTCAGCTTCAGTCGGCTATTCCTCATCCATTCGGCGACGGCCTTCATTCCTTCATGGAGGTTGGTTTTGGCGGTGTGGGGGTCCTTGGTGAGGAGAGAATCAGCTGGGTGTCATCGGCGTACGAGATGATGTTGAGGTCGTGCAGTCGGGCGACGTGGGCGAGTGGTGCCATGTAGATGTTAAACAGCGTTGGGCTGAGGGATGAGCCCTGGGGTACGCCGCAGATGATCTCGGTGGCTTTGGAGCGGAAGGGGGCGGAGGCGGACGCTCTGTGTTCTGCCGGAGAGGAAGGAGGTGGTCCAGTCCAGGGCCTTCTCTTGGATCCCGGCGTCGTGGAGGCGTGTGCGTAGTGTGTGGTGGCATACCATGTCGAAGGCGGCTGACAGGACCAGGAGGATGAGGGCCGCGGTCTCCCCGTTGTCTAGCAGGGTCCTGATGTCATCGGTGGCGGCGATGAGGGCAGTTTCGGTGCTGTGGTTGCTGCGCAACCCGGACTGGGACGGGTCCAAGATGCTGTTCTCCTCAAGATAGCGGGTCAGTTGTTTGTTGACGGTCTTCTCGATGTCCTTCGCCGGGAACGGGAGCAGGGAGATGGGCCGGAAGTTCTTGAGGTCCTTGGGGTCCGCCTTGGGTTTCTTGAGTAAGGCGTTGATCTCGGCGTGCTTCCAGCTTTCCGGGAAGGTTGCTGTCTCGAAGGAAATGTTGATGGCTTTCCGTAGATGGGGTGTGATGGCGGTGCTGGCTTTGTTGAAGATGTGGTGTGGGCATGGGTCTGACGGAAATCCGGAGTGGTTGGTGTTCATGATCTTGATGGTGTCGTCGTCGTTTATGTTGGTCCAGGAGAGCAGGCGGTTGGTGCGGATGTTGGTCGTGGGGGCGGAGGTCTCAGTGATTGTCGGGGCGATCGTGGTGTTGAAGCTGTCGTGGATGTCAGCGATCTTGCGATGGAAGAAGGTGGCCAGTGAGTTGCACAGGTCTTGCGAAGGTGGGATGTCGTTGGTGTTGGAGCTGGGGTTGGAGAGTTCCTTCACGATGTTGAAGAGCTCTTTGCTGTTATGTGCGTTGTTGTCTAGGCGGTCTTTGAAGGAGGACCTTTTGGCGGATCTGATGAGGTGATGGTGTCTGTGGGTTGGGTTCTTGTGGGCTGCGTAGCTGTCCGGTGTTTGTTCACGGTGCCAGTTCTTCTCTAGCTTTCGGCAGGTTTGCTTGGAGGCCCGGAGGTCTTCAGTGAACCAGCTGGATTTCTTGCTGGTGTGGCTGTTGGAGGGTTTCTTGAGCGGGGCGAGGGTGTTGGCGCAGTTGTCGATCCACTGTCTGAGGTTGCGGGCGGCGGTGTCGGGGTCGGCAGGTGGGCTCCGGGCGAGGGTGGTGGTTAGCTGGTCTTCGGTGACTTTGCTCCAGCATCGGCGAGGTATCTGTTGGGTGCGGTGGTGTGTGGTGGCTTTCTGGAAGGTGAAGTGGATGCAGCGATGGTCGGTCCAGTGGAGTTTGGTGGTGTGGCTGAAGGTGATGCGGGAGCTTGCGGAGAAGATGGGGTCAAGCGTGTGGCCGGCGGAGTGGGTGGGTGTTGTGACGAGTTGTCTGAGTCCGAGGTTGGCGAGGTTGTTGATCAGGGTGGTAGAGTTGGTGTCGTTGTTGTTCTCGAGGTGGAAGTTCAAGTCCCAGAGGAGGATGTAGTCCGTGGAGGCGAGGGCGTGTGGACTGATGAAGTCGGCGATGGAGTCGCTGAACTGTGGTCGGGGTCCGGGGGGTCTGTAGACGAGGGTTCCTCTGAGGGTGGTGTTGGGGTCGGTGTGGATCTGGAAGTGCAGGTGTTCGGCGGTGCTGAGGGTGTCGTCGTTGTTGGTCGAGACTCTGAGAGTGTTCCTGTGGACGATGGCGATTCCTCCTCCTACTCCGTTGGTGCGGTCCCTGCGGGAGATCTTGTAGCCTTCCGGGATGGCAATGGCGATGTCGGGTGCCGAGGAGGGGTTCAGCCAGGTCTCCGTCAGGAATGCAACATCAGGGGAGGTTGAGTCGAGTAGGTCCCAGAGTTCAACGGCGTGTTTGCGGGCAGAGCGGGTGTTGAGAAGAATGCAACTGAGGTAGTTGGGTTCGTTCCTGGTTGGCGGGTTGGCGGGCTGGGTGCTGGTGAAGCTGCAGTTCCAGCAGGAGAAGGGTCCTTGCGTGCGCTTCGGGGCGGCCAGGAAGCAGGTGCGCGAACGTCGTCCGGCGTTGAGTGCGTGGAGGGTGCTGGAGTCGTAGTGGAGCCGGGCGTTGTGGTGTTTGCGGTGGCCAGGGGTTCTGGCGCTGGGCGCGGTCCAGGCGCTGACGGGCGCAGACGGGCTTGCCTTAGGCGTGCCTTCGGCACGCCAGCGGCACGCCCACTGCGCACGGCCGCCATATATGGGGAGGTAGAAGGGAGGAGCAGCTGGGAGGCGGGAGGCAGGGCAGGGGCAGCGAATGGGCGGTCAGGGGGGCGGGGCCGCAGGGGACGCAGCGGCTGGAGCGGGAGCGGTGAGGGGCGACGAAGGGAGCGGAGGGCAAAACGGGCTCACAATCACGGGGGCAACAAAGGGAACAGAAGGCAAAAAGGGCTCACAATCACAGGGGCAATGAAGGGAACAGAAGGCAAAACGGGCTCACAATCACGGGGACAACGAAGGGAACAGAAGGCAAAACGGGCTCACAATCACGGGGGCAACGAAGGGAACAGAAGGAAAAACGGGCTCACAATCACAGGGGCAACGAAGGGAACAGAAGGCAAAACGGGCTCACAATCACGGGGGCAACGAAGGGAACAGAAGGCAAAACGGGCAGGGAAACACGGGGACAGCGAGGGGAACAGAAGGAAAAAGAGGGCACAGACCAATACAGGCACCGGGGGACACGCAAAGTCCTGTCCTTACAAGGAACCTGAAAATACGAGCTGAGTGTCTCTACAGTACTGACATGGACTATCGAGATCATATCACACTTGGATTTATCTGAAGCCACAACACTAAGTTCTGCTGTTTTCTCGGACAAGATTTTACAAATAGCCAATACGTTTTCTTCGTGCAGAGAGACCCTGTCCCACTTAAGATGCCTCTTACAATTAGAGGGAATGATGTTAGTAATACAGGTTGCTGCCCTACTGGTCGAGGGATTTAATATGGGAGCCCAAGGGTTAGTCATGGTCATACATAAGGGATTATGATCGCTATCCATCGTAGCACCTACAAACATGTCAGTCTTCTCGTCCCATAAGTTTACATCCAGTGAAATATAATCGATTTGTGAAGGACAGCCAACTCTATTAAAGGTGTTTGCCCCCTGTTTATCTGAGGGAGTCCTTCCATTTGTTGCCCTAAGATCAAACTCTGTGGCCAGTGCATTGAGTTGAATGGCTAGGCTAGTCCATTTTTTAATAGGGGATAAGTTAAGTCGAGGGATTATCCTTTTACCATCTGCCCTATCACACTCCAGCAAATCATCTGAACTCAAGGGCTCGAAAGTGCAATTTAGGTCACCTGCAATCATAATACGATTTCCTGGTGGGCAACTAGATAATGCCTGCTCTAAAAGCGTGATAGTGAGTGATTGGTTACCCCCCTTAGTTCCTCTACTATAAACATTGAACAATTCTAAAGTAACCCCGCCATTTGGGCCCCTGATAGTCAATCTCAAGATGTCATGAGTTGGAAGTGGATGCATGTGAACTTGGCAACCTATGGCAATATTCACCCATACGATCAGACCTCCTGAGGGGCGCCCTCTCCCCACAGTGGTAGCTGGAATGCAGTAACAAGCAAAACCTGTTTTGTGTAGAGGCGCAAGACTCCATGTCTCTTGGAAAATACAGATATCAAATCCCTCAATTAATTCATTAAAATGAGGGAGTATAAGTTTGTTTTGCAAACCTGCAACATTCCACGATAAAATCCTACGTTTGCTGGACGAGGGAGTCAAGGCTAAGCTATCATTTGTCAGTTCAAGCAGATTTAGTTGTATTTGCGAACCAGACGCTTCAGGGTGAGCTAAAAGTTTGTCTAACCCCGTCTCACATGTCTTCTGGTTGAACTCAGTGTGCGGACTTAGTCCCATGTTCCCACCAGTTTCCAATACGTTGTTATGTGTATCGGAAGTTAATAAGGAGTTTTGTACATTATCTAATGTGTCAGGATTTAATAGAGAGGTTTGTGTGTCGTACTTGGAGCTACAGGAGTTGGTATTTGGAGCTATGTTAGGAGAATAGATGGTTTCTAGTCAGTCAACTGCTTCTAAGGACGACCCTTGTTCCGAAGTGCCAATTGTTCCACCCCTAATGTGCGAGCGGATGCTCCTGAATTGTATAGATGAAGCAGATGGGGGACAAGTTCTAAAATCTAAGGCAAGAAGATTCTCTGCTAAGTCAGTAGAACATAATGTAAGTTCTATAAAATCATGTGTTTGAGCTGGGGATGAGCATCTGCGAGTGCAAATAATATCCTCCCGTATCAAGGAGCGACAGCCCCTTACTTGTCGAATCCAGTGTATCACTTTATTTTTTAGGGAGTCAGAGCTCTCGTGAACAACATTAGGACTAAGTTTGGGGACGTTAGTCATATGAAGAGTTTGCCCGGTAGATATGGGGTAATAGATGAATAACAAGTCTGCTGGTATGAGTTAACAACAGAGTTTCTGTCCATGGGTATGCCAATAGGTATTACTTGCTCCGGTCTCAGACTGGGTATCAATTTTTTAGGGCATTCTCTAGATGTCAATCCCTGTGTGACAGAATGACTTTTAGGTACAATATTATTTCTATTGTTATTTGGTTTCTGACTTTTGGAGACTAGGGTCGTAAAGGATGTGGGGCATGAACTAACGAATCCGCTTGGATTATCCCTTTCAATTAGAAGTGTCTTAGCCGTTAATTCCTTATTCCTATTAGGAAGAGAAGGGTTACTTGGGTACTGCGGAAGAAGTGTGGCCAGGGGTAATAAAGTTTTAACCATTGCAGTGAGATCTTCAATCATCTGTCTCATAGTGGATATTTCCCCCTTGAGTAAGTCAATAGACGTATGATCACCGTGAGGAACAGAAGTCTGTAAATCTACACTGCCTCGCAGATGTGGCAGTACTTGGGCTGTATTTGTTAGCTGTATATCTGTACCTGTACCTGGATTAGAATCAGGCGCAGCTAGCACAGCAAACCTATTTGAACAAGGAACTGTGGGATAAGAAACACATTCATCCAAGTCAGTGATAGGAGCTAAATCTTTATTAGCCTCATCCTATGAACCTTCTATTAGAACAAGTGAGATATTGCTGTTGTGATCGGAATTGCCCTTTCTAGAAACTTTCTGGAACATAGAGGGGATGGTGACTAGGCATGGCGGACTTGCATGGGCAGGTGAGGAATAACCACTACTACGTGGTATTAAGGGTTCTGAGGCCAGGATGTCCTCACACTCAGTGATAAGAGTGTCAATTCTATCGATGACACAATTACCAGCTGAGTGCTTCTGATTTTTCTTAGCCTTTTTTCTCTTACCTACACCACTATTGGTATTACCACCTGCCTCTATGCTTTCCATAGTTTTCCGTTTCCCCATGGCCCAGACGGAAGAAAGGCAGTTCCTAGGCGGTAACCCTAACACTGAAGGTAAAGGGAAACACCAGTGACCAGCAACAATGACGAAATACAGAAACCAGTTCAGGATTTACACAGTCCAAGCACAATGAGCATCTGCAGGCCAATTACAGTTACTTCGACTTTGAGAACCCCATGTACAAATGGAGTTTGGCACAGTACCTTGTCCAGATGAAGTATAAACGTAATGGGGAGTGTTCAATCCGACTTGTAAGGGGTTGGCCCTGCCCTGCCTCTTCCTGGCGATGACGGGCAAGGACGGGCCCGCCCTTGGGCCGGGCTTTGCCCGGGCGCGGCCCGCGCGCATTCCGCACTGCGGGAGGGCAGCAGCGCATTTGATGAGTCTGCAGGCGCTGTTGTGACGCTGCTTCCCCGCGCCGGGCAGGGACTGCCGGGAATTGTAGGCCGTTCACCTCACGGCAATGTCAGTATTCGCACAGCCGTTCCCCTCACGGCGCTTAGAAGGGTTGCACAAGCCGTTCCCCTCATGGCGATGCACTGTTCTGCCAAGCCGTTCCCCTCACGGCAAGTGTCGAGCCCCAGTGAGCGCGTCCCGCGCTGCGGGAGGGCAGCAGCGCTTTTGATGAGGCTGCAGGCGCTGTTGTGACGCTGCTTTCCCCCGCCGGGCATGAGCTGCCGGGAATTGTAGGCCGTTCACCTCACGGCGATGTCAGTATTCGCACAGCCGTTCCCCTCACGGCGCTTAGAAGGGTTGCACAAGCCGTTCCCCTCACGGTGATGCACTGTTCTGCCAAGCCGTTCCCCTCACGGCAAGTGTCGAGCCCCAGTGAGCGCGTCCTGCACTGCGGGAGGGCAGCAGCGCTTTTGATGAAGCTGCAGCCGCTGTTGTGATGCTGCTTCCCTGCGCCGGGCAGGGGCTGCCGGGAATTGTAGGCCGTTCACCTCACGGCGATGTCAGTCTTCGCGCAGCCGTTCCCCTCACGTCGCTTAGAAGGGTTGCACAAGCCGTTCCCCTCACGGCGATGCACTGTTCTGCCAAGCCATTCCCCTCACGGCAAGTGTTGAGCCCCAGTGAGCGCGCCCCGCACTGCGGGAGGGCAGCAGCGCTTTTGATGAGGCTGCAGGTGCTGTTGTGACGCTGCTTCCTCGCGCCGGGCAGGGGCTGCCGGGAATTGTAGGCCGTTCACCTCACGGTGATGTCAGTATTCGCGCAGCCGTTCCCCTCACGGCGCTTAGAAGGGTTGCGCAAGCCGTTCCCCTCACGGCGATGCACTGTTCTGCCAAGCCGTTCCCCTCACGGCAAGTGTCGAGCCCCAGTGAGTTTTTTTACCTTCTTTACTACAATGTTTGAAAAACTCTGCTGGATAATCATCCTAGCCTGTAATGTCATAAACTGCAGAGGCCCTGTGCTCTATGATTAGTGTGCTTTTTGTGATTTGTGTACACCAATGAATTGGAGTCTCGAAGCCTGATTTCCAGATAATGTAATATGTTAACTCTCTCAAGATGATTCTTCGCCAACCACATTTCCCCCCTAAAATCTTTTGAAGATTGAAACGCATATATTTGGTCTTCTCGCTTTTGGCTTCCAACCAATGTATGTTGCAAAAAGTAGAAAACCTGTGAAGCAGGGTTTGTAGTCCTTTTGGGAATTTAGAAATAAGCAGGGTGTCATTAGCAAAAAGTAGCACCAGTACTCTCTTCCCAGCTAGAGTCAGTGCATCATTTTCACAATTAGTCAAAAAGCTAATACAGCTGATGGAGCAGGGTTTTGAGAAAATAAAACCTGCTTGGATTGAACCCTCAGTAACATTAATTAACAGTGTGCTGTGAAAAATATTATTAAAAATGCTAAAATTAAGGGGAAATGCTTTTGCGCATGCGTAAAACTAATGCGTATATTAATGCATGGAACTAGGCCGCAAACTGCTTTGATAAAGAGTCTAATGCTGCTTTTGTGCACGTTAATAATATTTTGCTAGGAATAACATGGGTTGTGCATGGGTTAGTACAATGCTGGGATGTTGTGTAAAATGAAATTACATTTCATGAAAATAATAAATGTTTGTGTTTGTTTTCTGTAGAAAAGGCAAGCATGGGCCTACACTTCTGCATGTCAGTTTGAGGGTTAATATTTGACTAAAATTATTAAATGTCCTAAAAGAAAGATTCGAATGAGAAGAGAGCACAAAGGCATGAAAAATGCGACCTTCATGGAGTACTGAATGTCTGCCAAGTTGCGGAAAAGAAAAATAAGATTACAAATGGAAGTGAACAAGTTTCCTTGACGAGATGGCAGAGGCGAAAAATGGAGGCGTAGAGATTTGCAACATTCAAGGAACTGAAGGAAATGTTTACTATGATTGTGTTCAAAGTTGTTACCTGGGATGAATCTGTCGTAATGCTTAATGTTTAAGACAAAGAGATGTCTAATAAAATGGTCATGATGAAAGTGGTGTGACAGAACACCCCCATCCTTAGCCAATGGGAGATGGATTTCGTTTTAATATTGAAACATATGTGGGTTGGACAATTTGGTTTTAGAGTATAATTGAAAGTCCCCGGTGGGTGTTGTTTAGGAGGTGGTTCTGCTGGTGTTTAGCTAGCGGGAGATCGTCGCTGTCGTCAGTTTGCTGTTTCCAGATAGAGGCCTACCTGTTTCCTGTTTCCTGACTTAATTTTGTCACTCGACTACTTGAGTGGCCTTGCTGCCCTGACTGGCCAGAGGGGTAGATTTCCCTGATTCTTACTTGGGTTAGTATAGATAATCTCCTAAAATTAGCATATTCATTTGCAATTGTATTTTGCCTCTGAAACTTTTCTCTCTTTTCCTATCCACTCCTTCAAAGCATTGTTTATTGAAATGAGTTTGTTTTATACATTGCCAAATGTTTTCTCTCTGTGATAATCTATGATTTGCATTTGTGTAACTGTACTCGATGAGCATTTTATTCTCACATTATTTTACGATAAACAACATAAACTACACACTGAGGGCCCCATGCATCAAACGAAAAACCGGTTGCAAACCGGCAGATTCGCAGAATCTGCCCCTTTGCGACCGGTATTTCTGCATTTGGGATTCATCATCCTAAATGCAAAAATCACAAATTGCGATTGCATTAAAGGAATCGCAAATTGTGATGCCTTGAATGCAATGCAAGATGCCATTTAAAATAGCGATTTCGCTATTAGGGGCCGCTAATTACCGAAAAATTAAACCTAATGGTAATTAGCAGAAAGTTAGAAAAATGCACTAAAGTGCATTTTTCAAAGTTCCAGGTTACACACACACATGTCCTTGGGCATGTGTGTGCACAACATGTGTTCACATTGCTATTTCAGGAGTGCAACAGGGTGTCTTTTTGGCATCCTTGAAATTGCATGCGCAATTTGCGAGTACCTATTGGGTACTCGGAAAGTGCGCATGCAATTCCCATTCATCCCTATGGGCCTAGGCCCATAGGAATGAATGGGAAGCCATTCCTTAATTGTGACTCGCAAATTGCAAGTCGCAATTAAGGAATGTTTAGGAATCGCTATTATTTTAGTGATTCCTACATGCATAGGCTTTTGCGATTCCTTAATAATCGCAATTAAGGAATCGCAAAAGCCTACCTTGATGCATGTGCCCCTGAGTCTGTTATTATTTAGTAGCATAGATTAGTATATAATTATTGTTGTCAACTTTTCAACCTCAAAAAGGTTCATCGCCACATTTATTTGTAAGGAGAAATGCAGGTTCTAAAGGGTATTTAGTGAGTTAGGAATAAACTTGCATCACACTGAACCCCAGCGTGAAGGGATTAGGTGGGTAGTGTAAATGGGCCTATGTTAGTGAAAATTATCGATCCCTGATCGCTGGATCAGTTTTGGTAGCAGAGGATGCTTAATTATTGATTAGTTTGGCAATAATTATTGATTATTGATTTATTGATTATTAACATGAAAAGTTAGTGTTTTTGTTTTATGTTGTTTGGAAGTACGGGTGTGGAGTTACCTAAGATCCTAGGATGATGTTATTTTAGCCAAAGTGGCAGAGGAATAGTGTGGAAAAAAGATCACACTGCAGAAGTACTTTGGGGCATATTAGCAAACCGCAGCGATAATCATCGCTGAACGCGCTTAGCGCGTTTTTTACTATCGCCGGCTATCGCAGGAAATTATCGCCAGGCTAGCGCTGTATCAACAACGCTTATCGCTTTGGCGATAATATTCCCAGCGATAGCCGGCGATATGGGGCAACATCGCTGGAGAACCAGCGATAATCCAGCAAAAATGGAGATAAGCTCGATGATAGGGCCCTGTGGCCTCAACCCTATAATCCACCTCCCATAGTAAACATAGTGTAGTCAAGAAAATACCAGACGTTAGAATCCAGCGTTAAGGGGTGCCTAGCGCGAAATTTGAATATCGCTTCGCGGGTCCGGGGCATGTTGTAAATATCGCGTAGCTGGCTTAGCAAAGTTTACCCGTGCAGTTTAGTCAGGCACGCCTACTTTGCATCTCATTAGCGATGCGAAGTTAGGCGTGCTGGGAACGGGTGCTAAGTCAGCAATACATGCGCTTGCGTGTCCTTGTTGATAAAGCGATAAACTTATCGCCGCTTTTCGCCCGAAAACGGTAATTTGATCGCCAGCCCTTGCTAATATGCCCCCAAGTCTGTTGTTGTAATATCGAACAGCGAAAGGCTGTCGATGTTATTTTAGGGACATATTCGATTGAAAGATGATCGCATGAAATAGTGAAAGGTCCGCTTCCAAAACTCTGGCCTTACATCCCCAAAGAAGTACCAAGACCTCTTTCTGAAAGGAAAGTCCTCTTCCGAAACTTTGGCTGGTATCCCCAGAGGAGTACCAAGACCTCCTTTAACTTGATCGAGAGTAGAGTAGCGCTGGTAGTTATTTTACTAGAAGTAAAGGAAAACTCTTCGAGTGAATCGAACTATTTCTTTTATTAGTGGAGCAGACAAAGTAGCATTGTTTTGTGTTGTTTCTAACAAGAAATAGTTAAGAAAACCTAGAAATACATTGCCATATCATTCTGTCAAGGGAGGGTCAGTAGCAGGATTAATACTGATGTCACAAAAAGCCGCGCTGGCATTGGTCAGGCAGTGGGCGTGTAGTAAGCCAGATTGGTTGCTGTGAGCCGCACTAGCATTGGTTGAGATAGCGGATACGTAGTAAGCCGCGATTGGTTGGTTGCTGTGAGTCGCGCTGGTATTGGTTGGGATTTAGCTAATAGAGTGAGAGGATTTACAGGAGTTTCTCTTGTTTATTTAGCGAGAAAAAAAGTGTTTTTAAAAATGAAATTGATAAAAAGAATAAAAGATTTATTTAAAAAGACAAGCCGATAGTTACTAGAGAGGGACTTCCTAGACCTCCTCCGAGAACGCCTGCTTCTTTTATGATGTTGGAACATGGGTATCATACGTGTACATGATTAGAGAACTGGATGAGTTATACGGAAGATGATGGAGTTTTAGCTTTTCCAGAGCATGGTACATTTAATGAAAGTATTTAGGAGAACTTGAGAGGGCGAATAAATTCATTAAAGCCGAGTCCTAGACCTACGCAGTATGAAGCACTTGAGGAATGGGAACATGAGGCTTATAAAGGGGAGAGAGACAGGAATGGAATTAAATACAGGAATATAATAATGAGATATTCTGAGGCTAGATGAGATGATCAACAGAAAATATGGAGGAGAGATGTAATTGCAGATGGATTATATCCAGTAATAGTTGCTGAGGATCAGACTGGAGGCAAAAGTAAAGGGAAAAAGAATAATTTAGAGACTTCGGAATTAGACAATCATTGGGATGAGATTGATGATGAGTTGTTAAATGAAATACTATTAAAGAGACCTCCACCATATCAGGAAAGTTCAGGGGAAACAATTCCAAATGCACCACTAATTGAAATAAAAGTTCCTCAGGTTCCACAAGCTCCACAAACTCCACAAGTTTCACAGGTTACACAAGTTCCGGTAGCTTCACACACTTGAGTGTTGCAGGAGAATGAGATTGACATGTTGAATAAGGCAAGAGAGGAGTTAACTCAGAGAATTAGTCAGATGAGTCTGAATGCAGAAGCATTATCAGTACCAGTAACAATTGGCCCTATAGTTCCATTGTATGGAGAGAGCCAGAATATATCTAAGAGTACATGCATTGACAGTTCCTGTGAATAATGCCAGGAATGTTAGTGGATCAGAACAAGTTGAGATGAGTACTTCATTGATTGATCTTCCAATGAGTGAAAATGTAACTGAAACACCAAAGAGAAGTGTACAGATGGATCCTAGAAAAATAGTGCAGAATGTCAGTGGAACAACTCCAGTATCAGGGAGTTCCGTGGGTCCTTCACCAGAGGAGTTAGATGACTGGATAAGAGGAATGGAAAAGAATAAGTCACAATCGAGTATAGATGTAGCTAGATTGAGAGTGGATCTGGAAGAAATGATTATTGGTACAATAAGTCCAGAAGTCCGCTTATCGCCTAGACTCCGCTCCAGGTTTTGGGAGCCGCATAGCTGCAGCTCAGCAAGGACGCTCAGCTCGGGTGCGAGGCAGCAGGGGAAGAGCCTTCTCCCTGTTGATCCGTTGTTCCTTGAACCCCCATCAGGGGGGGTCCCACAGCGGGTTTTCCCCTCACCGTCGGACCGTGACTCCCGTCAGCGGACCGCAACTGCCACAGCTACCAGTACCGTCCACCCGTACACGCGGTAAGGCTGATTAGGCGGCTTGGAGGCCAGAGAGTGCAGCCGCCTTCAGTGGGTGGCTACCGAGGGCTCACCCACCAGTGAGGAGGGGGGAAGGAAGGCCTCGCAAGCGCGGCCGCCATTAGCGGGCGGCCGGTAAGTGAGTGCCCTCGGCTGGAATCGCGGAGGCGGCCCGACCAGGTCGGGCGCGGCTTGCGGTTCCGCCTTGTGGGCCCGCTTGCCTTTGTTTTCTACTCCCGTGCCCTACCCGCAGATTGTTTACAGCTATAGTTTGCTTGTCTCCTCTACCTTCTCGTTCTCGTTTCATGATAGTGACGTCAGCGGACAGAGTGCTGAGGAACCTCCGAGCTCTGACATCCGGGGGGTCATGTGGAGAGAGTGGTGTTCTCAGAGGTGCTTAGAAAACAGGGAACCTGCGCCGTGGAACGGCGAGCAGCAAGTAGCAAGCAGAATCTCCCAGCGTTACTATAAAAGCCAGGTGGCTTATGGAAGGACAAGTTACAATGCCACCAAGGAAACTCCCCCGGAGAAAGGGTACTACCCCTCGAGTTGACACCACTCAGGACCCCTCTGGGGGGCCTCAACAGCAGTCGCTGTCACTGCGAGATAAATTACCATCACCAGGAGGCCAACTGTCACAAGTACGGATCAGCGAGTTCTTTAGTAAGCCTTCACCTCAATCTCAGATCAAGACCGGCCCCGTTTCTTCCGCGACGTCGCAGCCTGGGCCAGAAGCACAGGCCCAAGTTCAGCCTCCCTCCCTCTGCCTTGGCCTCACTGATGGATCATTTTCTGATGACTCTCGCTCCTGCCTGCCTAAGGTCCAGGTTTCTCTTGCGAATCCCCAGCAGTCCAGGCCTCTCCAGGGAGGCTTTACTATGACCCAGGACACTCCCATCGACTCATTAAGAGCCCACTCCATCGGCTCTGGAGATTTTACTGTTTCAGACTCTACAATACTTACCGCAGCTAATTTACAAGCACAAGTCCATGACTGTAGTTCGTCCGCCCCTTTAAACCTTCAAGAAGGCAGTGGTGATCCGGCAGCAGCTCATACACCACCTGAGTCTGCCCTGCACTGCAGCCCGGGTGCACATCGAATTGAGCTCATTGACTCCTTATCACCAAGAAAGAGGCCAATGTACGAAATCCCCTTTGAACCTAAAAATCTATCTGATCGGTTCCTGGCCTCCCTAGAAGCCTGAATTGAGGCCTCCCTAGCGCAAACACCGGGCTTCAGTTCTCAACATAACTCTTTCAGCGTTGTGCAAGTAGGCAAGGACTCGCTTACGCCCTCGGGCCTAAGAGTCCTTTCTCAATCTCATTGACGTCCCTACACGTAAAACAAGACTCTATTGCAACTGCCTTATTATGGCAATCACAGAAAATGGACCTTCAGATCGATTTAATTCAAACTTTGGCCTCAACTCTGGCCGATTTGGGCTCTAGGCTAAGTTTTCTCGAAAGGTCTATAGGGCCTCCCGACGGCACTAATTTTTGTTCCTGTTCCCCATTAATTAATAAACTTTCATCCCTTCCAGAAATTCTGGGCTCACTTTTGGACAGCTTGAAGCTCCACATTAACAGCAATGGCAAACCTAAACTTATCCAAAAGGCTCAAATCGGGTCCCCCTCTAAACAGTTTTTGTGCTCTGCAACTATAGACACATCACCATCACCGAGAAGAACTACTTCTTTCCCATTGGATTCAGAACTCAAAAAGTCAACTTCCTCTCCTCTTCAGTCAACGGGGACCGGCATTAGTGATCCTGAAGCTGGCTTGGCGACATTTAGTGCTTGCACTCAAACGACCACTCTATTAGCCACCACGCAGCCTGGACACGCTGACCTAGCTCCTTTAAATGTTGCCCACCTGACCTCCAATCTCCCAACAAAACTACCAATGTCTAGAAGGGAGAAAAAGAAACTTAAAAAACAAACCAAAAAACAACGTCTTGCAAAACGGAGATCTGGGCTTGACGGGGCAGGGGTTATTACTAAGCCAGACTCTGAAGAGAGAGGGCTCCCTCACTTTCCTATTTTCAATCAGGTTTTAAAAATAAAAACGAAAATCCCCGATTCCAGAGTGGTTCTCACTGATAATAACGATTCCATTGATAACCCTCGGACATTCATTCAGGGAGCTCCTAAGGTGATCTCCTCGGCCCCCGGTGCTACTGAATTATATTCTACCATCACGAAGCCCGGGTCTTCGTCAACCAAAATCAAGGGGATATCCCTACAAGGTCAAAGTTTGGGCAGGCAAGACACTACAGCTCAGCCTTCAAGGGAAGCCCCAAACATATGGAGTGGTCCTAACAAGTGCTCGGGGAACGTAAGCCATAATACAGCTGTTCTACATGTCACAACAGACAGCGTCCTGATGGGCCCCTCTCTGCGACACCCAACAGGTGACCCGACCAGAACTCTTTGGGATTATCCTCCACAAATGCCAATGCCTTCTCAGTCTCAACTCTTACAGGCCTCGGTTGGGCAAAGTCAATTAGAGGGGAATCATTTTCTACCTGATGTTACAGCTCTCCACTTTAAGGCCCCTCTGCTTCCTCCTGATACAGCTGGGAGACAGAATTATCAAGGTCCTGAAAAAGATGCAGAACTTGTTTTTTTTCCTCATTTTGCTCACAAGGGCCCACATGACATTCTCAACAGAAACAATCTTCTTCGCTTATTCAAGCAAGTCCCGGTGCTCACGGGGATAACCTCCTCTGATCTTATAGCAGTCAAGTTTGCCTTAATACCAGGCAAAGGGGCTTCGTAAGCAACTGTTACTACGTGGACACGAGAATCCCTAAGGGACTCAATTCTTGGGGAAGCCAGTTTCTTTGAAGACTGGGGCATAGAACTCTGGGTCCCCCCCCAACAGAAATATCCCCGCGTACTTCTTCAGGATGAACCAGCGAGGTCTTACACAAGCATCCTGAAAGGGTCACAGGGTGCAACCCACGACTGGCTGCCAGATGCATCAAAAGCGGATACTTTTATCAACATTTCATACAACAACAACGAACGTTTGGTGAGCTGTAAATCAATCTTCTCTGTCCCCCATAATATTCACAGCCGCCATGGGCTTTCCCACCGAGAGCCTCCAGCCCTCTGCCCCCAGCAGTTTTCTTCCTAACGGCTCTGTTAAGCAGTCAGATTCTAAACTGACCATTTCCTCTTGGAACGCTGCCGGGTTAAAGTCAACCCTTTCATCCAAATCCGCAGTGGACTATTTGAGCAAAAGTGATATCATCTGCTTTCAAGAGACTTGGTCTTTGTCTTCATCAGCTCTCCATGGTTAGTATGAATTCTTGCAACCAGCATTCCGGCCTAATACTTATGGCAGACCTTCTGGGGGTCTCTCCATTTTCATTAAACATACCTGCAAGATTGCAGCTACCCCCCTTTGTCGGAACCCCTTGGCTGGGCAAATTTTATTAATCACAGGTCTTTCAACTCCAATCAGGGCCTTCCTTCTTCTTTTAATTAACTGCTATCATAATACAGTCAAAACATCAAAGTCATTGGCAACAGCTCTTTTGATCAAGCATCTGGAAAAGTTCCTACTTGAGTTCGCCTCTGCTGAAGTTTTGTTATTAGGCAATTTCAATATCAGGGATCTGGGACTCAACGATCATTTAGTCACCAAAACTAAAGAGCAAGAAGCCATGAACACTTTATTAACCAATTACAATGCACGTTCTGCGAAGCAAATTGCATTGGCACAAGATCCCAGCGTCCACCTATCTGCAACATTCAAGAATCTTTTGACCATTGATTATATTTTTACATCACCATCTCTGGCAAATAATTTAGTTAAAATGGAGATCCCAACTCTTACAGAGAGCGACCATAACCCTTTGACTGTAACAATGGACTTGCAAGTTCCTGTTGCTGCCGATGTAACTGAAGTGGGGCATTCAATGCAGATCAAACTCCACACTCTAGTCAGAAGAATCAAATGGGACTCTTTAGGTGCCGATAAGGTGGGCACTTGGTTCATGGAAATAATTCCAAATTTCATTCAATACTCTCCTACAGCCCACCATCATAGGTGGGACACAGTCATTATTAAATTAAGAGACCTCCTAACGGGCCCTGAAGTTCATCACAGACACCCCAGGACTCACCCGCGGCGGATTTCCAACCCGGTTTTAGTCACCCAAAGAAGAGCCCTAAGGAGGGCCGTGCGCTTGCATAAATATAAAGGTACAGAGCTCACTGCAAAAAATATGGCTTTATTTCGTAAAGCCTACAAAAAATCAACATGGGAAGCTAAAAAACAAAAAGAACAGAAGGACTGGCTAAAAATATTTGCTCTGTTAAAGGAAAAAAACCTGACTCACTTTTGGAACCATATAAACAAACTTCGCTCCTCCAACAAGAGCAGGGGGAATGCGGTTTCTGAAGAAGCCTGGTCTCAGTATGTGATTCAACAATACTGCTGTGATATCCTGGACCTCCCTGAGGTCGTAATCAGAGATCCTGCCGACATTACGTTGATGGATACCCGTGAGCTGACTACCTCGGCCCAGGTCTGCAAGCTTCTGAAATCTATAAAAAATGATGGTACTCCAGGGCCTAACGGCCTTCCATCTGCTGTATTCAAATGTGTGTCGGAAGAATGGGCCAAGCTATTACTTCCCTTTATAACAATACGAAGACAGAGCACAACACCAATAGTAATCACTGACCAAAAGAAAGTCAGTAGTATTTTTTAATTATCAAAGTGCAATATACGCATAAACAATCATATTGACAAGAGCATTAAAATGCTAAGTAATATCTTGCAGTGTTGACACGTAGTTGTCGTAAGATAACAGCCGACACGTGTTTCGTCGTAGACCGACTTTCTCAAGGCTTCAAGTTTAGATCACAGAGTCCTGAGATCCAACAGGATTAAAAAACTCGAACGGGGTACGCCAAAAAGTATCCAATTGGCTGTATATCCATACAACTATGCGTTCACTACTTTTCAGATACCAGATTCATGGAAAGGATCGATCTTATGCCCAATTCTTAAAAAAGGAGATCCTTCCCTTCCAGCTAATTACCGACTCATAGCCCTATTAGATCTTGAGGCCAAGGTTTATGCTCTGTGTCTTCTCAAGTCACTAGAAAAATGGGTTGCGGAAAATAAAATTTTACCGAACTTTCAAACTGGGTTCCGAGCTTCTGCCTCCACAATTGACAACATCACCGCCCTAGCCATTCTGAGTCAACAAGCAGTGCAAAAAAATCAGCTCCCCCTTTTTTTGCTGCTTTATAGACTATAGTGCCGCCTTCGATAAAGTGTCTCGTAACACTCTATGGAGGAAATTAGACAAGTGGGGGATCCCATGGAGCCTGCTCGAAGCCCTTATTTCCTTGCATAAGAACACATGGGTGCGAGTTAGAACTGGCCCCAAGACTGTCTCTGCAAAAATTCCAACTTCAGACGGCCTAAAGCAAGGATGTGTTCTTGCACCCCTCTTGTTTAATCTCTTCACCGCCGACCTGGGGAGATTCCTGGAGCAAAACAGCCTCCTTCCGCCAAAATTGGGCCACGCAAAAACGAATTTGCACATTCTGCAATTTGCTAACAACATTGTCATAATGGACCAGGCCAAGTCTGGCCTCCAACAAGCCTTGTGTAAGCTCACGAATACAACATAGCTAATGCTCTTAAAATCAACCAGGATAAGACCAAGGTCCTGATTTTCCGCCGTTGCAAGAAAAAGAAAATTCTAATGTGAAACATTGGGCCTGCAAAGATTAAAACAACATCAAAATACAACTACCTGGGAGTTTGGTTTAGTGAGTCTTCTAGACCATAAGTCCACCTAGCTGCCCTGAAAAAGAGAGCTGGAGCAACAACATACAGCCTGACTCGACTCAACCAGTCCCTGAGTAGTCCCTCCGCCGAACCCATACTGAAGGTGATCAACGCTACCCTTCTTCCTGCCCTAAGTTACGGGCGCCAGGCCTTTCCTGATGCATGCTCGGCCAGTCTCGACCATGCCCAGGTTACCCTTTATGAAAAAATCTTTCGTCTTCCGAATTACATTCACAGGGCAAGACTACGACTGGAGCTGGGCCTCCAAAGACAATCCATTTTCTGTGAGGCAGACACCCTGAAGTATTACATAAGGGTACTAAAAGCTGCAGATAATACGCTTAAAGCCCGGCTAAAAGAAACCCTTGCCAGCTCTGGGAACCCATGGAACCGTCAAATTGTAAAAGCCATAAGAACGCTACATATTGCCGAAACATCACTAACAGCAGACTCTATTCCATACACAGTCTGGAAAAGGGTTATCAATAAGCAGGCAAGGCAAATCTCTTACCAGATGGACATTAGGGTTTTAAAAACGTCAACTATCTTGCTCCCCTTGAACGATTCATACCTCCCTGGGGTACCGCAACCATATCTTTTTGATAGTTTGAACGCAGTGGCCCGCAAAAATATAAAGTTTATGCGTCTTCTAGGACTGCGCTCCACTGCCTTCAACCGATGGGCCCCAACTGGTGAGGAGGGGGCTTGCAGACTGTGCAATTACAGGTCTGAATCATGGCTGCATCTTCTGTGCTGTTGTCCCACCCTAGACGCTCCTAGAAGACTTCTCCTAAAACCATTATATCTAAAAAGGGGCATTAGCACATGTTGGGAGGCATCTGCTCTCTGTTTTACTTGCACAGAAATTCAAACGCTCGTAAGGTCCGGAAAATATGTGAGGCTCTTAGAAAACCTGCTCTCGCCCTCTCCTGCCTCTCTCCTACCGGTCCCTCCTTCCCAAAAACTCATCACAGACTATTTTTGCACTATGTCCTAGAGTTTCTTTACCAAACTGAGCCACAAGGCTCATTTTATCCTTGATTTTGAAGCTTGTAATTACTGTTATGGTCATTGTACAAGATTGCCTTGTTAGAAACATGTGATGGTTTGCTTCGCTTCGTTTTTAATGTGGTAAAGACGCTACGGAGACATTTCTATCGCAATGGTTTTAATTAACTGTGCTAACTTAATAAAATCTGAAATCTACAGTGCAAATTCTGGATTTCACGCAGGTGAACAAGTTGGTAAGAACCAAAATGTACAAGCGGTTTCACAATATTTATTGCAATGTTCAGAGAGTGACTCAGACTCATCTCAATGACGGTGCCTGAGGGGGGAGGAAGAGTGCGTGCTTGGCGCATCTCTAGAGGTAGATCAATCAGGGCCTTTTGTTGATGGAAAATTGGAAGGTAATAATGTTACATTCCTTGTGGACACTGGTGCTACCCGTTCTACTGTGAGAGCAGCAGAAATACTAAACCTACCCCTCTCGGGAGAAACTATCCAAGTTGTGGGAATCTCAAATAAACATATTAAGACTCCAATAACAAGACCAATAGAAGTTCATATTGGAAGATTCAAAGACATGCATCGGTTTGTGGTATGTGATACAAGTCCGGTGAACCTTTTAGGGCGGGATTTGCTTTGTAAGATGAATTGCACCATCTATTGTACGCCAGATGGTATTGCTTTCCAAACACCAGATGGGGATGTTGCTTTTAAAATTATGTTAGCGAAGCAAGGGACAGAAGTGAATGATGTATATTCATTGCTTGCAGAAGAAGATTTACCTGCAGAGTTGAGAAATGCAGTAAGACCTGATGTATGGGATTTTACAGGAAAAGACATTGGTTTGATGAAGGGTGTGGGTCCTATTCAAGTTACAGTCAAACCAGGTGCAATATATCCAAACACACCTCAGTACAAGATGAGTCCTGAAATAATAGCAGGAGTAATTCCTGTAATTGATCAAATGATTGAGCAAGGTATTCTAAAAGAAATACTAAGTAGTCCTTGTAACTCACCTATTATGGGGATTAAGAAACCAAGTGGAAAATATAGAATAGTTCAGGATTTGAGAAAAATGTATAAGATCATAGTACCTTGCTGTCCAATAGTGCCAAATCCAGCAGTGATTCTTTATTGAATTCCTGTGATGCTGCATGGTACACAGTAATTGATCTGTGTCAAGCATTTTTCTCGATACCTCTGCATCCGGATAGCCAATATCTTTTTTTGCTTTCCGGTTCGGAAACCGTGTTTTGGCATGGTGCCGAGTTCCTCAAGGGTATACAGAGAGTCGTTCGATTTTTAATCAGATTTTGAAAAAATGTTTGGAGTCATTGATCATGCCAGAAAATTCAGTGTTAGTGCAGTATATTGATGACCTACTGGTGGCATCAAAACATGAGAAGCCTGTGTGACAGATACAATTGCCTTACTGAATAATTTGGCAGAAGGTGGGCATAAAGTGTCACCAGCAAAATTACAGTTTTGTCAAAAAGAGGTTCAGTATCTGGGACACAAAATTAAGAAAGGAGTTAGAAAGGTAACGCAAGAACGAATCAATGTGATTTTGCAAATGGGTCCTCCTAAGACTCAAAAAGAAGTTTGAATGTTTTTGGGAATGGTTGGATACTGTAGACAATGGATCAGTGAGTTTTCACTGATTGCAAAACTTTTACAGAGGTTGACTCATAAAGATGTGGTTGATCCGATTTGTTGTAGGGATTCTGCACATATACAGAGCTATGCACAGGATAATAGGACCTCGGAGTATAGTGGTGAACCAACCATGCACCTTAGTACCCACAATCCCAATCCGACTAGCTTTAGCGTCTCATTCGCAGCAATGCTACCAATGATTAGACAACCCAGAACACGGTCTCTCTCAGGACTCGCGGGAGCAAGAACACCCTTTCATAACTCACTCATACTTGTCCACAACGTGCGTATTAAGAGACACAGTATAGTTTAAAATGTTTATTTCAACTATCGTGCTCTAAGATACAGTACACGTGCCAGTACTATCAGCATAATGCATAATGATAAAATAAGAAGCATAGTTACAATTCCATAGAATACAAACGGGGAAAGCATGTCATAAAGCAGTGGATATAGGGCTAAATGGCCTTACCACCCTCCCCGTGCTATTAACTAGTTTATTATAAAAATAGAAGACCTCTGGGCGTTGTCAGGCGGACCCTCATACCTCAATATCTAGATGCAAGGTTTACATCATCAGACAAGCACAGCTCTTCTCCCTGGAAAGGTTTTTCTCCAAGTGCCACAAACAGCAAGATCACAATATTAAAAGCACACAAATTTCTCCAGTGCAGCTGTACTTAGTGTTATGTCTAAGTGCGAGGGACTGGCCAGATCAGCAAGAACAAGGGACGTTGTTTTTCGACCTTGTACATGTTGTGCAGACGAAACCCACAGGGAACAGGAGAAAAGGTGAAAGGCAGAAAGGCAGACAGTTTTAATATAGCCGGGCACAAGCAGAGGCTGGAAAAACAAAGTCACAAAGTAACGTGCGCAAAAAGGCATCATGGCAGCCAGGCCTAAGCCAACTTAGCAATGCAGACAATGAGGCCACAAACCACACGACACCCTCCCCTGGTCAGTCCATAGGTGAAGACATAGGACGAAGACAGAGTTCAAATAGATGGAGCAGAATGGAAACGTCTATTCTGGAATAGTGTCCAATGAAGGACAGTGAATGGAACAAAAATTCAGGATAAAAAAAAAATCCAGATGGGGGAAAAAAAAAAAATCCAGAGACTCAGGACGTTGAAAGCGGAGGCCCCCTAATCCAATAGAGTGTAAGTGCAAAAAACCACCACACCTTCCAAGAGGAGATCGTTGGAATCGTCTGAAAAAAGAGACGCCATCCAGTTCAACAAATCAAAACTGCATTCATGTTCCTCGCAAGAGGGAGCAGTAATCAGCATTGCGGGACAACTTGCGTGATACTCAACATAACTTCGTTGTAGGAGAGACTGAGCAGCCGCCCAGACATCCCATTGCGCCAAAATTCCAAGTGCAGCCGCACGCGCCATCAAGCCATTGCCGGAACAGTCCCGTTCATGGGCCTCTAAGGGACCCATCAACTGGCCAAAATCCGGGTCAGGCAGAGACGTATTGGAGAGGCAATAATCCAAGGACCAAGAGAAAGGACATCGGATGCAAGACATCACAGGTTGCACGCAAGTGAAATACGCAAAGCGAAAAGATAGTCTATAGGACACACTGAGGGTCGCCAATGGCAGGATGCCGAAGCTGATGAGCATGCGTTCACGGAGCATCCGGAGTCGACCGTGGTCGAGGAGGCCCCCAGGAAGTGCAGCCATTGCGTAGCAAACAGACCAAAAGCAATATACCAGCCGCTAGGGCGAGGATCAACGGAAAGCCGCCAAAGACGCTGGAAAAAATAGAATGAATAAAAGCTGGTATTACACCAAATATAGTTTGAAAGGAGGTAACAAGGCCAGAGCCCACCACTTTAAAAAAGTGCACAAGACCTTCGGTGCGAGATGCATTGAAAACACGGTGAATCAGCTCACCGAAATAATGTGGGAGGTTTGTGTTCAAAAGGGCCTGTATCTCACTGTGGGTACTAGCCACCTGGAGGATGAACGTCTCCCGTGCGGATGTGAGCATAACCTCCTGGTTCAATAATTGCGCCTTTATTCTGCTCAATTTATTGAAATCTGCCTTCAAAGTCGGAATGGAAGGCCAAATGGAACTATCTATTATGTCATGCGGGGGAGGAAAAAGCACATTTTTGCAGCACACAACCCGGTGGGAAACAGTTACAATATAGGTGATGCCGGCCAGCATTCCACAGCAGTCCTGATTATTCAGAAGGAGATAGCTACCATTTGCAAGCACAGTAAAAGTAGGTGATATAGCAGGAGCAGGAATGCCCTTTAAAACACAAGCAAGATTTGGAGCTGAAACATTACAAGCCCCGTGCAATTTAATGTTTTTACAAATCAGGGAATGACCCACAGTAGAATCGCATGACTCTCCTGTGAGAAAAACTTATTTTCTGTCCCTAAGGCATCTATACATGAAAGGCAGGGACCAAAGTTCATGCAAGAAGGCACTGCCTAAAGGCTGAAAACGGCCAACAGGGTAATGTTTCATGCAGGAACTGAACTCAAATAAAGAAAAAGGCAAAGCGATAACCCCGTGAACTAGCCACACTGCAGAGTCCAATTCCGCCACAGAGAATGGTAATGGCTCTATCTTTTCGAGTTGTAAGAAAGTGTATGTTGCATCTTTCATGGACATGAATTGCTGTTTTTCAGTTAAATTAAACGGCAAGAATAAGGCAGAGGTGTTCAAAAAATGCCAAGGAACTTTACCCATCTTTAGTGTTTGCAAAGTCCATGCAAACTGCATCACTGAACGCAATTGATTTTGACCATGATATAACACAGACACATAATCTTGTACAATATCAACAACAGAGGAAACAATATTCTCTAATGTGTAAATGCGGGAAGACAGGGTATTAATACTATTGTCAACAACTGCAAGCACTTTTTCTAGATTTGCTTGATCGATTTCCCGTAAACGGGAAGCAGCTTCAATTTGCGAAAGCTTCCAGAGTTCATTGTAAGTTTCATAAATGAATCTCTTAGGTCGAGGACCACGAGGCCCCAGAACAAAATCGGACAGATCAATGTTGCCTGATAGGAGGGATAAATGTTGTTTTACAGAATCTAAGGAAGAGTGCTGCAACCACTGTTTACACAATTTACCAACAGAATATGTACGAAAGTCAGAAAACCTCGGATCCGGTCTATCCTGTTTGTAACCAGGAGCTGAGACATGAAAACGCAGTTGGCAGGCATTTGATGCTATGGGCCAAGCCAACCAGGGTGACTGAACAAACGTAGAGACATTAAACGAATTGTTTTGAAACAAAGCTTGCAAAGTGGCAAGGGAAATATTGAAATGCAAGCTTTCGTGGGGAGTAGAAGACAATACGGGAATTGATGGGGCATTTAATTGTTTGGAAGTAGCCAAACCCCAACACATTGTTTGATAGATTGTATGATTTAAAAATAAAATTTGGGCCGCGATTAGGCAAGGACGGTGTAAGGCTTCCGTTCCTCGGACCTGCCATGATTTGGTGCCCCAAATAGATTTTAAGTCAATGGTGTCCTGCCAGTGCTCATAACCACCCACAGCTAATGCGTTCAAAAAGGAACCCGAATATAGCAATTTGGTGTGGGTCAACATGATCTTCTGTGCGGTCGAAGTGTTCAATTTAAAATAATAGGACCCAGGGTTTGATCTAACAAAGTCTGTAAAGTAAGTGAATTTACTTCTAAGAGTTTGGGAGCTACCTGGCAAAGGGGTCGGACAATGTTCCCATTGGGTGTAATTAAAAGGACCCCGAAGAGTACTTGGTTTATGGAGAAAGTGGTTGCCCCAATGCTGGTAACAATATAAGTCAGCATAACTTGCAGAATTTAAATACAGAACTTCAGCATTAAAAGCAGCATAATATTTCAAATCAGTAAATAACGATTCAACGGCATGCACATCCCAATCGTCAGAATGAATATTACTTTTAACGACATCACCCATTGAAACACGGAGGACATTTGGTACATTAATAATTTCGGTTGGTCCATGAATTTGGAAATTTACCGCATCCCATACGAAGCCATCAGCGACTGGGAAAGCTGAAATGTTCACAAATGTGTGGTCACGCTTCATGATGTGAGAAGAAGAATGCGGAGCCAAAGTTCCAGCGACACAGTTCACTGCAGAGCGTTCTGGTAGATAGTGACCATTGATGAGTAAGAAAAAAACTGTCATAAAGCCAATGGACATGAACAGAAAAATCAGGAATAGTACCAACCAGATGTATGTCCATGGTGTGATCAAAAAATTGTCTCTGAACCAGAATATAAAAATACTGAAGCTGGATGGGATAAGTGATGAGGTGGAAGCCGAATCAAAGGAATGATGGGTGGGGCTCAGTGGCGTTGTTGGTAGGTGAGCCACCGACTCGTTGGCGGGGTATGTATACTCGGTCTCCTCGTTGCAGGGGGAATCCGGGTAGTCGAGCAGGCGATCAGGCAAATCTACAATCTCAATGGCAACATCAGTGACCGTGTGGGCTGGAGAGCCACAAACATTTGTCCTAGAAATGGCTGGACAGGAGACCGCTGGTGTTACGCTATTCTGGATCGGCCAGATGTTGTAGCTTTACATTGTCCACTGAGATTTATCTGTTGTCTTTGCGACCAGGAAGCGGTGGTGAGATGACTGTACGAGTACCCTTCAAGCCAAGGACTGGAACCGGTGCACGATAAGAGGGGCCAAATTCTTTTTTGTTCTC
Source organism: Calotriton arnoldi (assembly GCA_963921515.1). Classification (NCBI taxonomy): domain Eukaryota; kingdom Metazoa; phylum Chordata; class Amphibia; order Caudata; family Salamandridae; genus Calotriton; species Calotriton arnoldi. The sequence continues at coordinate 550,035 of CAWUFW010006098.1, read as the reverse complement.
CACCTTCTCTCGGACCAGATCTCCAACCTTCGGAAGCCAGCCGGCAACCGGAATCTGCAGCGCAGCGTCTGTGGCTGAAGGTAAATGTTTGTTTGCAAGTTTGTCAGGGGCTTCTTGTAAGTCCTGCAACATAGTAGAATGATTATCTACGTCAAAGATTGCGATTGCGGCGCCTTGTCTAGACCATCAAGGTCGGGCACAAACATTTGGATGCCAAAGAGCATTTCGTATGGGGTCCGCCCACCCAGAGATCTTCTAGGGAGATTATTAAGTGCACGTTGTACGCTATACAAGTGGGCCAGCCAGTTCCTGCCAGTACCTAAGACTCTAGCTGTCAAGGATTGCTTTAAGTCACGGTTCATTCGTTCAACAATCGAATTGCCCTCAGGCCGATATGGAGACGAAAATTGCACCCGCACCCCCAGTGACCCCATTGCGTCCTTGTACGCCTTAGAGGCGAACGCCGGACCTTGGTCGGAATGGAAGGTGCCGCAGGCAAAAATTCCCACAAAGACTCGCAAATCCCTTATGACATTTTGAGCGTCAGCACTCCGTTGTGGCCAAACCCAGATGAAACGTGTGCACGAATCTACTGCAACTAAGATGTACTTATATGCAGTGTCAGAAGAAAAAGGACCGCAGTGATCCAGGTAAACACACCCAAAAGGTCTGTTAGAAATGCAGAGCTGTGTTTGTGGTGGTCGTGTAACCGTTGAAGGCTTAATTTGCTGACAAACGTCACAAGAAAGCACATAAGTACGGGTTTGTTTATATAAACCACACCACCAGTAACGCTGCTGCAAGATGGAAACAGTCGCAGATACGCCAGCATGGGCCAAAGCCAGGCCTTTGTGTGCGGCCGTTATCAAGGAAGGTCTGCGGTCCGCGTTGGGAATCAGCCGATCACCAACGTCTGGAATTCTTACGTAAGGAACCTGTTCGGGACTTAACTGATAAGAGTACTTGGAAGGGAAACCCCGTGGGTAATTAGCACCTTCCTTTGTTGCAGCAATAGCTGCCAAAATATCATTATCTATTTTAGTCATGGATCTTGTAACTGCTGCTACTGAGCACGTGGCTACTGCTGATTTGGCAGCTTCATCTGCCAAACCGTTACCGACAGCGTGTGCGCGCACACGCTGGTGGCCAACAGTGTGATTCACCTGTGTGAGAGGCAGACGTTGTTTAAGATCTGCCACTCAAACCCAAAGCATCTTATGCTTAATTGTGCTGCCTTTTGCATCTCTATAGTCGTTTTGCAACCAAAAGAATAGGTTGTCATTGAAAGATTGAACACAGTAGTAAGAATCGCATACAACAAGAGTCGTCACGTCTGGATTCGCGAACTCAAGTGCGAGCACCAAGGCACGCAGCTCGGCCAATTGTGCAGTACTGTCTCCTAGTGCCTGTGTGTGCACTACAGTAGATTTGAACTCACCGTTCACCATGGTACCTGCAACAATAGCACATGCTGCGGAATAAGCATGCTTGGAACCCGTGGCCGGTTGTGCCGAACCATCGGTATATATAATACATTCGTACTCCTCAAGCGGTAGCAAAGACAGAGGAGGAGGATGAACAAATTCATGCTGTAAGAACTCCTGTGTCTGAAGAGAGGAATCAAAGATAAAAGTGACAACCGGGGACGTCAGAGATGTAGCCCATTGTATCCAACGGGGGTGCAAAGCCTTAGAGTTCGGGACACTTGCCTTCGTCACTGCCTCAAGGGCAGGATATGGTGTTACCACCAAAATGCGTTTTTCCTGTGCCAGTGCGCGTTCCTTCAGAATCGCCATTTGCACTGCAGTCAAAACTTTCTCCACAGAGGAAAAGCGTAACTCCGCTGAAGTGTAAAGATGTGACTTGTATGCAATCTGTACTGTGTCACCTTCGTTAAAGGTTACACAGGTGAAACCCACTGCCCCTGGTACAATTCTAATCACCAGGTTTGTGTGGTTATCACGAGTCAACAAGAATTTAGATTCAAGTAGATCAGACTGCAAAGAGTGCAGTATCGAAGAATGCTCAGGAAGCCAGCATGACTTCGAAAAGTTGGGCTGTATCAAGGCATATAGAGGCTTGATACGCTGGGCATATTCAGGAATGCAAGTACGACCAAAGTTCAGAAAACCCAGTAATGACTGAAGCTTCTTCAGGGTGGTTGGAGGGCGCAAAAGTGCGCACTTCTCCAAGAAATAGGGAGCGAAGCCCTTACCTTCATTGTTGAGCTCATAGCCCAAAAACAAAATGGTAAATTCAGCAATGTGAGATTTGGCAAAATTAAATTTGTATCCTAAGACCGCAAATTCAAGAATAATGCGGTCCACTCGGGAAAGATGCGGCCATAATTCGTCGTCTGTCAGATAGATATCGTCGACGTACGAACACGCATCTGGGTCTATGCTGTCCAACAAAGAGACAACACGAGCGGCGAAGACACCCGGGCTGTTCCTGTAGCCCATGGGCAAACACCGAAATTTGAAATGTTTACCACCGGAAGTGAAAGCGCTCCATTGGCTGCACTCCGGGGACAAGTTGTGCGTGTAAAATCCATTGGATAGGTCAAGTGTCGTTTTATATTTTTTACGAACAAGAATGTCTACAAGCGCAGAACTGTGGGTATTTTGTACCGCAAAGGTCCGACAATGAGAGTTCAAATGTCGGTAATCCAATACTAGGCTGTACGATCCATCGGGTTTAGAAACCGCGAAAAGGGGATTATTCATTGGTGATACGCATGTTTCTATTACTCCTTGATATTCTAACTGTGTCAGAATGTCGGAAACGGGACCTTTAGCTTCCCGCCGGATGGGATATTGGGGTTGTGGCTGTGGCAGCGACCGCAAAGGAATATCATGGGGGTGAGAGTCTTCATCCCAGCCCACTTGATTACGGTATAACGCCGGAGCAAGGGCCCCAGCCCATTCAGCTGCGAGAGCCTCCGCTTTGTCCTTGGGGACATGACGAGAAAAGCTCGGAAGGATTACCTCCTCCCCTCTACGAGCAGCAAGTACGAATGGGGGCAGCCAATCCGCCTCTGCCAACAAAATGTCGTAAGAAGAGGTCAGATTCTCCCAAAAAATCCCTTTAATAACACGCTCAATGTCACCTTCAATTTGAAGGACAATATTAAATAGTCTGTCAGGGGGTGCCACTCTGGTGTCAGCTGTCTCGACAGTAATGAATGTGTCAGTTGCTGTCGCCTCCACATGAGGATGTAGTGCCTCCCGCACTATGGTAACTTCCGCGGCGCTGTCTAGGAGCGTCACTGCCCATGTCCAATTCAGGAGTCTCGTTCTCACCGTCTGTGGCATACCTCGCTGTTAAAGCTGCAACTTTTTTCTTCTGAAACTGTGGGCGAGAATGTGGAAATTCTTCGGGTTTCCCTCAGACTTGTGGTCGAGGTTGATCTCGTCCCTGTGGAGCCTCAAGACCCCTGCCTCTATCCTGGTGATCTCCTCCACCAGTCTGGGAGGTTGATGGTGCCTGTGAAGAACGAGGAGAACGCGGATCAGCGACTTGAAATCTCTCAGGAGATTTAATTCTCGCTCTGTCGCGCAAATCATAAGTGCGTTCAGAAGATACGGAAACCGGGGATGCGCCACACGACCCTAGTTTTTTCTGTTGCTTACCCTGTTTCTTCAACCTCCAGCTCTTTTTAGTATAGAACGGTTTCTCATCTTTCTCAGATTGAGTTTTTTGTTGTGGCTGTGATTGAGTTTGCGTTTTAGCAAAAGGCTTAACTCCCAGACTATTGCGGCCAATGGTTTTATAAGCCTGTTCGCCCTAAGTTGGCGGGGGTATGCCCAGACGTGGGTCCCTTGCTCACTTTGCCACTGGATTCAAGCAAGCCTGGCTGATGACGGCTGGAATGCCAGAAACCGGTCCTAGGATGCTTGTTTCCAGTCCAGGGAAGACGTGGCTTGGCAGTTCGGGCTGGACTGTTCCCATGAGGCACAGGGTCAGACTGATTTGCATATGGCCATGTCTGAACTGGGGTGGTGGAGTGAGCTAAAGAATGATGATGGATTAAACCCAGATCGGTTGACTGGGGGTGAGTGTTTGATTGGCTCAAACGTTCCGTCCATCATCCCCTTTTGTATCGCTTTGTTCGCCCTAAGTTGGCGGGGGTATGCCCAGACGTGGGTCCCTTGCTCACTTTGCCACTGGATTCAAGCAAGCCTGGCTGATGACGGCTGGAATGCCAGAAACCGGTCCTAGGATGCTTGTTTCCGGTCCAGGGAAGACGTGGCTTGGCAGTTCGGGCTGGACTGTTCCCATGAGGCACAGGGTCAGACTGATTTGCATATAGCCATGTCTGAACTGGGGTGGTGGAGTGAGCTAAAGAATGATGATGGATTAAACCCAGATCGGTTGACTGGGGGTGAGTGTTTGATTGGCTCAAACGTTCCGTCCATCATCCCCTTTGTATCGCTTTGTTCGCCCTAAGTTGGCGGGGGTATGCCCAGACGTGGGTCCCTTGCTCACTTTGCCACTGGATTCAAGCAAGCCTGGCTGATGATGGCTGGAATGCCAGAAACCGGTCCTAGGATGCTTGTTTCCGGTCCAGGGAAGACGTGGCTTGGCAGTTCGGGCTGGACTGTTCCCATGAGGCACAGGGTCAGACTGATTTGCATATGGCCATGTCTGAACTGGGGTGGTGGAGTGAGCTAAAGAATGATGATGGAGTAAACCCAGATCGGTTGACTGGGGGTGAGTGTTTGATTGGCTCAAACGTTCCGTCCATCATCCTCTTTTGTATCGCTTTGTTCGCCCTAAGTTGGCGGGGGTATGCACAGACGTGGGTCCCTTGCTCACTTTGCCACTGGATTCAAGCAAGCCTGGCTGATGACGGCTGGAATGCCAGAAACCGGTCCTAGGATGCTTGTTTCCGGTCCAGGGAAGATGTGGCTTGGCAGTTCGGGCTGGACTGTTCCCATGAGGCACAGGGTCAGACTGATTTGCATATGGCCATGTCTGAACTGGGGTGGTGGAGTGAGCTAAAGAATGATGATGGATTAAACCCAGATCGGTTGACTGGGGGTGAGTGTTTGATTGGCTCAAACGTTCCGTCCATCATCCCCTTTTGTATCGCTTTGTTCGCCCTAAGTTGGCGGGGGTATGCCCAGACGTGGGTCCCTTGCTCACTTTGCCACTGGATTCAAGCAAGCCTGGCTGATGACGGCTGGAATGCCAGAAACCGGTCCTAGGATGCTTGTTTCCGGTCCAGGGAAGACGTGGCTTGGCAGTTCGGGCTGGACTGTTCCCATGAGGCACAGGGTCAGACTGATTTGCATATGGCCATGTCTGAACTGGGGTGGTGGAGTGAGCTAAAGAATGATGATGGATTAAACCCAGATCGGTTGACTGGGGGTGAGTGTTTGATTGGCTCAAACGTTCCGTCCATCATCCCCTTTTGTAGTGCTAAAATGTTCAGCACACAAGTCAGGAAATGACTATGTGACAAATGGAAACAGATACGCAAACCAAGTGGCTCATTTCTGTGCACAAAATTCAATTTCAAACAACAGAGGGATGGAGAAAAAACATACAAATTGCCACTTGATGTTTTCTTCTTTGGAAACATGGGAAGAAATTAGGCAGTTACAGGAAGAAGCAAATGAGGAAGAGAAAGAAATTTTGATAAAATCAGGTTGTAAAAAGAGAGCAGAAGATGAAGTGTGGGTGTATGTTGATGGAAGACCAGTAATGCCAGATAGTTTACTGTCTCAGATGGCAAGGATGTACCATGGAATAGCAGATGTTGGAAGAGATGCTATGATCAGGCTCTTCAAGCAGTCATGGTACAACCCAAAGTTTAGGGTCATTGCAGAGAGTCTATGCCAGAGGTGTATAGTCTGCCAGCAGCAAAATCCAGGTAGAAAGACAGTTGTTAGTTGGGGTCGGATTGGAAAAGCAGCAGGACCATTTACCAGACTACAGTTAGACTTTATAGAACTTCCCCCTTGTAATGGACTGAAATATGTGTTGGTGGTTGTTTGTTTGTTTGTTTGTTTTCTCGCTGGGTAGAAGCTTATCCAACAAGAAGAAATGACAGTCTAACTGTTGCTAAATTGCTTTTAAGAGAGATAATTCCAAGATTTGTATTTCCAGTTTCTTTAGAAACAGATAGAGGAACTCATTTTAATAATGAAATAATTCGGATGATTTGTGCAGCATTACAAATTGAGCAAAAGCTGCATTGTGCCTATCGACCAGAAGCATCAGGAGTGGTCTAACAAATTAATGGCATTATTAAACCCAGACTGTCAAAAGTATGTGCGTCTGCAACACTGAAATGGCCAGACGCTTTACCCCTGGTATTAATGAGTCTTAGAAGCATTCCTGATAAAAAGACTAGATTGAGTCCTCACGAAATTTTGATGGGGAGAGCCATGAGACAAGCAATTGTACCAGCAAACAAACTGATGAATATTACTGATGATCTAGTGCTTGATTTTTGCAAAGGATTGGCTGATCTGGTGCGTTCTGTGTGTCATCAGGTTGGAGAAATTGCAACCACAACACAACCGGATCAAGCACATGATTTGAGTCTAGGAGAGTGGGTTCTGGTCAAGAAATACGTGAGGAAGACGTGTTTAGAACCCAGGTGGAATGGACCATATCAAATCATATTGGTAGCAACGACAGCAGTAAAGTGTGGTGGCTTGCCAAATTGGATTCATGCAAGTCATACAAGAAGAGTCCCAAGTCCACTTGAAAGACAAGAAAAAGAACAGCAACTGGTAAAGCAAAGAAAAGAACTAGAAGCTGAAGAACATGAAGCTATAGAATCTAGTGTTACAGATTCTGAAAAGGCTGAACAAGAGGAAGAACCAAGTACAAGTCGAATAAAGTGGGCACCAGCTACTGGGTCTCAAGAGACTGCTATTGAGAAAGAAAAAGAGAAAGTCACTGATGAAAATCAAGAGCAAATACAACAAAGAAAAGAATTGAATAAAAGAACTTGTGAACTTGACAACGAAGGTGAAGAAGCAGTTCAAGTTAAGAAAGCAAGAAAAGGTGATGTGTGGCCAAAAGGAGTGAAAAGACTGAAATACACTCTTAAAAAGAAAAGGCCAGATCAAATAAATGAAATATCAAGTCAAACTGGACAAAGTGATTCAGAAAAAGAATTGGTATGAAAAACAAGAAGAATAGGAATTCTGAGTAAGAAATATACAGCTCCAGAATGGACATATGTGGTGTTGGAAGAGATTGAGAACACAAATCAAAAAGAAGAAGAAGCTGGGACTGATCAAAGTGATCAAAGCAAACTGAAACCACCTTAAAAGAGAACTGTGAAAATAAAGGTGCAATAATTTCAATGAAGAGTATTCTGAAAGTTTCAAAAGATTTGAAGAAGAAGAAGATATAAAAAAAGGGGGTAAAGAAGAGAGGCATAAAGTGTAAGGATACACTACTCTAGAAGTTTTTTCAAAGGTTTTTAAAGATTTTAGGTTTTTCTTAGATTTGTAATTTTTTTATATAGTGTCTAAAATGGCAAAGGTAACAGAGACTGGATATCATAGTTTTAAACGTAGATTTATTAATGCTTGCTTATGTATTGTTTTATTATTGACGTTGATGTGGTTAACACTGGTTGTTATTGTCCGTGTTCTAATGGTGACTAATCACAAAAATAATACTAATGATGTGGGAAGTGAGAGAATTGATTCTAATACTGGAGAAGATTTAAATACTAATATAGAAAAGATAGAAGATGATAGTGTTTATCATCATGATAAATCAATTAATGATTTTTCGTTAGATGTTTTTACTAAACTGTTGTATGAATATGTTAACACAATGAATGCAAGAGATTGTTATGTGTGCATGCAATTACCGTTGTCTGTCTCAGAGGGATGACTTATCATCACCTACCTTTAACCTATGGTGTGTCTTGTAGTGTCTTAACCAGTCTGTTCTATGAGAGGGAAGGATTAGAGTATTATTACTCTATTTTTGATTTAATATTTTCTAGAATTCCTATTAGAAGAGATTTAAAAAATGTTTATGGTCCTGTTTATGCAGCTTACATGGGAGATTTTTTCATTAGTAACAAACCATTAGATACAATAAATACACATAGAAATAATTTAACCTGTAAACTACGACATGAAGTAATAGAATTTATGAATATGGTAGAAGATAGAAGACGAGACTTCAAAAAGAAAGCTGCTGAGCAAAAGTCTTGTGTACATCCATGGGCTTTCAGAGAGGGTGATTATAAAAAGGGTGAGACTTACGCTGCCATGACTCTAGATTTTCAACATAGAGGAAAGCTTTGTGTGTTTAGAGAAAAGACTGAACTTAATAGTTACTTCATTGGGTCTAGTGAATGTGAGCATACTTTCTTGATAAAAGGAAATTGGGGACTGAAAGGAGGTACTGATCTTGTTTTCCCGGGAATTTATTATGTGTGTGGTAAGAATGCCTATTATAGGTTACCTACAGGTTGGTATGGATGTTGTTATTTAGGCATAGTATTTCCAAAGCTTTACCACGTAGATAAGAATAATAGAGTTAATGAAATAAAACAAGGACTAACACGTAATAAGAGAGGAGCGAGTTATTCTGAAATAATTGGGGATATTTTTGGAGCACTGATACCTTCAGTTGGAGTTATTATGAATTCACATAAAATTAGAAGGTTAGGAAAATAAAGTACATTTTACTAAGTTATTTGACACCAATATGACAAACATCCAATCAGTAGAATGGTAGTTATGAGTTTTTACAGTTTTTTGTAAAAACTAGCACCTAAAAGTTCAAAGCACCAACCGCGGACATCTAGTTGCTTAAGAACAGGTCAAAGTCGAAAAATATGGCCAACTGCGATGGAGCGTGGTTTGGATACTAGAAGTAGATTCAGCCCGGTCAGCGCTTACTTTCGAACGTAAAAACATTTCAGAGAAAAATATTCAGAGAATATAAAGTTCAACGGGGCAAGGCTGCAGGAGGTGTCCATGGAGGGAGCATTGTTATCAAATGGTCTTGGGTTGAAGCCGTGGTGAAGATTTCTACATTCAGACTTACTTGCTGAAATGGAAGCTGAAAATCTCCAGCAGGCCGAGGGAGAGGGCTGAAGCGAAAGACAATTTCCACGAGGTCGGATATCCCTTTGGGGAAGCACTGCTGCAAAGGATTTTCTGCTGTGGAGAACAACGTAGCGGGAGAAGCTGCAAACTCTATCCAACTGGTGATGCACTTCAGGCTGATAGGTGAGCAGGTTGGTCCCAGTCTCCTCTGGATTCTCAGAGCAGAGTATTTCCAAAAATGTTTTAAGTGCCCACTTTTGGAATTTGGCTGGTTGGGTACCTTAAGCACCCAATCCAAGGGAACAGGACTGGGGAGCAAAACTTGGAGAGCCAGGACTTATTCAGGCTGGGTCCAGGTGTGGCTTGGAGGCAGGAAACAAGACATTGTGAGTCACTTTGGAGGTCCTGGGACAGTTGCATATCCAGTCCTTGGACCCAGGCTTAAGGTAGCAGAGCAACAGTCCTTGAGAGCAGCTTTCCAGCAGAGTGGGAGTCCTTCCAGTAGCACAGCAGACTGCCTTCCTGGCAGAGTATACACAGGCTCAGAAGTGTACTAAAGAGTTGGTATCTGAGGTCTTCTCTTTTTACCCTGGAGCCCTGGTTCTGGAAGGTGGGAGAAGCTTCTTAACAGTGGCTTTAAAGCACATGGAATTTCCTGCCTCACCTGTCCTGGCACCAAGCTGGATGCAGTGACAATGTGGGGTTATTGGGCCCTTTGTGTGAAGGCAGATCACAGGCTATTCAGCTGCAAATGTGGCTGTGCTCAGCTCCGCCAGCCCATCCTCCCGGCAGATGGCCCATTTAGGTCCACCTGATCCCTCTATTGCGTGACTGTCTGGGAGGAATTTACAAAGTCTGCCAGTTACACTATGTCATGTGACTCAGGCCAGGCTATGGCACAAAAGTGCTAAGGGCAGAAAAATGGCAAATTTCCAAAAGTGCTGCGTAAACAGTGAGTAAAACAATGTTGGAGTGCTGTGTAAACAGTGAGTAAAACAATGATGGATTAAACCCAGATCTGTGACTGGTGGTGAATGTTTGATTTATTCAGCATTCCCTCCATCATTTGTTCTTTTTGCATTCTAAAAGTGGCCTTTTTTAAAACTGTAATGAAAAACCCGTCAACCATTAAAATGTGTTTTTTCATTACAATTAGAAATACACCTAACATAACAAAGATACCAGCTCCCAATTGGGAATTACAGTTTATTAAATGTAATAAGGAATCCCCAAACCTATCCTATGGGAGGTGTAGGCCTCACAGTAGTGAAAATGAATTTAGGCATTTTTCACTGTCAGGACATGTAAAACCTAAAATTACATGTCCCACCTTTTAACTACACAGCACCCTGTCCTAAGGGCTATCTAAAGCCTACCTTAGGGGTGACTTATATGTAATAAAAGGGTAGTTTAAGGCTTGGCAAGGGGGTTTAAATGTCATGTCAACATGGCAGTTTACAACTGCATTCAGGCTGCAGAGGCAGGTATGGGGCATGTTTTAAGGTGCTAATTAAGTTGGTGGCACAGTAAGTGTTGCCGGCCCACTCGTAGCATGTAATTTACAGGTGTACCACCCTACAAGGGACTTACAGATAAACAAATTTGCAAATTGGTTATAAGTCAATTTAACCATGTTTTTAGGAGCGAGCACAAGCACTTTAGCACTGGTTAGAAGTGGCAATGTTCACAGAGTTATGAACACAACAAAAACAAATTCAGCAAAATGTGGACGGTGAAAGGAAAAAAAGTTTGGGGGTGAACCAGCAGGGAGGGCCAGGTCCAACATTAACCATGGCACTTCCAACCCTTTTATCCTAAAGAATATAGTCTATATTGCTTCTTTAAAGCCCCCTTCAAATCATCAGAGAAGCATTGGTATCGGATGAAGTGTGGCCAGTACATGCACATAGGCCATGACTAAGTATTATGTCAACCAACTGCAGAGACAATCTGCTCAGATGCAACCTAGGAGGAGCAGTTACATCCTGTATGCCCCATAATACATCCTCATCTATGGCCAAATTGTAAGTCAATGACAGTGGCTTATATGTTAAAATAAAGTCACCCACAAGAAATTTGTATCCATACTATAAGGCTCCCATAAGCTATCCCAGTCTGTGAGGGTACTCCTGGCATACCAAAGCTCCTATAATCAAGCCTGTAAATATTACCTGTAACCCATGTCTCTTAAAACATGCATAGCTATTCGTCAATAAAATTGCCCCAATCATAATTGTTCAGCTTTGATTTTAATTCAGCTTTGTTTTAGCTGATGAGAACTACATAATCCCTGGAATATGGATAGGCAAAGGTAGAAGACCTGCCTATGACTGGCCCTTGGGCCTGGTCAATACCAATGGTTTGGGTGGCTGCTTGGGTTCGCACCCACCTTCTCTCCTTCTGAAGTCCCTTTCTATATAATAGTTATGATAGCACTTAGGATGCCTAGTGCTGTGGGGAGTAAAGACAATAAGTGGGACTCAGTTGTTCCCCTGCATCCCTAACAACACAGAGCAGCAATTAGTAGAGGGAATAGGTGAAGTGCAGCACTTGCAGGTGGGCACAGGGGAAAGCGCTGTGCTGCCAGGTTCAAATGCCTATACAAATAGCCCAAGGGCAAGTGCTTACACTGAACCTGAATAGTTGAGGTCCTGGTAGAAATGTTACAAAAGGGCTTGAGGGATATTCGGGTTGTTAGGATTCACAATTACACAATCATCAGAAAATCTTTTTGAAAGTGGACCAAGCCACCAATCCTTCGTACCAGAAGAATATCATTCAACAAGCGAATATTGGACCTTATGATCCTATGAAGCCAAAGATTGATCTTATTTCTTGGCTGCTCTGGGATTCTTGAGCATGCGGAGTGAGAAGAGGAACTTTTGCTAGAACAATAAGATAGGGGCAAGCCTACGGGGGCAGATGAATCGGAGGACTAGGTAAGATGACCAGCTATTGCAGCCATTTATGTCCTATTCCCCTAACATCCTCCTCTTCTTGCGACTTTCAAGGTGAACAGGCCGACCATGAGGGTGGTGGTGAGGATGGGCATAAGTTAGGGGTTGAATCCCTTGCATTGCTCAGTCGATCCCCCCTCACTTTACCAGTGAGTACCAGAAGAATGTCTATCAGAGAACTCAGGGCTGAGGGAGAATGTAAAATCCCCTCAAGGTATCAGGCCCCATCCCTAGTTTCCCTAAATATCTTTCAATTGAATCAAGTCAATTATGAATTAAGCATAAACTGTTCTCTAACATGGAAGAAAACTTAGAACATAACAATTTCATATAAACAGTGTGATCAGTCAACATAGGGCCATCTACATCTGGCAGCGTAGGTGCAGGTGAAGATGGCACACGCTACCTCCCATCACTTGAAATGAGTGAATGTTCTTGATGCTTGGCTGGCGGGACTATAGTCAGGTGGGGGGGTGCACTGGCTGAATAATGGAATCAAATACTGGAGAAGCTACAGAACCAAGGAGAATGTGCACTTCCCAGGCTTCCATTTGGTCCAAAATCGCACTAGGGGCATTTGATCTACCACACCTGATATTGATAAGTGCCTTTCTGCTAGTTTAATCTCCTTGAATATAACCCCCGCTGTCTGTGCAAGGTAGACATCAATAGTCGAGGCAGCGAGAGTGGTCGAGGTGGACATAGTTTTAGGTGTCTTTGGTTGGTGGTTCCAATGTTGTGCTTCCTCATTACCAGACACAAAGGACACAAAGACCCAAGGGTCAAACATTATCTCACAAACTCTACTATGAGGAAGCAGTTATAGCAGTTATAGTGTCTCTAGTGTGAAAAAACATTTATAGCATTTATAGTGCTGCAGGTGTAGTGTACATGGGCCCTATTCTTCCTCTGCCCCCTCCACACACTATCACCTCAAAACCTCTCTCAGAACATATGCTTTCACTTCTCTTAACTTGCAGTACCATGAGAGTCTTTTCAGACTTGAAAAAAAGATCTGACTTTGGATACAAAAAAGAAGTGAAGACGTTTTTATGGTTCAAGACAATGGTTACAAAAAAGCAAGAAAATAAAAGCACTATAGCTATAGCTGTAGCTTGACACTGTCAGAAGGTAAAGTAGGGCTAGAGAAGGGCAAAAGCGATAGGTGAAATCTAACAAGAGCCAAATAAACTTACACTGAGTTAGCTCTTCCCTGCGACCACACAGCTGCAGTCACCACCACCCACAGGTTTTAACAGTTTAAAATGTAACAGTTATAGATCAGTTATAGATCATGCTGCCCATGCTGCTACCATACATTTCTTTTGAAATCCTTCAGGCAATAGTGGAAAAACTCCCAACTCGATGAAGATACCTAAGGTCAAAATTGAAGCCACTCTCTAGACTCCTGCACCAACAGACACTTCATAAGACACCTTCTCCCATTTTTCCATGCCACCAGGGGCCACACTTCCACCCTGCCATATGATCAGTCTTCCCTGGCTCTGTACTGTTGCTGTACCACGCGGGCCTGTGACAGCCAATTCAGCCCCTGGCTTTTGCAGCACCCCAGACCAAGTCCAAGGTGATTGAGAATAAACCAGCAGGACTGAGCAGGATTAAGTGCGAGGATTAAGCATGAGATCCAGCACTGTCCGTGCTGTCTGGGTATGCCACACAGAGGAAGAAAGTATCGGACGATGAACAATGAACTCTGTGGGTGGGCATAAGCAAGGAACTGCAGGTAGGAGTCAAAATAGCAAAAGTTTGTATCAGGGTGAAATGTGAGTCCCTTGTCAAGTATTTTTGGGGATTTCTGTCATCTTAATTATTGCTATAAAAATTGTAAAATGTTAACCATCCTATATTGTTTGAGCCCTTTGTTTCTGTCAGTCTGGCAAATGTATCCCTCCAGATACTGATACTCTTTCTCATCTGCCTGTGCCTCGAGATTTCCCTATGCATCTATGTTTGGTGTCCAGATGAAGTAGGCAAACCTTGTCTAAACAATTAAGCTTGTGTAGTGGGCCCATATTCACAGCAAGATCCTACATCATACCTTTCTTCAAATTCTAGTGCAGTATCTTTATTTTTAGCCCATTTATACATTTGTTCCCTACTTCTAAACAAATCACACATTTTTGGAAATGTTAAAAGTCATCCAAGCTTGTAACCCAATTTATCTCTTATCCCACCTTTTCACTTTATGGGCAGATCTTCACCAAACGGGGCACTTCCTTAGGGTGTGCGGTAAGATCTGCCATGCTAATTTTTATGTAGTTTCATGAAATTCAGCATATTTATGGGGTGTGAGTGCCAAAAACATATGTTCTACCTCTTTTGATCTCATAAGAATTTCTGCTCAAAGACACAGCAAAAACTGCTGAACAGATGTATGCCAAACTTGGTATGAATGTAGAACTTTAATGTAAATGCATTCTGTATTTTTGACTTATTTTTTGCTTAAAATAAGTGCCTGGTGAGCTTTTGTTTACCTTGGCTGTTTAAAATTTCTGTTTTGAAAATCTTGATTTCTGTCATTCACATTTGAATCTTTTGATGAATATGATTGGCTGATTAGGCGGATTGATATTTTTTGTCATCTTCGCATTTGCGGTTGTTTTCAACATTGCAATTCTAGTGTCAAGATACTATTGCATAGCAAGGAGGAGGCACTCTTAGAGGTGAGTGACCTGAGGTCGGGACTAAAGGGCACTCAGAGTCATGTAAAATGGAATATCAAAATTAATAAAAGAAAGACTATGGTAGGGTTGAATCATGATCATGAGTAGGAATGAGAGCAATGTCAATGAAAATCATGAATCTTAATGACAGTGTGACTCTCGGATGGCAAGTCTATAAGAAATCACACTTTAAAAAAAATGTTTCTCTCAAAAATAAGTCATATATTTTCAAATATACAAACCCACACACAAGCACACACATAGATGCCACATGCAAGCAGCTATACACTCATGAATGCAGAGATACACATAACACACAAACGCACACAGAAATATAAACAAATGCATTGATAAACACACATGCATTGATATATGCATGCACACACACACAAACGCATAGACACTTCCAGAGATACACACACACATACATGCACAGACAGACATGCAGATACACACACACATATATCCACTCATAGATATACACAAATTCAAGCAAACACTGTCACAAAGATACACACACACCCACACTAAAACACACATGCACACACAGATGTATAGAAACACACACATGCACCCACATATACGCATACATGCACAGACACACACATATACACACACAGATGCACACAATCACACAATTACGGATACACACACAAGGACAAACAGACCTACACACAACCACATGCCCACACACATACACTGACATAGATACACATCCACAGTTTCATGCATTTCCATGTGCACACTAACACACATGCACACACAGGAATAACACACACACACACATATACAGGCAAACACAAACAAAAACATGCACAAGTACACACAGTAACAAACAGATATAAACATACTGAGACACAGAAACACACAAAAAAATGTAAGGAAACACACATTTACAAACATGCATATGAGTGAAGCTATATTTACATAATGACTTACATACAAATGTACATGTGACACAGTAGATGACACTCACGCAGTTACATGCTTCCATTCATATTTATGTCTGTATAAACACAAATAGAGACAAGTATAGTTGTACATACATGCGCATACACAGCATATAATGATGGACACACTCACTCTGGAAAACAAATAGAGAGCACCAAACACAATCGAATGGCAACAGTAAAAAACGTGCAAATATCCACAAAGGTACATACATTAAACTGCACGCCAATGAAAGCACAGTGGTGCTGTTGCCAGCCCTACAGTGTTGCCATATAAGTGGGTGGTATAAGTATACACTGCACCCCACATATGACCTATAATTCCCACACCATTGTTTTATTTGATATGCCATGTACTATCACTTTACAGGGGTTATAAATAGGAAAATTGAGTGAAACTAATTTTTCCAACACCATTTAGTTTTAGAGCACAAGCATTGTGGTACTGGATAGCAGTTTCAAAGTGAACAGCGTCTCAAAAACAACAAAAATATGGTCAAGAAAAAGGCAAAAAATCTGCGGTGATCATGCAGAAAGGGATACTTTACTTCAGTAAATTAGAATTTTGATTTGGAAGTAGATGTGCAGGCTCAGGTAAAAAAAGTTAGCCTCCTGATGGTTGTGTCTTGGATCATCCTTGTTTTAAAGCTATGAGTCAATTGTGATAGGGGTAGCAATCATTTCAAAAGGGTTCCATGTTTAACAGTGAACCTGGTCGGACTGTGTTCAATGTATCATTATTTATTGTATTTTAGGTATTTTATTGCAATTGCGCTATCTGTTTTTTTAATGTTTTCAATATATATATATATTTTAATTTCTATGTGCTTTTATGGCAGTTATGCTGAATAAAGATTTATGATGATGAATTCTGAAGTATTACTAAATGCTGTGATTTGACTGTAATCGCACACATTCACTGAATCAGGAAGCCAGCATTACTCCTCCAATAGTAGAGAAATTGTTATATAACCATGCACGTCCTTATCACTCATAAAAACATCTTAAAATGTGTAGTGAATAAATTCTATGCATTATTTTTAATATAACACATCAACATAGTTTGGCCCTACACTCCATGGGCCAGGTGTACGATGCATTTTACCGGTCACAAATGGCTTATTAGGCTCTTTGCGACCGGTAAAATGCATTTTCCTATGTACCAACCCAATTTTAGGAGTCGGTAACCTATTACCGACTCACAAAATAGGGTTTGCGAGCTGCGTTTAGGAAGGGGTATGTAAACGGCATGCCTTCCTAATAGCTAGTCACACTGGTTCGCGGATTACCACCAAATTACCCCAAGGGAACCCTTCCCATTTGTGAATGGATGCATCAATATTTGTTCAGAGCAGGCAATGGTCCCACACACCACTGCCCAATGAAAAAAATGAAAAGAAAACTTTTCATTTTTATTTTTGAAATGCATCCCATTTTCCTTTAATTAAAACGGACTGCATTTAAAAAAAATACTGCTTTATTTAAAAAGCAGTCACAGACATGGTGGTCTGCTGACCCAGCAGGCCACCATCCCTGTGAGCGCTGGTCATTCCCACTGGGTTGCATATTGCAACCTTCCTCATGAATATTAATTAGGTAGGTCCCTTACGACCCATTTGGGAGTAGCAAACAGTGTCTGAGAAACTGTTGTAGATCAGGTTTTGCGACTCGTAAATTGTGATTCACCAAAAATCGCACTTTGCGAGTCGCAAAACGTGACAGTCATACACGTGGCCCCATGTTCCAAGTCCATAGCCACAATTTACTTATGTGACATGGGGCTCTGTGCAGTAGAACTATTCTCTGTACCTTTAACTGACTAAAGATCACTTAGCCATCACTGCTTTTGAGGGCCAGGGAACAAAATTGACCAATTGACTGTACATGTTTGAAATTTTAAAAACATCTTCCAATAGGCAAGAATCTGTAGGTCTTTATGGATATTGGTGTTATAAACTATTCTCTGTCCCTATCTCACAAAAGCTGTGTTCCTGTACTGGGTCACATCAGTTTTGAAAACTCTTCTTCCAAAACACTTCAAGAGGCTTGTTCAGGCTGACCTAGGTGTCTGTGGTCTGGATATGCTTCTCATTTTACCACTACCTCTCCTATCACACATTTCAAACCAAGCCTTGCATAGGGGTGGAATAGGACACTCTTAGAACTGCTACATTTTTAAATCCCTTGGACACCACTACCTTGAATCACAGCAACTTGGTGATCCATTCATGTAATCAGTATTGTGCTGATAAATCCAATTTCTGTCTTTCAGACATATACAAGATAAACTTAGAGATCAGTGTGGACATAGATCCCTTGGACACCACTGCCATGAAAAACAGCATGTTGGTAAGCCATTCATGCCATCGGTATTGTGCTTATGAAACCTATTTCTGTCATTTAAACATATACAGGAGAAACTTAGAGGACATGCTAAACTTACAGGACAATGTGGACAATATAATAAATATGCATCAAGATTTTCATGTGGATATCTTACCTGATGATTTTTTATGTGAATATGTCCAATCACAACATTATTGTGTATTGTGTGTATTGGTTTGATGCCTCCTGCTAATTATGGTCCATTATCCAGTGAGTGTTATCCAATGTGAGTGTTTAACTTTGCTCTTTTGATAAAAAAGCCACCCCGCTTGAGTATACAGTTACTGGCCATGTGGTGTTTAGTTGCAAGTCGTATGATCACATTTTCAGATATAAGTGCAGGGTCTGCACTCAATGGTGTTGCTGTTACCCTCTTTTGCAACACCCTCTGTTTGAGAGGGTTACCAAAGTAATGTAAGAAGTGAGACTGTTCCTGAAGAAAGCACCAGACAGACTGCTCAGTCTGCTGAAAAATGTTCACCTCTACCAGATAATGTGTAAATGTTCCATTTCCTGTTTGTATTAATCTTGTGGGAGGTACCAACTGAAAAAGAAACAGAAAAATGTTCTCCGCACCGCCAGGTAATTTTTGTTTTTGATTACTGAATATCACTCACCTAGGTGTTGTATCAGAGATGGAAGATCCTATAAACGTGATTAGACATACAATTAATACAAGGAGTAAGCTGGTAGAGAAGTGTCACAGCTTGTTCATCTAAATAATGACAAGCTTGCCTAGACTTAGCTAGAGAGATATTAGAAACCCACGAAAGGCT
Source organism: Calotriton arnoldi (assembly GCA_963921515.1). Classification (NCBI taxonomy): domain Eukaryota; kingdom Metazoa; phylum Chordata; class Amphibia; order Caudata; family Salamandridae; genus Calotriton; species Calotriton arnoldi. The sequence continues at coordinate 531,242 of CAWUFW010006098.1, read as the reverse complement.
TACAATGTAATTTTTTTTAACTTTACTGAGTACCACCAAAGATGGTAATTAAGATGTCATTAATTATACAGAGCTGATTACAAAACTAGATGCCTATGAAGGGTCTCACTTTCAAATAAGAATAAAATGTTTTTGGGCCATGTGGAAAGCTTTAAACTTTGTTGTTTTGGTATTCGAGGAGAACTCTGTGGTCACTGCTGTATGAATGTGTTATGGCATAAAGTACAATAACTACCACATCCCCAGAGCTAATGAACCTACTGGTAGAGCATAGAGGCTTTGAGTCATTCACCCAACTAGTTCCTTTGTGTCATCGCAATCTGTGTAGCTCTTTATTGTGAGAGAAATCCACAAAATACCACATTAGTCACTTAAGACCTCCTAGAGCTTGGCTGATGTGATACTCTGCCACTAAGGTGATGAGCATCCTGTCCGTCTTATAAAAAGTGCTGTAGGATATAATGCAGATGTAATAAGGTGGACGGGGCACCCATCAAATTTGTGTCGGAGAAATCTGCCTCCTAAACTTTAAATCAGGCCCCTAGTCCTTTTAAAAACATATTCATATGTTAAAAGAATACAACCAGGGGAGACGCGCGAGCGCGAGATTCAAGATGGCCGCCGCGTGAGAGACTTCACGCTAATTCAGCCCGTTTTTTCGGGTTAAACGACGAATTCCTGTCAGAAAGGGCATTCTGGTGGAGGACACTGCATCCCTAAACAACTTGCCTTTGCTGTGGAGCTTTTTGGACGATTTTGCGCAGCGGAAGTGGGTCTTTTTATCGCCTGGTTCCTGCTCCTTGCACTGCTGTCAGGTACAGCCAGGCTTTCTGTCAAGGGGGCGGAGTGAACTTTCAGGAAAGGGCCTGGCTTGGGCCTAGCCACTCCCCCTACCCATTTTAGCTGCTGCACCAGTCATTTCCTGGTTATTTCCACAGCTTTCGCTTTTTCATACACTATTTTGCTTCTGCAAGTCTCATTTTGTCTCTTTTTACTCAAAATGGAAAATAAAAGTGCGATTAATAATAAAAGGAGGCAGCAAATTTCTCCTCCTCCTGCTAAATCTAAAGTAGTGGAGTCTTCTGAACCCTCACTATCTTTAATTTTGGAGGAAGTTCAGGCACTTCGTGTCAATACAGACACTATTGCTTCTGAAGTTAAACATGTGCGCAAAGAAATGGCCAGCCTGTCAATGAAAATATCAGATAATTCCATCAAAATACAGGATAATAAGGCCAAAATTGACACATTTTCTCCACTTGTGGCAAAAATTTCACCTATGTGCTCAGCATTATTGGACATGGAAAACCGTAACAGACAATATAATTTACGCATATTTAATTTGCCTGAAGATGTTGAGGGAAATAACTGTAGATTATATTTGGAGAATTTATTGCCTGGTCTTTTGCAAGTGAAATTCTCAGAAACGTTTGAAATTGATAAGGCTCACAGGATTCCCTCACATAGGAACCTTCTACACACAAAACCGCGACAAATGATTTTTAAAGTTCTTCGACACCACCATTTGGTTTTAATCAGAAAAGCAGCTAGAGAAATACCTTCATTGATGGTAAATGGAAATAAAATATTTATTCATCAGGATTTCGCCAAAGAAACTGTCTCAATTCGCAAAGAATTCACTGCTCTTCGTCCTCAACTACGAAGTCTAGGCTACAAATATGGTCTTTTTGATCCGTCAATGATGCGCATTTGGAAGGATAACTTCTCGAAATCTTTTCAACGTCCAGAAGATTTGAGACATTTTTTGGTTCATCAGTCACAGCTCTCAATGGATACCAATGACTCTGCTGCTTGACTTTTATCAGTTACGATTTGTATCAGTTATGTCCTTTCTGACACGGTACTGAAATCTCTTTGTGAAGGGCTCCAGCGGTTCCTGTCATGCTTGTAAAGCGTGTGTGCGTTTCACATTTCACATTTATGTCTTTTGTTTGTCGTTTTTTCCATCCTTTTTCATTTTTCCTTTCCCTTTTCCTTATCTGGAGCTACCTTTTTCTCATTCTCTTGATATTCTTTATCTTCCTCTTTTTGATCTCCTTTTTTCCTTTCTTCTATTATGGCTAATACACATAATTTTAAAATAGTTTCATTAAATGTTAAAGGATTGCGCCATCCAGTTAAACGTACAAAATTTTTATATTATCTAAGTAGTTGCAAAGCGGATGTTTGTTTTATGCAAGAAACTCATATAGATGATACAATTTTAGATTATATGAAGAAGAAATGGGTGGATGTGATTGCTTCTTCCCCTGCTAATGGTAAAAAAAATGGTGTAGCTATTTTGTTTGCAAAAAAACTTCACTGTCAAATTTTGAGTAAAATTTCTGATAAGGATGGTAGATACATTCTAGTTAAAATTAAAGTTCATGACTCAGTTCTATTTTTATTAAATGTTTATGGTCCTACTGCAGATGACCCAGTTTTTTGGACTAATCTTACAACCGAGGTTCTAAAGGTCGGTAATGCCCCTTTAATTGTTGGAGGTGATTTTAATGTTATCTCGGACCCTTTATTAGATAGAATATCTCTTACTAAGTTTCACCCTTCTAAAGTTTATTTTGCTTTCAAATTATTTATTCAAGCCACTAAGTTAGTTGATATTTGGAGATTACATTTTCCTACAGAAAAATGTTTCACATTCTTCTCAAATCCTCACAATTCCCACTCTAGAATTGATTGTTTATTGGTTTCTAGGCATCTAATTGGTTCAGTAACTGCTCCCACTATTGGTAACATTGACATCTCAGATCATGCTATGATTTCTTTGGTTTTGAATTTAGATTCATCTTTTACTAAACAATCTAGATGGCGTATGAACACTGGTATAATTTTAAATGAGTTTAACAAGCCTAAACTTTTATCTGCCATTCAAGAATATTTTATACTCAACCCTGAAGGTTCTACTTCTATGATTAATAGATGGGATGCTTTTAAAGCTTATATTAGGGGTGTAACTATATCTATTATGGCTAACGAAAATAAAACCTTTCATGCAAATGCTAAAACCTCAAAAACAGATTGCAAAATTTGAGCGACTTTTTATTACATCCAACAATCCTCAATATAAATTTAAACTACAAAAATTGCGTTATGAATTTAATTCAATCCTAAGTAAAAGAGCAGGTATCCAAATCTCTAATGCTAAGGCCAGATTTAGTTTTAATACCAATAGATCTGGAAGACTATTAGCTCATTATTTACGTATAAAAAAGGATAAATCTCAAATCAACTCAATTTATGGTGCCCATGGTAAAATTGCTCTCTCTCACAATGAAATCGTTAATGAATTTTTGAATTTCTATTCTAAATTATATAATAAACCCGATTTTCAGGATGCTTCTTTAATCGACTCCTTTTTAAATTCCTGTGAGTTACCCAAGATTCCACAATCAGATAAAATTGGACTTGATGCACCTATTACCAAAGATGAAATCTTATCAGCTATAAAATCCCTTAAAAAGAACAAATCTCCTGGTCCTGATGGGATTCCAGCGGAATTCTACAAAGAATTTCAGTCATATCTTTTACCTTTTTACACCAACTATTTATGTTTTTTGGATCCACAGGATCTACCTCTGGTTCTTTTACAGAAGCGTTAATTATAGTACTTCCAAAACCAGATAAGGATCCCACTCTTGTGTCTAATTATCGCCCTATATCCTTAATTAATCAAGATTGTAAATTATATGCTAAAATACTTGCTAATAGATTGGGCCCCATATTAGATTCTATTATACACCCGGATCAATCTGGTTTTATGAAGAATAGATATTCTGCTCATAATACAAGAACCTTGCTACATATTATTAAACAAAGTCCTACTTTAACGTTGCCATCTGGAATTTTAGCCTTAGATGCTGAGAAAGCATTCGATAAAATCCATTGGCAATTTTTGTTTCATACGTTGTACTCATTTAATTTTGGTGATACTTTTATACGCATGATTTCAGCTCTATATTTCGCTCCTACTGCTCGTTTATTTATTAATGGACAAGTCTCAAATCAATTTTCACTTTTTAGAGGTACAAGGCAAGGATGTCCTCTTTCCCTCTCTTTATTTTTAATTGGCATTGAACCTTTTCTTGCCTCTATAAGAAAATGTGACAATATTAAAGGAATTAATATTAAGGATGTTACTGTTAAAACTCTTGCTTATGCGGATGATGTGCTTTTATTTGTTAGTGACCCTAAATCTTCGTTCCCCTCATTAATGGATATTATAACAAAATACTCTACAGTTTCGGGCTACACTTTAAATACCAGCAAAACTGAATTTTTTCCCCTTAATGTTTATTGCACTCATGATATGCTTCCCATGCGTGAAATCGTTTGGCAAAAGAATAAGTTAAAATATCTTGGAATTTTATTTTCCTCATCCATAAAATCAACAATAAATTTAAACTGTGATTTCATCCTAAAATACATTAAAAATAAAACGTCTAAATGGGCGTCATTACATCTTTCATGGTGGGGCAAAATGGATTCTATCAAAATGACTATTGCTCCCAAAATCTTTTATACCCTTGCCATGATCCCTACTCAATTTCCATTAAAGTTTTATAAAGAGGTTGATACATTTTTGTCAAAGTTTTTATGGAACAACAAATCTCCTCGTATTAGTTATAAAAAGTTAAAAGTGTCTAAACGTAATGCTGGTTTTGGTATCCCAGATTTCTTTCTTTATCATAAAGCTTTTATTTTAAAACAAAGCTCATTATGGTTTAATCACTCCTTTTTAAATATTCCTCCTGCTTGGCTATCTATTGAGAAATCTATAGTAAGTCCATTTCCTTTACCTACTTTAATGTCAATGCATAATAATACCACATTTTTTCATAAATCAGTTATTATTAAATCTACTAAAATGTTATTTAATGATCTTGACTTCATTTTTCTTTTTCCCATGAATAATACTGATGAGTTATTACTGTGGTATAGTAATGTCATTAAACTAAACAGGAATATTAGTTTTTGGTTTTCATGGATTAGAGCTGGTATTTTTTATCTTAAAGATGTTTATTCCAATAATACCTTTATTGCTTTTGAAACGTTGCAAGCAAGATTTGGTCTACTTAAATCTGACCTTATTAAGTATCAATATTTGTGCAATTCAATATTAGACTCCTTTCCCAATGCTATTCCATCCAATGTTACAGCAGATTTATCAGTTTACATTCAAACAGTCTCTAGATCGTCTCATGGGGTTTCCATTCTATATAAAAAATTATCAGATACTCTAGGTAGCAATTTAGAGATAATTTCATCTTTTTGGAACAATGAACTTCTGCTTTCTTTATCTATTGACACATGGAAGGATATTTGGCTTGGTAGCAAATCTGGTTGGCTACCTGTTTCAATCTACCAAACCAATTCATATATCCTATACAATTGTTTATGGACTCCATCACGTTTATTTAAAGCTAAACTTCTTCCCTCTGCAGATTGTTGGCATTGTAAATTACATCCTGGTACGTTACAACATATGCTTTTTGACTGTCCTCTGGTTTTTAAATTTTGGTCTGAAGTTTGGGTTATCATAAAAAAGATTTTTAAACTCCATATTGATGTTTCCTATCAATTAATAATATGTAAATCTGCTATTATTTTACAAGGCTTACATGATTTAGAGAGTATTCTTTTTAATTTCCTAATCTCAGCAGCTATAAAATCCATCACTTTTTGCTGGAAAGATGTTTCTATATTATCTGTTAATGCTTGGTGGTCGTGGGTTATCTTTACAAGAAGAGGTGCTCAATTATCCATAAATGGGATTTCACATAATTCGCTCGCTTATCAATCTTTTTGGTTACCTGTTGATGTATATCTATCCTCTTAATGTTGTATTTATATCTCCAATTTTGATTTTAACTCAAATAGGCTATACGTATGATAAAATATAGTAGCTCTGTGTAAATCTTATGCATTAGTTGTTATATTTGTCCCCTCCCCTCCTTTCCTTCCTTCCCCTTTTATGTATCTTTTCAATATGTAATATTTCAATACCTATTGCAATTTTTAAATAATTTTGGTCAATTTGCGAATTGTTATTAGGTAATTGGTTGCTAAATAATAACATTTTATGTAATGTCTTTATTAGTTGTTTATGAACAAAATAAAATAAAATATTTTGAACTCAAAAAGAATACAACCATTCTATCCACTTTTGGAGTGGGATGTGAAGTCCTACAAAAAGCATAGTTGAGGTTTCCTTTAAATGCATTGAGTGCTGGAGTGCAGACTCTTCTTAATGAAACAGCTGTTGTGGGACCCCATTGAGACATTGCTGAGGGGGAAGAAAGTTAATCTCACAGGATAATGAAAGTAGACGGTGCATTGACAGTGTACTCTGCATTGATAGAATGGCTAAAGTAATGGAAGACGGATGTTGTTTAGTGAATAGTATATCAGAAGATGGAGTGTCCACCTCTTTGTTTTAAGGTGTGGAAGAGTTCGATTCTCCTCCTCATCCACACCTTTTGGACAAGATTAATAAGGTAAATGACACGACACAGACCTTTTAGGGCAGGATTCTGTCAATACTTATAAAGACTTCAATCTCTTTTTTCATGTTATGCGTCAAACATATCTCAAATTAATTATCTTTAATCTGTAACTCAGAATCCAAATGGGATGGACAAATGGTAACACTATATCACCTGCCTGAAATGTGTCAGGTTTTATATGGACTGTGCAAAGTGTGTGGCAGAAGGAACTATAGAAAATCTGAAGGGAAACATCACATGCCAGCACATTTCCTGAGAGATGTTCCTTTGGAAAATTGTTGAAGCACATTTTCCTATCACTGGACCTGCAGCAACCAAAACAAAAAGTCTACTGAGCGAAGTGGATAATGTGCCCCACCACTGGGTAATATTCACTCATTTACCTTCTGCCAGGGCTTTTCAGCAGTGGACCATCTGGGCTTCCACTTAGGGGGAGCCTGATCCCCATCAACAGGAGGTTTTCTTCTTCCTAATGCAATTAGAGCTCTTTTTCCTGGACTGCACACAGGCTGGCTTTTAGCCTGGCATTTGATTTGACTCCCAGGGTCGCCTTGATGGTGGAACTAGACTGAAGCTCATGTTTATCCTTAATCCCCCCTCCAACCCCTTTCAAATACTGTGGACCCCAGAGGCACATAAATGCACAGTGGCTATAATCATAATCTAGATAATAACGTATAGCTTGAACAATACCGATAATATACTTAGTTATTAGTCCAATCTGTGTTTTTGATATGCAAACCCTATGGGTCCAATTTAAAAATTATTTTCTGCATAAACACACGTTAATGGGTGAAACCTTTTTCCACGTACATACTTGAGGAAACCAAAGAAAGATACCTGGGAAGCAAGTATTGTTTTTAATACTGTTCAGTTTTAAACCATGACTGCATACAATTGCACATTGGTAAACTAAAACGAAGGAGCAAGGAGTAGTAGGAATAAGAGGCTCAAGGTGTGTTTTTGCAAACCTTGTCCACCCTTTCCATTCCTGGAAGTGGTGGGAGATTTACTCCAGCAAAGGGAGTTAAGAAAAAAAGAAAGATGTGTATTTGCATAGTGGACTGCACTTCCCAATGTAGAGTCGTATCCTGTGTATACCACCGTATTAGAGAAAAAGAAAATGTCACTCAAAATTCCCGGTAGTAGGTCTGAAAATCTGTGACCAATGGAGCTTTCCAGGCGGATTATTGGAAATATTTCTGAATGCCCTAAAGTTGTAGATTTACTCCCATGTGTCTAAGCACATCTACAGGTCTACAAGTACAACGTTTTTTTTATGAATCTATGTTTTTGAACTACGTTTTTACCGCCGCATTAAAATGGTCACTGGCATCTCTCATGATAAAACTGCAAGAAGTAATGTTAGTTTAGTTCTGAGAAATGCTCTTGTAACTCAAGCCCTCTGTCAAAACAAGCAGTTGCTATGGGAACAGAAAGCTTTACAGGAAACAACTATTCTGATTTAATAAGGCATGTTTATCCACGAAAGGCAAGTCAACTTGACATTTAAAAGTGTGTGTGCGAGCATGAACATGTATAATTATATCTGTATTTACATACGTAGTATTTTGCTATGAAAATGTCTACATTTGATCAAAATATTAATTTGTTTGGTACACTGTACCGCTCTTTTGAAATAACAGAAACATTTAGAGTAAACCTTGAGAAATTGTTAAAAACGCGTTTGTTAATCAAAAAACCAATTTATTTTAATGATTGTCCAAATCTATTTGCAATATGCAACTGATTCAATATTATCAGTAATGAGTGAAACGAACAGATTTAAAACATGAGGATTTCAGGAATACAGCATTCATTTTGGCTGTAGTTATTAAAGAGACACGCAGTAGAATGGAATATATATTTTGGAGGAAACCTGTCCCTGAACATTTAGCTAAAGTATTCTTGCCATTGCACTAAATTGAGCTATTGTAATTTCTGTATGAAAAGGTGCCCCCAACCCATCATACTGCATTGTTGAATGCATCTTAAATGATGGTGCCCATTGGTATCTGTTAAAGACCGTCTGTTCATATTGTATCTACTTAATCCTGGTATTTCTGTAGTAAATGCAGCTCAAAGCACAGGCTGTCAGAAGAGCTGCGCTTTACTTATAAGTTTCACAATTGGTGGTGAAGCCTTCATACTGTGGGCCTCACCACAAGCCTTCCTGCTGCACTGCCCTACGTCAAAAGAAATTGGCAGGAATGCGCCATATCTATAAGATACGGCGCATTCCTGTCATAAACCTGGGAATGTGTCAAATGCCATGGGTGTCACATGGGATCACCCACTGTAACGCCCATGGCATGCCTCCTTATCGCAGGGTGAGGCAATGCAGCAACTTGCTCTGCATTGCCTCAGTGTACATCTACAAGGCAATGAAAAGCCACACAGGGTGGCTTTACGTGGCCTTGTAGATATGGCCCTCTAGCCTGCATCACTGGACCGTCACTAAAAGTGACGGTCCGGTGGCGCAGGGGCCTTGTAAATGAGGTCCTCCATGTTCTTCTGCACATTTGTGTCAGTTTATAGCAGGCATGATGTAAAACATCCAGGGGCTCATTTACAAGCCCTGTTAAACGCCGGCACGTCACTTTTTGTGACATTCCGGTGGCACACAGTGCTTAGCCATATCTACAGCCCATGTAAAGTCACCCTGCGTGGCTTTTCATGGACTTGTAGATATGGAGTGAGGCAACGTTGAGCAAGTCACTGCATTGCCTCACACTACGATGCGGAGGCGTGCCATGGGTGTTACGGTGGTTGTTACCACATAACACCCATGACATTTGACACATTCCCAGATTTACAACAAGTTGTAAACCTGAGAATGCATCAAAAGCCTACTCATCCCCAGGGGAGGCATAAGGGGAGGAGCAACGAGGAGAAAAAAAAATTCTCCCAGTTTTTCCTCTTCCTATGTGTGCTGCATTTCGCAGCACACATCAAAAGATGAAATCACCTCCCTTCATGCACAAAAACAATCATCCCTACAACGCAGACACCCTTGCACCATGGTGCAAAGGTGCCTGCATTAGCGCATGGTAACCAATTGAGTTCCTGTGCAAAAACACACGAAAACACCACTTTGCGATATTCTCAACGACCAGCCAGATCTGCGATGCCGAACAAAAACTGGCGATAAGGCGCGTTAGCAGCAGGGACATAACACCTGCTCATTACTGGTCTTAAGTAGGATCGAAAATCTGCAGTACAGAGGGAGCCCAGGCCAGAGCCACATCTGAAGACCAACACATGTCATGGATCAAATGATCATGCCGCTCGGAGACCCAAGAGGACTACAACACCCACCGCCACCACCCCCAGGCCCCCCCTTCCCTCCCCCCCCGGACTACCACAGAGGCAGCACAGAACAAGACAGCTGACCTCCCAAAAACGGCATGGCCCCTCAGCCACACAATTGCAGAATGTGGGGAGAGGTGGGAACCAAGTATGTGTGAAGGAGGCAAGTCACCCATGAATAAGAATGTACACAATGCCAAGTGTGGCGGTGATGTGTTGGACAGACTCCAGTATGCAGAGCACAGACATGTCCCTGTGGACACATACTGCTGGTGTGTGCAGTGTTGTGGACAGTGGACGCAACCATCTTACCTCAGGCAGTGTGGAAGATCTCGCTCATGTAGCTGCGACATCCCCCCCTGTACGCGGAAGCACAGTGGGCTGGTCCGGCGTACGCCACACCAGCGTAGGAGTGTGAATAAATAGACCAGGGTACTGGGCGTGGTTCACTTTTGGGATGGCCAACGCGTCTAAAAGGGTGGCGCCCCTCACTCTGCCACGAGTCCACCGCCGTGACCGCTAGCCTCCTCAGCCGAACACTGGCTTCTGCGACAAAGGCCCCCAGTGCACCCAGCGGCACAGCACCGCGGAGAAATGTGTGCGCTGACTACTGCCTTCTGCCTACACTGCGGTCAGCAGGGCTCACAATTCAAATTGAGTCTTGATTTATTTATGGCAGAGTCCAGAAGGCAACAGACATTGCTTCCAGGGCGGCCCGCCCGGACGACACATCATCGCAGGCCGCGCACCCGCCGAGCGCTCCAGGTGCCACTAACTCTGTGCAGCTCAAGTCATCACCATGTGGCTGTGGGCCCTTGCTGACCGCTGCCGCCGGCCTACACTGCAGTCAGCAGGGCGCTCAAATTAAATCCAATCCTGACCTGCGAGGACATGCCATCACCGCTGGCTGCACACCCGCTGAGCGCTCCAGGTGCCACTAACTCAGTGCACCACAAGTCATCGCCACGTGGCTGTGGGCCCTTTCTGACCGCTGCCTCCGGCCTACACTGCGGTCAGCAGGGCGCTCAAATTAAATCCAATCCTGACCTGCGAGGACACACCATCATCGCTGGCTACACACCTGCTGAGCGCTCCAGGTGCCACTAACTCAGTGCACCACAAGTCATCGTCACGTGGCTGTGGGCCCTTTCTGACCGCTGCCTCCGGCCTACACTGCGGTCAGCAGGTCCCCCAAGTCAAACGATGCATCATCGCAGGCCGCGCACCCGCTGAGCGCTTCCGGTGCCACAAACTCAGTGCAGCTCAAGTTATGGACCCTACATGAGGTAATCTTCTGTGTGTGAGACCAGTTCTGGTGCCCCTACCTCAGTGCACTGCAAGTCATGGACCCTTCATGATTGAATCTTCTGTGTGTGATGTCAGAGCTAGTGCACCACAAGTCAGGGACCCTTTATGATTGAGTCTCGTGTGTGTGATGTCAGAGCTGGTGCCCCTACCTCAGTGCACTACAAGTCATGGACCCTTTAGGATTGAATCTGTGTGTGTGATCCGATGATCACTGTTCTAGTTGTTGCCAGCACCAACCACTCCCTGAGGGCTGGCTTATACTCACCCCACACCCATCCAGCACAGGCGTCACTGGACATGTGACCCTGGTAATAAAAAGGGGCCGGGCGCACATGCCGGTAGCCAGTTCCACCATACATCTAAGTGTGTCCATGTGGTCATTATGTATGCGTGATGGCCCCTGGCCCTACCACATCACATCGTGCTGTGGACAGCGGACGCAAGCATGTCACCTCAGGCAGTGGGTAAGACCTTGGACATGTAGCTTTCTCCTCCCCCCCTGTAAGCGTAAGCGGAGTGGGCTGGGCCGGCGTACGTCAGTCCAGCACAGGGGTGTGTAGAATTAGCCCAGGGCTCAGGGCGTGGTTCAGTTCTGGCCTGAACAAGGAAGTAACTAATGCGTGTGTCTCTGTTGTAGTGTCGGCGCTACCCGGCCCACTATTGACAATGTTGCAATGTAGCATGCACCCGGAGGGTGGTATCGCGCGAACTGAGAAATGAAGGAGCGTAAGACCGCTCGGGGTCTTGGCTCATACATGCCAAGTGTTGTGTGTATCTGTATTGCCACAGCATGAGCCAAATGCCTAGCCTTAATCGCAGCGCGAGTTCAGCCAGGCATGAACTCTACATCTGTGTCCGCACTATCCTTACCATAGGCCTACACTCATGTGGCCGCCCACCTTCAATGGCTAACATCACAGTGTCATTTTAAGGCTTGTGGACATGCGCAGGCAGGTGTGACAATGGTTTGCCTTTGGAGTGCAAGTGATGCAACCGCGCAGCGTACACAAGTGAATAGGCTCGGGGGGAGGGAGGAGCAGCTTTGAGGCAACGTAACACACAGTGATGACGCTCATTTGCCACATGCAAGTCATGTCAAACATGAATCCTAAAGTTGCACACATCCCACCCCACACCCAACAAGCCACATCACCATTCCTGAATGCAAGCAGATGACAAACTGACATTAGGGATGAAAGCTCCTTTGTCTGAACTATCAGGCGGAAGCACATCTGCACATCCGACCTCGGAATTGCATGTGCCCGGCACCCCCTGACAGATACGATAGCAGTTGAGGACGACTACCACACTACGCGCAGCCCGATGAAAGACCAAAGCATACACACCCTACACACAGAAGTCCTTTCTCGGAGTTATCTTGCATGGAATGGCCTTCACAATTACTCCCACTCCATCCTTGGCGTACAACCGTCGCACACTTAAAGAACTCATTGATCCGAGCTGTGGCATTTCATCTACAGAACTGGCGCAGGTCAGAACAGTGCCGCTTCAACCAGGGCCACTAACGCAATGGCAGAACATCCCGGACACATGCACAACCCCTGTCACGTGGAACTGTACCGTGCACGTATGCTGCATTTACTGGGGGCACTGCCATTGGTAGTGCTGCGGGTCAGTTACCGGCTGAGCTTCCGCCTTGCCAACGTCACCTGCATTCAGCCTGTGTTGCATTGTTGATCGTGCATATTCGAGTGGTCCATGGATGTCTGCCTATCCAACAGGACGGTAGCCGAACTGGATTTTGACATGTGTGTGCGCCCCCTGTTGGCCCACGACCAGGAGTGTCACCGTGATTCCCTTCTATGGGATGCCTGGATACTTGGCATACATGCTGGCAGCTGGACCTGGGAAATTGCAGAACTCCTCGTGTGCAGTGACCACATTAAGCCGCTCCCCTATTGGGCTGTAGTGCTAATTGGTGACAGGGGGTGGACGCAGCACATCTGTCCGGACCTGCTAATGGCTGGCCTCGCCATCCTGTTCGATGGAGTCAACAACGACCTCATGTTGGAAATGATTGCCTACGAAGCTGCACTCGCTTTCATGGACGTGTAACTACGTACCTGCAGCCACAACAGTTTGGAACCCATTGCACATGTCCCGACACCTTGTTGCATCTTGGGGTTCTTGTCACATATCCCACGACAACAGTGGACATGGCTGCATTTCCCTGGACTCCGAATACGTAGGCGGACAACCACGCGGGGTAACACACACCTGTGAAAGGTGAGGCACTCCCCAGGAGTGGACAGCAGTGCTTGTCAACGTTCCTCATTCTGACACACTGCTGCATTGGTCCGCATGTTGTGGCACTTCTCTTGCCCGTACTGGCACACATATGCCAGTAAAGTCTATGCACATTCACTTATTTTCAACTGTGATGTGAGTTGTTTTGAATGACGATGTGTGTCTCACTGCCTATCTGGGTCACGGCCATACATGCGCATTGATAGCATTACCCAGGGAGTACCATTTATGTGGAATCACTGTCCCTACATTCATCAATACTTTCATGCTTAATTGATCAGGGCCATGACACATCAGTGTGAATTTGAATGTTTTATTCGCATTCAGTGGGGTGATTCAGCTGGACCAGTACAGGGCCATGCAAACCCCACTTTCCATTGTTGCCCCGTGGAGGGCCAGCCAGAGTCCTTTAGGGATGGACAGGTTCATCGAGAGAGGTAGACTTCAGTCCGCAGTGTGATTGCTGTATCATTGGTAACCAATCCAAATATGGCAGTCCATGTCGAGGTCCAAGGTGAGTGTTGCTGAGTGTAACGGGGACAGTGGAAGATGTTATTCCAGGGCATGATGCAGAGGGCAGTAACAAGCTGAAACAGGCCATATGGCGGTGATGTATGCTAGCACTTCAATCTTGCCACCAAGCCAGATTCATCGTCATCTTCATCCTCTGATGTGTCAGGTGCCTCACATGTGGGTGGTGGTGTTTGGTCTGCCGCACTGTGTGGCACGGACACTTCAGGGGGCAGAGATGTGGATGTAGTAGTAGCAGCAGCAGTCATCCACGCCAGGCCGTTTGGCGGCAATGCCATGACGAGGATCTGCAGGGCATGGAAGTTCCCAGCTACATCTCGCTGGTGTGCAGCCGTGGCAGACAATCATTCCGCATGCATCCGCTCCATGTTCTCCATGATCCTCTGCATGTGCCCCAACTCCCGGCTGACATCGCTGGAGCCACTCTGACTAGACAGTTGTTCTTGTCTCCGAGTCATGACTCCAGCGATGTATTGTTGGAGAGCATTGAGCGGACAGTGGGTGACCGTTAGGGACTGTAAGTGGACCCTGATCGGACTTAGACACCCACGTATGGCATCTAGTTTGGCTGCCATGAGGTTGAACCCCACCCACAGCTAGTCAGCCATCTTCTCCTGGCACCCTAACACACAGCGTTGGAATGCCATGTGTTGGTCGTGGGGGTCCTGGGAGCCAGCCGTGGTGGTGGGTGCTTCCTGCTGTGTGGTCTGTGCAGGGGGTGGGGTCTCCTCAATGCAACTGGGCTGCCCTTCTCCTGGAGGTGGGGTGCCGAAGCTGTCCATGTGCTACTGGAGGGCGTCGGTGTTGATGTTGGGGAGGTCGTCTTCGTCATCGGTGCTGAGTTGTTGTGTCTGCTCTGCCGGAGGTGTTGATTCTCCCTCTGCAATGTGAAGGGGAGATGCAGATTGACACTGTGTTCACATGTATGTCCGCGCATTGTACAAGTTTACTAACGGACTGCATGCCAATGTACATTGTGAATGTTTGTGATGAGATGCCTATTTGATGCGGGACAGTTGACATTTCTACACCATCAGGGATGTGTGGTTGTACTTGTCCATTGTCATCTCACAGTTTCCTGCTATGCCAAATGCGAATGGCCATTTACTACACACAAGCGGCAGCAGTTGTGTCCTCTGTTCTGTTGTGAGAGTGTTGCAGTTTGTGCCACATTGTTGTCAATGTTGTGGTGCTCTGATTCTTATGTGTGTGTGCGGCATTGTGGGTGTGTTGCCCCTTCAGCTCTTATTTGGCTGGCCCTTCTCCCTTTCAGGCGGTGTGCCTTTCACTTCTGTGCTTATACAGTGCTGAGATGTTCAGACTTGGGTAAATTGGGCTCTTGGTCAGTGTTGTGACTGTTGTGATGTGCTCTGCTTACTTGTGCATGTGTGCCATTGTGCCCATCTCCCCCCGTCTCCCCAGTCCCTGGTGGTTACTCACCCTGTTGCTGTTGGCTCAGGTCATGTTGTACAGTGTCCGGTCCACCAACTCCTGCCACCGTCTCCCCAATGATGACTTGGGTCGCCATTTCCTCCATCTCATCCAGCTCCTGGTGTGTCGCTGGACTCCCACCTCCAGTCTGCATTGCTGCTCTCAGGTTGGCAGCGGTTTTCAGCTTGGTTTTGCGCTTCACGTCAGTCCAGCGCTTCTTGCAGTCGTCACCTTCCCTTCTCTTCACTCCGACTGCATTCACCTTGACCAAGATGGACTGCCATATTATATTTTTAGTTGCCAATGTCACAGTGGAGGTGATGAACAGTTGGTGGTGGTGTTCTGTTACCTCCTTAATGAGGATCCTGGTTCCCTGCAGACTGAGACGCGTCTTTCTCTTCTTCTTCTCCTTGCCCTTCCCTGTCCCCGAGGTCCCAGGCTGGTCCTCCGTGTGGCTTGTGGGGTTCTGGTTGTCCTCTGTACTTGCTCCGGCTCCCTCCATGGTGCTTTGCAGTTGTTTGTGTTTTGTAGGTGTTTTTTTTGCAGCTTTTGTAGTGTTTGTTCCCGCCTTGCTTGTGGGACTTGCGGGCCTGGCGCTGCTTTTCGCTGGATTTTATCGGAGTTGGGCCCATCGCAGCTTTTTTCACGTTCGGGTTTCCTTTTTTATCGCCGTCACGGTAATTGTATCGCGGACATTTGTGGCTTTCTCGGGAAACAATCGCATGTTACCGCCGTGTTGAGAATGAGACGTTGACACAGAGTTATTTTCCCGCGATAGACGGCGATATGAGAAATTGCGTGAACCTATTTTGCAGATGATTATCGCACGTTCTTGAGAATATCCCCCAAAGTTCTTTAGAGCAGTATGAACTTTTCTCCGAGAATCTATCAATCCTAATTCCTCTTTAAAACTTAATTAGGCTTTGTCAGATCTGGGTTTTCTCTGCTTACTAACTGTTCCAGTAGAATCCGGAATCATGGACTGCAAAAAATCAAAATCTCCTCTCACTATTAGTAATGGTGGAAAATCTGGTAATACTATTGCTTATCCACATATTGATTTGGATTCATCCTCGATGGGACCATAGTATGACAAGTCATAGATTTTATAGCCACTAGTTCCCAATTCCCGGAATCATTCTGTGGTATTTTCTATCCATCAAACCAATTTGCTTTCGATATATGAAACCCCCTAAGCCCGACATAAGTGTGGGAACATGCTAAGACAATAGAGGGTAGCCATGAGTAATTCTTACAGAAGGATCTAGGAAGCGAGTTTCCTGTAATAAAATAAATGAGGGTTTTTGGTTCTTAATCCAGCTAAACGTTTCTTTCTTTTTCCTCCTATTATTTATGCCATTGAAGTTCTCTGGAATTATTTTGATTTGCGTCATATTTCCTTATGTTGTGATGTAACTATTTTGATGATCTTAGTAATTAAGACTTTTTTTATCCATAATCTCTTTCTTCTCATGCTGAATCTGTATCAGCAGATTCTGGGAACGTAACATTTTTTTCTCCAATTTGTGTTCCCATCTCCCCCTTACCAGCCATGCCCTGTGACCCTCCGAACGACCATATGTTCCCCTCTGTGCCCGCCACCAGTGAGTTCTCACTTTGCACTCACCAAAAACTCCTTCCATCCCACTTGTGGTGCAATGGTGTGCACCTTGAGGATAGCAGATTACCATCCCCCATTGAATAACTTTTTCTACCTATAAGTCAGCAGAAAATAACGGCCTCTCCTTGGCCATTACCACTGTTATCATTGATTACTGCTGTTCTTTCACCATATTTTATAAATAGCACCAGGTTAGCTTTGTTAGTCACTTGTGTCCTTTGCTTTTGCATTGCACCTATTATAATTAGGGTACGAGGAGACGTAGGAGAACTAAAGCATACATTATGGAAAGATAGGCCAAAGAGAGGGCAGACAGTTCTTAAGCAGTTATTCAATGTTTATTATTTACTCCTTTTTACTTTCATATTTCTTGTTTTCCTTTTGAGTTTCACAGAGAAATGCTTGTGCGGTTTCAATAGCTGTGAACATTTTAAATGTGCCCTTTACAAACACTTTTAGCTTTGCAGGTTGGAGCTGCGTTGCCTGTGTACCCCGAGCTTTAAAGGATAGTATCATCATTGTAACCCCTGGTTGTTTCTGAATCGAGGAGGGAGGAGAAGACGTGGCGTTCTCTGTGATCAGGAGGATCTTTTTTTTAACACCCAAAGAGGCTGGTAGAGGAGAGGGTGACAGAGGGTGATGCGCGAAGGGACATTAAAGTGCAAAGTATAAGAACTTGAACTCGAATCAAGCCCCGAACTGTGCTGAGCTGAGTTTTTAATTGGCAAACAGCCTTTGGCCAAAGCACCAATAAGGAGCGAGCCTGGGTTTTTGAGAGCTACAAATTAAACATATCAAGCCTGCCTTCACCCACTCTGTCCTTCTCATGCCATTCTGCCATTGCTACTGAAACAGCTGGCTCTAGGTCGGTGTGGCTACCCCAGCAGTAGCCCCAGCAATATTCCTGCTACCCTTTTATTGCTCCTTGTTCCAATCTCTGACTCGCAGGATTAGGAGGTGATCACCTTCCTGAGTTGAATATGAGCCATCAAGAAGAGCTGAAGAGTCGAAGTGGGAGCACAACTATTCGTTCCCATAGTCCCATTCCCCCCCTGTCCCAGGTAGTAGAGTGCTATCGGCTGGTTGAAATTGGATTCTCTGTATTCTTGGTTGAAATTAATAAAACAATGCAGGGCAAGTGACAGAGGGCATCTAAAGGTGGAGTCATGACTGCAAAAAAAACTGCATTCAGGAAAATTGTTTTGTATAAGAGCTTGCAAAAAAATGAAAGCCAATCCTCTAAGGAACAAGTTGATAAAGATAAATCTGCTAAAAGGCATTAACGCCATTTCCACCTTCTCTAAAAGAGAGACAGGGATGCACAGAGTGGCTGCTATGGAGAATAAGTCTGAACCACTCCCCGAAAAGGCTGAGGTGGGAATAGAAAAGTCTCTTAAGCCAAATCTTTCTGTCTTTTCACCTGGAAAGAGAAGAGAGTGACTCGGTCTGTGGCTGAATTACGCCCTGCATCTAGAGAAGAAGGCATTCCGCTGGAAGACTTTACTCTTCCAGATATCTATCGGAATCCTGTCACAAAGGACCTGCAGTCCCCTAAGCCGCATACTAATTTCCCCCTCTTTTAAACCTACGAGACAATATAAGAGATTCCCCCCCTGGCCCTACCATCAAGATGCAGCTCTTCAGTAGTACACCTAGTGGAATATCTCTATTAAATTCAAGGGGGTCCGTCACCCCTGATTTGGTCCTGAGTCCTCATTTACTGAATAGCCATCCGGAGAATAAAATACCGATGTCCGAATCTTTGCTCTGACTGGAAAGAGTCATGTCTTCCATTCTGGCCCTAATGGAGAAATCTGTAAATAACTCTGATCACATTCTGGTTTCTCTACTGACCTTGACCAAATCTATCATCTCTGACCAAAGACCTCTAAATGGTAAACTTTCCCCACTTCCCTTATATAGAACGATCCTTCTAATGGGGATTCTTTTCCCCAACCCCTGTGCCGTAACTTTAATCAAACTAAATTCACCCAAACATGAGCTATTTCGCATCATAGTCGCAGGGACTTTGGTACTCAGGCAGGTGCGCCCTTTGGCTGCAGGTAAAACAAGGACAAGGAAATTGCTGACCAATTTGAAGAAGACCAGCCCCTCTTGCTACAGCAGTTCTTCGAACTTGAGAACCCTTTACCTTTACTTACACCATTGTCCTTTCTGTGTTCAGAAAAGGAAAAAACAAATACAGAACGGAAGGAATTTCCCATCACTTTAAAAAGAAAGGGTGCAAAAGTTGAACAACCTGCAGTAGAGAAAAAGGAAATCAAAAGTAAAAGCAAATCTGCCAGCAGTCAGAAAAAGAAAGGGGAAAAATCCATAGAATAAACAAAAAGAGAACAAAATGACTGCACTTTGTTCCTAATTTAACTGTGAATCCTGTCTTGACTGCCCTAAAGAGGAAAGGAGGTCAAGCTGAAGCCATCATAAGGGGTTCTCTGTAGCCAGCAAGGAACCTATTTGACTCAACCTCGATTACACAAGGAGACAATCCATCAGTTCTAAATTGGTGACATTGCGTGATTTGAATTCTAATACTGCATTATTTTCCTCTACATTAGGCAGGATTGTCATTTACAATCCTATTGGGAATATACCTGTGGGAGACAACCAGGCTAGTCACCTGCTCTCAGCACCTCTTTCTCTAGAATTTTCTTTTATTTTTGATCACAAGTTGTATATGAATAGGTCCTTCCTACTGGGCTGCTTCGCTGAAATCCCTGACCTCCATATGGTTCAAAGTAGTGACCTTGTCCTGGTTCAAGTTCAAAATCATGGTAATTATGGGGGGCCAGAGTGACCTTTCCCTCTAAAGTGATCTCCAATTTAATAATCTTAAATAGCGATAAATTGCGATGCTGTGGCATTGATGTTCTTAATCCACAAAAAGAAAATTGCTTCTAAAAAAGTTATTCATAATGACCAGTCCATCACCCATCTAGACCTCTCTGCACTAGAAATCCCTCTCCTTGAGAGAGAAGGTACAATGCGAGTCTCCCTCAGAAAAGATGGAAGGAGAGTATCATTGCTTGCATGTGAAAGATAATAATCAAGCGCTGACTATTGATGAGGAAGATAGGAATTGGCTCTTGATACAAATAGCTCTTTGGAGATAAGGTACGGGAATTATTCCTAGTAAGGGTTTCAAATGAATCTCTTGGAATGCAGCCGGCTTATGCCCTAATAAAAACAAATTGTTATTTCTGAAAGAACAGAAAGCAGACATAATATGCATACAAGAGTCTTGGATTGTAAAGAATTGGTCCATTGAAGAATACGTTGTGCTAAGCCGCCCGGCGCTCCCAGTGAAAAGAGGACATGCGAAAGGAGGCATTGCCTACTGTTTAGAACTAGCTCTAGGTGGGTGTATACAGATATTCGCTACATCTATAATCTAATTCAAGCAGTTGAGTTAGATTTTAAGGAAGAACATGAAAGTTTAGGCACTCTCCTAATTGTAAATGCTTATATCCCCCTGACTTTTTGTTTACCTATTTACCAAAATACCTGTTTGTTTTCATCTCTACTATCATGGCAAGAGAAGATTGTAGGCATTTAATACTGGTTGGCGACTTGAACGCCAAAGTTTCTACCCAAAGTTTAAAGTTATTTGCTAATGCCTCAAAAGACGAAGCTCTAAAAATCCCTCCTGCTTGTTTCCAAACAGTAGTAAGGTTGATAAAAGAGGCATTATTTTACTCGAAGGTTCAAGAAATGTAGATCTATTAATTGGAAATGGGAGATTAGGAGATGATATCCCAGCTAAAATTACACATAAAGTGTCTTCTGGTGGGACTATTATCGATTATTTAATCAGCTGATTTTTTTCAGTAAGCTTTCTTATATGGAAGTGCTGGAAAATTCTTATAGTGACCATATGGTGATCTGTAAAATCGAAATGACCCTTGCCGAAGTAGACTCATGGAATTTTAAGGATAAATCCGTAGGTTTTAAAAAAACAAATGGCAGAATTTATTGGAATATCAAAGCTGTCTCAAAACTAAAAGATTCCCTAACAATTCTAATAGGAGATCAGCAGCACACAGTAACAGGAGCTCAAAAATCTCCCCAGCCAGATCTTTTGGTATCCTATGGTCGCAGTATAAGCACCCTGGTTACCACATGCAAAACTAATCATTTACTAATTAAGTAGACACTGCGGTTTAATCTGCTACTTTGTATAAATAGGGAAATAAATAAATGAGTGAGTGCCCAATTCCTGAACTTTTCCTTCAAACAAAGCAAATTACTTAGCTTACTAAAGAGGAAGAGACTTAGGAAAAAACTCACCCAAAGGCAAGAAAAGGAAGACTACGAATGGGTCCAGTTAAAAGAAGCAGCTACAAAAACCAACGGTAAAAGGTATTAGGAAATAATCTTAGATTGCTGTGGCAAAAGGGTGAAATCTCTCCCAATTCCCATAAAAGAAGTGAATGAAAATCCAATCTCGCAGAACTTTATTCTGCGAACCCTAATTCGTCTTGGTCTGCCACTATTTTATCTAATTCTCCTAATATCCTTGAAACTAGCTATGCCCCTTCAAAGAGCGAAGTTGTAGGACTCATTAAAACAAGCAATGGGTCCTGAAAAAAATTCCCACGACAATACATATAAAAGAGCCTTTGTTGTAGGCTACTTATCTTACTCCTCTTTTCAATTTCTGCTATCTGCAAGGGAAGACTCCCCCTTCCTGGTCCGGTAGTATTTTAATTCCACTATTTAGAAAGGGTCTCAGACACCTTCCGGGTAACTACCGGCAAATAGCTCTACTAGATGCAGTGGGGAAAATATTTGCATGCAGTATTCCGTACCATCTCACTGACTGCGTGGTGGAGGAGAACATTTTACCCATACCCATACCGATAGAACAAGCAGGGGTTTGAAAAGAACATTCCATCACGGATAATATCTGCATGGTGAAATTAATATATGTAAGTCCGTTTTTATATAGCGCAGCTACTCACCCTTACGGGTCTCAAGGCGCTGGGGGCCGTAGTGGAAATTAAGTGAGCTATAGCCCAGAGTCACATGGTGCTGAGCTGCCGCCAGAGCCAGGGATCGAACCGTGAACCCTATGCTCCGAAGTCAGCTGCCCTGGCCGCTGCACCACACCTCTCCACTAATAGAGGAGAAGTACACTTTAATTCATAGTTCAAACGTATATGTGGCATTTATAGACTTCTCAACGTCTTTTGATAATGTAGATCGGCCAATACTTTGGAAAAAACTGCAAAAAATGGGAGTGTCCGCCCCCCTGCTTTCTCTAATTATTGCACTGCACTCTCACACATGGTAGCAGCTGTTATTAGGGGGAGATCAGGGCCTATTGGCAGTAATTCCCACAGAAAATGGTCTGAAGCAAGGCTGTCTTTTAGCCTCACTACTTTTCTCTCTATATGTAGCGGATTTACCTGAATGCTTTTCTCCCCTAGAGGGAGGTGCGCCAAAAATAGGCTGTTACAACTTTTCATGTCTCATTTACTCAGACGATATTGCAATTATGGATTTAACTCCCATTGGGCTGAATAAGAAGTTGATGTCACTGCAGAAATATACAATGGCACAGTATTTGAAGATAAACGTCTCTAAAAGTAAAGTTCTGATTTTGAAATGTAGAAGGAGCAGAAAGTCCCAAAATTTCAAATGGAGAATTGTCTCTGAAAATTTTGAGATAGTAGATTACTTACCTCTATTTGGGCAAACTAATAGTAGGCTATACAAAGAATGAGCCCCACATTGAACATAGCTCTTGTAAAGCTGCTCTATGTGCATTTTATAGCGCAATGGGTCGAAGACATTTCCTACACTTGTTATCTGTTTTTAAAGCAAAAATCCCTCCAACTTTGTTATATGCTATTGAATCTGTTCAAGTAGAAGCTGAAGTTTTCTTGATAAGATAGCAGGCCAGATTTTACGTAAAGTATGTCATTTTAACACACTGGTTCTGACTCCCGCTATTAGATTGGAATTTGGTCTGGTTCATTTGTTCAAGGCTTAGCCAGGGTAATTCGGTGGGGATACCAGTTGAAGAATAGTGATTTATACACCATAAGAGGTTTCCTATGTCAAGAAATCTTTGGAGGAAAAGCAGATAAATACTACTTCTCCCCTGACTTCACTATAGCACTGAATTTTTTCAACACACAGGAGCAGTCTGTGATCTCCCTCCCGCTTCTAGAACTTAAATCCTTTTTAAAAAGCTCTAGCTGTATGGTTAGCTTCCAGAGAGATGTTAAGTGCTGTAGATTAAAGGAAAGATTAGATATAATAGCCACATCAAGTACCCTGAGAGTGGCTCAGAAATATTTATCCTGGAATTAAGACCATGGTATCTGCCGTTGGCTAACTTTATTCCGTATGAATCTATTACCATTAAATGATTAAACAACAAATTGGTCGCCTACTATGAAAATAGGGAAAAACTGTAATATGTGTAACTCGGGCATTCAGAACCTTAATCATATTCTGTTTGTTTGCCCAGCTTTGTTACTGTATCGTCTTCAGTGGCTTCGGCCGATGTGTATACAGAATAACATCAAAAGCGTACCATCAGCTTGCTAGTTTCTCTTCGATTCAAATAATGAATTAGTATGTACAAAACTATTCAATTTTATTTAAGGAGTTTTTGAACATTTTTTTGTTTTCACTATAATTCCCCTTGAGAGAGGAAGGAGTCTATTTTAGTAGGACCTTTTTTAGTAGTGTATACTATATTTTAAAGTATTATGGATGGAGAGGAGGACTCTGCTTCAGGAGACAGGAAAACTAAACTTTACTCCTGTCGCTTATCAAGAAATATGACACTTCTCATGACCTGGCACCTAAGTATTGGACCTTTTATAGATTCTTATAAAGGCTACTGCCGTTTTATACCCTCTGGATTACATTTTGTATTCGACTATTGCTGCTACTTTGTCATTTTCTGCACAAAATTGGAATATATTTTCGCATTTAACTACTGCTGTTGAGGGGAATTGGAATTTTAGTTATAAATGCTTTCGATCTTTTTTCTTTAAAATATTTTGCACATAAATATCTACTGCTACATGACTGCTCTTTTGCACAAAATGTTATTATTTATGAAGTTAGTATTGTATCAAAGCTTAACATTAACAAATTGCAAATGTACTTAACTCAATTTATTTGTTGCAGTAAAGGTTTTAATTATGTAATCGCAATTTGCTTATTCCATTATAATGGTGATTATCCCTATTTATATCCTGTTTTTTCAGTGCTCTAGTCCCCCCCCCCTCCCGGTTTCCTCTGGCACATACCTCTTTGCTGCTAAAGGGAGAAACTAAAATTGGTCATAAAGGATTTCGAACTCTTCTTTCATAGAATGATTGGCTTTTAAATTGTTGTCGCTATATAATCATGATTTTTGTTTTATAACAAAATTGTAACCCATGTGAAGTGATTTCACATTGAAATTTTATAATAAACTGTTAATGTATTTTTAACTTATTCACTGTGGTAAAGAATTGAGTATTTAATTGTAATCTGACTATTGTGTAATAACTGTTATTATTTTTATATTCTTTGTTCTATTTTGTTTTTTGGACCTCATTGGAGTTCAAAATCTTAAGAAACAACTTGAATTGAGTTGATTAAGGATTGTTGGGGTACTAAGTACAAGACCATATCATCAGCGTAACATTTTAACTTGGGTTCCATGGGAGCTACTGGTTTCATTGCTGGTACTGATTTTTTTGCTGTAGCGAGGGGCTCGATGTAAATAGCAAAAAGCTGGAGATAAAGAAAGCCGCTCCTGTTTCATCCCACAACTGATGCTAATTTGCTGTATTGCCTTGCCATTCACTACCACCCAGGCCCCTTCGTGTATAGCTGCTTAGGACTTTGTTCAGTTGTGTGGGAACCTTATTTTCTTTAACACTGTCCCAGAATTTTCACTGAACTAGGTCAAACACTTTTTCTTCGTGCAATAAAATAACAAGAGTTTCTTTTCATGAGGTGCTGTAGAAGTCTATAGCTTTAACTAGAAAAAGAGTATTAGTGTATAGCTAGTGGACCAGTATAAGCTAGTTTCAATCAGAATGTATTAGTTGTGATATGGCTGCTGTTAGCTCAGTTGCTATTACTTTAGCAAATAATTTTAGTCAGTATTTAGAAGGGTTGTAGGGTGGCATAAGATAAGAAGAAGCTAATTTTTCTTTTTCTTGGGTAAGCAGCTGATTTGTACCCCTTTTAGAAAGGATTACAGTCTTTCCCTCCAACTGAAATATGATTAAATAAGTTTGTGAGAGGGATTCTTCAATTAACATTTGATACCACTCACAAGGGAAACCGTCTTCCCTGGAAGCTTTCCCCTTCCTCATATTCTGAATTGCTTTTACGATCTCTTCATGAGAGAAGGAGATTTTCTGCTCAGCAGTATGTGCTGGATTTAAAAAATTTTATTCTAAGGGATTTAAGAAATGTATAATATTTGTTTTTGAGGTGATTGTTTGTTCTTCATATGTACATATTTAATTCCCAAGGTTCACAAGGGTACAAACCCCATGCCAGGAAGACCGATAATCTCAGCCAAAAACAGTACATTTGAATGCACCTCGAGCTATGTAGACTTTTATCTCCAAGATCATGTGGTTATTTTGCCTTCCTACCTACGTGACTCAAATGATTTTTTATTGAAATTGAATTCAGTGCAATGGTCTAATGAATATTTGCTCTTAACATTAGATATCACCGCTCTGTATACGAGCATTAGACATAGCGATGGAATAAATGCTGTAGGTTATTATTTACAACATAGGTGCATTTCAATGTATAAGCACAATGCAATGTTGATAAAAATGATACGCTGGTGTCTATACAATAACATTTCCATGTTTGATGGCAAGATTTTCAAACAAACAGGGCGTGGCTATGGGGGCATGCTTCTCCCCCAGCTATGCGTGTCTTCACGTAGGTTGGTGGGAGGAGCATGTCCTCAAGGTCGAACACAGAGCACTGTTTGACAAGCATGTGGTTAATATGTGGAGATACATTGATGTTTTTATTGTGTGGAAGGGAACACATGCTGAAGCCTGCAATTTTATTCATGTCATCAACAAGAATGATTATAACCTCAATTTTACGGCACATATTGATCCTACTACCATCAATTTTTTAGATATCACAGTGTATATTGAGAAGAGTGTTATTGAAACTTGTTTATATAGGAAACCGACAGCAGGCAATACATTATTGCATGCTTCAAGTTTCCACCCTCAGCACACCATTTCCAGTCTTCCCTACGGTGAATTTTTGCGTATCCGTAGGGCGTGTAGTTCCAATACTACTCTAGTGATAGCACAGCAGGCCGCTAAAGAAAGGTTAATGGAGAGAGGCTATGATTCCATAAAACTGGACATAGCCATAAAAAAAGCTAATGGCAAAGATAGACAAGAGCTATTGAAACCTGTCAATAAGCTTAGCAATGCAGCCATGTCTCCATATTCAGGTTTTGATGATACAGACGATGATGGTAAGTCGAGTGATGTATCTTGTAGGTTCATCTCGACTTATAGTAAACAGGCCAATACCATTAAAGGCATCATTAATTCCCAATGGCCTATAGTGCTTACCGATGCTACACTTCAACAGATACTTCCCAGCAAACCAAATTTTACATATTGTAAAGCTTACTCTATGCGCAGTGATTTAGTTAAAACTAGCCCTGAGTTAGATACTAAAAGCAGTTGGCTCACCCCGAAAAAGGTTTTTTTAAGTGCAGCACATGTCGTGCTTGCAAGTTCGGGGTGAATACCACTTCCTATTCCACTGCTTTTTCGGATATTCCCATCAAGCTCAATGGACACTTCACATGTCGCACAGAGTTCGCTGTCTATGTTTTAAAATGTATCTGTGGGTTACGTTATGTCGGAAGCACTAAACTGCAAGTTTTTACACGTATATTGCAACACCTCCGGGCAACTGTCAATTCAGATCCTACGTATCCCGTAGCGAGACACATTAAATTGGAGCATAACAATAATCTTAATGTGCTCCAGTATTTTGTTATTGACAGTGTGCCCATCAACAAAAGAGGAGGGAATCGGGAGAAGAGGCTCAGACAGTTGGAAACCCAGTACATTATCGGACTCGACACTAAAGTCCCCCGAGGTCTGAACATTTGTGAGGATCTGCATTATTATCTGTAGTTGCCTAGCTGTACAGCCACTAACTTAGCAGTTTTAAACTTTGTAGTTTGAACTTTGCAGTTTATTCAATTCAATTTTATGACTTTCAATCATTAATTTAGGTGTGTACATATGAATTTTTTGGTGTTTCGGTGATTTATTAATGTATTGGCACTGATTGAATACTGATCATGTTATAAAGCCAGTTTCAATGCTTTACATTGAACACCAAGCTAAGATTTCGGCAGTAACTTCTACTTCATGACTTGACATTATGCTGAATGACATCATGGGTCTATATATATGGGGGGCTCCCCATATCAATCAATCAATCAATCATGTCACTTATAAAGCGCACTACATACCCGCGAGGGTCTCAAGGCGCTGGGGGAAGAGGGGGGTGGTGCTGCTACTGATCGAAGAGCCAGGTCTTGAGGAGTCTTCTGAAGGCCAGTAGGTCTTGGGTCTGTCGGAGGTTGGTGGGGAGGGTGTTCCAGGTCTTGGCGGAGAGGTGGGAGAAGGATCTGCCGCCGGCGGTCGTTTTCCGGATGCAGGGGACTGTGGCGAGGGCGAGGCTGGTCGAGCGGAGCTGGCGGGTGGGGGTGTAGAAGCTGAGTCGTCTGTTGAGGTAGGCTGGTCCGGAGTTGTGGAGTGCTTTGTGTGCGTGGGTGAGGAGCTTGAAGGTTATCCTCTTGTTGACAGGGAGCCAGTGCAGGTCTCTCAGGTGGGGTGTGATGTGGCTGCGTCGGGGGATGTCGAGGATAAGACATGCAGAGGCGTTCTGGATGCGTTGCAGCCGTCTCAGGAGCTTAGCCGTCGTTCCTGCGTAGAGGGCGTTTCCGTAGTCCAGCCTGCTGGTGACGAGGGCCTGGGTGACTGTTTTTCTTGTTTCGGTGTGGATCCACTTGAAGATCCTGCGGAGCATTCGGAGGATGTTGAAGCAGGATGAGGAAACGGCGTTGACCTGCTTAGTCATGGAGAGGGTGGGGTCGAGGATGACCCCTAGGTTGCGTACGTGGTCGGTGGGTGGCGGGGCTGTTCCCAGTGATGTTGGCCACCAGGAGTCGTCCCAGGCTGAAGGGTTGGAACCAAGGATGAGGACCTCCGTCTTGTCCGAGTTCAGCTTCAGGCGGCTGGTCCTCATCCATTCGGCGACGGCCTTCATTCCTTCGTGGAGGTGGGCTTTGGCGGTGTGAGGGTCTTTGGTGAGGGAGAGGATCAGCTGGGTGTCGTCGGCGTAGGAGATGATGTTGAGGTTGTGCTGTCGGGCGACGTGGGCGAGGGGTGCCATGTAGATGTTGAACAGCGTTGGGCTGAGGGAGGAGCCTTGGGGTACGCCGCAGATGATCTTGGTGGCCTTGGATCGGAAGGGGCGAGGCGGACGCTTTGTGTTCTGCCGGAAAGGAAGGATGTGGTCCAGTCCAGGGCCTTCTCTTGGATCCCGGCGTCGTGAAGGCGTGTTCGTAGTGTGTGGTGGCAGACCGTGTCGAAGGCAGCTGATAGGTCCAGGAGGATGAGGGCTGCTGTTTCTCCGTTGTCTAGCAGGGTCCTGATGTCATCGGTGGCGGCGATGAGGGCGGTTTCGGTGCTGTGGTTGCTGCGGAAGCCGGACTGGGAAGGGTCCAGGATGTTGTTCTCCTCGAGGTAGCGGGTCAGTTGTTTGTTGACGATTTTCTCGGTGACCTTCGCGGGGAACGGGAGCAGAGAGATGGGTCGGAAGTTCTTGAGGTCCTTGGGGTCTGCCTTGGGTTTCTTGAGTAAGGCGGTGATCTCGGCGTGCTTCCAGCTTTCCGGGAAGGTTGCTGTCTCGAAGGAGATGTTGATTATTTTCCGGAGATGGGGCGCGATGGCTGTACTGGCTTTTGGCATATTGTAGTAGACTCCATATTGTATACAGTTGTTGCAGAATGACAGACAGTACATAACCAAATTTAGGGTATATAAGGATTTTATGTACGTTTAGTATCATATATGCTGCTTTTTCCACCAGATTTTTCATTTTTAATTTTTAACTTCTATTTTTCACCAGAAGTATCTTTGCACTATTTTTGCACTTTGCACTTTGTTATTGGGAATGTCAGCATTTTACACTTCAGAACGGCCAAATGTTTTATCAATTATGCATTAAGTTGAAATGGAAAACTTTGAGTGCATTTTCTTGTTGCTGACTATTATAAGTATTTGTACCTGTTATATTTGCACATATTTATATTAGTACCAGGTAGTTTTAGAATTTTCAATCAGTACTTGTTTTTAGATTCAGTGGTAACATCTTTATGTATTTGACTTTTACTTAATTTATTACTGCATTTGTGTACTTAATATCTTAAAGTCTTATAGGCAGGTTGATTTCAGATTCAACACCCTTGATTTCAGATTCAACACCCATGATTACATATTTTATGTCATGGTAATATTGCCAATTCCCTGAAAAAACAATTGAAAAAAACATTTGAAAAAACATTTGAAAATACATTTGTTTCTAATTTACCTGGGTTAAGCATTTGATTACGATCTATAATTGTTGGCGCAAGTGAATAATAATTTTTTTAAAATGCATTCTTTGTTTATGGCCATTAACATACAGAGTATTTTTACTGTGTCTATGGTGTCAGCTGACAGTCTATGACGGGGTACACTGGTATCCAATAAAGTAGTTTCACTCACCCGTCATGCGCTCATGTGATCAAGGCCACTGCGTTGGCCGAAACGCGTAATGACCGCTTTGCACCGCTAATACTTAACGAAATAAAAACGAAATCTTAACAAGCAGAATCAGCTTATTGGAGTGTCCGTTTCTCGTTGTGGTGCCCGCATGCATCTATGAGCGTTAATTGATGTATATATACATATATATATCGTGAAAATGGTCTATGAAATGACTATTTTATTAGATTCAGTAACTACTTGGTTATTACGATCCATAATTCAATACAGTATTAGCTATAGAATGAGCCCTTGTTTTCCATGATAGTAATTTCCTCTTGCTTTCCTTTGTATGCCTGCTGTTCAAATGTTTGCTTATTTACTACTTCCATTTCCCCAAAAAAGAGTTCTGTTTTTCTTTTTCCTTCCCTCAGCTTTGAAGATTATCTCAGTTATTGTTAATGTTTAGTTTTCATTTTGTCTGTTTTAACGTATTTTGCAGTATCTGTAATTCATGCTCTCTTATTTCCTCTAGATGTGCTGAAAAGTCTACAACTTCTCCTCTATGTTGCTTTGTAAGTCTCTCATTTTGTCTCATATGAAGAAGTCCCTATACATTCCTGGATAAATAAATTAGTGCTTTCCTCAACTTTCTTCATAAGTTCTGAATTGTTAGATAGATATGTCAATGTCTCAACAAGCAGATTTTCCTGTGGCTGGTTAGTGACTTTACTGTAATACTTTATTAAGTTGGACAGTAAAATTGTCTGAAAAAGAAGTAGGCATACTAAGTGATGAATATTCCCCAAACGTTTCTGTGATTAAAAATATTGATACAGAATCTAGTTTGATGTCTACCTAAAAAATAAAGTTCCTTACAGTAGTATGAACTTTTCTGCACGAATCTATCAATCCAAATTCCTCTTTTAATTCTAAATATGCTTTGCCACATATTAGTTGTCTCTGCTTATATCTGTTCCAGTAGAATCCGGAATCACGGGACTGCAAAACTTTTAAATCTCCTCCCATTATTTGCAATGGTGGAAAATCTGATAATACTATTGCTAATTCACATATTGATCTGGGATCTTTCTCAATGGGACCATAGTATGACAAATCTTAGATTTATTGCCACTACTGTCCAATTCCCAGTGTCATTCTGTGGTATTTTCTATCCTTCAAACCAATTTGCTTTCAATATATGAAATCCTCTATGTGCGACAGAAGCATAGGAAAATGCTAAGATAATAAAGAGTAGTCATGAGTTATTTTTAGAGAAGGATCCAGAAATGTGAGTTTCCCATAAAAAAAATAAATGAGGGGTTTTGGTTCTTAATCCAGCTAAATGTTTCTTTCTTTTTCCTCCTATTATTCATGCCATTGAAGTTCACTGGAATTATTTTGATTTGCGTCATATTTCCTTATCTTGCATTGTAGCTATTTTGGTGATCTTGGTAATCAAGACTTACGTATCCATCATCTCTTTCTTCTCATACTGATTCTGCAACACCAGATCCTAGGAACGTACCATTTTTTTCTCCAAAATGTGCTCCCATCTCCTCCTTACCAAACATGCCCCATCACCCTCCAAACCATCATATGTTGCCCTCAATGTGTGCCACTAGTGAGTTCTCACCTTGCTCTCACCAAACCCCCCCATCCCACATGTGGTGCAATGGTACACACTTTGTGGATAGATGATTACCATCTCTCAATGTAATTACCTTTTCTACCTTTGAGCCCACAGAAAAAAGCCTCTTGGCCTTTACCACTGCTATCATGGATTACTGCTGTTCCTGCACCATATTTTATAAATAGCACCAGTTTAGCTCTGTTAGTCACCTGCGTCCTTTACGTATGCATTGCGCCCTTTATAATATGGATATGAGGAGACATAGTAGGATTAAAGTTTGCTTTATGGAAAGCTTGGGCAAGAGAGAGGGTAGGAATTTCTTAAGCAGTTATTCAATGTTTACAACTTCACATATTCACTCATTTTTACTTTCATCTTTCTTATTTTCCTTTTGAATTTCACAGAGAAATGCTTGTGCTGTTTCAATGGCCATGAACATTTTAAATGTCCCTTTTACAAACACTTTTAGATTGCAGGTTGAAGCAGCGTTGCCTGTGTATCCTCAGATTTAAAGGAACAGTTTCATCTGTGTATTTGTTCTTCTTCCTCTAGTCATTTCATTTGACGTGTCTGAAAAGATTTGGCAGCTAAATTCCTTTGATGTTTTAAATTTCTTTTGTTTGAGAGTGATTGACAACATACTTTTCTCCACTATATGTTCTCCATCCAAAATTTGTCAGAACAGTTCTCGAATTAATGCTATTTGGTTCAGTGGAAAATGGAATCCAATGGGCTCTAGTTAGCGTTAGGTCTTCTTTCAACACCGGTACCACTAGGGTACGAATAGAGCACTTAATAACCTCTGTTACTGATGAGCTCTGTGGCTCCTGTTCACGAATACCCAGAAATCTTAGGTGAGATCGCCTTTATCAATGTTCATGCCCCTCTAGTTGATTTTTAATGAGATAATCACAATAAGATAGTCTCTACTGGAGTTCAATAACCTTTTTAGGCAATCCATCAATTTTTTTCACCAGTCCTTTTATCTGTATTCCTAATCAGGATGCAAATGTTGTGCCTGGCTAGTTTTTACCTCTTTTATCTCTGACAGGATGGCCTGAAAAAAGTACTCTGTCTCCCTAGTAGAGTCCTGTATTGGGAAGACATGTGAGACATGTGCCCTTCTTTGCACTTTGTTATCTCCACGACAATGATCAGTATCTAAAAGGTCTGTAATGTCTGTTTGGCTTTTTTGGTATTCTTGGAGTGTGGTAAGTACCCTTTGTGAAGCTAGTTGTAATTTGTCCTTTATAAGCTGTTGTTGCCAATTCTGAATCTTCTTACTATCTTACTATCTTGCTATCTTACTTTCGGTCAGGTTGCAATGTTTGTGTCTTGACCCCAGACCAAGGTACTTAGTGATAAATAGTTGATAGGTCTTACTGCCTATGCTTGAGGATTAAATTATAGCAGCTTTAGTAGGGGATTGAGGAAGCTCTATATTCCTATCATTATTATTATCTAGGCTCTCATCAGTTTCATTTTCTCCCCTTAACATTTTCTGATATCCACAGACTCAGTTTTAGTTGTTTTCCCATATAGGAAAGTTTGGATTCCCTAGAGTGGTTATCTTGTCATGTAGTTCCTATAAATCTATATAGGATCTGCGCGTTTAGACAACATAAACTAAGGGATTGGTGTCCAGACTGATTCCAGACACTCACACAGGATATGTTAGTCTGTTAGTCCTGCTAGTTCACAGTGCCACTACGAGCCCCTCTTACCTTTTAGCAAATAGTTTCTGGCAACTATCGAACATGACAACCCTGAACCCTCAGGGATCATGGAAACAGTACAGTACTTTTCGCTCAGTCACTCGTGCTTACTGTGCCTCAGAGAGATACACAGAATAAACGGTGGGGACGTTTTTCAATAAGCATTTATTGAACCAGCGTCATTCTAGTGTAAAATATGTGTGCTGCAAATACCATGAAACAGGTACAAATGTATGCGGTTATTAGCATCTACAGAGTAAAGAAAAGGTAGAATTCTACCATAGTGCTAAAACAATTAATATATGCAGGCATATAGATACATGACAGTAATAATGCGTATTCCTATGATGCAACCCTAACTAGATGTACCTAAGTGTACCTAGCATGTATGTAGGTGTGTAGCCAAGAATCCCCTTAGGATAAAGCCAGCCCCATTACCTGATGTGGGAGAGTGAAGGACACCATCTTGGTCTCAGGAAGGACACCCCGCGAATTATGTCAGACCACTGCATGCTGGAGTGTCTCCACCAGGAACCTCAGTGTCTCGCGTCAGCATGTCAGCATGGAAGTATTTTTCTCCTCTGGTTTGCCCAGAGAAGATGTAGTACTTATATACCCAAAAGGTACCCTCAGGGGTTCTACCTAAAAGTGTACTGTGGGCATGTCGGACAAGGATGACGATAGAGGAGACCCTTATACAGAGTTGTTATGCAGAAGATGGTAATCTTGCTGTGATACTGAGAATCCTCATGCATAATACATGAGGCTAGTTTTTAGAGAAAACCACACAACAGTCATGTAGCACCTAACTAGGTAAAAGGTCAGTGTCAGATCTGTCCTGTAGAACAATGGTTGGACAGATGTAGTGAAAAGGTTGTGTAACTACCTAGGTCTATATTGGGGTACATTGGGGTTCATAACACCCCCTCCTCATCCGACTGGACGACATACTAATAAATGCTAAAATATCCCTGTCTGAAAAAGCATAAAAACATTGCTAAAATATGAGTATAAAAACACAGTATATGTTAAAAAGGTAAATGATGTAGTTGTAACAAAGCCCTATAAGTCCTCTAGAAAGTCAATATACTGTTAGACCAACTGAGCATGCCGAAAGCCATAGCGCTCAGTGAGAGCAGAAGTGGAAAAATAAAACAAAAAGGATGTTATCGAATTCCAGTTTTAGTTGTTTTCGAAAAAGGGCCTAATAGTTCCCAGTACACGGAGAGCCAAATGTTTATGTGTCCTGTGTTGGAGATGCAACATCATTGTTGCCTGCCTTTGCAGACGACGGTCCCTGTAACACCTCACAGATCAGGTCAATCGAGCAACTTCAGTTTCCACAGCCGTTGCTGAGGAAAGACTTGATGCCCGTAAGCCTGGTAAAGAGCTGGTGTCCATTCCAACAGGAGCTGAAGCATCCCTCGGTGGCTCTAAGAATGCTGACTTCAGGATTGGAAGACGCTGAGGACACTGCACTGCATGGGCCTTTAGCGGGTCCAGCAGTACATCTAGGTCCGGAGTCGCCACCGATGGAAATGTTAGACAGATGTCCAACACACATTCATGCCTGCAAAATAAGCAGCGGAGTACAGGCAAGAAACAGTCTACCCAGACTGATCTGAACGATAGAAACCAATGTCGCTTAGCTCCCGAAGCCGAGGTGTGCCCAGATGGAGTACCATGCGTTCACTGCAATGTCGCTCCAAGAGCGCTTTTTCCATCTCCTTGGAATTGGGGACTTCCATTGCATATAAATCAGGATACCCACTATTAGTAGCAGGATCAGCGGAAGCCCTTCAAAAATGCTTCCAAACACAGAGTAAATAAATGATGGAATGACTCTGTAAACCGGCTGAAAGGTGCTCAAGAGCCCAGAACCTATGGTCTTAAATAGGTGTACTATACCACTGGTATCAGACTTGTTAAAGATACAATGTGCCACTTCTCCGAAATGGAGCGGAAAGTTAGTTCGGACTAGAGCCTGTATCTCAGCTGAAGACCTTGCAACCTGGAAATCAAAAGTCTCTCGAACTGAGATTAAGGTCACTATTTTCTGTAAAAGTATGGCTTTCAGTCTCCTCAGAGGATCAAACCGTATAAAGGAAACATTCAACTAAGGCCATAGCGGTGCCTCCCTGACTGTGTGAGTTGGTGGAAACAATACTTGCATACAACAAGTAACCCTGGAACTTACTGTGACAAGATATGTGATGCCTGGAAGCATCCCACAACAGCCTTGATCATTCCGTATTAAGTAACTCCCATTCGAGAGCAGCCTGAACACTGGATTAATCACAGCAGTTGGGGATCCTTTTAAATGACAGGATAGGTTTGCAACTGAACCATTACAGGCCCCGTGAAGCATTATATCCTGACAAATTAGAGACCCACTTAATGAAGTCTTGCAGTCTGTATCGCTGAGAAATACTTCAGTGTACCCATTCCTACATCTAAATCTATACGGTAATTCCCAAGATTTATGGATGTAGTCCTTTCCCATTGCTTCATACCTCTACCTGGTGGTATTCTAGGCAATATTGACATTGGAATGGTGTTACCGGCAATGTTATATGGCCATGAATTAACCATTCTGTGGATGGTGACTCTGCCACGGTAAAAGGTAATCCCTCCAATTTTTCAATGTGCAGCATTCTATACTTCGCATCTCTCTGTGCCGTAGTTGTCTGCCTGGTTGTTAAAATATAGGCTGAAAACAAAGACATACTGTTAATATATCGCCAGGGCACGTGGCCAGAATGGAATGATTGTAGCATCCAGCTTAATAATAGAATGGATCGCAACTGTGATTGCCCATGTTGTAGGATGGATAGATCCTGCTCCATTATATCAATAGCAGAAGACACAATGTTGCCCAGTGAATAAATCCTGGATTTGAGTTTGGTCATCCCATTGTCGACCACTGCCTTCTTTAGGTTAATCCTATCAATTTCACGCAATCTCTCCACAGCTTCCTGTTGAGAGATCTTCCATACTTTGTTGTAAATAGCGTATAAGAAGCGTTTACGACGTGGCTTCCGGGGACCTAGCAAAAAATCTCTTAAATCCATGTCATCTGAGAGTAAGGACAAGTGTTGTTTCACCTGGGACAGTGTTGAGGTTTTTAGCCAATCTAGGCTGGATGTTCTCGTTGTATATAGCTTAGGTCAGGCCTATGGATACTAAACCCTTTGGTGGTACCCTTGAATCTTGACTGACACCCATTCGTGTCCATCGGCCACACTAACCATCCCTTCCAATTGGGGTCAGATGAATTGTATGAATCTTCATGTAAAATATCATTCAGTGTATCCTCACTACGTGATGTATAATTTTGCCACCCCTCAAAGTGTGTAGGTGAGGGAATCTGAGGTGTGTTCAAGTCCTGAATCTTGGCTAGTCCAAGACAGGAGGTCTGTTGCACGGTATCGTTCAGGAAGATAATTTGTTGTGGTATGAGGCATGGTCTAAATAAAGCCTCAGTTCCCTGAACTTGTCAATCTTTAGTCCCCCAGACTGATTTTATGTCTATAGTGTCTCTCCATAAGTCGAAACCCTGTTCAGACAGTTGGGAGATAAAAGAAGCAGAGTATATCTGTTTCAAGTTGGTGAGCATATTTTTCTGCGCAGATGTGGGTGCAACCTTATAATAATATGAGGCTGAGTCTGATGTGTTAAACCCAGAAAAATAGGCAAACTTCTGTGCAAACATTTGTGAACTACCTTACGGTGGTGTTGTGCAATGTTCCCATTGGTGGTAAGTAAAAACATATCGTGGAATACTTGTCTTGTGCAAGAAATGATGACCATAATGTTGATAACAATACATGGTGTTGTCGTGTAGTTCCTATAA
Source organism: Calotriton arnoldi (assembly GCA_963921515.1). Taxonomy (NCBI): domain Eukaryota; kingdom Metazoa; phylum Chordata; class Amphibia; order Caudata; family Salamandridae; genus Calotriton; species Calotriton arnoldi. Next base: position 494,246 of record CAWUFW010006098.1, on the reverse strand, counting down.
ATCTATATAGGATCTGCACGTTTAGACAACATAAACTGTGGAATTGGTGTCCAGCCTGATTCCAGACACCCCTACCGGGTATGTTCGTCTGTATACCAGCTAGCTCACAGTGCCACTGTAAGCTCCTCTTACCAAGGAGAGAATAGTCCCTGGCAACTATCGAACATGACAACCCTGTCCCTTCAGGGATTGTGGAAACAGTACAGTACTTTTTGCTCAGTCACTCATGCTCACTTTGTCTTCAGAGAGATACACAGAATAATTTATGGGGATGTTTTCAATAAGCATTTATTGAACCACCGTTATTCTAGCGTAAAATATGTGTGCTGAAACAACCGTAAGACAGAAACAGATATAAATGATTATAAACACCAACAGAGTAAATGGATGGTAGATTTCTACCATAGTGCTAAAACAATGGATATGTGCAGGTATATAGATGCATGACAATATTAATGCGTACTCCTACAATGCTAACCCTAACTAGATGTACCTAAATGTACCTAGCATGTATATAGGTTTATAGCCAAGAATCCCCCTAGGATAAAACCAACCCCATTACCTGGGGTGAGAGAATGAAGGACCCCGTCTTGGTCTCAAGATGGACACCCCATGAGGGATGTTAGACCACTGCGTGCTGGAGTGTCTGCATTCAGGAACCTCAGCGTCTCGCGTCGGTGTGTCAGCATGGAAGTCTTTCTCCTCTGCTCGCCCCTGCAAAGATATGGTGTTTATATACCCAAAAGGTATCCTCAGGGGTTCTACCTTGCTCTGTCATGTCGGCCTAGGATGACGAAAGGGATGACCCTTAAACATAGTTATTCTGCAGAAGATAGTAATTCTGCTGAGATTCTGAGAATCCTCATGCAAAATAAATGAGGCTAGTTTTCGGGGAAAACCAAATGACATTTATGCAGCACATAACTAGGTAAAAGGTCAATAGCAAATCCGTCGTGTAGTACAATGGCAGGAAAATGTAGGTTAGGTGACTACCCAGGCCTAAATTGGTGTACATTACAAATCATAACACCCACTCCTCATCCGACTGGATGATATACTACAAAATGAAAAGGAAATGTCTTTATAGTCACATAAAAACATTGTTCAGAATAAAAAATTCTAAAAAATGCAAAAAAACTTTATAAGTCTTTTATATATGTAAAAAGCTCTATTAGTTGGAGCTACTGAGTACGCCTGAAAGCCATGGTGCTCAGTAAGAGCAAAAAATAAATTGTTTAAAAATTCCAATTTCGATTGTTTTGGAAAAGAGGCTGAATTGTTCCCAGCACACGGAGAGACAAATGTTTGTGTCCTGTGTGGGAGACACAACATCACTGCTGCTTGCCTTTGCAGAAGACGGTCCCTGTAACACCTCACAGATCAGGTAAATCGAGCAAAGGTGATCTTCTTCAGTTACCACCGCCACTGCTGAGGAAGCATTCAAAACATCCAAAGCCTGTGTGCCTGTAGTAGAGCCGGTATCCAATCCAACAGGAGCTGAAGCATCCTGTGGTCGTTCTAAGAATGCCGACATCAACACGGAAATACTCTGAGGACACTGCACTATAAGAGCCTTTAACGGGTCCAGCAATATAGCCACGTCCGGTGTCGCAACCAATGGAAGTGTTAGTGTTAGACCTGGCACCATTGGCGTGGGTCTCCCTTCCATTTTTTGCTGTTGCCTCATATGTTTTTCTGGTGTAAGATGCTTTGGGCACTGTGCCACTGCTGTCCAGTGCCACAGTGCAAGTGCTCCCTATGGTAAATTGTTGTACGAATTCGTGATTCCATGATTGGGTATATTTGATTCACTGTCAGACCCTAGTACAGTGCACAAGAGGTGCCAGGGGCTTTTGAGTCAAATGCTGCTGGTGGGCTTGCAGCACTGGTTGTGCCACCCACAGAAGCAGCCTGTAAACGTGTGTCTCAGGTCTGCCATTGCAGAGCCTGCGTGCAGTCTCGCGCTGCCATGTCGACTGGGTAAGTGCACCCACTTACCAGTCCCTAAACCTTCCCTTTGCTTCATATCAGTCACCCCTATGGTAGGCCCAAGGGCAGGGTGCATTGTAAGGATAAGGTAGGACAAGCCCTAGTGTGCGTGGCATGTCCTAATAGTGAATTACAGCCATTTTCGTTTTCACTATTGCAAGGCTACCTGTTCTCCATAGGCCAGAATGGGCAGTTTTGATTATTACATCTTATAATCCTAACTGACTCAGGGAACATGGTAGAAATTCGAGTTTTGTATGCCTGAACTCAGAATGATAAAATACATCTTTTAGTAAAGTTGGTTTTAACATTCTGTGTTTGAAAATACCACTTTTAGAAAGTAGGTATTTTCTTGCTTAACTGTCCAAGCCTGCCTCTGCTAGGTTGTGTATTCCTTGTCTGGAGTTTGAGTGACAGCTGCTGGGGAAAGTCCAGGAGACAGGGTGAGACAGCCAGGGCTGAATAGAGAGATCTCCATGCAGATGGGTGGGAGGAGTTGCACCTGGGACCTGAATAGGGCTGTGCCTTCCCTCCACAATGCTGGCTCCACCCCCTGTGGAGTGTCTGATGTCTCTGCCCTGCTCTCTGAAAGGAAAGAAGGAGACATGTCAAAAGAGTGCTCCAGGACTGTCCAGAACTTGTTTGGACCAGGAAAAGGCCTCTCTGCCTTCAGAGAACAAAGACAAACTTAGTATAAATATTGGGACCCAAACCCAGGAATTTCAGATCACTTTGGAAGACAAGAAGAACCCTCTGCTGAGGAAGGAACCCGCGAAGACTGAAGGAGAGGCTATCCCCACCTCGTTGCTGTTTTGGGGAATTGGCCTGCAGTGTTGCCTTACTGCCTAAGAGAGGGAGGAGAACTGTGTGTGTACCCTCATCGACTTGTGCAAAGATCTCCAAGGGCTTGGAAGAGAGCTTGCCCCCTGACCAAAGTCTCAGGACCAGTAGGCTTCACCAGCTTTTGTGGATTGCTGCTGGAAACGCTGTTTCAGTGGCTACAGAGGCAGGGAGCTGTGACCGACTCTCACGACCGACCCGGTGTCCTGTAGGCACCGCTTCGAACAACGTCCGCATCTCTCAACGCAAGCTCTGAGCTCACCGACTTGGTCCTGATGCCGTCACCGAGCCATTGCCTGCACCGTGACCTGGGGACACCGCGACGTGCAACGCCTCGCTACACCGAATCGAACTGGTCTGACCGACACGGTCACTGTTGCTGACTTCGAGTCCTGTGAACGCATCGGAGTTGGGCACCGCTCGCACGCTTCGCGACGCACCGCCCGACTCGTATCGCTGTCCGGACTGATCGACGCCAGCTCCCGCAATCCGGCTCTGTCGCCGCACCGCAAGCTGCAAGCACCGCAACGAAGCACAGTCTCGCCCTGCAACGTACGCCTCGGACCCACCGACTCCGTCAATGGGCCGTTGCCTGCACCGCATCGAGGGACAACGCGTCCTGCAACGCTTTCTTTTCTGCAACGCAACGAATGCCAAAACCGGCTCGCATGCCCGTGCCTGCCGCATCAAGTAAAGGTACTGTGACCGAGTCTGTCGACACTTGAGTGGGCCCGTACCGACGCGGTCTGCTGGATTTGTTAGACTCTGTGTTATTTCATCAACGGGCTACCGACTCGCACAGAACTCTGATATAAGCGTTTTAAACAAGAACTCTTGATTTTTAATAGTATTGTGGATTATTTTTGTCGTTTATGGTCTTGTGGTAAATCTATATAAAAGATACTTATTTTTATAAATATACAACCTGTGTGGCGTCCATTTGTAGTGTTGTCACTTGATTACTGTATGTGTTCACAAATGCTTTACACACTGCCTCTGAGATAAGCCTGTCTGCTCGTGCCAAGCTACCAAGGGGGTGAGCAGGGGTTATTTTAGGAGTGTACCCCCTTACCCTGACTAGAGGCGAGGGTCGCTATTTGTCACAAGTACCTACCTGTGCCAACTAGAGACCCCCAAGTCTAACAGTTAGACAGTGGTCTAACACGCATTTCTGTCTGCAGAATAGGCAGCAGAGAACAGGCAAAACACAGTCAATGCAGACTGGTCTGAATGGTAGGAACCAAGACTCACTTAGCTCCAAGCACCGCAACGAAGCACCGTCTCGCCCTGCAACGTACGCCTCGGACCCACCGACTCCGTCAATGGGCCGTTGCCTGCACCGCATCGAGGGACAACGCGTCCTGCAACGCTTTCTTTTCTGCAACGCAACGAATGCCAAACCCGGCTCGCACGCCCGTGCCTGCCGCATCAAGTAAAGGTACTGTGACCGAGTCTGTCGACACTTGAGTGGGCCCGTACCGACGCGGTCTGCTGGATTTGTTAGACTCTGTGTTATTTCATCAACGCTGTAGCTGGACAGGGCTACCGACTCGCACAGAACTCTAATATAAGCGTTTTAAACAAGAACTCTTGATTTTTAATAGTATTGTGGATTATTTTTGTCGTTTATGGTCTTGTGGTAAATCTATATAAAAGGTACTTATTTTTATAAATATACAACCTGTGTGGCGTCCATTTGTAGTGTTGTCACTTGATTACTGTATGTGTTCACAAATGCTTTACACACTGCCTCTGAGATAAGCCTGTCTGCTCGTGCCAAGCTACCAAGGGGGTGAGCAGGGGTTATTTTAGGAGTGTACCCCCTTACCCTGACTAGAGGCGAGGGTCCCTATTTGTCACAAGTACCTACCTGTGCCAACTAGAGACCCCCAAGTCTAACAGTTAGACAGTGGTCTAACACGCATTTCTGTCTGCAGAATAGGCAGCAGAGAACAGGCAAAACACAGTCAATGCAGACTGGTCTGAATGGAAGGAACCAAGACTCACTTAGCTCCCGAAGTCGAGGTGTGCCCAGATGGAGTACCATGCGATCACGGTAACGTCGCTCCAAGAGCGTTTTTTCCATCTCCTCGGTGACTGGGACGTCCATAGCGTAGCAGAGAAATTAAAATCAGGATTCCCACTACCAGTAGCAGGATTAGCGGAAACCCTCCAAAAATGCTTCCAAATACGGAGTGTATAAAAGCTGGAATCACTCCGAAGACTGTCTGAAAGGTGCTTAACAGTATAGAACCTATGGTCTTAAATAGGTGTACCATGCCACTTTTATAAGACATGTTAAAGATACGCTGAACCATTTCTCCGAAATGGAAGGGGCAGTTAGTTCGTACCAGTGCCTGTATCTCAGCTGAGGACCTTGCAATCTGAAGATCACGAGTCTCTTGGGCTGAGGTTAAGGGCACAACTTCCTGTAAAAGCATGGCTTTCATTCGTCTCAGAGTATCAAACTGTATAAAGGAAACATTCAACGAAGGCCATAATGGCACCTCCTTGACTGTGTGGGTTGGTGGAAACAATACTTGCATACAACAAGTAACCCTGGAACTTACTGTGACTAGATATGCGATGCCTGAAAGCATCCCACAACAACCTTGATCATTCAGCATTTAAAACTCCCATTTTAGAGCAGCCTGAACACTGGATTAATCATGGCAGCTGGGGAACCCTTTAAGTGGATAGGTTTGGGATAGGTTTGCAACTGAACCGTTACAGGCTCCGTGAAGCATAATATCCTGGCAAAGTAGAGATACACTTTATGAAGTCTCACAGTCTGTACCGCTGAGAAACACTTCAGTGTCCCCATTCCTGCATCTAAATGTTTACGGTAATTCCCAAGATTCATGAATGAAGTCCTTACCCATTGCTTCATATCTGCCTCTCTGGTGGTTTTCTAGGCAATATTGAAATTGGAAAGTTGTTACTGGCAATGTTATATGGCCATGAATTAACCATTCTGTGGACGGTGACTCTGCTACGGTGAAAGGTAATTGGTCCAATTTTTCAATGTGCAGAATTGTATATTTCGCATCCCTTTGTGCCATTGTTGTCTGATTTTCAGTCAAATTATATGCAGAGAACAGAGACGTGCTATTGATATACCGCCAGGGCACATAACCAGAGTGCAAGGATTGTAGTGTCCAGCTTAATGAGAACGTAACTGTGATTGCCCATGTTGTAAGATAGGCAGATCCTGTTCCATTATATCTATTGCAGAAGACACAATGTTGCCCAGTGAATAAATCCTGGATGTTAGTGCGGTCATACCATTGTCAACCACAGCCAAAGCCTTTTCTAAGTTAACTCTGTCAATTTCACGCAATCTTTCTGCAGCTTCTTGTTGAGAGATTTTCCAAATTTCATTATAAACAGCGTATAAAAAGTGTTTACAACGTGGCTTATGGGTACCTCACAAAAGATCCCTAAGATCCATGTCATCTGAGAGTAAGGACAAGTGTTGTTTCACCTGTGACAGCGCCGAGGTTCTTAGCCAATCAAGGCATAACTTCCCAACACTGTATGATGTCACCACCCCCGGATGTTCTCTTTGTACATAGCGTAGGTCAGGCCTATAGATACTAAACCCTTCGCTGGTACCCATGAATCTTGACTGACACCTATTTGTGTCCATATGCCAAACTAACCATCCCTTCCAATTTGGGTCTAAAGAATTGTATGAAATGTCATGCATTATGTCATCTAGTGTACCCTCACCATTAGCTGTATAGTTTTGCCACCCCTCAAAGTGTTAAAGCGAGGGAATACGAGGTGTGTTCAAGTCCTTAATCTTGGCTAACCCAAGACAGGAAGTCTGTTGCACAGTGTCGTTCAGGAAGATAATTTGTTGTGGTATGACCATGCTCTAAATAGTGCCTCAGTTCACTGAACCTGCCCCATTCCTTAGTCCCCCAGACTATAGATTTTATGTCTATAGTGTCTTTCCATACGTCGAAACCCTGTTTAGACAGTTGGGCGATAAAGGATGCAGAGTATATATGTTTTGTGTTAGTAAGCATACTTTTCTTTGCAGATAAGGTGCAAGTTTGTGTGGATCTGATGTATTAAACCCAGAAAAATAGGAAACTTTTGTGCAAACGCTTGTAAACTACCGTTTGGTGGTGTTGGACAATGTTTAAAATGGTGGTATGCGAAAACATTACGTGGTGCACTTGTTTTATGCAAAAAATGATGACCATAATGTTGGTAACAATACATGGTATCAAAATCAGATGAGTCATCAAACATTTCATTTTTCAAAAATGCTGCAGACAGTTCTAAATCAGATAGCATACTATTTACAGTTTCAAAATCCCAATCGTCAGAGTATGTACTGGAGGTGATGATATCATTTAAGGAAATTTTAAATACATGCAGTATTTTCAAAAGTTCAGTGGGACCAAGTACATCAACTGAAACTCTGTCCCAAACTATTCCGTCAGGAACTGGAACTGCTGTAATGTTCACAAAGGACAGGTATCTTTGTTCACGATGAGATGACGTATGACGTATCAGTACCAAGTTCACATCTGATACTGCTGAGCATTCTGGAAGATAGTGTCCTTTCACAAGCCAGAAAAAGACAGTCACTAAACCTATCCAGAAGAGTAGGAACAGTATTCCAGTTATTATCCAGAGCTATAGCCATGTTGAGACTAGGTATGTCTTTTTCAGCCAAATGCAGAGATCATGAAGTTGTTTTTTTCGGGAAACTGGAGCTGGCGGTGACTCAGGTTCACTTGAATCCAGTGAAAAATTGTCAAAATCGATGAAGTAGCCAGATGCAGTTTGATCTATCTTTGGTAGCTCAGCAGGTTTTGTTGAACTTGCAGATGTCTCCTGTAGAGGCATATTGATGTAGATGTCGGTGTTAGGCCAAAGTGATATCTGTGTTTCATTCGTGTTTTGATGATGTTCAATTTCAATAGGAACGAGTTCCATTTCATTGTTGGTAACTTCATTACAACATATTGTAGACTCTTCAAATGTTATCAGTCTTTCTGTCTGAACCTCCTGTATGGTAGCAAGAGGAGAACGGCGGCTACCCAGGAGCCCAAGTGGCCTGCTATTCAGGATCGGCCACATAGTGTGGTTTGATCAGATCAATGGAGACAGATCTCTTTTCTTTCTTGCTGGCAAGAGGCAGAAGAAGTACTGTTCTTGTTCCTTCGATAGCCAGGACAGGTACAGTATGATGTACAGTACAATGGCCCAAATTCTTGCTTGTCCACAATCTTTTCTCTGACCAGGTCCCTGACTTTAGGGACCCAGGCATGTCTTGCCGTTACTGATTTTACTTCCCCAGTGGCGGTGCGTTTTACTTGGACATTGCTTTGTAGTGCCCGGAATTCATTGAGTTCCTGTAAAACAGCCAAACGGTTATCGATGTCAAACGGTTTTTCATCCCCGACTGTGCTGCCACAATTGAGGTCAGGTATCCACATTCTCATCCCAAATAGGATTTCGCAAGGAGTGATGCCTCCTAGGGAACTTCTTGACATGTTATTAAGTGCCCGCTAGACCCCAAATAGGTGATTGACCCAACTACCACCTAAGCCTAATACCCTTGCTGTTAAGGATTGCTTTAAGTCCCGGTTTTTCCTCTCCACAATTGAATTTCCCTTGGGATGACATGGAGATGAGTACCGCAATGCTACACCCAAACTTCCAATGGCTTCCTTGTACACTCGTAGAGCTAAACGCGGTGCCACAGTCAGAATGTAATGTTCCAATTGCGTATGTCCTTATGAAGACTCTCAAATCATTTATAACAGTTCGGTCGTCAGCCGAGCGCTGAGGCCAAACCCACAGGAATCTAGAGCATGAATCCACTGCCACCAAGATGTACTTGTAACCCCCATCAGATTGTAAGGGGCGGCAGTGGTCCAAATAGACACAGGCAAGATGTCTGTCTGATATTAATAGTGGTGTTTGCGCCGGATGTGCTATGGTGGAACCCTTCATCTGCTGACAGATGTCACACTTATGCTTTTGTCTGTTTTGTTAAACCAGGCCACCAATAGCGTAGTTTCATTAGTGAAACTGTTGCGGTAATCCCTACATGTGCAGAACCCAGACCCTGGTGTGCAGCTAGAATGAAACCTAATCTGTGATCCATGTTTGGTATCACTCTATCCCCCTCTCCTGGAATTTGAAAATACAGAATATTTTTGCATCTAACTTGTAGGAGTATTTGAATGGAAAGCCTTTTGGCATGGCTGAGCTGTTTTTGCATGAAGCAATGACAGCTACCAGTATCTGTCCGTCTATTCTCATGCTAGAATGAGTGATTGCAGCTACTGCAGCAGTTCGCACTGTCGCCTTGGCGGCTTCATCAGCCAATGAATTCCATTCAATGTGAACACCATCACGTTGATGACTCAGCGTGTGTATCACGTGAGCTCTTGGCAAGTCTTTTTTTCAGCTCTGCCACTTGCTCCCAAAGCAATTTGTGCTTTATTGTGCTACCTTTTGAGTCGTTAAACCCATTCTGACCCCAGTAGTGAAGATATTCATTGTAAGACTGGACACAGTAAAAGGAATCGCACACTATAAGTGTGGGGAATTCACGATCTGTATTTATAAGTGCCAGTAATAGAGCTTTTAATTTGGCCAGCTGTGCCATGCAGTCTCCTAGAGACTGTATCTTCGCACTACTAGGATGGAACTTGCTTTCCTGTATACGTCCTTTTACAATCGCACATGCTGCGCTGTATTGATGTTTACTAACTATGGCATGCTGAGCTGAACCATCAGTGTAAATAATGTATTCATACTGATCTAGAGGCATTATTTCATTCAGGAGAGGATATTCTTTTTCGTACTGCAGAAATGCTTGTGTTTTTAATGTCGAATCAAATTTGTAGTCTAAATCTGTTGCAGTGAGAGAATTAGCCCATTGTATCCATCGCATATGTAAAGCTTTTGCATTTGGAACGCTTGCCTTTGTAACAGCTTCTAAGGCCGGTACTGGTGTTACAACAATTATTAGTTTCCCCTGTGCAAGTGCTCTTTCTCTCACTACGGCAGTCTGTACTGCTGTCAGACTTTTTTCTGTAGAAGCAAAGCGCATTTCAGCGTTTGTGTATGAGTGAGATTTTTCTGCTACGGGTACCGTTTCGCCTTCATTGAAGGTTAGTTAAGTGTACCCTGATTGACCCGCGATTACACGGATCACCAGATTTGTGGTATTTACACGTGTGTGTAGGTGTTTGGAAGCTATCATGTCAGCTTGTAAGGAACGAAGGATATCTGTGTGTTCCTGTGTCCAATGTCTAATTGAAAAATCAGGTCTGATTAGATCGCAGAAAGGTTTCACTTTTTCTGCGTATAGGACATTGAGGTGGGCTATTTTTGATTTTTTAAAGTTGAATTTGTAGCCCTCAGAGGTGAATTTCAAAATGATGTTGCTCACCCTGGTCAAATCATCCAATAAATCATCATCCATCAGATAAATATCATCTACATAGGAAAATGACTCCTCATCAAAATTTTGTAGTAACTCTGTTACCCTAGCTGAGAACAACCGGGGGCTATTCTTATATCCTTAGGGCAGTTGACAATATTGATGCTGTGAGCCCAGGGCTGAGAATGCTGTCAAATATCTGCTTTCTGGCACTATATTTTGGCAGGAAAATCTATTTGTGACATCTAGTATTGTTTTGTATTTTTTCTGAACAATGTTATTCATTAATGCGGCACTGTGTGCATTCTGTACTGCAAATGTCTTTGTGCATGTATTTAAATGTCTGTAGCCTAAAATTAGACAGTATGAATTGTCAGGGTTCATTATGGGAAACAAAGGATTATTTATTGAAGAGACGCAATTCTCTATTACACCTTGGTATTCAAATTGATCTACGATCTCCCTCACTTGTTTTTTTGGTTCTTGTTTTATTGGGTACTGTATCTGTAGAGTTGGAGTTGCAAGATATAATGCTGGAGCAAGTGCTACCGCCCACCCGCACATATGAATGTTTTAGTGCTACTGGAACGAGGTCGGATAAAGCTGGTAAAATTACTGTTTGTCCCTTTGGGCACTCCATAACAATCTCAGGCGGCCAATCTTTTTCAGTCAAAAGGATGTCATAGCCATAAGTCAGGTTCTCCCAAAAGAGACCTTTAATTTTGGGGGGATTTGTCCCCCTCCATTTGGAGAGTTATTTCATATAACTGATATGGGACACTTACCCTTGTATCAGGTGTTTCCACCCTGATATGTTCATTCAACGCTGCTGTCACCAGAAATTCCATCAGGTTCTGGTGAGCTATGGTTACTTCTGCTGCGCTGTCTAGCATCATCAGAGCCCATTCCCCGTTCAGAAGTTGAGCCCTCCGTATCCCTGGCATTTCTTATTTTAAGGCCAGCAACCTTCTTCTTTTTAAATTGAGGTTTTGATTTTGGTTTATCTTCTTTTTTGAAATTACAATCCGAAGTACAATGTGTATCTCTGGACTTTTTTCGTTCTTCTGATATGTGTTCTGACCGTCCTTCCCTCTCGGAGTTTTTTGATGAACCCTGAAAGGAATGAGAGAAACATGTATCAGTTTCCTGAATCCTTTTAAGTTTTTTAATGTTATCATGATTCCTAAGGTTGTACCTCCTTTCGGAGGTCTCCTGCTGAGGAGACCCACCTCGTGATTGTGATCTATTCTCTCTATTCTTTTGTTGTTTATTATCCCATGCTTGGTGTTATCCTTTTCAGATCCACCCATGAGTTGAGGTTTTGTTGCTCTAGCTCCCAAATTATCTCTACCTAATTCGGCATATGTATCTTCGATAATTTTTGGTAATTCAAGCTCCTGTTGTACAGGAGTGAAATCCCTCAAGCGTTGGCGTATCGCCACTGCTGCTGCCTCCCCTTTTATGTTTGCTAACATAATATTGGATACCTGGGCAAAATTTCCTAATAATTTCATCCCTAAGTTCAGAGCAGGTTCTGCTCCATACTCATTCTGTATTTGTCTTAATACTTCTGGTATCACTGCTATTGAAGGGATACCATGAGTTCTGGTGCAGATGGCAGCGAAAACTGTACCCCAAGAGGTACAATCCTCTATCTGGGGAGCTATCCCCATTGGCAAGCAGATCGTCAGTATTCTGTGTTTTTCTTGTTGGCCTGTGTGGGGAAACACTGGCTCTAACTGTGTAATTTTCTGTGCTATCCAGAATGGCATTTGCTCATGTGTAGTGGGCATTCTTCCCATAACCGCGTTCAGCGTTTGTGGGGTGATCTTAATTGCAGTCCCTTTTAGTTGACCTGGTGGTGTAAACCTTATAGGTTGAAGTGTGAGTGCTCTCATAACGAACTGAGTCAAGTTTCTGTAAAGTTTTATTATTTCTTTGTGAAGTGGACGTAGATCTGACATTGCTAATGTGTCCACGTCTGGATGCGATGTGTATGCCGCTAGGACTGGCCAAGTCGTCTGTCTCTGCTGAGCGGACCAAGTCTTACTTTATCTGTTGTGTGTGGGAGGGCGCCTTCAAACCAGTTTATATGCTTCTGGTAACTGAGCAGAACTTCAATGTCCCCGTATGGACAGTATTCTTCCGGTGTTTCATCCGGGGTGTAAGAATGAATTGTTTTGGTGTGTGCGTCTGCAGATGGGAATTTGACCCATGAGTAAAATACCTCTGTACTGAATGACTTGTGCGCCTCAATCACAAATGTTACAGTCCCACCTAATGCTGGGACTCCATACTCTGCTAGTTTTAAAGTAAGTACATTTCTGACATTTTCCGAAATGTTTATAGCACATTCCTGCTCCCCCTCCCCCGCTGCATTCACATTTAGTGCTGCTGCAGTGTTCTCTTCAACCAACATTGTTGAAAAGACTTTCAAGGAGAATGAGATAAGGTTTTATGCACAGTGTAGGGAACTATAATCCTTCAAGCTTGAACAAACCTAGAGCCAATACATAGGATATGCCTACTCAGCAGTGGCGGATGTTTTCCCTTCCCACTCCAGGCATCTCTGGGTAAATGTGAGTAGGGTTCTCTGAGAAAAGCATGACTGAACTACTCAGATTTGACTCTTAAATAAGAACCAAACCAATGTTGGTGGCTCCATGTCGTGTGGTTCCTATATATCTATATAGGATCTGCGCTTTTAGACAACATAAATTAAGGAATTGGTGTCCAGACTGATTCCAGACTCCACCACAGGATATGTTAGTCATTTAGTCCTGCTTGCTCACAGTACCACTACAAGCCCCTCTTACCAAGGAGCGAATACTTTCTGGCATCTATCGAACATGACAGCCCTGACCCCTCAGGGATCGTGGAAACAGTACAGTACTTTTCGCTCAGTCAGTCGTGCTCACTTTGTCTCAGAGAGATACACAGAATAAACGGTGGTGAAGTTTTTCAATAAGCATGTATTGAACTAGCATCATGCTAGTGTCCAATACGTGTGCTGCAACAACTATGAGACAGAAACAAATTTATAAGGGTATTAGCACCAACAGAGTAAAGAAAAGGTAGAATTCTACCATAGTGCTAAAACAATGAATATATGCAGGCATATAGATACATGACAGTAATAATGCATACTCCTACAATGCAACACTAACTAGATGTACCTAAGGGTACTTAGCATGTATGTAGGTGTGTAGCCAAGAATCCCCTTAGGATAAAGCCAACTCCATTACCTGATGTGGGAGAGTGAAGGACCCCTTCTTGGTCTCAAGAAGGACACCCCGCGAGGGATGTCAGACCACTGCGTGCTGGAGTGTCTACATGCAGGAACGTCAGCGTCTAGAGTCAGCGTGTCAGCATGGAAGTCTTTTTCTCCTCTGGTTTGCCCAGCAAAGATGTAGTGCTTATATCCCTGAAAGATACCCTCAGGGGTTCTACCTAAAAGTATACTGTGGGCATGTTGGGCAAGGATGACGATAGAGGTGACCCTTATACAGAGATATTATGCAGAAGATGGTAATCCTGCTGTGATACTGAGAATCCTCATGCATAATACATGAGGCTAGTTTTCGGAGAAAACCACACAACAGTCATGTAGCACCTAACTAGGTAAAAGGTCAGCGTCAGACCCGGTATGCAGAACAATGGTAGGACAGATGTTAAAATATCCACCTGCCTGAAGAATAGGTTTTGCAATTCAGAAAATGCAGGTGTAGCTTAGCAGATTGGATGGATACATTCAATGTAGGTCATTCTTGCATATAGAAAGATTCTGACATAATCAGGACTGCAACATTTTTGTAAGTATATACATCTCAAAAGCTATTAGAATAAGGCATAGTAAAATTGCAACCTGATAAGGTAAGGTATTTCATATTTAAGCCTTGAGTTTGCTAAGGTTCCAATTTGCTTAGAAAATGAATGCAGATACAATGGTTTGGCATAAGCAGCATGAGGTAGTGCCACTCATTACGACTGGCATAATTTTTATTGAATACATCACTCCACAGTGAAAAGGTCAATCTTTGAGGAATGCAATATTCTTGTATATACTCTTGAATATACCATTTATATTACATCCTGGAATGAATGAATACATATATCAAGGTTGATGATGCCTGTGATCTATGGACATTTGCACTAGAAGAGTGGTTAGTTACTGAAATTATAGCAGCATGTGTTCAATAAACTATGTTATTTGGAATGGAGGAGAATAGAACCCTGTAAACAGTTATTTAATAAAGGGAATGTCAAATAACTTGGTTTAGCAGACTATGGCCCCAAACAGTAGTGGCTGCTACCGGCCGGGGTGGGGGGAGTCGAGAGGGGAAAAAAAAGAAAAAATAGCTCTCCTCCGTCTCTCCGCCGTCCTCTTACGCTTTCCGGTCTCCAGTCCCGGCTGCTAGCAGGAAGCACCCGGGCACCCAGGCTTCCCTGAGCCAATCACAGCGCTGCAATGCAGCTTTATGATTGGTCTGAGCACTGTGGTTTGGCACTCAGACACGGACTGGGAGGCTTTGCATGTTCCTCATCAGGCTGTGTAATGCAGCCTGGTGGGGAAGAAGCGAAGTGCGCATGACTGTTTGGCTGGCCCAGGAGATCCGGCCAAACAGTCATGTGCACTTAGGGAATGAAAACCACTCCTCCCCCTGCTCTGGCCCCATCCCATCACTGACTCGAATAGGAAAAATAAAATCATAATAACGATACATTATTATGATTTTATTTTTCCTTTTAAGCAGTGGGACAACGCTCTTCCACCTTAGCGGAGGAGCTGCCACTGGCCCTAATTCTGATTGTAAACAATTAACACGCAAATCTCTATTACTGCACCCAGTTCCAATGGTAATTCCTATCTTTTTCTACCCAGACCTTTTTTCAAGCCTTTTTCCCTGATTAAATTTAGGAATGGTAGGGAAATCGGGAGTGTGGCATGGCACCTGGCAAGGAAAAACTAACCAATATTCCTATAAGCAACACCTGGCAAACCATCACTTTGACTGGAATTCTGAGACATGTCAATGACCCATTATTAGTTAATTTGTTAACTATCTGTATAATATCTCCCTAATGAGAGACACCAACTATGTATCACACACAAACATTCTCAAGTTCCTTCTTTTGAAAATTGCCATCCACTTCTGCCAACATCTTGTGCCCTGACTCTGCAAACATTAAAACGTAAACTCTTTTTTTCTGAATGCAACTTCTCCATAAAAATGTAACATTTCTTCATTCATATAAAGCAGTAATGGTACTACCTTCCCTAATTTAAACTCGGCACTATTTCTCAAAATTGGTTTGGTCATGGTAATGTATCTGAAATGCACCCATAGTGAAGGATACAATGTGTCCATATCTTAGTTAACCTTAGTTATATGAGCTATTTCCCACTATGAATGTTTCCTCACAAATATCCTCAGTAAACATACCACTCTGGGGTCCTTGATTGGATGTTTGGTAATCACTTCTACAATTTGCTACCATTCTATGATGTAACTGCATTCTCAAGCCCCAAAATATTGGTGGTCGTGTCCTCTTTCTAAACATTTTGGGACATATTTATCAAAATGTCATGCTGCGCTGCACTGTGTGACAGGGAAAGGGCAGGAATGCGCCGTATTTAGTATGAGTTGGCACATTCAGACTTTTTCCAGCGCTGGCACACACTGTGCTGCCTAGGGCCGACTTAGGCACCCTTGCACCTTAGTACAAGGGTGCCTCGGTTGTAAGCAGTATTGTTTTTGTGCAGGAAAAGCAATGTTCCTGCACAAAAACAATTCCCTGAGGCATTTTCCTCTTTTTATGTGTGCTGCAGAATGCAGCACACATAGAAAGAGTTAATAATAAGGAGATATAAAGATATTTCTCCTTGTTACACCTCCCCTGGGGATGCATAGAATTTTGATCCATTCCCAGGTCTACCAGTAATGGTAAATCTGGGAATGCACCAAAATCCATGGGTGTTGCATGGGAACGCCCTTGCACCACCATGGAAAGTCTCCCTGGAGCAGAGTAGTGAACAAAACGATTTGTGCTGTGTTGCGTTACTCTAGATTTATCAAGTCACTCAGGTCCATGCAAAGTGGCCTAGCGTTACTTGATAAAGTAATTTGAGAGTTGCGTCACTCTTGCGCAAGGGCGACGCAACTCTTTGATAAATATGCCCCCAGATGTAGAAGGCATTTTGCATGTGAAGTGTGTAAAGCGCATCACCACATTGCCATAAGAGCGACAGGCAGAAAGGCAAAGGACAATAACCTCTGCAGGGTCTTTTCCATTTTAATAACTGGAGCTGGTTTTACAAGTTTTCCCACAAAGCAAGATTTATAAATATGCTCATGAGAGCTGCTTATACGTAACTTTGTGTGTGCATCAAGCCATTGGCACATTCAACCTTAAAAATGTCAATAAATGTAATTAGGGTAATTGAGACTTGTGTGTAGAATTTGATGTAAAGAAAATGGAGGAAAGAAATTAAATTAAAGCACACTGCAATTATCTCTCTCTTTAGGAAGAATTCTAAAACTGATCAGGGTAAAGTAATGGGGAAATTCATAATTACTGCTCATCCATAATTGCTGCAGCCTTATTTCAGAAGTCTGAAATAGCTGAGGACAGGCATAAGATAGTAGCAGCTGAAATTCACACTACCCAATTGGTTTTTCATGTCAATCAATCATCTGTTTTGGATTAGTCAATAAGGTAAGCTGAATAAAATAAATGGACACCCCTCACTATTGCTTATATCACCGGGATCACACACTGTTAACACAACCCACGCTGAGAGTACAAAGCTGGCTATCCTTATACCTTTGCAGTGGGAGAATTGTTTATGTTATTCAAGTGTTTTTCCAGTTTATGGTGGACTACTGGCAAACATGTATATGGACATGACCTTCTTTTAAATGACATTTAGACATTCGTACTGACCTATTTAGATACCCCGATATGAGCCTCCAATGGCTCTTGACCTTCTTTCTCTACCTGTGTTCATATGCATACAATCCCCTCAACTTAATACAACACGAGGTTATGTATGGAGAATTGTGCCATTCATAATCCTAACAGCCTTGAGTACTTCATGGGACAAGACAGCGAGGCAGCCTGAGTGAGCATCTTCCAAGGAACGGCTGGGTTGGGGTGAAGGTACTTTCGATAGCTTGTCCTGCTCCTCAGGGTGAAGGAGCAGATGCTAAGCACTGGAGGCAGAGCGGCCACCAAGGAGTAGCAAGGGTCTCCTACCAGCCTGCGGGGAAAAAGTAATAGAGTAAGTCACCCTTTTGAGGACTGCGTGTTCTTTTATTTATATTGAGATCTTGCCTACAAATGAGGGGCCTGATTGGTAATCAGGAGGTTGTTCTATTATTGGTGGCATTTGTTTTGGGACCGGATTGCTTGGTTTCCTAAGTTCATGACACATATTTAAAAGGATTGGACCTTACCTGCTAATTATGATTTCACAATGGAAAATAAAACGAGGACTACATGAAGGCACATTTTCTCTTTAACATCTAATGACTTGGAACCTAGTCCTGCCCGAAGGAGCAGGTCTGTTGGCTTCCCCTCTGTGACAGATGGCATACCAGCCCTCATGTCTGTGGCAGAGGTACAGGATGTTATTGAGGCGCCAGTGACTAAAGCTTTGTCAGAAAAATACAGAAGTAAGTCCAAAGCAATCAAGAGTTTCAAAGCAGCCGGCACAGAGTTTCCTATGGATTTGTTAGTTGTAGAACTAGAGAGTGGAAGGAAACTGATTGTTCAACTGTGCCCTGATTCTTGCAGAAACTGTATTCTTTGGAGGATTTAGAAGAGGGCCTAGCACACAATCTAAAGCTCTGCGCTATCCTGGCAACTTTAAGTGTCAGAGCTTCCATAAATCTGGAGGATTGTGTTCCATCAGACCTAACAGATAAGAACTTGGCAATTGCCTTGAAGAAGGCTTTCAAAGCTACACATTTAGCTCTCAAAGCATATGCCACACAAAGACTTCCAGCACTTAACCATAAGAGGGGACTGATTGCTCAGAGATTTTAGAGGGAATGTAGCAGGAGGCCAAATTCTTGGTGGATGTTTCATTCGATATACTCAAGGCTACAGCAATGGCCACATATTCAGTGGTATCAGCAAGGAGGAACTTCTGGATGAGGGATGGGAAAGCAGAAACATATATAAAGTCTGCCCTCTTAAAGATCCCTGTGGATGGCAAGAAACTGTTTAGGGAACAGTTAGATGTAATGATCGCTAAGACATTTAAAGATAGGAACATGTCTTGCCTTATGAAGAGAAGTCTTCAAGCGTTCAGGCATATTAGGGTCCCTCTCCATATAGCTCTCCTACTAAGGATTTATTTTTATTGCAAGAAAATGTTTAATCAAAGAAATCTGGAACAAAACTGACACTGTGAACCAGGCAGATTCTTCTAAGCAGAGGTCCTGACAACTTCTGCACTTGGAGCAATACGGATCCAGTGGGAGGCAGAGTTCAATGGTTTTAGCAAGCCTGGCAAAAGGATTCATGGATCAATCAAATTCCTGTGCCGAAAGACCAGGCAAAATACAGACCTCTATTGATGGGAATTCAAGCTTCTGTTTACAAGAAGGCCATTTTGCAGCTTAGGTGCTCTGCAGTCTCAGGGAACAGAAACCTATTCTATACTATTTCTAATTCATAAAGCTCCAGAATCCTTCTGATCTGTGCTGGATCATTCACACAATAATTCATATACACAATAATTCATATAGCAATATAAAGCCAGTATAGGTAACATTTCCGACACATAGTCCGCAACCCACTTGTTCAGTACCAAAGAACGATGTTGCGTCCTGTGGGTACCTGCAATATTCCTAACTTTCATAATAATTTATAAATCCAGCATATTCTGTCGCCCTTCTTAGTTCGATCCAGTTCTGCCCCCCTATACATGCACCATAATTGAACCAGCTAACATTAGCATTATTCAACCGACACCGGTCCTATCCTGTTCTATGTGGGTAGAATCTTCTGTGGCTTTTTTCAACAAATATGCTTGATATGGCCCCCATATATCTTTAGGTTGACATTTAATAGGCATTAATGCATTATAATTCTCGGATTGCGTACAATAATAGGCCAGGTCAGTGCGCCATTCTTATAATTTAGGCAAGGGGCCACGCATCCACCTCATTGCGATCCTACGCTTGGCAAGTAATAGGCTGATGGAGGCCAACCTACGTACAGTTTTCAGAATGTTTTTATCAAACCCCAGTAGAGCAATCAACGGTGACACTGGTATTACCAACTATAGCATTTCGTTCAATGCGGTGAACATCCCTCTCCAAAATGCGTGGATCCCAGGGCACTCCCAGCCAGGTGTATGAAATTGGAGTTTACTGCTGTACATCTCATGCATCTGTCATCCTCCCTCAACCCGTATTTATATAGTCGTGCCGGGGTGTAAAAAGTTCTGTGAAGATATTTAAAATGAATTAATCTGTGCCTTCCGTTCTGCGAAATAGCTTTAATGTTACTAAAGCAGTAGGTCCACTGTACAACTGTGATTTCCATTCCTAACTCTTCCTCCCATTCTAGCTGAAATTTCTGTTTTGCTTGGGTTGCCTGCCCCTTTAGGAGTATGTAAAGTATTGTGATGCCATGTTGCGGGTACTCCGATTGTAACAGACATGTCAGTGGTTTCATTTCGTGCGGTTCAGACATATCAGGGCCTAGTGTCGCATGCAACGCCCGTCGCACTCTGTAGTATTGGAACGTGTCTAGCGCAGTCAAATTTTGGGCCTGAGAGGACGCTTGTTCCCACGTTCTCACAAATCCGTCTAGGAACAGGTCCCCCATGTGCACTATTTTCAATTTATGAAGTGTTTGTATTGTTGCACGGTCATTACTGAGTGGGAACCAATCGCACCAGATTATGGGTAGTTTGGGAGAGTATATTGCACTCAGCTGTTGATTGACTGCTATTCTGGGTAGTTGAGACCCTGTGCAACCTACCGGATCAATTATGCGGAGTTTACTCTAAGAGCCACTAGTCAGAAATTTTGGTAGCTGGGTGGGGGAGACCATATTATATTCTATATAAAGGTGCGGTAAGTTTGGTGGGCCATGTATCTAACAATACGCATGCAGTGTCTGTGCGGCTCTATATTATCTTTCCATATCTGGGGCGTTCAATCCACCCTCCGAATATGGCTTGGTTAGATTTTCCCATTTTACTCAAGGTTGTTTACCAGCCCAGGCGAGGCGTGTTAGTAGTGTGCGCAGGCTATGGAAAAAGGATATAGGCAGACTGATGGGAATGTTTACAAAAAGAAATAGAAAGCGAGGGAGCACCACCATCTTCATTAGTGCAATACGGCCCACTAGGTACAATGGGAGTTTAATCAATTTTTCAATGACCTCTGTTAGTTTTTGTATCGCACATCTGTAGTTTTCTGACAGTACAACCTCCAGATCCATATGTATCTTTATGCCCAGGTATCTTACTGGGTCCATAGTCCACTCTATAGGGTAATTAATGTGAATGGGAGTGGTGACAGCCGTTAACGGACTTATTATTTACTTATGCCAATCGATATATAGCCCTGAGTGTTGCCCAAATCTCTCCAACTCCGGCAACAACGGTGCAAGGTTTAGCTCCGGGTTACGTATATAGAGTACTGTATCATCCGCATATGCTGCAATAGTTAGGTTATATTGCAGTGATCATATACCTCTATATGCATGGTATTCCCGCATTGCACACGCCAGCGGCTCTACCACTAAGGCATACTGAATGGGGGAAAATGGACATCCCTGCCTCGTGCCCCTGGCAATGTCTATCGGACGTGACAGAGCACCATTAACTCGTACATGCGCTACTGGCTGTGCATACAGGACCTCCACCTTGCAGTTCTTTAGCCGAATGATAAACATCCAGGACTATATGACTTCCATAGACCTCTAGGACATCTACTTACATATCCCGATTCTGGAAAATCATCAAAGGTTCACATACTTTGCAACAAAATACCTCAATTTCCAGTTTGAGGTTTTGCCATTTGGTCTGAAGTTGTCACTAAGGGTATGTGTTGACACCTGTGGTGGCCTGGCTCCAGCAACAGGGAGTGTTTCTTCATCCTTAATTTGATGACTGGTTGGTCCATGCATCTTTCAAAGAACTGGTACTACAACAAACATAGACAGTTCTCACTGTGTTTTAATTAACTGGGAATAGTCCAAATAGGTCTGATCAAGGGATCAGAGTATGATTAAAGCAAGGTTCCACACAGACTAAGGGCTGGTGACTCTACCAGGGGAAACAGTGAGAAAGATCAGCTCACACATCCTCAATGTTCTTTCCAAAACAGCTACAATGATGTCTTGTTGATTACAGTTGCAAGGATATCTGGTGGCAACAACATTTCTGGATCCCTGGCCCAGATTCCACATACACAGGCTGTTAAATCACATTCTGACAAACCCACTTTCAGGGGTCTTAACAGTAAATATTCCAGTTACACAACAATTGAGATAAAACCTGACTGTGTGGTTGAGGACTATAAATTAGCAAAAAGGGGTCCCACTTTCTCTTCCATCACCAATGATCATAATAATGGATTTTAGTTTAGTGGATCGGGTGCATGGTTGGGTTTGTCCCAGGTCCAGTGGTTTTGGTCTCTCCTTCAGAGCCAAAGATTGCCCAATTGAGAGAACTGGAGGCTGTCTGTGTAATGCTGAAATCATTTTCTCACCACTTATGGGGGAAGGTGATATTAATCAGTACAGACACTTTTACAGAGAAAGCTTATGTAAATAAAGAGGAGGGGATGAGATCTTCTTATTTAGCAAAGATATCAGACAAAATGTTTCTTTGGGAAGACTTGAGAATTCTCTCAATTCCAACAATTCATGTACAGGGGATATTCACCAATTTGGAGGACAATTTCAGCAGGGACTTTCTCTCCACAGCAAACATCTGATTCTATGTGAGGGTGATTTTACAAATAGTCAGAGTGGTCATCCTGTGATAGACTTGTTTGCTTCATCCCTGATGCCAAGGTGAAGAACTTGTGTTCAAGGGGGAAGAAGGAACATGCCTGGGCAGTGGATGCCCTTTCATGCAGGTAGCTTCAGCGTGAGGAGAGAGAAACCATATGTGATCTGATAAGGCCGGCATGGCCCCAATCTAGTTGGTTTCCTCTCCTGATAGCTTTAAAGGAGACAGAGGAGAGGATATTACAGATGGGCCCATCCCCTCTATTGTTCAAATCCTATAACAAGAGACTATGGGAAACCCATATTAGCGGCTTGGAAGTTGAGATGTTAGGTAAGTTGAATAGAGAGAGGGGAAAGCCAGAAGGTTTGGCTCAATCAATCAATCAATCACAGAATTTGTAGAGCGCACTACTTACCCGCGAGGGTCTCAAGGCGCTGGGGAGAAAAAAAAGGGAGGGGGGGTTGCTGCTACTGGTCGAACAGCCAGGTCTTGAGTAGCCTCCTGAAGGTCAGCAGGTCTTGGGTCTGTCGTAGGCTTAGTGGAAGGGTGTTCCAGGTCTTCGCAGCGAGGTGTGAGAAGGATTAGCCGCCGGTGGTTGTTCTTTGAATGCGAGGGACGGTGGCGAGGGAGAGGTCGGCGGAGCGGAGCTGGCGGTTGGGGACGTAGAAGAAGAGTCGTCTGTTAAGGTAGGCTGGGCCTGTCTTGTGGAGTGCCTTGTGTGCGTGGATGAGGAGTTTGAAGGAGATTCTCCTGTCGACGGGGAGCCAGTGCAGGTTCCTCAGGTGGGGGGTGATGTGGCTGTGGCGTGGTACGTCGAGGATCAGGCGTGCGGAGGCGTTTTGTATGCGTTGCAGTCGCTTGATGAGCTTGGCCGGGGCTCCTGCGTAGAGGGCGTTCCCATAGTCAAGTCTGCTACTGACGAGGGCCTGGGTGACTGTTCTTCTTGTATCTGTCGGGATCCACCTGTAGATCTTGCGAAGCATGCGGAGGGTGTTGAAGCAGGAGGAGGAGACTGCGTTGACTTGCTTGGCCATGGAGAGCGTTGAGTCGAGGACAACTCCCAGGTTGCGTGCGTGGTCGGTGGGTGTCGGGGCTGCTCCCAGTGTCGTTGGCCACCAGGAGTCGTCCCAGGCTGAGGGGTTGGAGCCGAGGATGAGGACCTCTGTCTTGTCCGTGTTCAGCTTTAGTCGGCTGATCTTCATCCAATCGGCGACGGCCTTCATTCCTTCATGGAGGTTGGATTTGGCGGCGAGGGGTCCTTGGTGAGGGAGAGGATCAGTTGAGTGTCGTCGGCGTAGGAGATTATGTTGAGGTCGTGCTGTCTGGCGATGCGTGCGAGCGGGGCCATGTAGATGTTGAACAGTGTTGGACTGAGGGATGATCCCTGGGGTACGCCGCAGATGATCTCGGAGGCTTCGGATTGGAATGGTGGAAGGCGGACTCTCTGGGTTCTGCCGGCGAGGAAGGAGGTGGCCCATTCCAGGGCCTTGTCTCGGATCCCTGCGTCGTGGAGGCGTGCGCGTAGAGTGCGGTGGCAGACAGTGTTGAAGGCGGCTGATACTTTATCGGTATTTACAAGATCCTCAATGCTCAGGTCATGTACTAAGTACTGTGGTACTTTAGTAGATCGTGTGAAGCTAGAGACTTAGATCCCAGTAAAGCTGATCAATTATAGTTTATGGCGTTTCTACAGGAAGGGACCTTTTTGTTTCTGATGTTTTCTACACTGAAACTTCAGTGGGATGCCATCGAAGCCTCTAGAAGCTGTTGGAAATACATCTTGGATGAGGAAGGCTGGGTTTACTCTCCCATTAAGGGATAAACAAATATCCATTCAGTCCCCTCTAGGCATTATCCCAAATGGGATATTTCATTGGTACTAGAGGCTTTTGGGATCCTCCATTTGAACCATTGGAGTCAGCAGATATTAAAATCTGGACTCTGAAGACCTTTTCTTGGTCACGATTTCTCAGCAAAGAGATTGGGTGAATTAAGAGCCTTATCCAGCAAGCATCAATACTATATAATTTTTGAGGATATGGTTGTCTTGATGAATGGGCCTTCCCTTGTTCTCAAGATTAATTACTTGTTTCATAGAGAGCAGGACGTCCTTTTGCCTAAGGGTATTGCAGTTCTCAAGTTGAAGGAATGAGATTAGGCTCCATCAATTTATTATGTATGTTGAATTAATAAACAACTGTTGGTGTGCTCATATTTAAATTAGACAAACAGCCCCACCATGTGGCAGAGTGTTATAAGTCTGCTACATGTTACAAGCCCCGGTGTTGACAAATAAGTGCCAGTACAGAGCACCTGGAGCCACTGGCTTAAATTAAGCACTGAGATTTGTGATTTTATAACAAACACGAGGAGTGGAAGGGTGAGAGTTTTTTTATTAGTAGACTGACATGGTGATTGGTGTTTGTTGAAGCAGGACTGCCTCATTCTGTTATGAATTGAAGCGAGGGAGTAGGGCCCAGAGTAATGCAATTACTGGGAAGTAAGCAGGGCTCTTCTCAGCATGAAAAGGAGCTGAGGGGGCAAAGCATGGGCTCAATAGGGTAAATAAGGGTTTTCTGATCTATCTAGATCTAGCCCATGGTACACACCCTG
This sequence comes from Calotriton arnoldi, assembly GCA_963921515.1. Classification (NCBI taxonomy): domain Eukaryota; kingdom Metazoa; phylum Chordata; class Amphibia; order Caudata; family Salamandridae; genus Calotriton; species Calotriton arnoldi. The sequence continues at coordinate 469,401 of CAWUFW010006098.1, read as the reverse complement.
TTAGAAATAACTCTTTGGGAAATTCAATAGCTAATTCCGAAGATTGGATCTGATTGGTGTCAATGATAGCTTCTTTAAGGGGTCCTGCACTTTAGCATCACAAGAGAATAGCAACACTTCCAAATTATTGAACTGGAATTACTCGACCAGTCAGCCTTAGGGTGGTCCTCTACCCGACTTTTTGACTTCCCCCTCCACTTTATCTGATTTTGTTTTTGCTGGCCTTAGGACTCTGAGCACTTTACCACTGCTAACCAGTGCTAAAGTGCATGTGCTCCCTCTTCTAAACATGATCGTGTTGGCTTATCCCCATTTGACATATACAATTTACTTGTAAGTCCCTGGTAAAGTGCACTACTTGTACCTAGGTTCTATAAATTAAATGCTACTAGTGGGCCTGCAGCGTTGAATGTGCCACCCACTTAAGTATCCCTTGAAACATGTCCAAAGCCTACCATTGCAGAGCCTCTGTGTGCAGTTTAAACTGCCATTTTCACCTGGCAAAAGAAGCCTTTTGCCAGGCTCAAACCATCCTTTTTAATATATATATGTCACATCAAGGGTAGGCCGCGAGCAGCCTAGAGGGCAGGGTGAAATGTATGTAAAAAGCAGGACATGTACTTTTAAGTTTTACATGTCCTGGTAGTGAGAGACTCTTAAATTTGTTTTTCACTACTGCAAGGCCTATATCTCCCACAGGATAACATTGGGATTTCCTAATTACATTTTATACGTGCAATTTCCAAATGGAAAGATATGACTGGTTCAAGTTTCATGTCTCTGGAATCCAAATTTAAAACCCTAGCTTATTGTGAAGTAATATTTTAATTTACAATGCTTAAAATGCCACTTTTAGAAACTTGGCATTTGCTTGCCCTAGCCATTTGGTGCCTGCTGCCTGTCTCTGGTCGCCTGACTGGGTGTAGTTAGTAGTTGGGTTTTCTGTATTCCTCCCAGACAGATACACACACAATGGGTACTTAGGTGTGACTTAAGGGGCCATCACTGGCAGGATGGGAGGGGGGAGCTGGACCCAGCCTCACTTACACCTGAATAGGCTATCCTGTCTCCACACAAAGGGCAGCATACCCCCTGTAGTTAGTCTGGAGCCAGGGCAGGGAAGCAGGGCATCTGTGCACTTCAAATGGATATCTTTAGAAGTCTCCCCCACTTCAAAGGCACCACTGCGTATAAATACTGGACCCCAGACACCACCACTTCAATACACTTCTGGACTTGTGAATACTCTGCCAGGAAGAAAGACTGATGTGCGGCTGAAGGACTGCCACTCAGCTGGAATGTGATTTGCCGGACTCCTGCTTTACTGTGCTGCTCTGCTGCCTGCTGCCCTCTTGCCTGAGTGAGAAAGACTGGACCTGCATCTCTTGACCACAGAACCCAGAGTGACTCCAAGGGCGAGTTGGCTGGCATCCAGATCTGAAGCTTCATGGACGAAATAGGCCTCTAACCCCTGCATATGGACTCTGCCATCTGTGAGTCTACCCTGCCAAGTGGTGCCACCCCAGTCTTGGACCCATGGAAGTGGCCTATTGTGATTGCCTGCGGTACCGATGTATCTTCTCTGCTGAGTGACGTATTCCCAAGCAGAACCAACGCATCTCCTCGGCTAAGCCATGCATCCCCAAGCAAATTTATTGAATCGCTTAAATGTGTTCTAGTACTCCTTAAATTCCACTTCTTCTGGACTTGGGTAGCAAATATATTGCAGACATGGCACATATAAAACCATTGATGTTCTGGGTACGTATTTGGTCTCCTCCAGAATTACTAGAGTACAGAGATGCCTTGAGGGACCTATTGAAGACCAATGGTGCCTTTAAGACTCCCTGGCTACAATATATTTCAACATGGTGTAGGAAATTGGGGCTGAACCGCTTGTGGGGCAGTTCTGAGAATATCGGAAAACCTGAGGCTGCTGTTCTCAAGACCAGATATTGGGCCTTTTTACATGAACATCAACTAACATTTATTTCTTTAGGTCATTTGACTAATCAGTTTATAGAGATCTATCCTAGTCCATAGTTTAAAGTTTTTCTGGATGAAATTGCTCCTCCCCTGCCCAAAGCTTGTTTGTGAGATTCAGTCTGGGCAGTCTACCTTTAAAAACCTTTATGAGCAAGTGGACACAAGAGAGAAATTCTGATAGGGGTCCGGCCTGTGGGGCAGCCCCTTAGACAGAGGAACATGTTTTGTTTTTCTGCCCAGTATATCGTGGCCCCCGCAAGAGGTGGATTCACTCAATTTGTTTGTATTTGAAGGGCAATGCTTACAAAACTGCATTTAGAATCTTAGAAACTAATACTTAAGAAGCAATCATTTTTTTCTGTTAGCCAGTAATTAACCAATGTTTGGCAAAAGCGTTCTAAAGTTTTAGCTAGTGGAGAAGAAAGGCAAAGTACTTCCTCCCTTAATGTATTATATGTGAATTGGGTAAAATGTCGGGAGTAAAATAGACAGAATTTTATTTTCCTGGGATCCTCGTGTTTTCTTTTATCGAATTACGGCATTTCTTCTTCTTTCAATGTACCAACTGTTGACCATAAAGTTTATTTTAGGATACATTGGAATCTAATTAAATTAGCACCGATGTAGCTTTTAGAAGAATAATGAGATTTTGGTATAAAAATACAGGGGCATATTAGCAAGAAGAGGCGATAATCATCGCTAACCCTGCTTAGCGTGATTTTTTTATCGCCGGCTATCGCTGGAATATATCGCCACGCTAACGCTGTATTAGCAACGATTAGCGCTATGGCGATGAATATTCCAACGATAGCGGGGAAATGGGCCAACATCGCTGAAAAACCAGCGATGTTGCATGGAAGAAGGAGAACACCTTGCTGATACGACCCTGTGGTCGTATCAGCATAATCCACCCCCCCATGTTAGGTATGGCTAACACCTGCTAATTGCAGGTGTTAAATAAATGGCGATGACCTCGGTTAGCGCGACTTTTTACGTCGCTAACTGGGGCCATGGCCACCTTGCTAACAGGCGATAGGCCTGTTAGCGAGTGTTTCCCAGGTTTGTTCGTCGGGAACGCCCACTTTGCATGTCATTAGCGATAAATATCGCTGACATGCAAAGCGGTAAAAAACGGGCGCTAATGCCCGCAAACTGTCGCTAACTGCTGTTAGAGACAGTTTGCTGATAGAGCGATATAAATATCGCCGCTTTAGCGGCAAAAGTGCCGCTAAAGCGGCGATAGTGCTCTTGCAAATATGCCCCACAGTTTTAGCAGATTTTTATATACGGCAAGAAATTCTAATGGATTAATTCATTTACTTTGGCTCTATCTCATTTCTACATGTGTTGTATGTTATGTTTTTAATGATATAACTGTTTTTATTTGTATGCTTTGATGGTTTATGGTAATTCGAATGAAGCTTATTTGATTTGAGAAGGACTAGACCTGCATCTCTTGACCCCAGAACCCAAAGTGACTCCAAGGGCAAGTTGGAAGGCTTCCTGATATGAAGCCCCAGGGATGAAATAGGCTTCCAACTCCTTCACCTCGACTCTGCCATCTGTGAGTCTACCCTGCCGAGTGGTGCGACCTTAGTCCTGGACCCATGGAAGTGGGCCTATCATGCTTGCCAGTGAAACTGACGTGTCTTCTCTGTTGAGCGACACATACCCAAGCAGAACCGATGCATCTCCTTGGCTGAGAGGTGCATCCCTGAGCAGAATGGATGCATCGCTGCTGCTGCATGGATTGGAGCCGTCGCAACAGACTTGCATTGCCGCCGCATCTTGGGACCGACGCATCACCTTCGGAGCCTCCACTGTGCAACGCTTACCCCGGCACAGGTCCTCGAGTCTCTCTCCAACAGTAGCCTCGGCGAAGACGACAAAACTTAGCATCGCAGTTTCAATGCACATTGGCATCAACGTATCGCCTCGGCTGCGTGATGCATTTTAGATACAAATCCACGCAACACTCAACAACCAGGATTTAAGGTACTCTGTTTAGTGGGCCCAATTAGGTTCCTGTATCCGGCCCACTTTACTTTGCGGTCAGCCTGAACTTGTGTCTTTGTCCTGGCCTGACCAGATATCCCCAATTGAGCGTTGTGCTTTTCGGTGATATTTCACCCTATAAACTTTAAAATTCAATAACTCCAGTTTTACTCATTGGATTTTTGTCACTCTGGCCTTGTTTTATTTATTAAAATAAGTCAAATTGTTCTAATGTAGTGTAGGATCCTTTTTGAGTAGTATTGTCACTGTTTTTATGTTTGAAGTGTTGCACAAATACTTTACATATTGCTTCTAAGTTCAGCCTGACTGCTCAGTGCCAAGCTACCAGAGGGTGAGCACAGGTTAATTTAGGGTTTGCCTGTACCTTACCCTGACTAGGGTTGTGGTTGCTACTTTACCAGGATTCAGACCCCAGTGAACCAGTAACCCAATTTCTAACAGGAATATCCAATATTGTTACTGATCCTGAATGTGTCTTTTATTTCTACACATGAAAAATTATGCCTTCAGGAAACATGGGCAATGAGTGACATTTATTTAGATGAATATCAGAGAATTTTTCAGCCCAACTATTTGCTTCAAGCAAAAAGTGAGGGGAATTTATCTGTCTAACCATCTGGTTGGTCAATTTTTCTTGGGTTCAACCTCCATAAAATTCCCTTTTTATTATGCATGTGAAGAGCATGGTTTGCCTATTATGGAATCAAAGAAGGCTTTAATCATTGAAAATACTTATATACACCCACATGTAAATCAAAAGAAATGTAATATTTCAAAATTCTTTTTATTTTAAATGGATTACAGCAGGAATACTCAGAAGCATACCTTTGAATAGACAGTAATTCAAATCTGACCACTTGTGACGATGACTGGCATACTCCCAGTAATAAAAACCCAGCAAATGGCACTGTGTGTTTCAAAGGTAAGACTTTTCCAACATGTCAGTTATATGGTCCCCTCTGTGTTCAGAGCTTGCATGTCAATTGCTGGGTAAAATGAGTTTTTCTAAAACAGTACATAATTGCCACAATGCAGCAATTTGGTAAACAGTTTCACCAGTAACCTTACTGTAATGATGAAAACAAAGCTTGATACTGCAGCAAAGCAGTGCGGTCAGGTATAGTAGTTTAAGTGGATTACATAGGTGTTAAGTTTTGTACAGTGGAATAAAAATGGAAAACTTACAGTGTTAACCAAATTCTTGCACATGCAAGTGTAAAGATTGAAATTGTTCTGAGGAAAAAATACAATAACGTTTTTTACAGCAAAAACTGAATATTTCAATAAATATTGGACCATCTTAGATTAGTTCTTCAATGCTGGTGACTGCCATAAGGTTTAGAAATTTGTGAAAGTCCTATATGAAAATAGTACATAATTACGTAGTAACCTTATATCTGCAGATAGTTGGGAGCAGCATATACATAGTTGTATTTAGGCCTGGGTGGAACTCACAGAGTTTTGCTCCGTGGAATTCCGTGGAGTGCTAAAAAAAGTCCACAAGGTTCCGCAGAACTCAGCGAGCGGGCGTAAGTGCTCGTCTGCCTGTTCGTGCTGCTCTTTAACAGATTAGTAGCATGATCAGCCTGAACGGCACCATGCGGTCCGCATGGGCACGGCCATTTTGTTTTACCTGCTTTCTGTTCTCTGCATGGTGTTGGGCCTGGTTTTTGGATCCATTTCAGTCCTCTACCTAGATCATGCATCCATCCCTCAATTACCTTTTTTTTATCAGTGTGTGTCTTTGTGTTTGTTTAGTTAAATTTGTTGTCTTTTTTTACTTTTCTGTGACTTTTTAAATCTTTTTTTTGATTTTACCTAATATTTCCTTTTAGTTCTTCCTTTCTCCTTCTTTGCTATTTTTCCACCCCAGCAACGTGTCTGGGAAGCACCGGGAGCAAGTGGCTGCGCCAGTGGTGCTGCTAGACACTGCACACCTTGCGGTCGCTGGCACCACCAAGGGGTGCAGCCTCACCCCATTTTTTCCCAGGTGGAGGTGGCAGTATTTGTTTTTTATGTGCAGCACCAATTCCCATCCAAGCTGGCAGCAGGAGGCAGGACTGGAAGGAGGGTACACCCTGCTGGAGCATCAGCTGCTGTGAAGGAGAATGGACTGGTGTGTGTGCTGGAACACTGGGTGCAGCGCACTATGGAGAAGCTGATGCACCACTGGGCGTGCATCATTGACCACAAACTGGACCTGCTAAACCTGCTGGGTATCGAGGTTGCAGGGCTTGGTGAGTAATTATTTATTCTTTGTTTTCTAAAATGCTAGCTTTTTTTTCAAATAGCATGCTTGTCACATTTAGAGGTAAGTTAAGTTTATGTAACGTTGCGAATATTTTGTGAACCAACTTGAGCTAGCTAGGTACTCAGCACTTCCTAATCGTACTCGTAGGCGCTCACTTGGGCGGATATTTAAGAAGTCATGCAGATTCCTCTTTCCTGTCAATAAGTTAGTGGTAGTAATATCAGTGAGGTAGTGTTCTCTGTGCCTTTCGTTATGTAGCTCATACAGTCACCATCTACCAGTCAAAATATTTTTGGGGAGATTAACTGTATAAATCTATTTTTTTATCTTATTTATTTCTTACATCAGCACCTAAGAGTAGGAAGAGGTCACCATCTAAGGCTGGGGGCTGCTACCCCCAGTGCTGCGGTGGGTGGAAGTACCACTACCAACACCACCACCACCAGTGACATTGTCAATGGATTTGCTGGCCCCAGTAAGTCCTGCTATTATTATTATTTCCCTAACTTTTACCTGTCTCCATTTAGAATAATTTTGTCTTGTTTATTTTTTTTATACTGTCTACTTTTTTCAACTCCTGTTCTGTGTAATGTTTGTTAAATTCTTGTTATCCCTATATTTATTTATTTTTTTCTATATTTCAGTAGCTGACTTCATCCTGTCTATACTAGTCTGAAGCTTTCTTCTCTTTTGTTAGTGAGCTTTCCCTCTCCCCTTATCTATCTTGTGGACTGGTACTGTAAGACTAAGAGAACAGATTTTAGCTACTCTACTGTGAAGATTGCAGGCCCATGTAAGCTACTTTTCTCTATAGATGTTTGTTCAGAAGACTATTTTTCTTGCTCATGCTCAAACAGTAAAACGAGAAAGTGGTGATGGTTATGGTGGACCCCTTCCATATTGTGTTGTGTTAGGATTCATTTTATACCAGTAGTTTCCATGACAGTGAGGCATGGCAGGAATGTAGTATGAGGTCCCATTACTTTTGCCAACCAAGACCATATGTTCTTCATTGACCAATTTATTCAACCCCTTTATTGCACTTCAATGACTCAGAGTCATCATAGTTCTACCCCTCCATTAATAACAATTTTTATTTGGTTTGACTGCCTGCCTTTTCTAACACTGTCAACCAACAAAATGCCCAAAGTGATATTTTCGATAGAAGATACTACTAACTGAACTGTAGTGATGAATTGCTATTGTATTTTGTTAAAAACAAATAATAAGGGGAGGCATATATGGCAGCGAAAATGTGTAATGTTTTTTCTAGCCGCAAAGACCACCAGTGACGGGGACAGTGGCAGTGCCAGTGTGCTATATGCGACAGCAGAGGCAGTTGGAAGGGGAGGAACAGCAGTGGCAGGGATGGGTGGTTGGAAGTCACATTGCTTGCTTATGGACAAAAATTATTAGTATACTCACTATATTTGGTAAGCAAGGCAAATATATATCCCACCCGTCAACATTCATCACCTCCCTGCCCATGGCATTTCACTACCAATGACCTAACCACAGCATGGTTCAATTAGGCACTGCAGTGTTGGCGGTTAATTGTGCATCTGCTTCAGTTAATGCAGCATTTACAAAGTTTTCAATACATTGCAAACCAAAAACAAGGTGTGTTTCCCTCTCAGTGCCCACTCAGTCACCACCTAGCACTTCAATCCTTTATTCTTTTCTATGTTCTGTCCCAGCCTACCAAACAAATTGAAAAATCCATTCTTGGCAAGTGCCAACTTTTTCTGGACAAGTAATTTATGTACAGATATTTCATTGCTTACATAACAGATTTACGCCTGTTCAAATTTTTCCCTTTCGAATTTCGACATTTGTCAACTACAGTGACTGACTAAGTCAAAGGCTTAGCACATAATGATCAGTGACACCGTACTATTCTATAGCAAAACGTCTGCCTACCCTGCCTAATCCCTTTGACTTACCCTGCAGTAGAGTAAATTAAGTTTCCTTTCCTTACTGCCAAGCAAATGTATTTGTTGAAAATAATTTGTGTTGGAGGGTGAGGACAAGGAGTAAAGTGTGACTAAGTGCCTTCATTTTGATTTATTTTTGCGGATGGGATACCTTGTGATGAACATGCAAAATAAAATCTATATCCTGTTCCCTTCCCTGTACTACAGTGCATCATTTTTTCCACTGTCTACTTACGGCAGACATGATATTTGCATTTTATACGTGACGTGTGAAATAGTATCATTATTATTCATCTGCCTCTTTGGAGTCAGGGTAGAATTGAAAGGCATGTCCTAATTCCTTGCAGCCAGTTTATTTGAAGCATGTGTGGGTCAAAAATGGCCCTATGATTCCTAATCACATCAAATTCCAGTGGCCCTAGGGGACCAGCAATGTATTGCTACTGTGCCACTACATAATTTTGAACAAGAATTTGCACAGAACACTGTTTACAATTTGTCTTTTTTTCATGATATAGCTACTCCCACTGGTTCACCACCACTACCTACTCAGCAGGAGATGGCAGCCCAGCTGAGGTGCCAGAGGATGGAGGCCATCCAGGCAGAATACTCTCGGCTGGTGGCTCAGGAGGAGGAGGAAGATGAGGGTGAGGTGGCATCTGCCACTGCTTTGGGCCCCAGTTCCTCCAGCCAGCCACCAGTGCCCCCATCCTGGCCACAACATCACCAGCACCTCTAGCAGCTGGGAGCTGTCCGAACCATGACGGCTGCCCCCTCCTACCCAGACCACTTTCAATGCTGCGTGGCAAGTCTCAAACAGGAAATGGGATTTATCCGGACCCACATCAATGATGTCCCCTTCTGAGGTCCTTTTTTAATTTTTTGTTTTGGTGGGAGGAACTTTTGTTATGGGTACAGAGGGTGGGAATTGAGAAGGGACCAGGACTTTCTTTGAATGAATGAATGAATAAATGAATAAAGAGAGATTTATAAAGCACACAACTGCTCTGAGGAGTGTCACGGTGCTAGAGGGCAAACACCCTACAGTACACACCAGCTAACACACACCTCACCGTCACACTGGGAAGAGCCAGGATTTCAATTTCCTACGGAATGCAGTCTAGACTCTCTCGGGGGGAGTTTGGACTAGTTTTCTTTGGACATTTTTTGGGACTTTGGTTGGGGATGGGGTAATTTGTTTGGGGAGAGGGATGGCCCTATTGAGGGTTGAAGGGGTGAGTTGTTGAACTTGAAAATAGGAAAAAGTAAAGGTAAAAATGATTCTTATACTTTTTGCCTGAAATTGTTTTTTGTGTTTTACTTTTAATTTGAAATGCTGCTTTTTTTAAATCTGCTTATCAAAGTGTATACCAGTTAGTAATAGTTAGTTATACCCTTGTCCTACTACCCTCTGTAACTATATCGACTGATATGTGGATATGCCGCAATGCCTATATTGCCTACAACAACCTAGATAAACAAGAACTTACTTATATACACTAGAAGTTAGTTACTTACTAACTGAACTAGTTCACTTCACTCTATAGTTCTCTTACCTGAATAGATGAAGTGATGGCTGCTACCTCTCTCAATCATGCAAAACTTTACTACAGGGTTTTCCAAGGTGACTTCTTAATGGTGGTGGTAGTAGTAGCAGGCTTGCGCACTAACAGGGAAGGTATCATAAGCGAGGTCCCACTCCCACCTAGGTGAACACCAGTAGGCTTAATCAAAAGGATTATCCATCACAGGCAACTAGATTGAAAGAAAACAGAGAATTTAGTGGGTTATATTTATATCATACCGTTACAAAGACTGAGACCAGACTACTACCTTGACACAACAAAGAAGACCTGATATTATTACAGATACTAGCAATATTAACTTCTTCAGAGCAATGGGGAGCTAGTATTTAATTAAAACAAATCTTATGAAATCCTCGCACAGGAGAAGTGGACTCAGAGTCAGGAATGGACAAGGTTAAGCGTTTACGCAACACAAGTCCTGAATGTTGATGTTGACGAATGATGTTATATATCAAAATTTTGGATCCATTTTATGCATAGGTGGGTAAGTGGGGCTTGTGTGGGCTATTGCTCAGATAATAGAAGCTCCCTCAGTGAGTTGGTATCAATTTTACTGCATCCTTCCCACCAAGTGTGTGATCCATTTATGGTGTAAATTAAGTCACACCTCAAAAAACCACACAGCCTGACGGAAGAGCGATAGGGGTTTGATGAATGGATGGGAAAGGGGCGTTGGAGAAAGATGTGACAAAGACGAGCACTGCACAACAACAATATTCATCAGGGTGATGAGCAGCACATTATCATCAATCTGTTGTGGATGGAAATAAAGGAATGACACAGTTCAGATAAATGCATTGCAAACAGTCCTTCAGCCCCAGAGACCCAAATTATATCTACATGTTCTTTCATCTAGGTTTGAAAAAAGCAAATTATGGAGGTGTGAATCAACACAGTTCTAAAAATTATAATTGTTAAAAGAAAAATTACATTGTATACAAATGTCAAATTAGACAGTGCATCTGCATTCTTCTCGTAATGTCCGTCTTGGGTGCCTGGCTGAACCGGTCCAGTAAGGTAAGCAGGAGTGTTATGGAGTTTTCGCCTTTCGTGCAGAAGAAGAGAAGGACTGCAATTGTAAAACAGAAACAATATGGTAGAGTCACAGAAAAGGACAGAAGGTAAGCTTCATGAGGAGTTTACCAAGATTCAGACTCAGAGCAGGAGCATAAGCTGCTGCAATCATTCATTTTATGTCTCGTGTGCAATCGATTAACTGAGATGTGAGAGCAATTTACAACCAATCACAGACAAGTAGATGCATGTACCGGACTGCCCAATCTCACAACCATCATCATAACATTTAGCAGAGTGCATGCATCATGTGTTGATGATGTGGCATCACAAGTCTGTCTCCAGTTACAAACAACTTCTCCCCAACTACAACCACATAAGAGGAGCTTCACATTTGAGCCAGAACATACACTCAGCATTTCCCAAAACAACACACCTCTCTCCAGTTCACAGAGCTGAGTAGGCCTCAGAGTCATCACTATGTTGGTTTCCCTTTGAAGTCGATAACTTCCTTCTTCTGGCTACTGAGACAGTCCTACCCTGAGTCCTTCCATTCTCCTCCAGACTCCAATTAAGAAATCGGCCCAACTCCATCCATACCTGAGGAAGATAGACCTGTAGTGCACAGCTGTTGAAGAACAAGAAGAAAAACAAGATTTTAGTATTATGTGTAGATTTGTATTTGTAAAATAAAGTGACTTGCCTCGTCTCTGAAAAACCAGAAAAAAGGAGTGGACCCTGGAAGTAAATCTCACTAAGTGTCAAAGGGCCAATCCCCTTCAGGAAAAATGATCACCCATCAGGCAGCAAACATTGCAAATCATCAAAATCAAGGTTACAAACTAGTTGAACACCCTCTCTCATGGTCTACCACCACATGAATCGTCAATCATCACTCACAATCATTCAATAATATATCACTCATTGATGAAATAGTTATCTGTTCCAGTCCAAGCATGCTGGTACATAATTGTATCTCTTCCTTGATGTAAGCAAGCAACACATTGGGATTTGGCAGTCCTGTAAATCAAATGATCTTTACTGGGGCAGCCCTGGTAGGGAATAAAAAAAGAAGGATATGGCATGGGACAGACGCAGGAATTGTCTCCAATGTCCTTGAAGGGAATGGGGAGGCGTCTTCACTGCACACTGGTCCAACTCCAACCCAGACATATATATGCCTAAAAATTGTGGGGCTGCATAAGTCAGACACAAACAAAATATATAATGTTCCTCTAGCTATATCCAATTTTTTTGGGGGGGCAAAGCACTAAGCAGTTTGATGATAAATAATTAAAAAGTTCTATGGTGGCCTACTCAGTCAGGAAAGTAGAGTTTGTTCTCAACCTCATGTGGCTCACCCAGAATTTGGTCAGCTTGCACGTTTGAGCCTGACTAATCACCCTCATCCTCCTCCTGTGGTATTTCTGGAACAGTGTAATTGTGTGGTCTGAAGTATTGGTTCATTTTTATTCATGGTCAATCTCTCAACGTTTCATGTAAGAGACTGGTTCTTCTTATTGTGACAATTTCACCAGTTGCACTGAACACATGCTCAGCAGACACACTGGCTATTGGATGATCCAGATACTTTATTTTCAGCCTGCTGAGCTCTGGCCATTGGCGAATCTTCCAATACTATTAGACCAGCAGGTTTTGATCCATGTAGACCTCTTCTGGGTCATCCAGATAGTCCTAGAACATCCTCTGCATAGTCACTGGTGCTGCCACTGGCTCAACCAAGCCAATGCAGAGGCTGGGTCAGATTCTTCTGTTCCTGTAGTTGTTGCTGCCAGGGTTCTTGTTGCTGGTGTTGGCTGATATGAGACAACAGGACTGGCTTCTCTGGAAGTTGAAGGCGGCACACCAAAAGTTCTTCTTCAAGGTCTCGTTTGATCAGTAATCCACATCTATATAGTGAAACATCAATTTCAGAAAGAGTAATAAAAGTGGGCAGTATTTTTTTGCTGTGGATCAAGTATTGTGGCACAGATGTACTCTTTGCACGACACAATGTCTCTTTGCAGCCTTGGATTAACAACCAAGCAAAGGATTAAACTCTCAACTAAGTCATGAGCTTATCCATTGCCGTCCATACCTGCAAACCTTTGCAACACCTTTTTAAACTAGTCCTGTAGCAGAATCAACAACAGTAAAGCTTGGCTCATCGTACTGTCCTCCTTGCTGACTTCACGGGTAATAACCTTAAAAGGAAGGAGCATCTGTGTCAGGCATTTGACTAGGCTCCATGGTTATGCTTTTCCCAGTTGCATCCCCTCCTCTTTGAATGACATAGTCACTCATTGGTTTGTACTGCTCAAACAGATGTTGAAACATATAATAGGCTGAATTCCAATTTGTTGGCTCCTCCTGTATGAGGGTTTTAACTGGTATTCTATTAGCATGCGGAATGATCCTCAACTGCTTCCGGGCTTTAGAAGAATGGTTGAAATGAGTGCAGATTCTTCTGCAGGTGGTCAGTATGTTGCTGAATATGTCTTCTTTTTTAAGAAAGTCCTGCACAATCAGGTCTATGCAGTACATCAAACACAGGACCCTGAATTAGCCACCATCTGCCATGGCATTAACTATATTACTGCTGTAGTCAATGGCAACAAATCCAATTCTGAGACCTCTGGGTCACAGTCATTCAAACACCTTGGTGTTAAAGTCTTCCAAGATGTTTGAGCAGTATGGGGTTTGTACATGGCAAACATGGCTACTATTGCATGCTGCCGAACGCCCTTTATAGTTTCTTCTGCACTGAGACCTGTAGATAACTGTGTCCTAATCCCCACAAAAGAGATGCAGTATGCAGTGATACACATGTAATCAGTGGCTTGACAACTGGTCCACATGTCTGTCATCATGTGGATAGTGTGAACAGCATTCTGCTGCAAAACATGTCCAACCAATTGCAACACATCATGATGGATAGCTGGAACACCAACTCTGGCAAAAAAGGTCCAGCTGGAAGCTTTCAATTTTGAACAGATGGCCGCCGCAAATTCTAAAAATACCACTCTTTTCACATAAGAAAAAGGGAGGAGGTCCAGTGTAAACATTTTAACTAGCCTCCCATTGTACAAATGTGCCATTGGATGGTTGTGTTCGTAGGGCCCCTCCTGCCTAAACATGCCCATAATAGTAACATGGATTATTTTCTTTTGTGGTGTCACTGATGCTGACAGCTTCTGGAGAGAACTAGGAAGTGGTAGACTGAATGTGCATCTTGGGACAGTCACTGCATTGGACTCTTGTGCCATTTCGAGGTTGTTGAGGTGGAAGAAACGGGTGCACTGCTTGGGACAGGTCTGCTTTGCATAAAGCTGTGTCTCTTCTTCCTCGTCGTCATCACCTCTCACCATGATCAGAGTTGATTCCCCTCTCTCATCATCACCCCCTGCAGCAATATTTTGAAGGTGCACCTTCCACCAGATTGTATAATGTTTTTTCATATGGGTCGCTTGCTCTCCAGTACCATAGTATGAACCAGGCTTACCTCAACGAACACTTGCGTGACACATGGAGCATATTGCAATGCTATCCTCCTGCTTGCTAATCATAATGAAGTCCCAAACTGGGGCAGAGAACTTTCTTAGTGTGCTACTGCCAATGCCTGAAAAAGAACTGGAAGTGTCATCAATTGCCTCTCTGCAGGGCATACTTCAACTGAGGGAGTGGTGGATGCAGGTCTCAGTGGGGGTCTTACAAATATGGAAGTTGGCATTGGTGGTGATGGTGATGGTGATGGTATCAGTGTCAAATCCCTTAGAGCAGGTTGAATAGGAACAGTAATGTTGGTGTCCTCTGAGCCAGCTTCCATGACAATGACTGGCTCATCATCTTCATCCCCTTCCATAATTGTAAAGCTGCCATGATTGCAGTGGCTGTCTCGCTGAGAGACTTGGCCTTGGGTTAGGTTGGTGTAGTGCCATTAATGTGGGAGTGCTGCTCCCATCTTGCTCCCCGGAGAACGGTGCAGCAGGCACACGTCTCGTGAAAAAGGTTTGGGGCGGCAAGCTAGTGGTGGCAATATTCTTATTCTCCTCCTTACCGCCCACTTTCTTGGCAGCACCTTTCTTTGAGGCCATCTTGAAGCTGTCAGTTGTCAGTGGCATTTAGCTGCACAAGCGAAAGAGACTGGAGGACTCACAACAACAGCAAGCAAGGAGGCATCACCCCAGCATAGAACACATACAGGACTATGGCAAAAGCACACTAGCTGGCCAGACAAAATGGCAGTTGGCCACATGGTAAAACAACAACAGCAAGCAAGGAGGCATGGCCCCAACAAAGAACACATGCAGAACTATGGCAAAAGCACACTGGCTGGCCAAACAAAATGGCAGTTGGCACAAGAGCAAGCAAGGAGGCTTGGTCCCAACAAAGAACACATGCAGGCCTATGGCAAAAGCAAATTGGGTGGCTACACAACATGGTCACCGGCCACATGGCATGGAGAACAAAGACAATGGTGGCCTATGATGCACACACACAAATAAACACACACACACAGGCACACTTGCTAGATAAAGGAAGCATGGTAACACTGAAGAAAACACTACCATTAATTCAGCAATGCCAAAAATGAAAATGAAGTGAGCTATACAAAGTTTACAACAGCCCACATCCCCCAAAGGCATCAAATATTACCCCACCGAAACACTTTCTGCAGAAAAATGGCATGTAAAATACAAACAAATAACACATTTTCAATTTTGTCCAATGAAATCCCTACCCTAAATTATGTTTTGAAACAACATATACAACAGAAACAGTTGCTTCATGTACCCATGACTGGTACTGAGCCTACAGGATGGATGACCCGTGGGCAGACTAGGCCACATAGTAAAATAAATTAATATTACAAATTTAACAAACATGGAGAAAATGTACTGAACTTTGCAAAGTTTCTCCCTTACAAAAGATACAAAATTAAATGAAAAAAAACAAAACTAGGCCCTTACTAAAACTGCAGGCAACCCACCACAACAAAATTTCAAAATTGAATAAAAGGTCAAAGAAATACTGGTGGATTCTGTCTATTAAACAAACAACAGTCTTATAAGAAAGTTTTTGAACTTGTGATATCACAAAAAAAAACCTTGAATCCAATGGTTTATAATATGCATCCTTCCACCTCAAAATCCAAATGAAAATTGACCAGGAGATGGTCAAAGCACTGGCAGGAGCCTGCTGGACAGGAAGTTGAAGTCTCTGGGGCACTTCCTAAAACATTTTTTTTCTGTCATTCAAAAAGTTAATTGGAGTAGAATATTAACTTGAAAATGTCTTTTTGAGTAGATTAGTTGCTTCTTGAGGAGAGATTGTGCTCAAAATATAGTCGTGGCATCTCGCTTTCGCAAGAAAATGGCGCCGGAAGGTGCTGTGGCGACCGGTAGCTGCACTAGCGGGTAGCAAATCTTGCTCATGCTCACTAGCAGCTGATAAAAAAACTACTTGCACGTGCCAATGGGAAAATAATCCCGCTGAATGGCAGAATTTAGCAGGAACTCCACATTACACGTGTTGTGCAGAGTTTCCAAATTCTGTCAACTTCGCGAGCAGATTTATATTTCAATTGTCAATAACAAAAGGGAAAACAAGTGCACCTCCATCTTTAATCTTTTAATCAGGATGTTTTTGATACTTTAATCACTAAATTAATGAACATAACCAGTATAAAGGGTGTGCCAGGTTCAAAAGGCCTTCCTTCTGACCTGTTTGAGTAGTACATTTATTCTTGGTTTCACAGCTTTGCTACTTTGCATTAATCATGCAGGGAAACAGCAAGTATAGCTAACTCATGCCAAAGTTCTATCTTATGTCCTGTTTGCAAAAAAGGAGATCCCACTATCTTAAATAACAACTGAATTCAAGCCCTCCTGGATGTAGACACAGTACATTACACATGCTTTCTTTTGTCAGACTGATAGAAACTGGGTCTCTAGTTGGCAGAGTTTGCACCCTGTCCAAGTCGGGACCACAATTCTAATCAGGGTAAGTCAGATATACAACCTAAATTAACCTGTGCTCATCCTCTGGTAGCTTGGCACAGAGCAGTCAGGCATAACTTTAGAGGCAATGTGTAAGTATTTGTGCAGCACTTAAATTACAGTAACACAGTAAAACACCATTAGAAGACTCCACACTAGTTTAGAAAAATAGAGGATATTTATTTGAGTAAAACAAGACCAAAATGACAAAATTTCAATAAGTAGAGGATGTGATATGAATTTTTAAAGATTAGATCTAAAAACAGTGCTCAGAAATCAATAAGCGCTTACAGGTTACTTGAGGTCATGCTAGACCGGGGTAAATCCAAAATTCAGGCTGACCGCAATGGAAGGCAGGCTGGCTACAGGGCTCCACACACCCACCTCATATATGTATAGCAGGACGGGCTCTTATTCAGACTAATCACTGAGGCACTAAAGTGCACAATTTGAGTGAATAAACTCTTGTTGCGGTTCTGTACTTACTTTTAAATACTTATTATATTTTCTATCTCTTGTCTTATTGCAGAGTTTTATCAGAGACCTCTTGCTTGACCAGAAGATTTTGATTTAACCTATAACCTTCAAAGCTGCTCCCAAAAGGATCTAGGCATGGTATGAAGGGTTTTTAGGAAATGCTGTTCCCATAGCTTCTTGAATGAAGAGTTGAAGGTGGCTCTTTTGATGGGTGCTAGGGGGCTGTTCAAATCTTGGATGCATCTCCTGAGTAAAAGTGCTTCAACGATGATGACATCTTCTATTTCTTTGGGGCAATCTTCAGCAAGTTCTGCTTTATAGGATTATGTTTCTACCAGACGTTTATGAGACAGATATTCAGGGGTATTATGGTGGATTGCATTATATGTGATGCAAACAGTTTTAAATACAGTCTGCTAAATGTCAAGCCATTTAACAGATGATAATGGAGTGGTGATTTGCTCAAATGTCGCTGTAACTGTCATTTTGTGGACTGCGGCATGGAGAGTCATTTTGGGAGAAGCTAGTCATGATATATAGGGAGACCCTCTAGTAACACATTTCCAAAATCAATCAAAGAAATCACCTTGGACACATAGCTTAGGAAAAAAGAGCTTGTCATTTCTAAGTAGTCCTAATTGGAATCTTTTATTCTAGCCAATTCTTTGATATGCTGGTCAAAATTTAAATGTCTTTTAAGTTTAACACAAACAAATTCCAGGGAGGTGACAAATTTACGTGAAGCGTCCATGCCTAGTTGTTGGTTTAGCCAGCTGTTGGGCAATCCTGGACCTCTGCTGATGGCACCTCCTGACCTTTCTTATGGCAGAGAAATGGGTATTCTGTCATGTGGGGATCCAATTTTAATTGATTGATATCTAGTTCATGCGTAGATTTTGAATCATCTGAGCACTATTTATATTATCCCATACCGTCACTAATATTTTGACAAAACTACGAGGAGTGGTCCTTATCAAAAAATCATAATGTTTTATCACCAATCAGGGAGGTCTTGGTGCTACATTTAGAGAAAAAACCAGAATGAAAATCCCATAAGAGATTATTTTTACTGGTGAATTTAGTCCAAGTAATGGAAGCAGCCTTCCATGCATAGCCCAATGCTTGAGGCATAAGAGTTTGCTAAGCTGGCTATGTAAAAACTACAGACACACAAAAGGTGATGCGAGGAATGTTTTCAATTTGTCATACCACTGGCAGTCTCTCAGGTAGCACCCCGACCCATTGTTCATTTGCTTACCATGCCACCTCAGTCTGGATTTAGCTATATGCACAACAGCCTTGACCCTGCTGCTCATAGGAACAGTCCAGCCCGAACTGCCAGGCCGTCACTGAACCAGAACACAAGCACCCTAGGACCGGTTTCTCCCAGATAAGGGCTCATCAGCCAGGTATAGCTTGGCTCCAGTGGTACAGTGAGCACTTGACCCACGCGTGGGCATACCCTTGCCACTTAAGGTGGTACATCAAACACACAAAAGGTGATGGAAGGAATGATTGCAGTTTGTCTAACCACTGGCGCATTAACCCTTGGCTTTATCTCGCCAGGCTTCCTCTCACTCCCCCACCTGCCCTGTCCCTGCTTCTTCTCGCTCCCCCACTCGGACTCAGTTTCATCTCCTCCCCCACTCTGGTGTCTGTTTCTTCCCCCCTCAACCATTCCATGCCGGTTTATTCTCCCCCACCCCACCCTGCTCATTCATATCGATCTGTGGGCATTACTATGCCTGCACTGCATATCTAAAACAATAATGAGGTCAAGCCCAAAGTAAAATGGACATTATAATCTTCCAGGTTAGTCTACACACAGGCCTCCTATTTTCAGGTACGGCTATGCACGGCACCTCCAGAAGCAGTGCTGATAACAAGAACCTGCAGCTCTTGGTTTCACTCAGCCAAACCTGTGACTGTGATACAGCACATACTTTATCCCATTCTGCGGGTGCTGCTGATTCTGGAGTTGCAAGGTACAAGGCTCGGGGGCAGCAGCGTATGTGAGACTTCTTACTAGTTCTCTTTAATATGTTTTCACCTGCTTAGTAGGCTCACTGCTGCTCACATACTCTGCCTCTGTGTCTTTCTGCTGTGTTAAATTTCCAGGTCGCAGTGTTCCTCAATGATGCGGCCTGGATTAAAAACATAAGTGATAGTTTTACACAAACTGCCTGTCCCCAACGACTTTCGTATTTGTAGCTCTGCTGTTTTATTCAGCAGTTTTTGTTTTGCAGCGAAAGCAACAACTCGTAATTTCCTTGTGCACATTATAGTTTAAAATACAGTATCAACAGTGTTTCTCCATTTGGTGCATTTTTTATAGAATTTTGAGGGGTTTTATTTGCTGATTTTTGAAGAGCTTGATCAATGTGATTGGTTACTGTTTAATGCTTTATGGGTTTTGGGTATTTAATATGTCATGGCTTAATGTGCCTCTGTTATATATTATTTCACTAAAACTCTTGTTTTCTTCATTATTGCGCATGAAAGCACATCCAGATATATAAGTTCAGACTACCAGTTGTACAAAAATAACACTTTAAATAAGTACTTCTTAATTCAGTGCTTTTAGGTGCCTATTAATGTCAAAGCTTCTTTGTTAAAGAAATCAATTTGGGTAGTGAATGAATGAATGAAATAGCACTTCTAAAGCGCGTAGCTACCCGAAGGCATCCCAGCGCTGAACGGTTCATAGAGGTGGAAAGAACATCTAGGGGAAAAGCCACGTCTTTAGCTGTTTGCGGAAGGCCAGATGGTTGGGTTCCTTCCGCAAGGGCAGAGGGAGCGAATTCCATAATCTGGCAACATTATAAGAAAAAAGCTGTCCGCCACTTCTGGCCTTTTTTATCCTGGGGACAACGGCTAAAGAAAGATCATCAGAGCGCAGTTGCCTATTGGCCCGATAGGGCTGGATCAAGGAGTGATTGATTGGAGGGCCGTTCCCTCCAAGCAACCTGTGGGCAATGCACAGGGCTTTGAAATGGATTCTCTCCTGAACAGGAAGCCAATGTAAGGACCGCAGAGCGGGCCTTGCCGAATTGCGAGAAGAGATCCCCATGAGCATTCTTGCTGCACAGTTCTGCACTGTCTGAAGTTTTACAATTACCGAACTAGGCACGCCTAAATATAGGGCGTTTCCATAGTCAACCCGTGACTAGACGAGTGCCTGAATCATCAGTTTTCTCGCCCGAAAGGGAAGAAGAGGTAGCACTTTGCGGAGCATCCTAAAGATGCCGTAGCACGAGGCTGCCACCTTCCTGGCCTGTATTTTAAAACTGAGGTCCTGGTCCAGCCAGACTCCCAAACTCTTTATCTGTTTTTGGGGCAGGGGGAGGACCCATGCAGGCTGGCCACATAGTATTTGCTTTAAAATTAATGAGCTCAGTCTTGTCGCCGTTGAGTTTAAGGTGAGACAAGTTCATCCAGTTGGCGACTTCCTCAAGACACGGGCGGAGACCCATGGATACCTGGTTGGGATGGTTCAGAGCCACGACCAGCTGCGTGTCATCGGCATAAGTAACTATATGAACCCCAAAGGAAAGCACAATCTCGGCCAACGGGGCCATGTAAGCATTAAAAAGAGTGGGGCTCAGGGACGATCCCTGAGGAATTCCACAATGAAGGGGCATAGTTTTTGAGATGGCCTCACCCTCAAACACCTGGAAGGATCTTTCCTCCAAAAATGACTGCAGCCACAACAGGGCTGTACCAGTTATCCCCAGAGCTCTAAGTCAGTGAACCAAGATTTGATGGTTAACCGTATCAAATGCTGTGCTCAAATCTAGGAGGATCACAGCAGAGGATCCTCCTACATCAAGGATCTTTCTGTACTCCTCAACTACAGAAAGTAGGGCAGTTTCGGTGCCTTGGCGCAGACGGAAGCCCGTCTGAGAGGGATGGAGAAGTTTATTGGATTCCAGGTAAGTGGAGAGGGTGAGGTTGATATACTTCTCCGCGATCTTGCTAATCCCGTGGAGAAGCGAAATAGGGCGGTAATTGCTCAAGCAATCCGAGTCCAAATTAGGCTTCTTCAGGAGAGATTTTACCATGGCCCTTTTCCATTGGTGGGGGGACTACACCCTTGGAGAGCGAGGCATTAATCAGGTCAATAATAGTTGGTGCAACAGTATTGGCTACTAGCTTCAAAATATTAGGAGGAGCCGGATCAGAGGGCGATCCGCTCTTAACCTGTGTTAGAATGGACTGGAAAGATTCCTGGGTAATAGGAGAGAAGACTTCTAAAAGATGTCCCAGATTCGGCAGACCAATATTCTCCTGGTAGTGGTTAAGGTGATTATCAACCACGGGGAAGGAGGAGTATATAGATTGAATTTTGAGATGGAAATAGTCTGCGTGTTCATTGCATCGGCGGCCTGACACTTCAGGAGTGTATGGAGGAAGGGGGGCTATTAATAGTTTTTTCGCAATGCGAAAGGTTTCCCATGGAGAATTGAAGGCTAGGGAAATCCTCTCCTCATAATTTGAAGCCTGGGTCCTTTTGATTTCTACTTTATAAATTCTAACTGACTCCCTATATTCTATTTGACCTGACAGCTGTGGATCTTCAGAGTGCAATTTCCAGCTTGGACTGTTTCATTCAAGATACCACATCGAAAGCAGAAATCGGTAAAATTAAGATAAAAGCTATAATTATTCTGTGGTCTGTGTCAATTGCTGAGGTAGCTCATATAACCACATCCTTAAACTACTACCAGCATTTAGTCTAAGCATTAGGACCTTATGATTAAAGCTATTTTGCAGTTGAAAAGGCTTCCAATGCAACTTGGAGCCTTATTGACCACAAAATAGATTCTGGGTATGTTCCAAACCCAAATTGCCATTCATTAACTTGTTACCGAATGGCAAAATTGATTTGCGACTACATACCAAATCACAAATTGAAGGTGGCTTTTTTAAGGTGCCCATTGCAATTTGCGATTTCTAATGGTATGTACCAATGATTTAGGACCCCAATTGTGATCTCCAATCATTGGAAAGTTACTGACATCTCAAACGAGGTGATAACCCACTGGCAAACGGAAAGGGGGCCCTTATGGACCCCTTCCCCATTGTCAATGTTGTAAAAAATATTTTTTAGGAGTAGGTAGTGGTCCTTCAAACCACTGCTTACTGGTAAAAAACTGTTTCGATTTTTTTTTTAAAGCACATCCTGTTTTCCTTTAAGGAAACAGGCTGCATTTATAAATAAGAAAAAAAAATATTCCTTTATTTAGAACCAATTACTGACATGGTGATCTGCTGACCCAGAGCTGGCAATAGTTGTGGCGGTGCCTGGCGGGACATGCTTTCTTGGTGCCCTCCAAGAACCTCCCTCTCGATGGATTCCCTCACTACCACCCTCCAACAGGGCCACTCATCTCTCTATAGCCACTCTATCAAATGTAATATCTGAGCACTTTATACCACACACACGTTATACAGAAACAATTATTCATAAGTATGTAAATCAGTGTATAGGAAATGTTACATAAGGCAATGAGGATTACATTGTGTAGGAATCACATCATCTGTATCATAGGTGGTATATTGTAAGAGTGTTTGGTCTGAAAAAGTACAAACTCAGGATTTAAAATGTACCACAGTGATTGGGGTTTGCTTTACTAATAAGTATGCAGTTCTACCTAAACAAACCCTTTTTTAGCAACATTAGTATAAAGAAAGACCAGGGAAAAAAACATACCATACTATATCATGCAGTTTACATGCATCTGAGCTCTTTGATGACAGTTCATAGGTCACTGCGCTATAATAGGATTGCAACTTATGAACAGAAAGCATGAAAAGGATCTCTGTGACAAAAGTAGTAACCCACTGAGCTAGCCACATAAAATACAGTTCTGCGATCTGCTATGTACATGTTTTTTGGAGCAGGCATACTAACCCTCTGCGCTACTTTATGGTGCGCAAAAGCTGTCACTAGACAAAACTTCGATCTTTCCAGCATGCACAAAAATATCATATTAATATAAGCAAATCCAGAGGCGCCATCGGGAACTCGGGCACGCCGCAAATATGGCGGTTGTGCTGGTCCCCGGGACACTTCTCCTGTGGGGGCGGGGTTTGCGGGCTGATGACACGGCTGCTCCTGCCTCCGCGAGCAGTGATTGGTCACATTTAGCATGCCCCGGAAGCACTAGAAGGACTTCCGGGGCAACGTGGGCAGAGCGGGTCCCGGATTCTGCCGTGACCTGTACTAGCCAGTTTAGGGTCCGAGGCTCCTTTAAAAGGAGCGTGGAGCAGCGGCTCGATCTCTTCCTCGCCGCCTCCGCCCTCGGGACAACTGCACGTCTCCGTCTACGCAACGGAGGTCATCAACCTAAACTCTTCTTTCTTGTTTTTAGGATTTAGGGCAGCATTTTTTACCGGCGTGAGGAGCAGCAGCTGGGACATCTCTTCTCTCCCTTCCTGGTTGACGGCCACCACACCACAGCCGGGAGCCACGGGGGTTAAAGGAATACTCACCTGCCCCATTTGACTGGATCAGTGGGAGTGGCTCTGGCTGTGAGGGTGTTGCGGTCGCGATCGCTGCTTAGACAAGGGAGGTAAGGGGGGTGTTTTTGGGAACAGCGCCCAGTAATTTGTTGGCCTGGAACTTTGGATGTGCCAGTTGTAGGCAGGGGGGCACGGAAAGGTTTTTCAAGCCCGCATTGTTTCTGCCATAGGTGAGTCTAGGCTTTCTGTCTCACCAGCAGGGACTGCAAGGGGTACCTATAGGCCCCGGTTTAAGGCATTGGGCCAGCAATTCGATACATAGGGAGCCTCCCCTTTTTGGTTTTATTGGATCAGGGATGGCACCCAAGGCGAAGAGGGGTCAGGTCCCAACCAGAATGGAGGAATGGATGGAGGCAATGACGCGCACAATGACTGAGTTAGGGCAGTCCGTGTCTGAGTTGCGCAGGAAGGTGGATGGCCAGGAGGGTGATGTATTGAGGCCTAGGTGTTCGGGGGTGGCCCCCTGGGCAGCATTCCCTCCAGTACCCCAGAGAGTAAGGGCCAAACAGGGGAGCAGGGAGGCAGCACCACCAGGGCTACCGACCCCAGTGGTCCCAGGTCCCTCAGTCCCAGCAGGGGGATCCAGACCTGAAGAATGGAATGGGGCAGCCCCTTTCGAGGTAATCCCACCAGGAGGCACGGAGGCCCTGGGCAGCCAGGTGCGTCAGGGGATTCCGGTTTAGGGGGGGCCCCGTTCAGCCAGTAGTACCCCCCAGTGGGTCTCTAGGGGGTAGTAGTGTGCCTGGTCACCCAGATTTGGTAGCCAATCTGGCGGCAGTGCTCCCATGGTTAGCCAAAGCGAGGACAGTGATTCTCTCTGCGGGCAGTGGTGTCCTGCTAGCCGAGGGGGATGCAGTGGAAAGGGCCAGGAAATTGGTAGCTCAAGTAGAAGGGGCCAAGCAGGGGGTGCCACAATCTGTTGAACTAGGCCTATTGGCGTCAACTGTTGGGGTTAACAGCGGGACAGGGCAAACTAACACAGGGAGCGACAAGAATTGCCCTGAGCCTCCCAAAGGCGGCACATCTGCAAGAACTGAGCAAGCCAAGACGCCAGCCGGCACGACGTCAGGTACGGTGCAAGTGTTACCAAGTTTGGGCTTAGGGGAGATGCGCACATCTTGGGAGCATCTAGGGAGGCACATTTCACAGGAAGTGAAGGAACAAATATGGAAGGGGGAATATGTTCATATGTTTTCTTTGCTAATTGATAAAGATGAAAAAGAGGAGGAAAAAAAGTTGAGGGAATGGGCTCATTCAAGGGATTGGGGCAATTGGCCCACTAGGAAAAAGATTGATGAAACCTTGGTTAACTGGATAAAGGCATTTTCTAACTATCATGCGATAATGATAGAGAAGTTCCCAGGGCTGGGAGCTGAATTGGTGTGCTATCAGAATAGGATCACATGTGCACATGATGAGTACGGGGGAGTGTGTTGGAAAGAATATGACAAGGAATTTAGAAGGGCGAAGGCCTCTGACCCGGCCCTAACATGGGATCAAATGGATGTCATTTTGTGGTTAAGGCACATGAAAAGCTCAAGCCAGGACACGCCAAGAGGGCAGTCCTTTCGGTCAGGTACATTCCGTACCTTACCGTACCGTACCATACCGTACACTGGAAGAGAGTTTTAAATCTCTCTTAAAAGCAATAGCAATACCAATGTGCAATGCATATGTCTGTAATGTTGATGTTTAAGAAATTTAAAGAAACACACCTGTATGATCAAACATTTATGTATACATTTGTCAAATAATTGGACATTTGCACAAAAATGGATATCGAATCAAAAACCAATAAGTCACCATACAGGTGTGTTTAAATACATTTTGAAAATGCTCACATTAAAAACATGCAACACACAACATTGGAATAAGTGCAATGTAACATGATGGAGAAATTGCACTAGAAAAGGTGTAACCTTTACCATACAAACTACTAGTAAAATCAATGCCAGTCCCAAATTAGAAGTATTCAACATATACATCCATGTAACATGTCCCCTTATCTAGTGCAAGTCCTGTACTGTATACAATTTCAATAGTCACAATATGTTTTAGGTGTAATTCATATGTGCTCATACTGATCAGTAATCAAGGTGAAACAAACATACCTGTAGTAACATATTCAAAATAAAATTTGTAACATCAATTAGTTGGTGCAAGTGTCTATATCTATGATGAATGCCTGTACCTAAATTCAAATGACCATCACATACTATGTCAAACAGTGTTTGCACTTCACAAAGTAGACATGTAAAACATCTGTTGAATTACCTGTCAACATGGTAAAGAAAAATAAGTACTAAACATTTTAGTGAGAAACATTGCTAGAAATCTAGGAATTGCAAATGAAAATTAATTCCAGGACACATTTGGTGAAATCAAAATTATGGATTTATTCAGAACAATGAGTTAAGTCTTTCAAAATAATGTTAAAGCCAAATGGCAGTCCATAAACTTCTAACTTATGCACTGTTGTGCAGTGGCACAAAGATTGCCTCCTAATTCATTGCCAAGGGAAACCTCCTATGGAAGGGGCATATAGTGGGTAGAGAAGGCACCTCAAAGACCTTAGTTGGGAAGGCGGGGGTGGGTTTTGAAGGGGTCCTCTTGGGTTAGGGATGGGAGTTGCATTTGGGAGTGATACTTTTGTTTATTAGTAGGGGTGGTTTCTCTATAGGGAGGGGTGGGTTGGGATGTGAAGGGGGTGTGTTGGAGTGTGGAAGGGGCAGCTGTGCATTTGATAGGGGTGGGTTGGGGTTTGAAAGGGTTTAGGGCAAGGGCAAAAAGGGGAACACTGAACTGAAAAAATATCCTCTCTGAGAGTTACTTTAATAGGAGGGAAACAGACTCGCCTTTTAATTGTGCTCAACAAGAGTCACACATGAGCCAGACAGAGACTACGCTAACTGAACATATAAAGATTAAGAAGAAAAATATTCAATCTCTTGCAATGCATTGATAAATAACAGTAATTAGACTGAGAGCAAATACATTCCTATTTTTATTATAAGTATCAAAAATAATCTAGACTAAATACTATGTAGTTACAACATAATAGATAGAGCAGTTAATGAAAACAACACCAATACACAAAAGGATATATTGATATATCTGATCCCACACTTCCATACATACCACATTCATACCCCACACAGTTTGCACACACTAAAAACATGAAATAAGGAAATCTGGAAGAACCATCCCTCAGACATAATAACGGAAATACCTCCAATACTGAGGGGTCGATTCCGATCCCGGTCGGAGGCGCACCTAATACCATTTGGCTGGGAAAAAAGCCAGGCGAATGCCTGTTTCCCGACCGATTCGCACATACGTCCGAACGAGCAAGTACGATGCGCACAACTGCCCAAACCCGACCCAGTCGTACTCACCCAATACAGGTCCTGTTCTCCGACCGAGGCGGATCCGGAAACGCAAAAACGAGTCGCACGGAAGCCAAAATGCAGCCCCGTCCGGCCGGACAAGTACGATGCGCTTTCCGTACGCGCCGAACCCGTCGCTACGTACGGCACATCAAAGCATCCGGGAGAGGCGCACATAAGCTCCGATTCGCGCCACAAGACGATCCACGGCTACGAGACGAACACGCCAGCGACGAGGACGAGGCGAAGCAAAGAGAAAGACGAATGAGACGAACCAACCATGAATCCCATCGTGCCGATCCTACCAATATTCTACATCTATTACCAAAACAGGCACGGACGCGTACGGCGCAGAAGTTAAGTCAGACACCAACAACAAAAACAAACTACACGTACCCGACATATCGCACACACACAGAGGGATGCAGAAATTACTTACACCAGCAACAGCAGCACCATAGGGGCGGGATGGCCATCACCACTACCACCCCTACTCAGGGGGTGCCAGATGCCTACCACTACTACCACCTCTACCCATGGGGGGTTGGATGCCTACCACCACTACCACCCCTACTCAGGGGGTGCCAGATGCCTACCACTACCACCACCCCTACCCAGGGGGTGCTAGATGCCTGTCACTACTACCACCTCTACCCATGGGGGCTGGATGCCTGTCACTACTACCACCTCTACCCATGGGGGCTGGATGCCTACCACCACTACCACCCCTACTCAGGGGGTGCCAGATGCCTACCACTACTACCACCTCTACCCATGGGGGCTGGATGCCTGTCACTACTACCACCTCTACCCATGGGGGGCTGGATGCCTACCACCACTACCACCCCTACTCAGGGGGTGCCAGATGCCTACCACTACTACCACCTCTACCCATGGGGGGCTGGATGCCTGTCACTACTACCACCTCTACCCATGGGGGGCTGGATGCCTACCACCACTACCACCTCTACCCATGGGGGCCTGGATGCCTACCACCACTACCACCCCTACTCAGGGGGTGCCAGATGCCTACCACTACTACCACCTCTACCCATGGGGGCTGGATGCCTACCACCACTACCACCCCTACTCAGGGGGTGCCAGATGCCTACCACTACCACCACCCCTACCCAGGGGTGCTGGATGCCTGTCACTACTACCACCTCTACCCATGGGGGCCTGGATGCCCACCACCACTACCACCCCTACTCAGGGGTACCAGATGCCTACCACTACTACCACCTCTACCCATGGGGGGCTGGATGCCTACCACCACTACCACCCCTACTCAGGGGGTGCCAGATGCCTACCACTACCACCACCCCTACCCAGGGGGGGCTGGATGCCTGTCACTACTACCCCCTCTACCCATGGGGGCCTGGATGTCTACCACCACTACCACCCCTACTCAGGGGGTGCCAGATGCCTACCACTACCACCACCCCTACCCAGGGGGCTGGATGCCTGTCACTACTACCACCTCTACCCATGGGGGCCTGGATGCCTACCACCACTACCACCCCTACTCAGGGGTGCCAGATGCCTACCACTACTACCACCTCTACCCATGGGGGACTGGATGCCTACCACCACCCCTACTCAGGGGGTGCCAGATGCCTACCACTACCACCACCCCTACCCAGGGGGGGCTGGATGCCTGTCACTACTACCACCTCTACCCATGGGGGCCTGGATGCCTACCACCACAACCACCCCTACTCAGGGGGTGCCAGATGCCTACCACTACCACCACCCCTACCCAGGGGGGGCTGGATGCCTGTCACTACTACCACCTCTACCCATGGGGGGCTGGATGCCTGCCACTACCACCATCCCCACTCATGGGGTGCTGGATGCCTGCCACTACTACCATCCCCACCCATGGGGGGCTGGATGCCTGCCACTACCACCATCCCCACTCATGGGGTGCTGGATGCCTGCCACTACTATCATCCCCACTCATGGTGGGCTGGATGCCTACCACCACTACCACCCCTACTCAGGGGGTGCCAGATGCCTACCACTACTACCACCTCTACCCATGGGGGCTGGATGCCTACCACCACTACCACCCCTACTCAGGGGGTGCCAGATGCCTACCACTACTACCACCTCTACCCATGGGGGGATGGATGCCTACCACCACTACCACCCCTACTCAGGGGGTGCCAGATGTCTACCACTACTACCACCTCTACCCATGGGGGGCTGGATGCCTACCACCACTACCACCCCTACTCAGGGGGTGCCAGATGCCTACCACTACTACCACCTCTACCCATGTGGGGCTGGATGCCTACCACCACTACCACCCCTACTCAGGGGGTGCCAGATGCCTACCACTACCACCACCCCTACCCAGGAGGGCAGGATGCCTGTCACTACTACCACCTCTACCCATGGGGGCCTGGATGCCCACCACCACTACCACCCCTACTCAGGGGGTGCCAGATGCCTACCACTACTACCACCTCTACCCATGGGGGGCTGGATGCCTGCCACTACCACCACCCCTACTCATAGGATGGGTAATGCATGACACAACCAGCATACTCCCACATAAGGAATCACAGAAAATTACATCCACCCAAACAACATGACAAGCGTGTGTAGTCCATGTCAAATGCCAACAACACAAAACATGACAATGAACATACAATGTGACCCACTATCACATGTGTGACACATAAAAGTGTATGGCCTCCACAATACAAGCCGACCATGGCCACTGTGGCAATGGGGCCCAAAGCCCCATCACCACAGTCACCAAAAGGTAAGTGTGGGGTCCATGGCTGATGCACCTTTTGATCAGTGTGGCAATGGGGCCTAAAGCACCATCACAACAGTCACCAAAAGGTAAGTGTGGGGTCCATGGCTGATGCACCTTTGATCAGTGTGGCAATGGGGCCTAAAGCACCATCACAACAGTCACTAAAAGGTAAGTGTGGGGTCCATGGCTGATGCACCTTTTGATCAGTGTGGCAATGGGGCCTAAAGCACCATCACAACAGTCACTAAAAGGTAAGTGTGGGGTCCATGGCTGATGCACCTTTTGATCAGTGTGGCAATGGGGCCTAAAGCACCATCACAACAGTCACCAAAAGGTAAGTGTGGGGTCCATGGATGATGCACCTTTTGATCAGTGTGGCAATGGGGCCCAAAGCCCCATCACCACAGTCACCAAAAGGTAAGTGTGGGGTCCATGGCTGATGCACCTTTTGATCAGTGTGGCAATGGGGCCTAAAGCACCATCACGACAGTCACCAAAAGGTAAGTGTGGGGTCCATGGCTGATGCACCTTTGATCAGTGTGGCAATGGGGCCCAAAGCCCCATCACCACAGTCACCAAAATGTAAGTGTGGGGTCCAAGGCTGATGCACTTTTTGATCAGTGTGGCAATGGGGCCTAAAGCACCATCACCACAGTCACCAAAAGGTAAGTGTGGGGTCCAAGGCTGATGCACCTTTTGATCAGTGTGGCAATGGGGCCCAAAGCCCCATCACCACAGTCACAAAAATGTAAGTGTGGGGTCCAAGGCTGATGCACTTTTTGATCAGTGTGGCAATGGGGCCCAAAGCCCCATCACCACAGTCACCAAAATGTAAGTGTGGGGTCAAAGGCTGATGCACCTTTTGATCAGTGTGGCAATGGGGCCTAAAGCACCATCACCACAGTCACCAAAAGGTAAGTGTGGGGTCCAAGGCTGATGCACCTTTTGATCAGTGTGGCAATGGGGCCCAAAGCACCATCACCACGGTGATCATAAGGTAAGTGTAGGCATGGTAAAAGCTGCCAAAGACAAACTGTATGGATGAATCCTGGTCACACAACAACAAAAACATCTGTGGCATAGTAGTGCTTGTGTCCCATTGCAACATAGATTGGGTGAGGCTAACAGTGCAGTGACACAGAAACATCGTTTTGGCCATGTGCATACAAACATCACACATGGGGGACCACATTGCCAACAATCAGCCAATTACACAATGACAGAAGTGACCATCATGATGCTGACCCACATATCTGCACCTATGGACACACAAATGTATATAACCTGTGGAGACTGTCGATGTCAGGTGAACAAATACCATACCATGGCAGCAATGGGACATACAAACCATGATCATTGTGCTGACTGATGACCCAGGAGTCCCAGGGAGAGCAGGGGAAAATCACCAAACAACATACAGCCAATGGCACACTACAGAAATGCCAATGCAGTGATGCAAATGCACTAACACAAACAGGCAGACTCACACTGCATATCAAACACAACAGGTGATGGGGGTGTGTGCCAGTGTCCCCAGGCAACCACACAACACATGAGGAGGCCTGAATCCCAATTACACAGATGTGTATACAGTGCCACACACAAGTAACTCATGGATTGGATTCCCCTATGTGGGCAATCTGGCATTGTTAGATGAGAGGGAGCCCAAATTACACATGTCACACAAGCTTGTAGGAACAGCAACTAACACAGCAAGAGACACACCCACCACAGCACTACCCCCAGGGACCCCACATTGTGCAGACACTAGCCTGCATGACAATTCCACTGTGATGACAAAGGTAGATGTTGATCACACTGTGAACCACAGCCATGTGTCCTCAGCTACAAACTACCATCACACCTACACAAGCTCCAATCAATCAGCAGGGCCTGCCAGCCAAGGCCAATATGGAGGTAGTGGTCTAGCCGTGCAACAACTCACATTTGCACACTCAACACCACACACCCTGATCTCCACCAATGTGCAGCAGTGAAGCTCACATGGACTGGTGACATTGCACATGCACCCATGACAATCCCAGGGGTGGTGGGGGGAACTAAGGTGCAGAAACCCATCACACATGCCCACTCAACATGACTCGTCTATGTATGACACACAGCACAGTACGCCGTACATGCGCATGATGTGAAATCCACCACAAACAATGGGATCCTGGCCATAGTCACACACCAACGAAGAAGCCAAGGTGAGACACAAAGAACACACGTACACAACTTCCAACATTGCAGCTCTGACCCTGAGGAGTGGCAGCAGTCACACACACAACGCGTCACAATCACTGAAAGCTACCACAAACTCAAAATCACATTACTTGTGTAAACAACAAGTGCCAAGGGGAATCCTGAATGTGTCCCATCAGCGTTTGCCCACATCCCCAGCCCTGACAACAAAGACAACCTGGGATGACAACCTCATGAACATCAGTTTGCCATGCACCCACATCACGGAGAAACCAGGTCCAAGATGCTGGATGAACACATACCAACTCTGCAAGCATCACAAACAGGAACATCCCTAGGGACACAGCCTGTGTATGAAAAGGGAAGGGAACATGCACAGACATGCTCACACAACACACAACACGGGCACACGCAATGTCACCAGATTACACACAGCCATGAGGGCACTCCACTCCTGTGGAAGGTCCACTGTGCCAAACCTTGTCTGTGCACGACTCAAACATATCAGCAGGACACTCCGTCAGTGAGTCAACAACTACAACACACAGAAGCCTCTGCTCACATCAGCCTGGGTACGGGAGTGTCACGTCAGTCATCTGCATACACCCAAAACACGTGGCAATCCAGTTGTACTGTATACACAGATGAGTCCTCCAAAATTGATGTGCAAAACTGCATGTCCAGTGGAGACGGGCACACAGTCAGGGTACTAGGAACATTGGACAGTGGTAAGCCCAACAGATGTGCAACAGTGTAGGACAAAGATGGTAATCTACAAATGCTAAACGTACATCCCTGTGTCAAATGCTGAACATTACACCCTCAGACTGCAGCAAGGGATGCTATAGATCCAGACTAGATTAGGACACATATCCCATGGATCACATGGAGCCCATCACAGCAAAACTTCATTTACCTGATCTGAACACAATTACAACAGCAAATGCATGATTCTACACATCTACATCATGTACCACCAAAGATTAACCACAAGTAAACAAAAAGAGGCTTTATTCAGCAAGTGTGCAACTGAAATCAAAAGTCCAAAATTAACTACGGCCAATGTCCAGTCCAAATACACAGTCCCAACAGGGTGATGTGTGACAACTTGTCACCAATTGCTTGCCTGCACAGGTACCGACAGGGGACATCCCCCTTGGAGGGGCATACGAGGGGCAGGCCAGGCACCGCAGGGACAGGATCAGGGGATGCCAGAAGGAGGCAGGGAAGGTGAGGTGGGTGCAGGAGTGTCACCGGCAACTGCAGTGGAGGTGTCTGACTCAGGGGGGCCGGCACCACCGCAGGGCCCAAGTCCGATGGTGTTGGTGCTGCAACCACTGCAGTGGGCTGGTCAAATGGAGTGGACTGGGTCCCCAATGCAGTGCCCGAGTCAGACGGGGTTGTTGTGGACTCCACCGCAGTGCATGACTCCAAGGGAGTGGAAGGGGGGCAGAAGAGCTGGGCAGGACAGAGGGGGGACACGGTCTCCACACCAGTGGCACATACAGGCAGAGCGTCTGGTTTGGGGGTGGAAGAGCAAGTGGCAGGGGGGAGGGCCTGAGCAGTTTGGGGATGCGGTATCGGTGTGTGGGGGAACCTGGGGCAGGGTGTGGCGGTGGAACCTGTGGAGTGGTGGCCTGGGGGATGGAGGTGAGAGACTGGGTGGGTGACTTGCAGGGCGGTGGCGGGGTCTTGCTCTTCCGGGTCCGGGGGGACTTGCGGGTGGGGGGCTCACTCTGCCTGCGCCTGGGGGAGGGTGTCCGGGGGCGAGGGGCACTCCCTCTCTGTGTGTGGACTTCCTCTTCCCCCGGTATGCTGGATCAGCGGGATTGGAGGGGAAGAGGCCGAGGTCAGAGAGGAAGAGCTGCTGTGTATGTGGGGTTGCAGGTGAGGCAAGGGAAGGGGTCTTGGAGGGAGAGGATCTTGAGGATTGCGGAGTGACTGTGGTTGCCTGTGTGTGTGTCAGTTCCCCATCCCCTGTGTGTGTGGAATCAGTCCCCTGAGGATGCTTGTGTGCACGTCTTGCCTTGGTTTTGGGTGTGTGTGTGCTGCTCGTGTCTGTGTGTTTGGGTGATTGTGCAGGTGTGCATGTGCTTTGGACAGGTAGGGTGGTAGGAAGTGTGGATGGGGCAGAGGTGGGAGGGGTGAGGGACTGTTGGAGGAGGGACACTGCTGCCGTCAGGGAGGAGTCCATGGACCTATTGCTCCTCTGTAGGGCAGACATACCCGTTGAGATGCCCTCCATGAACGACACCAGCTGTGTCAACAGAGTGGTGTGTGCATGGAGGACAGTCAGCATTGCTGTCTGCCCTACATGGAGCTGCCGAAGGAGGTACACAGACTCCTCACTCAGGGCAGCAGGGGACACAGGGGCAGGGGGTGCGGTGCCTGGCTTGAAGGAGACACGCTCCCGAGCACGGGAGCCTCCACGGACCTCAGGAATGGGAGCCAATGGGAGGGCGGTGGTGGTGGTGGTGGTGGCGGGGTCAGACAGACTAGCTGGGGTGTTGTGGCTGCTGACACCCGCATCCACAAGGGAGTCATCCTCCGAGCTGCTGTGGTCCCCAGCTGAGGTGGATGGTGCTGAGGACTCCTCGGTGTGGCTCCCCTCGCCCTCCGTGCCACTGGGTCCCTCTGACCACTCGTCGGACGCTGACCCAGTCTGGCTCCGCTGCTCCTCCTGGTCCGTGGAGCTGTCCCCTCCTGTGGCTGTGGATGTATCTGCAAACAATTAGGGAAACAGACAAACATCAGTCACCTGCACTGACCGCACACACCACAGTAAGTACAGCACATCACAGAGCAAGCCCTGGCATCTCTAGTAGAACATTGCCAAAAGTCATCACACAGATTAGGAGAAGCCAATTGTCAGTCTGATGGTCAACCATGGAACAGACACCCCTCCTGCCCTTGCACCCATCTGTCTGGTGCCTGTCTGATGGTAAGACCCCAGTGTGGACACATGCACCACCTACACAGTAGTTGGACATTGCTGAGAACACGGTGAAGTATGTGAACATGCCCACGTCACATCTCTTGCCACTGAGTCAGTGCAGGTGTCTGTATAAATGGACGGCCAGAGTCTAAATAGAAATGCATGTGATGCATACCAGCACCAGACCCCATGAAGCACCCATGTCCGGATAGTCAATGCCACAATGGGGTGCATGTTGCACATGTCACTCCCCTGCAGGATCACTCTTAGGAAGTTTAATGCCATGACACAGGCATGCCTGCAAAGTCATACATCACTGTCTCCAGTCACATGGCCATGGCAGCCAGCCAACAACAGTCTGCACTGTGTCACAATCCTAGGACATGGGGAAGGCAAGTAATGTAACTGACAAGTGCACATGTCCATCCCCCAAAAACCACATCATCTGAACTACTATTTGTCCACGTCATACCAATTGGACATATGGGGGACATGAAACACAACTCTCTGAACATGAGCACCTCACAGTGTGCTGAGAGTGAAAAACAGCTGCCTGAAAGTCACAGTGGCATACACCTGTCTGCACAGTCATGTGATCAAACACCTATAAGTCACAGAAGTCTTGTCTCACATGGTCCAATAGCAGATGGCATGCTGACCCCTAACCGATAAACATCACAGGAGTCCCGACAACGTAGTCACAGCACAACGACACAGAGGCAGACACCTGAGGGAACATTTCACTGAGCACAGCATGTCAGCTGATACACGGGAGTGGGAGTACAGAGTGTATTGTATGCCCTGGAGTAGGCATGACTGTCCGGCTCCACCTGCAAGATGGATGAGCCCTGGTCAGTAGGCAGGTGGCTAGGCATGTGTGACACACTTGACATACATACTCCTGAGGCCCAAACATTTTACCCACCCGCAGCATGGGGGTGTGGCAAATACCCCAGGGACATGTGGTGATTCTGATCTGCAAGTGGATCACATATCAAAGTTACACCCAGACTACATTGCACGACTCAGGCATTGTGTGAGCAATTGACCCACCCATGAAGGCTAACACAATATCACGGGAACAAAAGCTGTCACCCACCTTGAGCAAAGCAAAATGCAAGGACCCTGTACCCGAGTGACACAATTATCCTGAGCGTAAGGAGCACACCGGCCTATCAGATGGGTAGTGGCCATGTCACAATAGAGGGACATGGGTACTGGACAACAAGACTGATGTACTGGGGAAGTTTAACCACGCCACAGGAGGGCACATAGAATGTCAGACAGAGTTCACAGTGCAGTCTTTGACTCACCCCCTCCTTGCTGCTGTCTGCCCTTCAGCTGCCCATCCAGCTCCGGGAAGACCACCGGCAGGATCTGGAGCATGTGGGGGGTCAGGGTCCGGTGTCCGCCCCTCCTGCGAGGAGGCGACAGCTTCAGCTGGACCCTTGCAATCCTCCGGGTCCAGCCCCGAAGGTCCTGCCACCTCTTCTGGCAGTTGCGGATCCGGCGCTTGTAGACCCCCACGGATCTGACTGCCCGGACGATGGCCAGCCAGATATCCTGCTTCTGATGGGCATCAACCTGTGAGGATGACAAAGTGAAAAGGCCATTACTACACATGCAACATATCCGTGCATCACACAGTTGGAAATACATGTCTCAATCACAGGGGCATATGATGTACACAGGCAGTGCAACGAGGGCTATGGACAGTTTGCCAGCAGTTACTACATGGTATCATTGCATGGGAAGTGAACCTTGTTTGAATGCACTGTTACTCCACTGTACCTGTTCAGTGCATGTGACTACACACTTTGGGGGGTGAGTACTACTCAGTGAGCATGCTAGCCAGTGGTGTGCACACTGTAAATCCTGCTAGTCAGACAACATGCACAATTAGTAAGGCAGTGGACAGCACACTCACCTGCTCCCCTGGTGTCCCATACAGCTTGCTGTACTGTGGAAGGAGGTTGTCCAGCAGGGCCTGGTTCTCCTCATGGGTGAAGGCTGGGGCTCTCTCCACAGTACGTGCCATTGCAGTAGCCAGAGGATGCAGAGACAGCAGCAGTGTAGTGGCAGATGTCGTCCTGGAGCATGTAGTGCAGGCAAGTGAGCCCTCAGGGGAACAGCCAGCATTATATGTGTGCTGCAGAGGCAGATACTGTGCCATGTGTCCAAAGTGATAGGTCCAAGTCGTATGCATCTTATGAATCTGACCAATCCATGGAATTGCAGCACCAAGACACGCCCACAGCATCCTTCAAAAATTTCAACTTCATGACACCCATGAATTTGCAACATTGTTGTGGCTGGCCAACTGAATTCACTGCATCAGACTCGTTGAAGCTTCAAAAACGCGTCCGTTGCCATGCCAGGCCCCAGCCAATGCGTGCGCACCGATCGGACCATTGCTGTACAACGCGTACATCCGCTCACATTCAATGCAATGGGCCGGCCGGGCAAACCGATCGGTCCATTGCTGTACAACGCGTACCCGCTCACATTCAATGCAATGGTCCGTGCGGGCACACCGATCGGACCATTGCTGTACAACGCGTACCCGCTCACATTCAATGCAATGGTCCGTGCGGGCACACCGATCGGACCATTGCTGTGCAACGCGTACCAGGCATACAACGCGTACCCGCTCACATTCAATGCAATGGGCCGGCCGGGCACACCGATCGGACCATTGCTGTACAACGCGTACACCGGCTCACATTCAATGCAATGGTCCGTGCGGGCACACCGATCGGACCATTGCTGTACAACGCGTACCCGCTCACATTCAATGCAATGGTCCGTGCGGGCACACCGATCGGACCATTGCTGTGCAACGCGTACCAGGCATACAACGCGTACCCGCTCACATTCAATGCAATGGTCCGTGCGGGCACACCGATCGGACCATTGCTGTGCAACGCGTACCAGGCATACAACGCGTACCCGCTCACATTCAATGCAATGGTCCGTGCGGGCACACCGATCGGACCATTGCTGTGCAACGCGTACCAGGCATACAACGCGTACCCGCTCACATTCAATGCAATGGTCCGTGCCGGGCACACCGATCGGACCATTGCTGTGCAACGCGTACCAGGCATACAACGCGTACCCGCTCACATTCAATGCAATGGTCCGTGCGGGCACACCGATCGGACCATTGCTGTGCAACGCGTACCAGGCATACAACGCGTACCCGCTCACATTCAATGCAATGGTCCGTGCGGGCACACCGATCGGACCATTGCTGTGCAACGCGTACCAGGCATACAACGCGTACCCGCTCACATTCAATGCAATGGGCCGTGCCGGGCACACCGATCGGACCATTGCTGTGCAACGCGTACCAGGCATACAACGCGTACCCGCTCACATTCAATGCAATGGTCCGTGCGGGCACACCGATCGGTCCATTGCTCTACAACGCGTACCAGGACAGGTCACACGCATATGTCACCATGCTGGTCACTGGTGAACCTATGCCAGCCACATTTACTTTCCAGGGACTCAGGGGCACACCTACAACACCACACCCAGTCCACACTGTCTATGAGGCATGTGTGGCAGCATAACCTTATCTGTGTATGGGGGTGAACATGTGGATTTTGGGGTGGCACTTGGGGGCAGACACACCCAGGCTGTGCACGTGTTAATGGGGACAGGGTCCTTTGTGTGTTGTGCACATGACCACTGTGGTGTGCAACTTTTCATTTCTGAGCATGTGTCATGGTCACATTTCCAGGTTGTGTATGTGTATGACATGTCACATACCCCCAGGCTCACATGTGGGAAGGCATGTACGTCACAGGGTGGCCCATTCCAACAATAGTGATGTCCCTCCACAGTCTGTGTGCATGTTGTGTATCACATGTCTCTGACTCCATGTGCACAATGGGAGACAGTCTCCACATCCACGTGGTTTGTGCATGAACTTTGATGGTGTGTGTGTGTGTCACAGACGTCCATGTCTGTCCTGCAGAGGCTACAGGGGCCACCACCTGTGGGTGTCATGTTTGTTTTTCTGACGTGTACATGATACGCCATGTCATGCCAGTGTCCATGTGGCAAGACAGGCTCCCTGGGAATCTACCTGTCAATGAGCTGTGATGCCTGTGGAGCATCTGTCCAGACATGTCACTGTGGTATGTGTGTGGAACGTGAGAGCAGTTAATGTGTACTGTGACACAGCCTAATGGTGTCCCATAGCACACCCTGGAACCAGTTGTCAACACTTGTTGAACAGAGAGATGTTAGATGATGTCCATGTAGGTGCCATATATGTCCAAACGGGACGACACACACATCAAGTACTTGTGTATGTTGATGATGTGTCATGTGAAATTGAGTATGGTGAACGGCACATTGGTGGGGTGACTGACAATCTTGCTTTCTTCACCTATGCACTGCAGGGCTCCTGCTGTCCATCGACCATTCCCAGACCTGGCAACGATGGTGGAACGTGACAGCATCCGACGGTACCGCTTCACCAGGCAGCTGATTGAGGATTTGGCAGTGCGGTTGGCCCCACATTTGCAGCCTGGCCGGCCGTATCCTACAGCGCTGACCCCCAAGGTGAAGGTGATGGCAGCCCTACACTTCTTTGCCACCGGTACCTTTCAACACACTGTGGCAACTACTGGTGGGATGTCACAGACTATGTTCAGCCGTGTGCTACGCGATGTTTTGGGGGCAATGTTGAGATACCTCAACCAGTACATCTATTTCCCAACACGTCAACGACTCACTGACGTCAAGAGTGACTTCTATGCCCTGGGGAGGATGCCACATGTAATTGGCTCCATTGATGGGACACATGTGTCTTTGATACCACCACAGGCACATGAGCAGGCATACCGCAACCGTAAACATTACCATTCGATCAATGCTCTGGTGGTATGTCTTGCAGATATGACCATCTCACATGTGTGTGCCCGTTTCCCCGGTTCTGCACACGATGCCTACGTGATGAGGAGTAGTCGCATCCCGAGGATGATGTCACAGATGCCGAACCAGCGTGCCTGGCTTGTTGGTGTGTACTGACTTTGTACCATTGTGTGTGTTCTGCTATGTTGTTTTCCGCACACATTTTCAAATCGGCTAATGTGCAATTGTCTGTCTGTAGGTGACTCGGGATACCCCAACATGCCGTGGTTGCTGACACCCCTCAGGAACCCTGTGACACCAGCCCAGATGCGCTACAATGAGGCACATGGTCGGACGAGGAGGGTGATTGAGCGGACCTTTGGTCTCCTGAAGAGCCGCTTCCGCTGCCTGGACAAGACAGGAGGGGCCCTCCCATATGCCCCAGCAAAGGTGTGCAAGATTGTCATCGTCTGCTGCATGCTACACAACCTGGCAGTGCGGAAGGAGTTGCCTCTCATCCTGGATGACGATGACCAACGTCCGCCACCTGTGGAAGATCCTGGCCTGGGTCACGATGCCAGTGAAGATGATGATGATGATGATGGTGATGTCCGCACACAGCTCATCACCAACTTCTTCAGCTGAATGTGAGTCTCCAGAGGGTTGTAATGTCAATGATTTGAGTTTGCATGATATGTGTGTGTGGTGCTCTGGTGCTGTTTGAGTGTGGCCATGTGCTACTTGACTGGATGCGTGCAGCGATGTGTCCTTGCAGGTGGTCTGTACTGCCCAACAGTGTTGACATGCTAACTTGGTTTTGTGTAGTTATCTCGTGACATGTATTAGACATGAGTATTGCCGTTCTGTGCTGTTCTTCAGTGGTTTTGACTGTGTGTCATGTCTGTCCTTCACAGGGTGCTGCTGGAGTTGTCTGATCAACTTGGATCCCCCGAATCCATGATTCAACTTCCAAGGTGGAAGCAGTCGTTTCCCTACAGGTGATGTGCCACACACCCCTGGACTTTCTATCTTCTGCACTTTTTGACTTTGTGGCCACAGCCAGGTTGGATTAGCTTGCATTTGTAGTGGAAACTACATGTTGGAAATGTGTAATAAACCTGTGCTTGACTTTGGGATGTGCGTTGTCTGTAGTCACACATCTGACTGACATTTGCTTACTGCACCTGTTGTCTAGTTGACAGTGACTGTGAATAGGTGGCGTGTCTGTACATTCCACTGTACTTCGTTGCAACATCAGTATAGGTGATGAGTCTGATGGCCCTGGTGTGTATGTGTTTTGTGGCCCTAGTGGTGTGTCTCCCTCATATGTGTCACGTCGCCATGACTGACATGACAGTGTTGGACTTGCTGTAGCAGTTAGCATGCACAGTGTAATTTAGAAGATCAACATCTACATGACAAAAACCACGTTGGAATCACAACAGAGGCAGATATGGTGTATTGGTGAGTTTATTTACATACAGGTGTGAGGATGGTGCACAGGATGGTGGGTGCTGTACATAGAAATTTGGATCCAAAGTTCCCATGTGAATTGGAAGTCTTGGTAGCTGAAAAGTCCAGAGTAAAGTCCACAGTCATCTGATACATTTGGTCAACTAGAGCTCCCCATGTCATGTGGGAGAGTTGGCTTGGCTTCAACAGGGCGTGCAGTATGCACACAGAGGAAAAGTTCCAGAACAGGTGTTGGCTTCCTGGGGGATGTAGATGGCCATCGGCCTCTCAGTTTGGCCTCCTCGGACGGCCCCTCTTCTTGGGGGGGGACCCTCAGGTGCAGGCTGCGGCGGTGCAGGGGACTCTCTGCCAGAGTCCTCCTCCCTCCCTGTGGCATTTGCAGTTGTTTCAGCAGCAGATGTTGTGGGCACACAGGGAGGTGAGGCCATGTTGGTGCTGATCTGGCGGAGGCATGTCAGTATGTCCCTATGCACCGCTGTCAGTTGTTCCAATGTGTCCCACTTGGACTCCATGCCACACATGTGTGTCTCGACACGTGACATGTGTGTCTCGACACGGGACATGTGGGAGTCCAAGCGGGCATGATGGGCAGCCTGCTGCTGTTGTATGTCCTTGAGGATCCCCACTACCTGGCTGACCTCTCCGGTGCTAGTCTGGTACGCATCCGCGATGCGTGCCAGTTGTGGGTCATCATACAGTCCAGACCCCTCTGCAAGGAGAGACCTATGTCTCCCACCCCTCACACCACCCCTGGCGACACGTGCAGGACCTGCAGTGGCACGCACAGGTGACCGTGGGCCCACTTGGGTGTTGTTCCTGGGCTCGTTGTCAGCAGCTCCAGTTTGGGCCTGGGTCCGTGCGCTGTTGTCATCTGTGGTCCTTGGTGTGTCCGTGTTGGCAGGGGTGGCCTGTGTGTTGGCAGTTGTTGGAGGGGTGGGTGCAGGGGGTGCAGATGTTGGTCCTGCTGGTGCTGCATGATGACTCACACCGGAGGGTCCAGCTGGTTCTTCGCCATCCGAGGAGTGCAGAGGCTGATCCACACCAGTGAGCTCAGTGTTCCCCGGAGCCTGGGACAGGGAGTCCTCCTGGTCTGCTGCTGTGTCCCCATCATCTCCTGTTTTGGGGAGAGACACAGATTGTATGTTATGTTTCTACTGGCATCAATTGTTCAAACACCTGACAGTTGTGACTGTACCTCTGGATGTGGGCCAGGACATTGCATTCTCCTAAATAGTGACAGTCAGTGAGTGATATTGGTGTAGCACATTGTCCTGCCAACCTGTGGCATGTCAATGTGAATGTTGAGGTGTGTGCATGACCAGCATTGGTGGTATTTGGTTACCATCCAGGCCTCCTTCTCCCCCCAGCCCAGTTATCCCACCATGCAACGTGCTTGCATTGCAGGGAGTGCAAGTTGGCTTTCAGGATGTCAGGCAGTGGTGTCCTGCTGTTTGTTGTTGCACAGTTCCCAGCAGGGCCTTGTGCTCCCCACAGCAGTACCCAGTGTCAGCCATCTTGTGAGTCCTTATCCACTCCCTGTGATGTGAGCATGGTTGAGAGTGGTGTTGATGGGCCAATTGTGAGGGTGAGCAATATCTGTGCCTACAACTCCCATCATGCTATTGCCTCCACCCCCTTCCCAGCATGGCCATCCTTCCTTCCTTTTGACTCTGCTTCCCTGTGGGGTGGGGTGCCTGTGCTGACAGGATGGCTGGGAGTGTTGTCCTGGCAGTTGTTTGGCTACAAGTCCCAAGAGTGTCCCTGTGCTTCACACAGCATAACCCAGGG
This sequence comes from Calotriton arnoldi, assembly GCA_963921515.1. NCBI lineage: Eukaryota > Metazoa > Chordata > Amphibia > Caudata > Salamandridae > Calotriton > Calotriton arnoldi. The sequence continues at coordinate 426,187 of CAWUFW010006098.1, read as the reverse complement.
TGGTGGTTCTTTGTGGGATCTTCAGTTAGGCTGTGAGGCATTGCATTCTCCCAGGTGGGTTATGTGGAGTTAGTGTTGAGGGGGTGTGTGAGGAGAGCTGCTTGTAACTATGGTCAGTGCTGTGAGTCCTCCTTCCCACCCAGCCAGATATCCCACCATGCAACGTGCTTGCATTGCAGGGAGTGCAAGTTGGCTTTCAGGATGTCAGGCAGTGGTGTTGTGCTGTTTGTTGGTGCACAGTTCCCAGCAGGGCCTTGTGCTCCCCACAGCAGTACCCAGTGTCAGCCATCTTGTGAGTCCTTATCCACTCCCTGTGATGTGAGCATGGTTGAGAGTGGTGTTGATGGGCCAATTGTGAGGGTGAGCAATATCTGTGCCTACAACTCCCATCATGCTATTGCCTCCACCCCCCTTCCCAGCATGGCCATCCTTCCTTCCTTTTGACTCTGCTTCCCTGTGGGGTGGGGTGCCTGTGCTGACAGGATGGCTGGGAGTGTTGTCCTGGCAGTTGTTTGGCTACAAGTCCCAAGAGTGTCCCTGTGCTTCACACAGCATAACCCAGGGTGGTGGTTCTTTGTGGGATCTTCAGTTAGGCTGTGAGGCATTGCATTCTCCCAGGTGGGTTATGTGGAGTTAGTGTTGAGGGGGTGTGTGAGGAGAGCTGCTTGTAACTATGGTCAGTGCTGTGAGTCCTCCTTCCCACCCAGCCAGATATCCCACCATGCAACGTGCTTGCATTGCAGGGAGTGCAAGTTGGCTTTCAGGATGTCAGGCAGTGGTGTTGTGCTGTTTGTTGGTGCACAGTTCCCAGCAGGGCCTTGTGCTCCCCACAGCAGTACCCAGTGTCAGCCATCTTGTGAGTCCTTATCCACTCCCTGTGATGTGAGCATGGTTGAGAGTGGTGTTGATGGGCCAATTGTGAGGGTGAGCAATATCTGTGCCTACAACTCCCATCATGCTATTGCCTCCACCCCCTTCCCAGCATGCCCATCCTTCCTTCCTTTTGACTCTGCTTCCCTGTGGGGTGGGGTGCCTGTGCTGACAGGATGGCTGGGAGTGTTGTCCTGGCAGTTGTTTGGCTACAAGTCCCAAGAGTGTCCCTGTGCTTCACACAGCATAACCCAGGGTGGTGGTTCTTTGTGGGATCTTCAGTTAGGCTGTGAGGCATTGCATTCTCCCAGGTGGGTTATGTGGAGTTAGTGTTGAGGGGGTGTGTGAGGAGAGCTGCTTGTAACTATGGTCAGTGCTGTGAGTCCTCCTTCCCACCCAGCCAGATATCCCACCATGCAACGTGCTTGCATTGCAGGGAGTGCAAGTTGGCTTTCAGGATGTCAGGCAGTGGTGTTGTGCTGTTTGTTGGTGCACAGTTCCCAGCAGGGCCTTGTGCTCCCCACAGCAGTACCCAGTGTCAGCCATCTTGTGAGTCCTTATCCACTCCCTGTGATGTGAGCATGGTTGAGAGTGGTGTTGATGGGCCAATTGTGGGTGTGACCAATATCTGTGACTACCACTCCCATCATGCTATTGGCTACACTGACTTGACCAGCATACACAGGATTCCTTCCTTTGAGTGAGCTTCCCTGTGAGGTGGTGTTCTAGTGGTGGGTAAATATCTGTGAGTGTTTGTTGGTTCTATTTGTGCCACTGCCTTGCTGTATTTGTTGTTAGGTTTGTAGATGTCATGACACAGTTACATGTCACTATGAGATGGCAGGTATTGTGTTTGTCTGACTAGCATTCACATCTTGGGATGAATATCTTTTGGTTGCTGTGTATTTGCTAAGTGTGCATGGTTTGCCTATCCCCTTGACTGTGATGTGTGTGTGTTGTCACACCATATTGTATATATTAGTTGTGTACTCACCAGGCTCTGGGATGTCTGTTAGTCCGTATACGCTCACTGGTGGTAGGATGGCCCGCACCTTCTCCTCCCAGGGCCTGAGGTATACTGGTTTTGCAGGAGGGCCACTGCCGGTGTGCTGGCTGAGGAGGTAGTCCTTTTTGAGTAGGTCCCGGACCCTCCTGCGCACATCATACCACCTGTTCTGGATGTCTTCCTTTGTGCGCAAACATGGTGATTGTGCGTTCACCCTGTCGACAATCCTCGCCCACATCTTGGTTTTCTGCGACATGGGGGTCTGTTGTACCAATGTACCAAACAACTGTGGCTCTACCCTGAGTATCTCGTCTACCAGGACTTCCAATTCACAATCTAGGAACTTATGGTTCTTCTTTGGGGGCATGGTGATGGGTGGTGGTGGTGATTGATGTGTGTGTGTGTGTGCAGGTGGGGGGTGTGAGTGTAGGTTTAGCTGGGTGTGTGTGAGGGTGCTATTTGTAGGTGTGGTAATGGTGTGTGGTTTGTGTGATGTATGAGCTGTGAGTGTGTCTGTGGTTGCTGTGTGATGGTGTTGTGTGCTGGCAGGTCAGTGGAATTTGCAAAGGATCATGGTAGGGATTTGTGGCCTTTATGTAGGTGGAGTTGGAGGTGTGTCCTTGTTCCATTTTTTTTCCCTCCCTGTATTTATTGGCTTAGTGGTTGCTTGTTTGGCCCTTTTTTTTCTAATTTTTCCTTGGTGTTTTTGGTGCATGTACGAGTCGTTCTTGTGTCCAAGTAGGACGCTGCAGTTGTCTGGTGCGATCTTGTCCGACTCGTTCCCGCTGTGTGTCAGCTTGGTTTCATATGCGGCGTACGAGTCGGTCGCGTAGTATTGGGTTGCTTCGGCTGGGTTTTGTATGCGTGTCGGTCGTACGGCTTGTGCTCCGGGCGAGTCGGTCGTGTTTTGCACGCACAGCATCGTACTACGCGGGTCGGAGTTCGCGGGTACGTTTCGTTCGGGTTCAATCCGAGTGCGTGTCGGTCGGTTCGTTTTGCTTGATTTCCCGGCCGGATGGCTTGTTTCCGTCCGGCTCGGTCGGTCGTTTTTTATTCCGTCCGAGTCTGTCGGATTTCACATTCATTTCATCGTACTACCCGGGTCGTGCGGCGCCGGTCCGAGTCGGTCGGACTAAATTCCCGTACCGAGTCGGTCGGTACGTTTTCCGGCCCGAATCGGAATCGGCCCCTGAGTCTGTTTGTACAATGATACATCAGTCTCAAGATCTTTGAGTAGTGTATATACAGAAGAATTCTTTTCACAATGTTGTTATAATATCATAGTACAATTTTATGAATATCCTAGACAGATACAATTCTAAATAGAAGTGGTTTGGTCACTACTATACACATATGTAGTGATTCTGTTTTTTCGGTGGTCTCCACAACATGCGCCGACGCGCGTTTCGGTAATGACCTAAGATTGAGGTCATACCTTCTTCAGGGCGCTAAAAACATGGGAGGATCAGGAAGTCATGGGGTCCAGCAAAAGGAGATTGTTTGAAGAATTGTTTTGAAGGCTTGCAGTGGACATGGGTCAGAAGGGCTGCCGGCAGGCCTGCTTGCTTTGACCATGTCCATAAAATCATAAAATCATTGTGTGAAATTTGTTGGAAGGAACGGAGAGGCTGGGTTAGAGTATTCTTGGATTGTAGCTTTGTAAAAGGGTTAGTGCTGATGCTTTGTCTCTGCTTTAAATGTGAGTCCAATGTGTCTGCTTTGTCCGTGTAATGATTTGTTAGTATTTCTGTGAACTCTTGAGTAACGGGATGACCTGCTTCTAGGCAATTTGGTTTACGAAATTCATTGAGATTTTTATAGAATTCTTGTTTTGCACATTTAGCATTTTGAATTGTGTCTGAATAGTATTTTTTCTTCGCTTTTTTGACAGCTGACCTATATAATCAGTTAGTTTTCTGTAGGCAAAGTTTGTCTTGGTTGCATTTGTTTTGAGCCAGGCATGTTGCAGCTTTCTAATTTGATGTTTTATCTCTGTATTTCTCCAAGGTGCATATGGGTGTTGTAGTGACTGCGGTGCCTGTGGGTATGCTGGTAGTGAGGGTGGTGCTCGTGGGTATGGGGGACGCTGCAGTGCCTGTGGTTGTGCTGATAATGGGGGTGGTGCAAGTGAGTGTGGTGGTGTCTGTGGTGTCTATGGGTGTGCTGGTGGTGAGGGTGGTGCATGTGTGTGTGGTAGTGGCTGCAGTATCCGTGGGTGTGCTGGTAGTGGGGGTGGTGCATGTGTGTGTGTGTTGGCTGTATGTTTGATAGTGTGCCTGTGTTTTTTGCCCTCTATCTGTTTATGTGTGTGTGTGTACTGCTTGTGTGTGTTGGAGTGGGTGCGTGCAAAGATGTGAGTGTACTTGGGACAGGGATGGGAATAGAAAATTGGGATGGGGAAGGGGCGGGAGCTGGGGTACAAGTTTGGGATGGTTGGAAGGCTGCGGTCAATGAGGAGCCCAGACCTTGAATAGACCGCTGTAGGCCAGACATACCACTATGAATGCCTTCCAGGTAAGCTACCATTTGTTGCATATGACAGCTAAGCCTCTGGATGACATATAGGAGTGCAGTCTGGCCTTCAGTGATGCTGCGGAGGAGGTTAATAGCCTCTTCACTCAAAGCAATTGGGGGACAAGGGCAGGGGGTGAGGTGCCTGGGGCAAAGGCAACCCCAGCTCTTTTAGGGAGGTGGGGTTGACCAACTGGGGGAGGAGCAAGAGGGAGGATGAAATGGATATCTGGTTGGCTGACAAGGATGTAGGTGTAACTGGAGCAGTAGGGTCCGCCACCACTAGGAACTGGCTACTTGGGGAGGCCTCTGAAGAAGATCTTGAGCTGGAGCCCTCCATTCTGGTACCCTCACTCTCTGTGGCACTGTGTCCCTCTGTGTTGGTGTTCTCACCAAGTGAGACACAGTGACCAGCTTATCCCCGCCTATGTGGCCAATGTCTCCTTTGCCTGCTCCGGATGATGCTGAAAAAACAGACATTTACAATAGTTTTTTTGTAGCTGTGTGAATAGAACTGATCAATAGCTTTGAGCACAAAACATTTTCCTAGCTTCTTTATTGCACCTGCTGCAAGGCTCACAGACCTTTGTTCTTTACATCATCATCTCATGCATGTAGAGAACATCTTCTGAAACCATTTGGTCACAGTTTTGTAATTCCCCATAATCATACATCATATAATATCTTGCCTCTTCATCATATTAATTTCTCTTAAAGAAACTGTTGAACACCTCTGAATGGTTGGCCTTTGTTCGCCAGAACGGTAAACTTATGTCACCAATAAGAATATACACCAAAAATACCTTTAGACACTGTCTGTACAAAGTCAAAAAGCTGCATTAATGACATACGCTAAAAGCAAAGTATGAATCAATGTGTTTCAACAAATACTGCAATGTTGTACCAATATTTGTAGTAACTGAAAGCCTGTCTCCGTTGTTTGTCCATTTCACAATGGTAACTCTCATCTAAAGTAACTCAAGTATTGTACAAATGTAGAACATATTTTATGCTTTTCATACTGAAGAACAACGGTCAGAGTTGGAGGCCAGATAGGTCCTCGGATAGCCGGAGCTATTATTAATACAAAGGTAGTCTTAATCTAGGTATTATTAGTGAACGCAAAGCGCCAACAAAATTTGGAGAACAGAGTATGCAGGGACACAAGGTTGTTTGAATGATACCACATTTATTAACATCATAAATGAGTATCAATCACATTAGGAACTAGTCCTGGTGCTCACACAAAGGTGAAAAGTGCGTGAAGTGATAAGTGCTGGTGACTTAAAATTTACATCGCATTGACAACACTATACAAAACTCCATAATTAATAAAATATATTTAAAGAGTTTCGGTTGTGAAAGTCGACGGCGTTTCGATCTCCTTAGGTTGAGATCATCATCAGGACGAGAAAGCGTGTGAGCAGATAGGATCTTGTAGCGGAACGATATAATTAATAATCGTCAGCGGGTAACAATAGTCGGGTTCAACCGAATGTAGTAATGTTTAGTGAGAGGTCTTGCCACTCAGCGGGGTACGTGCTGGCCGAGAACCAGGGAGAAAACAACCAACAGGAATCAATCGGGCAGGTTGGAATTGAAATTGAAGGAAGAGGGACAGGATCCTGCTACTTCCAGGGCAGCTACAATGAATGGTGCCGGCGTCTGAGAGAATGAATCACTCAACGTGTTCTCCAAATTTTGTTGGCGCTTTGCGTTCACTAATAATACCTAGATTAAGACTACCTTTGTATTAATAATAGCTCCGGCTATCCGAGGACCTATCTGGCCTCCAACTCTGACCGTTGTTCTTTACAAATATATATTACCCCTGGTCACACTATTGGGGTCCCCTTGTTCTTTATATATTTCATACTGAAGAAGCTTATCAATGTATCACACACTATGCATTTACCTATGCTGTTCAAGAAATGTAGACATATTGTTATTGTGGATTGACAAATGACTCCAATAGCATAAGTAAATACATAGGGCTTAATAAATTTCTAATCCACTTTAGTACAGACCAACTACTTATTCACACAAGTTGCGTAAATATCTGTTTTTTAGCCTGCTAGGCCTTGGAATGGTAAATTTCACATTTCTCCTCCTTACTGTGTTGTGTTGTGTTGTGTTGAATGGTTGCCACATTTCATGTATACTTACTAATTTATCTATTTTTCATTTCAGGAGATCTTCTTGTCTTCTTGTCTGTTTATTTGCAGCAGTTTCATATGAAACATAATCTGTGTAATTAATTAAATTTCCACTGAAAGGTCAAATCATGATATTCAGTTCCATTTCCCTTTTAGGTTACTACATTATATTTTCTTAAAACGTATTGGATGTGTAATTCACACTTTTACAAAGTATTATTTTTGTTACATTCATTATTGGTCCAACAGTCGCAGAGCACATAACCAAACATCTGTGTCTCAGGATAGCTCCACTTCAGCCCAGGATCAAGCTTGATCCTGGGCTGAAGTGGAGCTAACCTGAGACACAGATGTTTGGTTATGTGCTCTGGCTGTTGGACCAATAATGAATGTAACAAAAATAATACTTTGTAAAAGTGTGAATTACACATCCAATACGTTTTAAGAAAATATAATGTAGTAACCTAAAAGGGAAATGGAACTGAATATCATGATTTGACCTTTCAGTGGAAATTTAATTAATTACACAGATTATGTTTCATATGAAACTGCTGCAAATAAAACAGACAAGAAGACAAGAAGATCTCCTGAAATGAAAAATAGATAAATTAGTAAGTATACATGAAATGTGGCAACCATTCAACACAACACTACACAACACAGTAAGGAGGAGAAATGTGAAATTTACCATTCCAAGGCCTAGCAGGCTAAAAAACAGATATTTACGCAACTTAGAAAGATGTTTAGCATTAGTCATCATATAAACAGTGCAGAGTCCAGTTTTCACATATGGCACTTTTATTTAGCATACAACTTTACATGCCATACATTTTTAACATCAACAAACATTGATTTGTGAAACTAATGACATCAATTTTTAAAAATAGAGCATTAAATAGAGATTGATCAATAAATGTCACTTTACCATAGGTGAAAATATGATAGAAAAGGGAGAATGAGCAAACTAATATGGCAATATTATTATCCTAAAACTGAAACAAGGCATCATGGTAGTTAAAGTTATTTGAATGAAACAGTCACAACACTTGCAATTATGTGACTTGAGCATACCTTGTGTAAATCTGTAGTAGAAAGAGAACAGACATTTACTATGTGAAACACTTATTTGTTATTTGTTATTGGAGTTCAAACACTTACACGCACCATGACATCGTGCGGAATGTGATCGCTATGGAAGCCTGTTTTCTTAAATACAACTCAATACATTCAAACAAACAAGCCAAAAAAGATTTTACTCATATATTTAGGTTTCTATGAAAAATAAATTGTGATGAACACATTTGCAACAGCTGAATTCAAATCAAACAGTATATTTAGGTTTGTAACACATTGAAAAGTCCAACTTACCAGTCTCCACTCCACCAGGCATTCCTGTCAAGACTTCAGGATGTAGGATCTACAAGACCTTCTCCTCCTAGGGCATGAGTTGTAAGGGGGGCCTAGGAGAACCACCACCAGTGCTCTGGGCTACCATGCGAGGCTTGGAGGCCAGGGAATGCACTCTCCTCCACAGGTCGTTCAACCTCTTCCTAATTTCTTTCTGTGTGTGCAGGTTTTTGCTACAGTATTCACTCTGTTGATTATTTTGGACAACATTTGCCTTTTCTGAGATAGGGGTTTATTTTGGACCTCGGCTCCAAACAATTGTGGCTCTACTCTTATGATTTCATTTACCATGACTGCCAATTCTTTGAAAAGTGGAATTTTGGGCCCTGGCATTATATAAATAAATATGATGAAGTTAATGTAATTAACAACAAGAAAATAAATGAAAGAAGAAAAATAGACAAAAGACAGGGAAAAGCAAACTAAGGGGCATATTAACAATGCGGCGATAAAAATTATTGCCGCTTTTGCGGCCGTTTTCGGCCGAAAAGCGGCGATAATTATATCGCCTTATCAGCAAAGACACGCTATCGCGTGTTTTGCTGATTTTGCTCCCGTTTCCAGCACGCCTAACTTCGCATCGCTAATGAGATGCAAAGTAGGCGTGTCTGTGGAAACAACATGGGTAAATATCGCGAAGGCAGCTTCGCGATATTTACAATGCGGGGAAGCGATTATTTTAATCGCGTTAAGTATGCCTTAACGCAGGAATTTAACGTCTGTTAAATTCCTGACTAAGGCATATTTAACATGGGAGGTGGATTCATGTGATACAACCACAGGGTCGTATCATCAAGTATATCGTCGTTTTACATGGAACATCGCTGGAAAACCAGCGATGTTCCATGGAAAAGGGCGCTATCGCTGGAATATACATCGCCATGGCGCTAAACGTTGTTAATACAACGCTAGTCTGGCAAAATATTCCAGCGATAGAAAAAAATGCGGTATACAAGGTCAGCGATAATTATCGCTGCCTGTTGCAAATATGCCCCTGTATACCCTGAGTTTACTTACCAAAATTTAGCCTTTCAAAAGTCATGGTGCTGTGGAATGGCAAATGTTCATGGTCTGAAATGGAGTGTGCTTTATAGTGTGGTATGCTGGTGCAAACAATTAGCCAAAACACATGAGGAGTGTTATGCTAGGATCCAGTCCACAGAGACAAGAATATTCCAATGTTGACCGTGTCCCGCTGCTAGAACACCACCAGCACAACTGTGAAATCTAAATGAGCTCGGCACGATCCCACCACTCTGACAGCAACTGAGTACTATTCACCAGCATGGATTGTGCCGCATTGGCAGTAGTGAGCTGCTTATATGACGGTAAACACTCTGTTGGTGTTGACGAAGCATCAATCAGCATACATCTAAATAGGGCAGACGGACTGCTTGATGGAGTACTGGGACTGCCGCCACGGCTGGATGGTGGCAGTACCGCCAAGATCTAAATCAGGGCCATAGTGAACATCAGTAGCTGTTAAAGATGAGGCCCATTGTATACATCTTGGATGTAAGGCTTTTGCATTAGAAATGCTTGCCTTGGTTACAGTCCCTAAGGCTGGAATGGGAGTTACCACAAATATGTGTTTCCCCTGAGCCAATTGTCTTTCCTTTATAACAGCTGCCTGAACCACAGTCAGTATAATTTCTGTTGATGCAAAACACATTTCAGCATTGGAATATAAATGCGATTTATAAGCAATTGGTACAGTATCACCCTGGTTAAAGGTGACATATGTATGGCCAGTAAACCCCCGACATTATGTGGGTCCCAAATTTAGTTGTGTCGGCACAAGTGTGTAAGTGTCTGGATGCAAGCATGCCAGATTGCAGTGTTCTGAGAATCTGTATGTTTTCGGATGTCCAATGTGTACTTGAGAAATCAGGACAAATTAATTTGTAAAACGGTTTAGCCCATTGTGGGTAGTCTGGTATGTATGTTCTAACAAAGTTTAGAAAACCTAAAAGTGATTGTAGATTTTTATGGAGCTTGGTCATTGCAAGAGAGCACATTTCTCCAAGAAATGTGGTACAAGGCTTTTGTCTTCATTTGATAACCCATATCCCAGGAATAGGACATTGAGAAAAACGTTTTTTGATAGAATTGGTAGCTATATTCAGCAAATCCCAAAACTATGCGATCTACTCTGGCTAAGTGTTTGTTTGTTTAAGTCATCGTCCATGAGGTCCAGATCTGGTGGGCGCTCTTTCAGGCGACTGGCTCCCGCCTTATGGAATTCTCTTCCCCTACATATTCGCAGCAACTCTGATCACCAGGCCTTCAGACGGCTTGTGAAGACTTGGCTTTTCTCTCAACTCTAACTCCTCGTTGCTCCCTACTCCGTCTTGCTTCAGCGCTGGGACGCCTCATTGCCGAGGCAGCCATGCGCTTTAAAAGTATTCTAATCTAATCTAATCTAATATGTCATTAATGTAGGACAATGTGTCTGGGTCAATGTCATGTATAATTAATGTTACTCTGGCAAAAAACAGTCCTGGGCTGTTCTGTATCTCTGAGGAAGTTGGCAGAATTTGCTATGGACTTCTAAAGCTGTATATGCCATTAAGTCTCTGCTTTCAGGTTTTGTATTTTGGCAGAAAAAACCATTGGAAATGTCTAATGTGGTTTTGTATTTTTGCGAATTATATTGCTCATTAGAACTGCATTATGTGAATGTTAAATTGCAAAGGTCTATGTATGGCTATTTAAATGTCTGTAGTCTAAGACTAAGCAATAGGAGTGATCCTGTTTAGCTACCGAAAACAAAGTGTTGTTCATTGCTGAAATACAAGGCTCTATTATGCCTTGATATTCTAATTGTAATAGAATTTCCACAACTGGGGGCTGGACCATATGGGTATAACGTGATAAGGTAAGTCCTTATCCCAGCCTACATGATTGCAGTATAATGCCAGGCTTGTACAAGAGCGTTCTGCAGCATGTGCTTGTTTAACCACTCCAGGAACAAGATCACAGAAGGAAGGTATGATTATATCTTCCCTTGTGGGACTTTTCCAACAAACTCAGTTGGCCAATTTATTTCAGCCAAGAGAATGTGATAGCTGGTTGTTAAATTTTCCCAGAATATTACTTTAATGGTACACAGTATGTCACCCTCAACTTGGATGTCCAGATCATAAAGTCTGTCAGGAAGGCTAACCTGCTGAACTGGTATTTCAACTTTAAAAAATTCATTAGTTGCTCTTGAAACCAGAAACTCTTGAAGATTCTGGTGAACTATCGGACCTCTGCTGTGCTGTCTAGCAGTGTTCATGCCCACATTTTGTTCTGAAGGAGCATTCTCAATATGTGTGGCATATTTGGTGGAAATACCTGCCACTGTCTTCTTTTTGAATTGGGGTTTCTCTTCCTTTTTTATGATGATGTCAGACAAGCATTGTGAGTCTTTTTCAAAAGTTTCTTGTACTCTTCCAGTCATCCCCTCTCTCCAAGCGTTTGTCAGGCATGTCCTGAAAGGAATGAGAAGGATGCGTATCAGTGTACTGATACCTTTCATGCTATTTAAGTGTATCACAGTTACATGAATTGCATCGTTTTTCAGTGTACTCCGGTTGCAGAGATCCACCCCAAGGTCTGGTTTTATCTTTATATTTCTGCTTGTCACAGTGTTTTTTAGAAGACTCAGGTGCCTGCTTGGTGTTATATTTTTCAGAACTGCCTTTAAGCTGCAGCTTATAAGGTCTGGTTTCCAAGTTATCTCGACCTATAGATGTATAGGTTTTAGCAATCAATACCTTTTGGTAATTCGCGCTTTCAGTCCACATTGAGACCAGAGTGAGGCTTTGGTGCACTGCCAGTGGTGCTGCCTCCCCTTTAACATTACTTAAAATAATTGAGAAAACTGTGGCATAATTTCCTAATAATTTCATCCCCAAGTCCAGGGCAGGGAATCTGTTTTAGCACCTCCGGCAAAACAGCAATGGATGGTGTACCATGTGATATAGTATATATGGTATATATGACAGCAAACACTGTGCCTCAAGTGGCAAAATCCTCTACTGTGGAAACCGTATCAAGCGATAGGCACATTGTGAGAATTCTATGTCTGTGCTGGGGTCCCGTACGGGGAAACACTGCTTCGAGCTGGTTTGGTTTTTTGTGCAATCCAAAACAGAATTTCCTCCTGATGGGTGGGAACTTTACCCATAATTGCATTGACAGTAACTGGGCTAGTTGCAGGTCCTTCTACTTTAGCTGCACAGCTTGAACAGCCCTTGCTGGGGTAGCTGTTATCGTACGCATAACAAACTGTGTTAAATGTCTATATGTCCTAAATAGACCTGTGTAGAGAGCATGTAGTTCTGCAACATTTAATGGTGCTAAGTTTGGGTATGGTGTATAGTCGGCTAGGACTAGTCACATCACTCCCTCAATGCTGAGGGGACCCAGTCTTACATTGTTTAGTGGATGTGGGAGGGTGCCTTGGAACCAATTTTGATGTTCCTGATATGTCAATGGTATTTCTAAATTGTGATAAGAGTGGAGTGTATGCGTGAAATGTCTGTGAAGTGGCATTGACTGCAGGAATGTTAACTCAAAATAGAATACCTGCTTTAACAGCATGTCTGCAATTAACAGGAATGATAGCTGCTAGTGCCATATTTAATGAATGGAATTCAAAGAGAGGAAAATACTACAGTGGGGGTAACCCTTTTAAAGGTTCAAGCATAAGCAACCTTCAGACTGAAATATGGGTTTATTATTAAGCTGAGGAGGTTCAATCCCTAACACCACGGATGTCACCATATAAGGTGAGAAGAAAACATTGGGCACATGCAAGAACTACTCATGAGACTCATTAAATAAGTACCTGACCTAGAACGTTGGTGGCGCCATGTAATATGTTTCCTACGAATTAAGTAGGACTGTGTATCTGACAAAATAAACTTCAGGATATGGGGACTCAGTTCACACATATCATCAGAAGATGTTGGCATAATGCCTTGTTAGCTCACATTGCCCCATCTGAACCCCTAACCTTACCAGGGTAACACATGGTATCAGCAACCTTGAACATGACCACTCCTTCCCCAAGGAAAGTGTGGAAACAGATCTACCCATTTGTTGTTACTTTTGCATGCCCAAGGTAAACACAAGAAGACACAAATATGGCTTTTCAAACATTTATTGAAAAAATTGTATTCTTGTATAGAAAGTGTGAGCTGCAGTTATTAGGCAAATGTAACAAAGTATTGCAACCAGCATTACAAGAATGGTGAAAAAAATAAATAGTTCAACCATGATAACATTACTATGTGATTATAATCCCACCAAACAATACTTATTCTATTGAGAGCATAGTGGGAGTATCCTCTGCCAGATCCATTGGGATAGCCAAACCCCTTACCTGGGTATGATGTGCCAAGAAGTCGGTCTGATGTAGAGCAGGCTATCGTCCTTTCAGGATAAAGGTTAGAGTCAGTAGGCCTGCATCTCAGTCCAGGCGCTCCACATTCCAGGACAATCCCAGCAGAAATGCTCCTCTACAGAATGTAGCAAAGAGACTTTTTATTCGATAAAAACACTGTTCCAGTCGCACTCTGTCAAAGTGTAGAGCTGAAGCGATGGTTTGTCTGGAGCCTTCCCGCTGTCTCCAACCCGACAATGTAAATGCAAGGGCATCACATTCTATGTGCCTAGCCTTGTACAGAGTGTATGAACAACAAGATAATAATACTTACTAAGAAATTAACTGAATGTAGAATAGCTTTGCAGGACATTATCGTTTTAGTGTAAAACATGTAAAAAGCCACCATTAGAAAAAGATGTCAAGCTAAAACGTGAAACCAAAATGGAGACTCAGAGCAGGCCCTGATGTATCTTATAACACCACCTACCTGATAGGCCGGTGACTGCTCACCTTTGCTACCACTATGAATCAAGTGCTGAAAGGTTTGTACTTGGCCCAGTTTGCAGTTCCATAGTAGGATGGATCCCAGAGATCAGAGGCAAATAACCTACACCCCATTTATGATGCCAAGGTGCACCTGCGTGCCCTGTGGCTCCCTGATCAGGGTCTGACAGTGTGTGTGTTACATCTTAGTGGTGAGTGTTGTTTTTGGGTAGCATTACACCCAACTATATGACGTAACTGGGCTGAGATGAATATCCATAAGGAGTTCTGTATGATGAACTTAGTCAAATGCTTTGCCTTTGGCAGAAAGTAGAAAAATATTTTTTTGTAGACACATTACGGCTGACTTTATGGCAAGCTTGAACTATGTTGGGGGTATGGAAGGTCGCAGAAATCCATCTCTTTGTCATATTCCCCTTTTTTGTGTTTAAAGAGCTTTATTTTGGTTTTAAAATCTTTTTATTGTTAACAAAACAACATCACAGATTTCCAGGTATTACAATCAAGATAGTATAGGATTCAGTTGTGTGGTACATACAGTTCAGTGTTGTTATTTAAAATCATTTCTGGTCAGAGATCGCTAGTATGTTAGGATTATAATTCTTCTGGGGATAACTGTGACGGTAACTTAGGTGGCTCACATATATTTCCCCTATATTCGTTCCATTTCCCCCATATTTGCGTCCATTTTCTGGGACATTCCCTTGATATATACACTGTTTTTTCTCTAAACGTGCACCAATCCATATCATCCTCCCACTCCCTCAATGTCGGGACCGTATGTACTCCCCATTTTCTTGCAATGCTCCTTTTGGCAACCATCAAACCTAGCGTCACCCATGTTTTCTCTTTGCTGCCTCAGTCCGTTGGGTCCCATATATTTAATAAACACTGCTTAACTTCAGTTGTTATTGTCTCTCCCAAGACTTCCCCCATACGTGAGGAAATTTTACTCCAGTATCTACCAATATATGGGCATTCCCATATTATATGAAAAAATGTGCCCTCTCGGCCACATAACCGTCTGCAGCTAGACTCTTCTCTATATCCCATCTTGACCAATTTGACGCTGTAACATAGATTCTGTGCAGTATTTTCAGCTGTACCAATTTTAGTTTAGAGGATATTGCCCCCTCCCTTGGAGATGCAAACGCTTCCATTCATTCCTCCTCTTCTAATTCTGCTAAGTCGCCTTCCCATTTTGCACGGCGTTGTGGAAGAGGATCATGTGAGTGATTTACCAATTTTAGATATGTCAGGGAGATTGCCTTCTTGGGCATGTATCCGTCCAAGAGCCTATCCTCTAGAGGTGAGGCCTCCGGAGGGGTCTGTCCTTTCGGAATCGCTGCTTGCAAAGCATGCCGTACCTGCAGATATCGGAACCCCTCAGTGTCCGCTAATTCGTAGTTTTGCTGGAGGGTTGAGAAGGGTACCACCTCTCCCTTTGCCCAGAGGTCGCCCACCCGAGAGATCCCTATAATATCCCATTTATCAAATCCCTTCATTTTCCAGAGGGAACCCAATTGTTCTGCATCCCATAATGGGGTGATCTGCGTTATAGTCTTTGCCCATCCCATACTTTTTTGGACCGAGTGCCAAACCTGCACAGAGTGTTTTGTGGGACCCGTCAGGTGGAATTTCGAGGGCTTTGAATATAATGCCCGTGCGTGGTTGCTGCCGGAGAGTAGCCACCTATCCATGGCATATCCCGGATCATTTTAGGGTCGATATATACAGTAATTAATGGCCGCTAGTTTTGCCGCCCAGTAGTACTTTTTGATGTTTGGTAAACCAATTCCTCCATCATACCATCCTTTCACTAGTTTGGGGAATGCAATTCGTGGCGGACTATTACCCCAAAGTAGCGTTCTCTGTTTTCCACCAGTCTAAAATATGATGTGGGGACGAGAGCAGGTGAGTTCTGGAGAATGTATAAGAAGCGAGGCAGCGACATCATTTTAAAAAGGGCGGCTCTGCCAAAAAGCGACAGCGGAAGGGACTTCCAGTGCTCCACATCACACCTCAGCCACTGTAGTGGCGGTAGCAGGTTAGATGCATACATCAATTTGGGATCTCTAGTGATAAAGATTCCTAGATATTTAAACCCCCCGTCGCTATTCTAAGCTGGAACTCTTTTGGCAGGGTCGGAGGTCTCCCCCTTAGTACAAAAATGAGCGATTTTGCCCAATTGATGGTGTACCCAGAGTATGTGCCAAAATTAGTGAAGATGTTAAGAACTCTATGCAGGGATCTCTTTGGGGAGGCCAGATACAGCAAAATATCGTTTGCATAGAGCGATATACAGTCCTCCCAATCTTCCGTCCAGGGTAGCCCTCGAATTATAGGGTCCTTCCGGATCCAACAGGCTAGGGGTTCAAGTGTGAGTGCAAATAACAGTAGGGACAATGGGTACCCCTGTCTCGTGCCCCTATGGAGATGAAAGATGGCTGATTTTTTGTTGTTGACTACGACTTGCGCAAGTGGGTCCGTATATAGGTGTCGGACCCAATTAATAAACTTAGGACCAAATCCCAACCTCTCCAAAATGGCAAAGAGATAGGACCACTCTATAGTGTCAAATGCCATGGTAGCGTCCAAGGATACCAACACTGCGTCTTCCACCATGGTGTCTACCCTTCCCATCACCCTGTCCACTCTCCGTAGATTCAGGGACATTGTTCTGGACGGCATGAATCCGGACTGGTCGGGATGGACCAGCTCAGGGATAACCCGGACCAACCGGGTGGCTAGTAATTTGCCAAGTATTTTGGCCTTTGCATTCAGCAGTGATATGGGTCGATACGATGTGCAACTATTTTTGGGTTTCCCGTCTTTGTGTATCACTACCAGGGTGGCTATTCTTTGGTCCAGTGGAAGGAATCCCTTCTCAAGACTCTCCACAAACATTGCCTTGCGATGAGGGGCTATTTTATCTGGTCGTAGTTTGTAGAGCTCTATCGGAAGGCCATTAGGGCCCATCGCCTTTCCCGTCTGGAGAGGCGAATGACCTGATCTATTTCGTCTGGTACAACGTCGCTCTCCAGCAAAGTTTTCCCTTTTTCTGCTAATACCGGCATATGAATTTCTTCCAGTAATTCTCTAGTTTCCACCTCTTGCCTGGTGGTCCTAGATGCGTAAAGTTGTTTGTAGTATCTGGCAAATTCGTCTGCAATATCTTGTGGGTCTGTGAGGGATTCCCCAGTATCTGTCCGTAGCTCTGTAACCAGTCGGCTCGATAATTCCCTCTTATCCAACCAAGCCAGTAGCTTCCCTGCTTTGTCCCCTAGCTCGTACACTCTCCCCAGTTTGTGGCTAATCATTGTTTTGGCTGCCTCTCTCGCCTCATTTCTA
Source organism: Calotriton arnoldi (assembly GCA_963921515.1). Classification (NCBI taxonomy): domain Eukaryota; kingdom Metazoa; phylum Chordata; class Amphibia; order Caudata; family Salamandridae; genus Calotriton; species Calotriton arnoldi. Next base: position 409,005 of record CAWUFW010006098.1, on the reverse strand, counting down.
TATTCCTCTTTTGTCAGATTAAGAATGTGTGTCTTGTCTTGCTCTGTAGATGTGGTGAGTTCTTCTTCTAATTTCAATATGTCCTCTTCTAATCGGAGTAATCTAGCATGTTTCTCCTTTTTTACCCTTGAGATCTGGGAGATCGTATGCCCCCTTATTACTGATTCAAATGACCCTTCGTTCTCATTAAAATAATGTTCTATCTCCTGTACTATTTTCAATTTAATTGTAGGGTTTCGGAGATGCCAAGGGTTTATTGGAGCCACCCTGGTACAGCCACCCCCCCAACTCCATTTGCACCCATATTGGGGAGTGGTCCGATATTCCTCTCGCCAAGTGCCTAATCTCCTTAATATTCCCCGCTTGCGCTGCTGGGGTGAGGATATAATCTATTCAGGAGAGGCTATTGTGGGACCCGGAGTGAAATGTATATTGTGTGTCTGCGGGATGATATACTCTCCATGCATCCACCAGTCCCATGGCATCCAGGAAATGTGGGAGATGTAGTTGTGATGAAGTCATATCTCTGGGGGGATAGCGATCTAGTGTCCCCGAAACAACAGAGTTAAGGTCTCCCCCTATCACCATTCTCCCACTGGGAAACGCTAGCAACACTCTCCCCAGGTCTCTAAATGTAATTTCCTGTAACCCCGGCAGTAAGTACAGTGTCATAAGTGTCAGCGATTCGCCTTCCCATTGGCCGGCCTCGCTGCATATCTCCCCATGTTATCAGTGTAGACATGATCTATTGTCATTGGGAAGGTGCGTTTTTTCCAGTATACCCACTCCCCTTGAGCCCGTTGTGAACCCAGAGAGTGCCACTTGATGATAGCCCCATCTAGCTAGGGCCTTACACATGTTACCTATTAGGTGTGTCTCTTGGAGCAAAACTACCTCTGGGGCATGTCGTTTAAGAAATTGCAATATGATTCCTCTTTTAAGTTTGTCCCGCAGTCCATTTACATTCCAGGATAATAGCTTAAGTCGTTTCTCACTCGTGATGCCCATGATGATACTTAATATTCGCTACTGGGGGGGATTCCCAGCCGTCTCCCCATTACACTAGCAGTTAACCAAGAGACCTAGCCATTATCGATTATACTCGTTGCACAAGCTTCCCACCCACTGTACTTTCCATGCCTAGAATCGCTGTTTGTGAATCTGTGACCAAATAAAAACAACACAGTAACAAAACCCCCAATACCCCCCTTCCTGTAACCCTCCCAGCTCCCCCGCACTCTGGCCTCAAAACTGCCCATATTCCCAATAGTGCAGAGTGCCTGTCGCCCTAACTACGAAACTAACTAGAAAGTTGTGGGTGGGGTGGACTACTCCCACCCAAAGGACCCCGCTCCGCCACTATGTGTCCCCAATTAACAGCATTGTAACATTTATCATATACAAACAGAATCACTTAGCGCATAAAATGTCCATGTAGCCTGTTCGGTGTATCTTCTCGATGCTTCCGCCTCCGGGAGAAGAAATTTGATCCGGAATGTTCTTAGTCAACAGTTCTTGTAGTGGTAAGACGTGGAGGTTTGATTGTCTCTATATCACCGCACGTTGTGATCTTTCGCCGGTCTCCAGCCCTCTAACCATTCTTGTGCCGCTTCCGGAGAATCAAAGAACCAAGTTTTGCCATCTGCCTCAACTCTCAGCTTTGCAGGGAATAGCATTGCATATCGAACACCTTTGTCTCTTAGCAATTTTTTCACACCCAAGAAGGTCCGCCACTGGCGTTGAACCGCAATGGTGAAGTCTGGAAAGAAAGACAATTCACTGTTTTCGATTTTGAGGGGAGGGTTAGTATGAGCCGTTTGTAAAATGGTGTCTCGGTCTCTGAAGTTGAGGAGTTTTGCCAGAATTGGTCTTGGAGGGGCACCCGGCTTGGGCCTTCCCCCCGGCACTCTGTATGCTCTCTCGACTGTAAAAAAATTTGATAGGGTTTTGGGTCGGAGATGGTTCATGATTAAGTCTTCCATGAATAGGTCGACAGCCGGTCCCCCCGCTCGTTCAGGGACCTCTATAATACTAATGTTGTTGCGTCTCGCATGACCTTCCTAGTCATCCAATTGGGCATCTATTCTTTTCTGCGCGGTTTGAAGTTCCTTAATCTCTTTATGCATCTGCTGAGTTTCACCACTGAGCTCCTTGGTTACCACTTCAATGGTTTTCACTTTCTCGCTCGTTTTCTGTAGATCAGTTCTAATCAGCGCCATTTCAATAGATATTCGGTCCATTCTGTGTTCCAGCGATGTACGCACCCCTGCTATGGCTGCCATGACATCCACCAACGTCGGCTCCTCCCTAGACGTGTTCGGCATCTTCTCCGTCTCCCCTTTATTTGCTCCCTCCATCTCACCCACTTTGTGGGTGGTGTATTTATCCAACTTGGTCTGGAGTGTACTTCTTTGTCCCTTTGTCCCAGACATGGCGCAGTTTCCAAAGAGAAGCCTCCCACTCTGGTACTCCTGGTACCTGGTATGCTTCTTGCTCTACTCTGACTAGGTAACACGGGACGCTCCCAGACCGCCAGTTTTATTAGGGCCACCAGTTAACGATCTCACTGTCAAGTGTGCCCCAGCGTCGCCCCAGTTCCAATTTGTACCTCCACCTGCTGAAAAAATATGTGGCCTACAAACCACTTGTTCTGAGGCACAGTCGCTGTTCGCAGTGCCAAATATGTGTTTTTGCGTGGAATAAGTACACTTCACGTGCTCCAAGTGACAAGCTGGGATTTCTATCGGGATTTCTTGCCTCCGGGACTTCTTACTCCCACTGCATCATGTTCCAGTGCACCATAAGGAGGCCACCTCACTGTAGCTTCAGGACTTTTTGCCGCTTGGTCCGTTCTCGGCTCCCCCCATTGGGCTTATTGATGCAGGCACAGCCTCAACCATTCAGTGTCACTGCTCTCTCCCCTCAACAGCCGTATGCATCAGGCCGCCGCTACTCTCAAAGATGTTCGGCTGAGTTCGACTGAGCCGAGTAATTGTTCACTGCTTCACCAATCCGCAAATGTTCCTTTGTATTCCCCGGCAGCCCAGCCTTCCACAACACAGCGGGGAGGGAGGTGGGGGGAGCGAGAGGGACACTGTCTATTGCCTACCAACCTCCGGGGGTCCGGTTGCGTGATGACTCTTGTACTCCTCCGGGGCGCCAACAGGACCAGGTAACAGCGGCCACCCCTCATGGAAGTCTCGGTCGGCAGCTTTCAAACTGGAGCCTGGGGATTCCAGGCCCAATCGGTACGCGGCTCCTCCTCTCCTCCGTACTTCAGCACCGGTGACTTCTGCGACAGCGGAGCCACAGCGGGTGTTCAGCTACTACTCCGCTGCACTTCTGGGGTTAAAACCGGATCAGGTAACGGATATTTTCGGCGGATTTAGGCCGTTGGGAGCTTCACCGCAATGCAGCCATCGCGCTCGGTGACCAAGCCATGCCCTTAAAGAGCTTTATTGAACAAAGTACAAACATAGGTACAACATTAAATCAACCATTATAGTAATATTTGCAAAAAATATCAATCATTGAGTATAAACAGGGTAATATGAGAACTTAGAACAACTGCCATAATCAGGAGCAAAAACCAAAGGCTGGGAGCAATAAAAACAGGTTGTGTACCATAACAATTTAGCATTTTACATTTTTCATATTGGGGAAAGAAAAAAAGAAACAGAATGGGGGGAGAGAGAAAAAAGAAAAAGAGAAATCGACATCCTTACCAAATATAATGCATGAGGATATCAGATAACAAACACTATATATTTTCTGAAAACATAATAGGAACCTTACATTATCTTATAAGAACAATATACAAGAAATAAAACAAAATACTCATGGCGGCTGAAATACAAAAGAAGTGTCTTTGTTATGCAATGCAGAAGAGGATAAATACTTGGGGCCTCATTTATAAGGTTTTGCCGTAGGGCAGTGCAGCAGGCCTTCCTATGGCAAATGAAAAGGGCAGGAATGCGCCGTATCTATGAGATACGGCGCATTCCTGTCCTTTTCCCCTGCGCCGGTGCACAATGGGCTGCCGTGCGCCAACGCAGGCACCTTTGCACCATGGTGCAAGGGTGCCTGCATTGCGGGATGATTATTTTTGTACAGGAAGGGAAACCTTTCTGTACAAAAATAATCACAAGAGGCTTCTTCCTCTTTCTATGTGTGCTGCAGAGTGCAGCATGCATAGAAAAAGGAAAAACGAGGAGAAATAAAGATATTTCTCCTCGTTGTGCCTCCCTTATGCCTCCCCTGGGGAGGCGTAAGCTTTTGGCGCTGCCTCAGATTTACGATTTCTCGTAAATCTGGGGCAGTGTCAAAAGGCCATGGATGTTGCTGGGAACGCCCCCAGCAACACCCATTGCACACCCCTTTAACGCAGAACACTGCGCTAAAGGGACTGATATTTATCAGGCAGCATTAAGCCAAAAAAAGTGGCTTAGTGCTACCTCATAAATATCACCCAGGCTTCTGCACCACGGAACGTCAAAAAAAATGACGTTCCGAAGGCGCAAGGAGTCTCATAAATGAGGCACTAGGTGAGTGGAGACCAAAGGGCTTCTTTGCGAAGGAGCTGCTGGGATGTAGTGGCAGATGCTCTATCTAGCCTATGATGATAGCAAAGAAGGTTCCACTAAGCAGAAAAAGAAACTTTAGAGGCATCCTTCCAGTTGGAGGTAATTACCTGAAAGGCAATAGCAATTAACAGATCTAAAAACATGCCCGTCTTGTGAGCACCAAACCAATTTACAGAATTGCTCCCCAAAAATATGGAATAGATTTCAAAAGGGAAATTGGTAGAGCAAATGGAGGTGATTGATTTGCAGGGAGGGATATCCAGAGAGAAGAGGAAAATGATGAGATAAAAGTAATCTTAAAGAATCATACCGTAGAAGTGAAGAAGTAGGCAAGCCAAATTTAGACTGAACTTCCTGAGAAGATAGAAAATGCGTATTGTGTATTAAATGTTTAACCTGAATGATCCCTTTAGCTGCCCAAGCCTTCCAAAAAATAGTATGATTAGAAAGTTTAATGGACTTGTTATGCCATAGAGGTGAATTAAGGAACATTTGTAGAGATGTATGAGATTGTGAAATGGTGGGGTAGTTAAATGTACGAGGAGGATGTGTAAAATTGGCTAACGAAAAAGGAAACGGCTGAATCACAGATTCCTCTAATCTATGCCATACCGAAATAGGAGCTTCTACCGAAGAGGACAAATAGGGTAACATTTGACGAATTAAAAAAGAAGAGTGATACTGGCGAAAATTAGGAAAATTAACACCTCCCCGGTCCTTAGGAGCAGACAGGAAAGATAAAGAGATACAAGCTTTCCGGCTATTCCAAAGAAATGTGCTTAGAACACCATTAAGAGTTTTGAAAACTTTTAATGGAAGTTTCACTGTTAACATGGACAAATAAAAGTTGATAACAGGAAGCATCATCATTTTGATTGTGTCCAATCTACCCCACCAAGACAAAAATAAAGGAAACCATTTTCCCACCATGTTATTAACTTTTAATAAAACGTCATCCAAATTTAGCTGAACCGTTCTGACAATTGAAGAAGAATATTTGATCCCCAGGCATGTAATACTGCTGACGTTCCATTTGAAATCCGTTCCATCGAACATACTCTTTAAACAATATTTGTTTAATGGAAGCACTTCGGATTTGGAAAAATTCAGCTTATAACCTGACAGGGCGGGTAATGAAGATAAAATATCTGTAAAGGCGGGCAGAGAGGTAGAAGGATCAGAAATATACAATAAAATGTGATCAGCATAAGCAGTAAATTTGATTTCTATTGCCTTGTGTTTAAAACCCCGGAAGGAGGAAGAGTGTCTCAGAGAAAGAGGAAAAGGTTCAAGCAATAAGATAAAGAGCAAGGGAGAAAGAGGGCAGCCTTGACGGGTACCTTGTTGAAGAGTGAAATAAGAAGATTGAGATCCATTAACAAAAACTGAAGTAGTTGGGGAGGTATATAACAAACTAATAAGAGACAAAATAGCGGGACCGAAACCATGCCATTTAAGAGCGCGCATCATAAAAAGCCAATGGATGCGATCAAAAGCTTTCTCCGCGTCGAGGGTTATGGCTGCGACGGGGGAAGAACTCTTGGATGCAGGATGAATAATATTTAGAAAGGTTCTAGAATTGTCTGCCGATGTCCTTCCTTTAACAAACCCCGTCTGTTCAGAGCCAATCCAATCCGGAATTACTTGATTAATACGAAGAGCCAACACCTTTGCATAAATTTTACAATCTAAATTAATTAAAGAAATAGGGCGATAATTGGCAAGGATGAAGGATCTTTATCTTATTTTGGGATTAAACAGATCATGGCTTCAAGAAAGGAGCCACGAGCCTCATTATGGGAGATAAAGTGCTGAAAAAGGGATAAAAGATAAGGCAGGAGAATCTGAGAGAAGCAAGAGTAGAATTCAGCAGTGAAGCCGTCCGGGCCTGGTGCTTTATCTTTGGGTAACTTCGCTAAGGCTAACTTAATCTCAGAGAGGGACACATCATTATCTAATATAGAACAATTGAGGGAGGGGGAAGATCGAGGAGGCAATGAATCAAAATATGCAACCAAAGCAGCATCAGAAGGGGAAGATTCAGGGGTGTATAAGGTCTTATAAAAATCCGTAAAACATTTCAATATCTCCTCATCCTTGAAATGATTAATGCCGTTATCCTCAATAATATTAACTACTCTAGATCTTTGAGATTTAATCTTCAAATAGTTCGCCAAAAATTTACCGGCTCTGTTACGGCCACCATAAAATTTAGAATTAAATTTGAGTAACATCCCGGAAGCTTCCTCCGTGGATTTCCTATTAAAATTAAATTTTGCCTGGACCAATTTCTGAAGAGCAACCTCATCGTTCGAGGAAAAGTAAGTGTGCTCCAGTTGCTTTATGGAAGCTAGTAAGGAGGCAGACTCCTTAAGACCGTGTTTCTTCTTAACAGCAACATAGTTAATGATAAAGCCTCTAGCTGTTGTTTAAAAGCATCCCAAATGATGTAAAAAGGTGTATCAGGACTGTTGTTAAAAAGAAAATATTCGGACACGAAAATCTTGAAGCGCCCAATGAAAGTAGGATCTTTAAGTAGATAATTATTAAAACGCCATCTACGAGGCTTGGAAGGTATCGAAGGGAGATCTAAATTGATAAGGGCAGGAGCATGATCAGAGAAAGTATGGATCCAATCTCAGCATGGTTTAAATTAGGAAGAAGGTGTGGGCTCAGAAAAATATAGTCAATTCTGGAAGTAGAATTATGTGTGGGGGAATAAAAAGTAAATTCTAAACAGTCCGGATTATATATCCTTCAAACGTCTACCAGACCTCTCGAGCGAATAGTGCTCAAAAAGGATTCTTGCATCTTATTGGGGATGTATCTAGAAGAGTATTTCCTGTAAATGAAAGGGTCTATGACCTGGTTGCAATCCCCACCCACTAAGAGGTTGGAGTCAGAACAAGAGTGAAAAGTTTGTGACATGGATTGCCAAAACTGTGAATCTACACCAGTGGGGCCATAAATATTGAGGAGAGAGATAGGGGAACCGTTTATAATCACATGAAGAAGAAGCCATCTTCCATCAGCGTCCCTCTCCTCCTTTTCTATAGTGAGAGAAAGGGACTTATGGAATAGTGTCACCACTCCATTTTTCCTTTCTTTAGCTGGGGAACAATACACATAGCCAACCCATTGTTTTTTAAGAGAGTTGATATCAATATCGTTAAGATGTGTTTCTTGTAACATCGCAATCTTGCAGTGTAATCTAGAAAGATGAGTAAATACCCTTTGTTTCTTAATGGGATTGCGTAAACCTTTCACGTTCCATGAAACAATACGAACATTATCAGTCATCACAAAAAGGGAAAAACAATGAACAATGCCATGAGCCCTTTAAAATTGATAAAATAAAGAATTGAACCTGTAAATATTTGAAGTCAACAGATAGATAACTATGTAGTAAAAACAAGTAAGAAGAAAGGATGTAAAAAGGGTACAAAATAGAAAAAGAGAAAAGGAGGAAAGTAATCAAAGATGATATACTAGATAGAGAAAAGGGAGGAAAGGAGCCATAAGTCAAAGAAGAAAAGACAAAGAAAAGAAAATCAGGACAAAATGAAAATAGAGAGGGAAAAAAGAAGTGAATGGAAATGATAGACAAAGAGAAGCTGACAAGAAGCCGATGGACTTCAGCCAGGAAAAACAGGAAACATTCCCGAACTAAGGGGGATATCATGAGGACACGGGGAGCCGCGAATGAAAGACAGACGGCAGAGTAAACGAAGCCAACGAGAAACGACAAGGACCACTGAATGAAAGAACATGAAAAAAGTAAAACATAATAGGAGCGGCAGCCAAGGAGGTAAGTAGATCATATGGGACAGAAAGTTATAAGTACTATAACAAGCAAACATGTGATACAAGGAAAATGAATAAAAAAGAAAAAAGGAAAAAAGGAAAATAACACTAACCACACGTGAGGGAAAACTATGAACACTAGGAGCGGGAAGGAAAGAGCAGGATGGAGGAAACATCAGGGAAAGGAGTCCTAACAGGAGAAGAGACATCTGTGAAAAACAAGAACTACATAATTAATAAGAAATAGCCTCCAGAGAAGGCAGACAAAACAACATCAACCACCAGTAAGATAAACATATACAAACGGAAAAGAGGGAAAAACCACCAGTGCCTAAAAAATCAAGAAGTTAAGCCAAGGGAACTAAAACATGATGCAAAAAACAATATTCAGGTTTTCTCAAAGTCCATTGCCTCTCCTTTGTGGCGAAGAATAAATTGTCGAAGGTCTTCAGGTCAATCAAATGAGTAAGTCCTTTCTTTATGAGTGACCTTGAAAAAACATGAATGCACCAAACCATATCTAGCATTCATGGAACAAAGAGCAGGACAGAAAGAGAGGAACTCCTTATGACGAGCTGCAGTGGCGCAAGCCACATCCTGAGAGAGAAAAACTCGTTGCCCAGACCACAACATCTGCTTTCTTTGTTTTGCCGCTGACAGAACCATTAGTAGTTCAGTATACTCCAAAAAAAGGACAATAATCCCTCTGGGGCGACTAACAGATGACGTAGGAGGAGAATCCCGGAGTCTAGGTCCAACACAGTGGGCACGTTGCAGATTAAGAGTGATGCCTTCCTTGAGACCAACTATCTTAGGAATATGAATTTTCAAAAAGGCAAGCCTGTCAGACCCCTCCTCTCCCTCAGGAATACCATACATTTGAAGGTTATTACGCCTATTGCGGTTTTATAAGTCCTCTGCCTGCATTTTGAGAAGAGCTATAACTTTGGACATAGCTGCTACCTGAGGGATCAAGTCTTGAGTATCACTAATCTTCTGCTCCACCACAGAAACTCTCGAGTCTAAATTGAACCACTTTTCTTCTAGTCTCTGAAGAGTAGCGTTAGTGTCAATCACGAACGGTTTTATGAGCTTTATTTCCTCAATGAGGTCGTCAAGCATAATGGGTAGTGGAGATTTGGTGGGAGAACTGGGCTCCTTCTTTTGACGTTTGGAGGCAGCGGTGGTAGGATCCTTGCATAAGGAAGACATATTAGCAGAGGAACTCTTCTGACTGAGAGAGGAAGGGGGCTCCATATAAATGAGAAGAAAAAAAAAGTAGCGCTGATATAATGTGGCCACAAGAGAGACGTAGCAACCTGGAGAGGCAAGCAGGACCTAAAAAATCTGCTAAAATCCAAAATAGAACAAAAGCCTCTTTCTTGTAAAAGCACTTCCACGCTGTGCAAGCCAAAAAGAGGTGAGCCTAATGTCCAGTTATGTCTGGGAGGCAAGGAGGGATTGATAACGATCTAAGGGCCTCAAAAAGTCTGCATTTCCTATGTCAGGCTCTTGGTTCACTACGCTCCCATGTTATGCCTATTACGCTATCTCTGCACAATCCACTATGAATCTTAGGCTTTTTGCATACTTTACTGCACTTTAAGGCCTCATTTTCTATACCCTATCTTGAAAGATGAGGCTCTTAAAACTCATAAAGAGGGTTTGCACTTTTTACAAAGCCTATCCTCTCCGACAATCTGCTTCTCTGTTTTAAACTTTATCCTTGCTGCTTTGAAGCTGAGGAGGAACTATGCCTTATAATTTTGCCCTAGTTAAAAGGTATATTGTATAAGGCATTTTCTAAGTCCTGCCTTAGCAGAAAGTGTTCCTGCTCACCGTCGCGTCCCACAATAAACAAAATGGCGGGCGCAATCGGAACTTCTGAGGGGAAACACAGCGCTGGGGAAACAGGAACAAAAAGCTGATAAAAACAAAAAAAAGACAGCTACCTGTGCCCCCACGCCTGTGCTCCGGATAGATTCATTTCATGGCTCCCAAACTCTTCTGCAGCCGCTCCGAGAAAATAGAAGGTCCCGTCGGAGCACTGAGCCTCCTGACGACGCAGCCATCTTGTGGCAGCTCAAGTCACGCCAGAGATTCCCCTTTTTGATTGTTGAAATCTGGTTAATTGTAACTTTGACTTGTGGCAGTTGGAGCCCACAAAACAGATGTAAACTTGATGTACACTTTACTAAAAAAATGAATAAAGATTTTGAAAATTATTGGAAAATTGGATTCTTTGGTCATTCAGTTGTAATCTGCACACAGATGGAACAATTTGTACAGAGTTTGACTTCCAGATGTAAACTTGTAATGAAAGTTTCCTTCAGTTACAATTGGAGGAACTTGGGGTTCTTTACAGAAATCTGTTGACCTAATTCGAATTAAGTTTAACTTTGTAGGAGCTCTGCCATAGCTCATGTATTGTTTTGTATCGTATATCATACATCATGTCATACATCATATCATATATCATATCAGCCATCTTTCGCCCATATTTTAACAATGCAGTTACCTACAAAATGTGTTCTGTCTAATATGTTCTGTTGTGTGTGTGGGGTGTTGTTGTTTCTTTGCGGTCTCTACTTTCTGGAGTTATGCAAGAGCCATGTATTTGACTATTTGTGAAGTACCTGATGTATAGCCTATGTTGTCCCTAATGTGTGTTGGATGTTGCCGAGTCATGTGGAAATATAGCAAACAACTCAACCTTCGTACGTTAGATCGTTATCACTTATTTTCAAATGGCAATGGAAGAATACCAGTTAAAATGCTACCAGCTGTTCATGTGAGGAAATAACATATGGGTATGGTTACATTTTTGGCAACAAACCACATTTCATGGCTAGAATTGTGCTATAATGAGGTTTGCTATTCCACATCATACAACTTATCATTTGGTAGCGCTTGTATATCAAATGCTCTCATAGACTACAATGAAGTTGGTGTAAACCAAATTAAGTGGTTCCAAAGGTAGTTGAGGGATTAGGTGAGAGAAACACCAATGGCAATGGATATAGGGTGAAAATTGGGGAGAAGTGCAATTAAAATGTCTGCCCCAGAAATGATGACCACTAGGAGCTCAATCAGCAGATTAAGAGAGAGATCAAGCCCAGGGCAGCCCTGGGATCATACTGCTTGACTCATTACCTGCTGGTGAGTGTCCATAGCAGGCACGGCCCGTGGTAGGAATGCCGGTCGGGCGGTGACGTGGGGCGGGGGAGGGACAGGGTGGGGGTAGTAAACTACGGATTAAGGCCGAATACAGGTAAGTGAACATTTAAATAAATAAAACGAATTTCGTTGTGAGCGCTGCATCGCCAAATGCGAATGAGAATAGATCTTGTTGCACAGTGTCTATTTCCTCCTCTAATTCATGAATAGTTTTCGAAAGTTCTTCGATTAGTACTAGGATCAGGTCCAATGAACATTTGTTAAGTATTGCGTACCATTTTTCCATGAATTGACAACTGTGTTGTAATCGGTATAACATGGGTTTAATTGCCAGCCTCAAGCCTCGAGGGATTCTCTTAACCTTGTGATATTGGATTAAAGTAGACGTGTGTATTCTTTGGTTCAATTCACGTTGTGATATAAACTAAAGTTGTTTAAGTTGTTGGGTTATCGATCCACTTTGTGATTATGACATGGATGATGTGACAGGTATGTCTTATAGTAAAGACAGCCAGGGACAGAGTGAGGGACCAGTTCCGAAACCTGTAGATCAGCGTGGTCCTTATGTCACAGCAGATTTACAAGGCTCGGCTAAGGAATGTTTGGTGGATATAGGTGCAACGAAAAGTTCTGTTTCTCGACATATGGTCCCCGGGGCGGCTCTGTCTGACCACAATAATGTTTCGGTAGGTTTTTCAGGTGTACTGGTTGTAAGCCCCATTTCATGCCCACTTGCATTGACTGTTGGTCCTTTCACGGTGGAATCTCTGTTCTTGTTGACATCTAACTGTGGTGAAAATCTGATGGGTTTGGATTTGTTGAAGAAATTGCATGCTACTATTTATTGTTCCCCTGCAGGTGTTTATATTACTATGGGTCTGGATGTGAGTACTAGGCAGTGTTTGTCTCAGGATGTGACCCTTCCAGATGAATTTGCTCAGGTACCACCCACATTATGGGCCACAGGTGATATGGATGTGGGTCTGTTACATATATCCACCGGTTTCTGTACAAGTTAGGAATACTGCTGTTCTGCCACGCATTCCTCAGTACAAGCTACCACAGGCAGGAGAACAGGCTCTTCTTCAGATTATTCAGGATTTGACCCAGAAAGGAGTAGTTGAGGAAACGTCTGCCAACATTTGTAATGGCCCTATTCTTCCGGTCCTTAAGGGGACACCTTCGGGTTCCTCTTATGCTATTGATGATGTCTATCGCTTTGTGATTGATTTGCGAGAGGGTAATAAAATTGTAGTGCCGCAATTTCCGGTAGTTCCTGATATTACTACGCTCTTAACAATGATTCCATCTACTGCTCAGTTCTTTTCTGTTATTGATTTGAAAAATGCATTCTTTGGTTTTCCTATTCACCCAGACAGTCGGTATTTGTTTGGGTTTACACTGGCCGGCAGAAGCTTTAGATTCTGTTGCGCTCCTCAAGGCTATACCGAAAGTCCTAGTAACTCTAGTCAGACACTAAAAAGTCAGTTGGATTCACTATCGCTTCCTCCAGGTAATGTATTGGTGCAATATGTCGACGACCTGTTGATTGCTTCTGATACGGAACAGGGTTGCAAGGATAGTACGGTGAAATTACTATCGCATTTGGCACATCATGGTCATAAGGTCTCTCTTTCCAAATTTCAGTATTGTCGACAGGAGGTTACCTATTTAGGTCACCTACTGTCGAAAGAGTGTAGGAGGTTGACCCCTGAGCGTATCAGTACCATTGTTAAAATGCCCGTTCCACAAACTCAGAAAGATGTACGCGCTTTTATAGGTATTACTTCCTACTGTTGACAGTGGATGCCAAATTATTCACTACTAATCAAACCTTTGCTTGCATTAAAAATGAAAGCAGTGCATGAGCCTTTGCCCTGGATGCCCGTATGGCAGCAGTCTTTTGAGCAAATAAAAACTGCGCTTTCTTCGGCTCCGGTGCTTAGCACACCAAATTATAATAAACTGTTTGTGCTCTATGTCCACGAGATGGCTGGCTGCGCGCTTTTTGTCCTAACACAAAAGTTTGGGGATAAGCAGAGGCCTTGCTCTTACTTTTCTGCTGTGCTTGACCCTGGTGCTAGGGCCCTTCCGAATTGTTTGAGGGCGGTCGCGGCAGTAGCCACTTCAATCAGACAATCGTCTGGACTCGTACTTGAAACAGACCTCACAGTTATGGTACCCCATGCTGTGGATACCCTTTTGAATAAGACGAAGACACAGCACCTCACAAGTGCACGTCTTACTGGCTATGAATTGACATTGTTTGCTAAACACATTACGATCAAGAGATGAGCCACTCTGAATCCAGCCACGTTACTACCCCTCCCTTCTGAGAATGATGCAGTTGAAAAACATGATTGTATTTTCAGGACAGAGGAAGAAACGAAAGGACGGGTAGACCTGACTGATGTTCCCTTATCTGACTCTAAAACGAGAACTATATGTCAATGGCTCTTGTTTTAAATGACCAGATGGCACCACCACTGCAGCTTTTGCTATCACTATATTGCGGACGGTGGTAGAGACATCACGAGTCACCTATCAGTCAGCTCAAGCTGCTGAGCTTGCTGCCCTTATTCGAGCTTGCAAATTGAGTGAAGGGCTGGTTGTCAATATTTATACTGACAGCCAGTACGCATTTGGGGTTGACCATAATTTTGGCCGACTTTGGGCAGAGAGAGGGTTCCTTACTTCTCATGGAATGAAGATCCAGCATGGCCATCTGATATTGCAGCTTTTGTCTGCTTTAACACTCCCCAAGAATTTGGCAATAATTGAGTGCAGCACTCATAGAAAGGTTACAGAGGATGTGGGAAGAGGAAATGCTTTGGCAGATCAGATAGCCAAGGAAACGGCCCGAAGTAAAATGAAATGCATGTTTGTTGCAGGTCCAGCTAGGTGGGTTCCTGAAGTTGTTGTGTTTGAAAATACCCTTGAGAGTGTGAAAGAGATACAGAGCGAAGCCACGATAGAGGAATTGGGGAAATGGCAAGAGAGTACAGCACAGTTGAATGAGGAAGGGTGTTGGATAGATAAATCGGGGCAGCAGAAATGGATGTTGCCGGATGCATATGTTTTGCCTGTGGTCACTATGGCACATGGTCCAGCTCATATTAGTGCAAAAGGCATTTGCAAATTGTTAGCCACTGTATGGCATAATGATAATATCTCCAAGACAGCTGCACATTTGTTAAAATATTGTATGGTTTGGCTGATGAATAATCCATGGAAGGGCACCCCTACACCACCTGGTAATTTCGCACCACCCACTTTTCCTTTTGAAGTCCTTCAAATGGAATATATCGAATTAGACAGATACAATAATCTTAAGTACGTGTTGGTGGTTGTATGTGCATACAAGGGTGAGCTGCAGCGCTATTTTTAAACTGCTTTCTTTGCTCTTAAACCTGGTGCATAATTGTGATTTTAAACTTTGCTGGTTTTATCTTTCTCTGTTTTGCCTACCTGTCGGGCTTTCACTTTCCCGCTCCGGTCCACCGCGGCACTCTGCCGATTGTTGTGGAGGGCGGTTACTTTTTTTGGGCACTGTCACCTGCCTGGTGACGCTTTTCTGGGAGTGGAGGGGCGGAACTGCTCACTTTGCCGGCATTTAGGCATGAAAAGTGTTACAGCAAACAAATGATGGACAGAATGCTGACAATGCAAACATTCTCCCCCAGTCAAAAGATCTGGGTTAAATCCATCGTTCTTTTGCCCACTACGCCACCCCAGTTTGGACCCAGCCAAATGCAAATCAGTCTTAACCCTGTGCCCCATGGGAACAGTCCAGACCGAACTGCCAGGCCAGGTCCTCCTGGACCGGAAACAAGCATCCTGGGACCGGTTTCAGGGTATGTCACCCTTCTTCAGCCAGACTAGCTTGAATCCAGTGGCACAGTGAGCAAGGGACCCACGTCTGGGCATACCCATCCCACTTAGGGCGAAAAGTGTTACAGCAAACAAATGATGGACGGAATGCTGACAATGCAAACATTCTCCCCCAGTCAAAAGATCTGGGTTAAATCCATCGTTCTTTTGCCCACTACGCCACCCCAGTTTGGACCCAGCCATATGCAAATCAGTCTTGACCCTGTGCCCCATGGGAAAAGTCCACACCGAACTGCCAGGCCAGGTCCTCCCTGGACCGGAAACAAGCATCCTGGGACCGGTTTCAGGGTATGTCACCCTTCTTCAGCCAGGCTAGCTTGAATCCAGTGGCACAGTGAGCAAGGGTCCCACGTCTGGGCATACCCATCACACTTAGTGCAAAAAGTGTTACAGCAAACAAATGATGGACGGAATGCTGACAATGCAAACATTCTCCCCCAGTCAAAAGATCTGGGTTAAATCCATCGTTCTTTTGCCCACTACGCCACCTTAGTTTGGACCCAGACATATGCAAATCAGTCTTGACCCTGTGCCCCATGGGAACAGTCCAGACCGAACTGCCAGGCCAGGTGCTCCCTGGACTGGAAACAAGCATCCTGGGACCGGTTTCAGGGTATGTCACCCTTCTTCAGCCAGGCTAGCTTGAATCCAGTGGCACAGTGAGCAAGGGACCCACGTCTGGGCATACCCATCCCACTTAGGGCGAAAAGTGTTACAGCAAACAAATGATGGACGGAATGCTGACAATGCAAACATTCTCCCCCAGTCAAAAGATCTGGGTTAAATCCATCGTTCTTTTGCCCACTACGCCATCCCAGTTTGGACCCAGCCATATGCAAATTAGTCTTGACCCTGTGCCCCATGGGAACAGTCCAGACCGAACTGCCAGGCCAGGTCCTTCCTGGACCGGAAACAAGCATCCTGGGACCGGTTTCAGGTTATGTCACCCTTCTTCAGCCAGGCTAGCTCGAATCCAGTGACACAGTGAGCAAGGGACCCACGTCTGGGCATACCCATCCCACTTAGGGCGAAAAATGTTACAGCAAACAAATGATGGACGGAATGCTGACAATGCAAACATTCGCCCCCAATCAAAAGATTTGGGTTAAATCCATCGTTCTTTTGCCCACTACGCCACCCCAGTTTGGACCCAGCCATTTGCAAATCAGTCTTGACCCTGTGCCCCATCGGAACAGTCCTGACCGAACTGCCAGGCCAGGTCATCCCTGGACCGGAAACAAGCATCCTGGGACCGGATTCATGGTATGTCACCCTTCTTCTGCCAGGCTAGCTTGAATCCAGTGGCACAGTGAGCAAGGGTCCCATGTCTGGGCATACCCATCCCACTTGGGGCAAAATGTGTTACAGCAAACAAATGATCGACGGAATGCTGACAATGCAAACATTCTCCCCCAGTCAAAAGATCAGGGTTAAATCCATTGTTCTTTTGCCCACTACGCCACCCCAGTTTGGACCCAGCCATATGCAAATCAGTCTTGACCCTGTGCCCCATGGGAACAGTCCAGACCGAACTGCCAGGCCAGGTCCTCCCTGGACCGGAAACAAGCATCCTGGGACCGGTTTCAGGGTATGTCACCCTTCTTCAGCCAGGCTAGCTTGAATCCAGTGGCACAGTGAGCAAGGGACCCACATCTGGGCATTCCCATCCCACTTAGGGCGAAACGTGTTACAGCAAACAAATGATGGACGGAATGCTGACAATGCAAACATTCTCCCCCAGTCAAAAGATCTGGGTTAAATCCATCATTCTTTTGCCCACTACGCCACCCCAGTTTGGACCCAGCCATATCCAAATCAGTCTTGACCCTGTGCCCCATGGGAACAGTCCAGACCGAACTGCCAGGCCAGGTCCTCCCTGGACCGGAAACAAGCATCCTGGGACCGGTTTCAGGGTATGTCACCCTTCTTCAGCCAGCCTAGCTTGAATCCAGTGGCACAGTGAGCAAGGGACCCACATCTGGGCATACCCATCCCACTTAGGGCGAAAAGTGTTACAGCAAACAAATGCTGGACGGAATGCTGACAATGCAAACATTCTCCCCCAGTCAAAAGATCTGGGTTAAATCCATCGTTCTTTTGCCCACTATGCCACCCCAGTTTGGACCCAGCCATATGTAAATTGTCAGATGTCAGGCTTCCTGCACCCTTTCTCTGCCTAATACCAATCACGGCACTACTGTTCCCAGAATGCACTGCGATGGCTATCACATTGTATGCTTTCCCATGCTGCACTAGTATGGGTCAGGTGACCTTTGACGGCATATAGACAGCCAGCGTCTGTCTTCAGGTGCTTGGCTTTCCTTCTTGGTTAGGACCACGCCCTGTTCCTGTTGACTCGAATTTGGAAACTCTCCTGTGTCGAAGTGCTGCGGAACTGCTTCTGTTCCCTGTTGTGTTGAAGCCCTGTGGTTCCCCAGCTCCCTTATTTCTACCCTTAAACGCGAGGTCTCGAGTATATGGCCTTTTTGTTTGCTAATTGCCTCCGCTCGGACGCGAGCCTTTTATTTATTATTGACAACCAGGCGTGAGTTCACGCCATCCTCTGTACACTCCCTTTGAATTCCCGCGTTGGATTTCCCGGCGGCGTTGAATAGCGCTATTCCCTCTTCTAGCCTCCGCATTGTTTTCTCGTAAAGCTGAGTGAGTGTCATCAGTTAAGCCTTGCCAGCTTTCAGAAGCACCCAACAAACAGCGCAGGATAAGTCGCTGTTCCTACTTGGATTATTTTGTTGTACGAGACTTTTAAATATTATTCCCTGGATTCAAGTGTGTCTTTGAGGAGTTAAAGAAACTTCTACACGCGGTGAGCACGGAAGGAATTTGGCTAAAGATTCACTTCCTTCTTTTTTCCTTTGGAAGAGACCTGTTTAAAGATTTATGCTGATAATGTACTGGTGAGTATGGGCGAGCATATAATGTGATTATTTATGCTTAATAGTCTGCCACTGCTGTTTGGGTAGTTACCCCTCTATGACCTTTCTCTCTTTTCTTTTTCTATTCTCTGCAGGGTTACACGACCTACACCTATTCTTTATTGCCAGAAGACTCGGTGGTCCTTTTTTGGTCTCTTCACTCCCTGGGGGGTATTAGTCTACCTTCTGCGTGTATATTAGTCTAGAGGAGATTATACCCCACTAGAGTGAAAAGGCATTCTCTTCGCTCCTGTGGATCTTGGTTCATCTGGTGGTGAGAGCGGATAGCGCTACAGACCCCGACAGAAAGCCAAGCCCAAGACCTTAAAATCCCCTGAGCGAAGATGAGTAAAGGTGCCTCCTTTGATGCACTTATGGTTGATCCCCGGCTCCTTGACTCCCCAGAACTTACCATGACTGAGTTAGCTGCTACTGTGGTTAACCTACAAGACGAGCTTAGGTTATTACGTGGGGAAAATCAGCATCTGGTGACTGAACTAGATATCCTAAAAACCCAAAAACAATTAGAGACCACGGTTTCTGACACACACCCCAAGTATAAACGTAGTTACATTCAGCCAGGTCATTTTCAAAGCCCTTCTACAGCCGCAGGTGTTCCCTCTAATTCTACTACCACCCCGGTTAATGTGACGGTAGTTACACCGCCCCACACACCCTTGGCCATGCCGGAGAGATTCAATGGGGATAGCAATAAATATGCTGTATTCATGAATCAATGCCATCTTCAATTTCTCTGTCGGGTGGCCGCCTTCCCAGATGATGCAGCTAAGGTAGCTTTCATCATATCTTATCTAAGTGGGAATGCAGCCCTTTGGGCAGTATCTCTTGTGGAGCATGATGATCCCATTCTCTACAATTTACTTCAGTTCAAGGAAAAAATGAAAAGTCTTTTTGCTCGTCATTCTTATATGCAGGCTAGTGACAACGAGCTGCTTAATCTCAAACAGGGCTCGAAAGACTTGTTAACATATATTACCACCTTCACCCGGTTAGTTACGGAGACTCAGTGGCCAGAAGAAAAGAGAACTTCTCTATTCTATAGGGGCTTAAGAGATGAGCTTAAAGACATACTGTCTCAGATAGTGGATCCCCCCCGAGGATTGTTCATCGTTTATGGATCTAGTGGTCAAGTTAGACCATCGCTTGGCAGAAAGGAAAGGAGAAAAGAACAAAGGGGAATACCCTCGTCTTTTCTTTTCCCGAAGTGAAAAGAAAGATACTAAGGATTCTAGTGAGCCTATGCAAATAGGAGGGTTAAGAGGTCCTTTATCCACAGAGGAACGAGAGAAACAGAGAAAACTAAATCTTTGTCTCTACTGTGGTAAAAGTGGGCATTTTGCTAGAGACTGTCCCACCAAACCCAAGAACCCCCTGAGGGGTACCGTGGTTAGTTCAGGGGCTGCTGTGTCTTCGGGAAACTAGCTGACTTGGAGAGTCCAGAGATCGCTCCTCCAAGTCCGTCTTTGTTACAGATCTCACAGTCCTTGGCTAATACTCTGCCTCCTGTGCCCAAACACTTTGCTATTACCGTTGTCCTTGTTTTACCCTCCCAACATAGAAAATCCATGTCTATATTGATAGACTCAGGGGCTACAGGGAATTTTTTAGATATTGCTGTTGCCAAGGCTCTTGGCCTAAATTTCATTCCTAAGACCCAACCTGAAAAAGTAAGAGCGGTAGATGGGACCGAATTATCCTCTGGATTGATCGAGTATCACACGCCGGAACTTATCATGGTATGCGATAATGGACACTCCGAGGTTATCTCGTTCGATTTGATTGACACCCCTAACTTTGGGGCTATAATAGGAGTGCCCTGGTTACAAAGACACAATCCGCATATAGATTGGGTCGCCAGAAAACTAACACTACGGTCCTCCTATTGCCTGGTCCACTGCTATCAAGAAACCGCCTTATGGCAAGCCCCTTTGTGTTTCGCCCTTTCCAATTCCAAGACCCCACTCCTGCCTGCTGAGTATCTTGAATTCGCTGGGGTCTTTGATGAAGAGAAGGCTGTTGCACTCCCACCACACAGAACCTATGATTGCAGGATAGATTTGATTCCTGGTGCTGAGCTGCCGGTTAGCAGAGTATACACTTTAACTGAACCCGAGACGAAATATCTTTCTGAGTATCTTCAGGACATGTTAAAGAAGGGCTTTATCCGTCATTCCACCTCCCCCGTGTCCTCTCCTATCTTCTTCATTCCTAAGAGAGAAGGGGGTTTGAGAGCGTGCCTGGACTACCGTGCCCTGAATAAAGGGACGGTAAAAAACAAATACCCTCTTCCACTCATCTCCAATCTCTTGGATCAGGTGCGCAAGGCCAAGATCTTTACCAAACTTGATTTGAGAGGGGCATATCATCTGATCCGAGTCAGGGAAGGAGATGAGTGGAAGACGGCCTTTCGCACGAAGTTGGGCCTATATGAATATTGCGTAATGCCGTTCGGCTTATGCAATGCCCCTGCGGCATTTTAATTCTTTGTGAATGAGATTCTCCGAGAATATCTAGACATATTTGTTATAGTCTATATAGACGACATTTTAATTTACTCCCAGACGGAACAAGAGCATGTGGAGCATGTGAGGTTAATATTACAACGACTCCAAGAGAATCATTTGTTCGCTAAATTGGACAAGTGTCTTTTCCATACTCAGAAAGTGGATTTCCTAGGATTTTTTATATCTCCGGAGGGTATTCATATGGATCCTGCCAAGGTGTCTGCTATCACCAGTTGGGCGAGCCCTAAAACCGTTAGAGAGGTGCAATCCTTTTTAGGGTTCGCTTATTTTTATAGAAGGTTTATACACCACTTCTCTGAACTTATTGCTCCAATAACCAGATTGCTAAAAAAAGGAGTAGTGTTTGAATGGGACAACACTGCGGAGGCAGCCTTTCGTGCCCTGAAGAACAGATTCACCACGGCACCCATTATCAGACACGCAGATGAGACTCAGCCTTATTTTGTGGAAGCGGATGCCTCTCAGTATGCCGTGGGGGGCGTACTCTCACAGCGAGACGTAAAGTCAGGCACCCTCCATCCAGTAGCCTACTTCTCAAAAACCCTATCACACGCAGAACAGAATTATACAATAGGAGAAAGAGAACTCTTGGCTATTAAGATGGCGTTCCAGGAGTGGAGGCATTATTTGTTGGGGTCCCCTCACATCATAACCATCTATTCTGACCATAAAAATCTCCAGTTCTTCCGGTCAGCCAGAGCCCTTACCCCCAGACAGATGAGATGGTTATCCTTTTTTGTGAATATGATTTCGTTATTACCTTTCGCCCAGGGACCAAACAAGGAAAAGCAGATGCCCTATCACGGTTGGGAAAAGAGCATAGACACATGGAAGAGACCCCTATGCCGATCATCCCAGAGAACAAAATCATTGCACTAGGTGAAAGACAAGAGGTGGATTCTGACCTTTTCTTTCTGCAGTTAGAACAGGAGTTTGCCAAGCTGGATCGAGGCAAATGGTTGTCAGATCCATTAAATAAAATAGTAAAAGTATTGTTCTACCACAAAGACCGTCTGTTCCTACCCTCAGATGGAATACAACAACTCATTATGAAATGGTGTCACACCCTACCCTTGGCTGCACATCCCGGTGGAGAGAAGACCCTGCAAACATGTCAGAGATGGTTTTGGTGGGAGGGGATGACACAGGACATATGTAACTTTGTCAAAGCTTGTCCCACTTGTGCCCGACAGAAACCACTGCACTGTGCTCCTGCTGGGCTTTTACAGCCTTTACCAGTCCCTGATTGTCCTTGGTCCTGTATCAGCATGGATTTCATCACAGATTTACCGGGGAGTAGAGGATTTACTGTCATACTGGTAGTGGTGGATATGTTATCCAAAATGGCGCATTTCATCCCGCTCAAAAAACTTCCTACGGCTAAAGATCTCACAGAGATATTCGTAAAAAACATAGTGAAGTTGCATGGTTTACCCACTGTGATTGTATCAGACAGGGGCCCCCAGTTCGTATCTAAATTTTGGCAAGGACTATGCACCACACTACACATAGACCACAGACTCTCTTCGGCTTACCACCCGCAAACGGATGGGCAGACGGAGAGAACCAATCAAACCCTTGAGCAGTTTCTTCGTTGTTTGATTAGCACCACTACCAGTGATTGGGTTCAAGCCCTCCCCTTAGCGGAGTTTGCCTATAATAATTCCACGCACTCCGCTTCCAAAATCTCTCCCTTTTACTTTGTTACAGGTTGCCATCCTAAATTTCTCCCTCTACACCTTCCGCCCAAATTGCTAAATGTGCCAGCGGTCAAGGAACAACACAAACTCCTTATGTCCATATGGGAACAGGCCAAAATAGAGTTGCTTGAAGCCAAAAAACAGATGAAAAGACACGCCGACACACATAGACGCCCTGCACCTGACTATGCGGTGGGAGACCGGGTATGGCTATCCACAAAAAACCTCAGGCTACCTGGACCACGCAAACTCCAACCCCGATATATGGGTCGGTTTTCAATAAAACGGGTAGTTAACCCTGTAGCCATGAAATTGTAGCTTCCATCTGACGTACATATACATCCTGTCTTTCATACTTCTTTACTTAAACCTTTTCTCTCTCCCTCATGTTCCGAACCCCCACCTCCTCCCGTCACCATTGAGGGGGAACTAGAGTACGAAGTACGACGTATTGTAGATTCCCGACGATACAGAGGAAAGCTCCAATATCTTGTGGATTGGGTGGGATATGCTCCTGAAGATAGAACCTGGGAACCTGCGGAGAACGTACATGCTCCAGTATTAGTGAGAAAATTCCATGCATTACACCCTTCGAAGCCTAGACCAGTGTATAGACCATTAGGGGGGGGAACAGTCAGACGTCAGGCTTCCTGCACCCTTTCTCTGCCTAATACCAATCACGGCACTACTGTTCCCAGAATGCACTGCGATGGCTATCACATTGTATGCTTTCCCATGCTGCACTAGTATGGGTCAGGTGACCTTTGACGGCATATAGACAGCCAGCGTCTGTCTTCAGGTGCGTGGCTTTCCTTCTTGGTTAGGACCACGCCCTGTTCCTGTTGACTCGAATTTGGAAACTCTCCTGTGTCGAAGTGCTGCGGAACTGCTTCTGTTCCCTGTTGTGTTGAAGCCCTGTGGTTCCCCAACTCCCTTATTTCTACCCTTAAACGCGAGGTCTCGAGTATATGGCCTTTTTTGTTTGCTAATTGCCTTCGCTCGGACGCAAGCCTTTTTTTTATTATTGACAACCAGGCGTGAGTTCACGCCATCCTCTGTACACTCCCTTTGAATTCCCACGTTGGATTTCCCGGCGGCGTTGAATAGCGCTATTCCCTCTTCTAGCCTCCGCATTGTTTTGTCGTAAAGCTGAGTGAGTGTCATCAGTTAAGCCTTGCCAGCTTTCAGAAGCACCCAACAAACAGCGCAGGATAAGTCGCTGTTCCTACTTGGATTATTTTGTTGTACGAGACTTTTAAATATTATTCCCTGGATTCAAGTGTGTCTTTGAGGAGTTAAAGAAACTTCTACACGCGGTGAGCACGGAAGGAATTTGGCTAAAGATTCACTTCCTTCTTTTTTCCTTTGGAAGAGACCTGTTTAAAGATTTATGCTGATAATGTACTGGTGAGTATGGGCGAGCATATAATGTGATTATTTATGCTTAATAGTCTGCCACTCCTGTTTGGGTAGTTACCCCTCTATGACCTTTCTCTCTTTTCTTTTTCTGTTCTCTGCAGGGTTACATGACCTACACCTATTCTTTATTGCCAGAAGACCCGGTGGTCCTTTTTTGGTCTCTTCACTCCCTGGGGGGTATTAGTCTACCTTCTGCGTGTATATTAGTCTAGAGGAGATTATACCCCACTAGAGTGAAAAGGCATTCTCTTCTCTCCTGTGGATCTTAGTTCATCTGGTGGTGAGAGCGGATAGCGCTACAGACCCCGACAGAAATCAGTCTTGACCCTGTGCCCCATGGGAACAGTCCTGACCGAACTGCCAGGCCAGGTCCTCACTGGACTGGAAAAAAGCATCCTGGGACCGGTTTCAGGGTATGTCACCCTTCTTCAGCCGGACTAGCTTGAATCCAGTGGCACAGTGAGCAAGGGACCCACGTCTGGGCATACCCATCCCACTTAGGGGGAAAAGTGTTACAGCAAACAAATGATGGACGGAATGCTGACAATACAAACATTCTCCCCAGTCAAAAGATCTGGGTTAAATTCATCGTTCTTTTGCCCACTACGCCACCCCAGTTTGGACCCAGCCATATGCAAATCAGTCTTGACCCTGTGCCCCATGGGAACAGTCCAGACCGAACTGCCAGGCCAGGTCCTCCCTGGACCGGAAACAAGCATCCTGGGACCGGTTTCAGGGTATGTCACCCTTCTTCAGCCAGGCTAGCTTGAATCCAGTGGCACAGTGAGCAAGGGACCCACGTCTGGGCATACCCATCCCACTTAGGGCGAAAAGTGTTACAGCAAACAAATGATGGACAGAATGCTGACAATGCAAACATTCTCCCCCAGTCAAAAGATCTGGGTTAAATCCATCGTTCTTTTGCCCACTACGCCAACCCAGTTTGGACCCAGCCATATGCAAATCAGTCTTGACCCTGTGCCCCATGGGAACAGTCCAGACCGAACTGCCAGGCCAGGTCCTCCCTGGACCGGAAACAAGCATCCTGGGACCAGTTTCAGGGTATGTCACCCTTCTTCAACCAGGCTAGCTTGAATCCAGTGGCACAGTGAGCAAGGGACCCACGTCTGGTTATACCCATCCCACTTAGGGCAAAAAGTGTTACAGCAAACAAATGATGGACAGAATGCTGACAATGCAAACATTCTCCCCCAGTCAAAAGATCTGGGTTAAATCCATCGTTCTTTTGCACACTATGCCACCCCAGTTTGGACCCAGCTATATGCAAATCAGTCTTGACCCTGTGCCCCATGGGAACAGGCAATTTGGGGCACAGCGTAATTTTGCAACTGGAGACGATCTGATCGACGTCCTTACTCCATCGCGGTAGCAGCCATGGTGTAATTCATTCAGCAAACTCTTGCCACACACACGGGCCAGAATATTATGTTCCATGGATGGTTTGGGCACCACTGCCATGGTTTATATCTACTGAACAACGGGAATTGTCCTTATTTGGCCCTTGCCACTTCACGGGCATTGGTGTAACCAGGTTTGGACTCCAATTGAGCATTGCAAGATTAATGAGGGTCATTTCACCTGTCCCCTTGTCCTGAGGAAGATCCGCATAGCTGAGGTATTATTTTGCCGATAAGCCGGATCGAAACGTCGACGCCACCCCCTACCACACCTGGACCAATTTCCCCTTCCCCATTACCCCTGTTTACAGCCTTAAGGAAACTTTCCTTACAAATTCAAATGAATAATTTGCATGCGGCCAGGTTGCATCTAACTGTTTATTGGATATCAGTTTTGTACAGTTTTTTAAATATATGCCCTTTACTTTTCTACACACTTTGAGCTCTTTTGACTCCTATATATACACTTGAGCACTTTTTCTTACACGTTCCCTAGAACATTCTCCTATTTTCTTGACCCTCTAATGATTATTCCTTTCAATGACTAAATAAATATATTGTAATAATACTTAGTGGTTTTTCTGCACATCTATTTTTACGATTTACAGACGTTTGGGAGCTGATTAATGTAAGCTCAAATAAGTTGATAATTCTGTCAATCTATATCTTCCTTGAACAATTGATACACAATTAGTAGTCGCCCTCTCCGATGACTGTTTGAATGATGCTGCTAAATTCCGGAGCTGCGGACGTCGTAGGGTGGATGACTGCCAACTGTCTCCAGCTCAACGCCAGCAAGTCTGAGGTCTTGCTGGTTGGAAAAGATCTTGAGCTATGGAGTGAACAGTGGTGGCCCACCACACTGGGCCCTGCTCCTGCCCCCAAACAGGTGGTGAAAAACCTTGGGGTCTGGGTTGATTCGGCCCTCAGCTTTCAAACCCAGACTAAGAAGGTGGCAGCAACATGTTTTGGTATTCTGCGTGGGCTTAAACCTCTGCTGTTTTTTTTTTACCCTTCTATTCGACAGTTGATTGTCCAGGCATCTGTGTTGTCAAGACTGGACTATGCCAGCTCGCTCTACTTGGGGGCCAACAAGACGGAGACTCTGAGACTGCAGAGAGTCCTAAATGTAGCCGCCAGAACTCTTCTTGGCATGCCTAGATGCTGCCCCGCCTCCACCGCCATTCGTCAGCTTCATTGGCTGCCGGTGGCGAAACGGGTGGAGTTCAAGTCCCTCTGCTTTGCGTTCAGGATCCTGAATTCCCCTGCCCCTGGCATCTTAGCGGGCCTGCTTTCCGCCTACGTTCCTACTCGTCATCTTCACTCAGTAGGTCAACACCTGGCAGTTGTCCCCCGGATCAGGAGGGCTCACGCCGGTGGGCGCTCTTTTCGTACACTGGCAGCTAAACTGTGGAATGCCCTTCCTGTACAGATCCGGAGTATGGATAACTATCTGACATTTCGGAAAGCACTGAAGACATATCTTTTCCCTTCTTTTCAGGTTTTGTAGTCCAAGTCCTTCTGTCTGTCTTTGTGGCTCTTAATGGCCCTCTGGCTTTTTCTTTCACTCGTCATGATGGGCTACTTGCTGTTAGCAGCCTTTACTGCTTTTAGTGCCGGGACGCCCCTTTGCTGGGGCAGCTGCGTGCTCTACAAGTCAGCCTAACATAACATAACATAACAGTAAATGTGTTGAGGCCTACCCCACTAAAGATAATACGGCCATTACGACTGCGAAGGTCCTCCTTAAAGAGTACTTTCCTCGTTTCGGCTTTGCCCCGAGTTATCTGTAGTGACAACGGAAGTAATTTTAATGGGAAAGTGATTACATTGATTTGTGAAGGGTTGCACATAAAGCAAAAATGCCATGCTGCCAATCACCCCCAGCCAGCTGGCCTTGTTGGGAAGTACAATGGTGCTCTCAAGCTGAAATTGGCAAAAATCCATGAGACAACTGGGTTACAATGGCCAGATGCTTTACTGCTAGCTCTTTTGTCAACAAGAAAAACAGCTCATTCTAGGACAGGATTGTCTCCCTATGAAGTCATGTTTGGGCGTGCAGGAAATGTTTGGGGCGTCCTGTGTGCTCGGAAGTATTCTGATATTGAATATCCTGTGTTGCTTGATTATCTTGGCCAGTTAACAGAAAGTTTGCATTCTATTCACTAACAGATATGCGAATCCCTACCTTATGTACCGGAGGGGCCCGGCCATGACATCCATCCCAGGGATTATGTGCTTGTCAGGCATTTCCAGTGGAAGAAAAGTCTAGAACCGCGATGGATAGGTCCTGAGCAGGTTCTGTTGGTGACACTGACGGCTGTAAAGGTTGCTGGCTGCAGGAACTGGGTGCATGCTACGCACTGTCAGAGGATTCCTTTGCGGTTACCATACGATCAGTGGGTGAAAGAGGGCGTAGGGTACACAGAGTGTGAGCAGGTGCCCAGGTTCGTTCCTTTCAGCAACGCCCAGTTGATCTGGGCCCAGACAGATAAGGAAAATGATGATGTTTTGAATGAGGCTGCTCCTCCAGAAATTCGAGCTATCCAGGATCCTTTGTTTGCTGATTACACAGTGCCTGGGGCTACCAGGTACAATTTGCGCCCTCGGCTGAGGGATACTGAGTCCAAGGAGAAAAAAGATTAGGGATGGACTGCGCAAAATAGGTAGTACTGAGTCATAGTACCAACAGCATTATTTGAAATAAGTGGAGAATTTTCTGCTCACTTTGCCTTTGTTGTTTGAACATTAGCTGGGGAGACCAGAAGTATACCCTGAAGGTATACCACCTTTATCAACGTGGGATAGATTGAAGAGCTTAGGACAGAGCAAGCTCCACCGCCGGTGCTCAAGAGCGCCAACTTATTGATAGACAATAGGAGCCTGTACCATTGTGGCTCTGACGGACACTGGGAACTTGTATATTTTCTTTGCATTCTTGCCTCTTTGCAAATCCATCATGCATCCTTTTGGTAGAAAGGTTGCTGACGGAGAGCAGTCAATGGTTCTTGTTGCACAGCATAATACGATGTGGACACGAAAAAACTAAATGATATGTGTTGTTCTTTTGGTTTAGTTGATAATATTATTGTGTGGGGTATCATGCGTTTTGGAAATTGATCAAGGTGTACCTTTACACAGTAAGAGTAAGGTTATCTCCCCGAAAAGAAACAAAAGAACAGCCCCGAGTAATGTATTCCTGGAGACACATAAGAGATTCTTTGGAGAAGGGACTGCTTGTTACCCCACCCAATCCGTTACTTGTCTGTGGAGTGCATATCCATTGTCACTTGTGAATTATACTTATACTCGGCCACCTCAGTTCACAGAAGTGAAAGGGGTATTTGGTTTAGGTTATCCTGGACCATGTCTATACCATAGAAAACCACTGGGAATGGGTTATCCAGGTTGTGAAAACAATACCTATTGCGACAACTTCTATATGGAAAAAAAATGGGACATTGGTGGGTTGGCATTACAAGGAATTGATAGTCACTCGGGAGGCTGGTTACTATCCTCCTTGCTGCCCCATTGTGAATAACACTGACACTTCAATGTGTACAAATTGTTCAGGAATAGTGCTGTACAAAAATACGATCCCTTTGGTGAATGACAAAGATCCGAGGACTTTTGGAATGAACTCCAGGTATGCAGCAGTGGACTATGAGGGACTGATTTATGCACACCCAGGGTTTTACTTTTTGTCCAATGGAACATATTCCAATGTCCACAATGGTACCGATGATGTAGCTCTTGGAATGGTATTGCCTTTAGGTGTTCCTTGTAAATACGCTAAGCCTAATATCCAATGGGTTAAAAGGACTCTAACGAAAGAATTTTGTGAGGGAGTGACCGATATAGAGGTCAATAGGAAAATTCTACTGTGGGTGTGTTTTCGCCCGGTTACGAAACGTACATAATGTATCTTTATGCTTGTCGATTTCAGTTCCCTCTGCAGCACTCCTAGTGACTGGGCAGATGGGGCTCCGCTCTGAGTGTATATAAATAAACAGTTATTGGTTTGTATTCTCTACTGTCTGACCGACTCTTCATTTAGTACGGAAGGCTGAGATGTGGTCATTGGTGACCCGGGTGGCCCTATATAGGTTACTTCCTTCAATGCAGTGTAAGACATAACAAGCCCTGCTTCTGAGAGTGTATACAATGACTGGTACTCCCACTAGGATCCTTCCCAGCACAAGTGACTTCAGAAGAGTTTGTATTACCCCCCAACTGGGGGTGATGGCATGGTTTTCAGACATTTTTAAGGTACTCGCACAATGTATTTACTTTTTAGTTTTTTGCCATCTTTTATTATACAACCCCCACAGTCTAGAAGAGGGATCTGATCTTGACTCTACCAAACTTAGAGTAATGTTTTTTTTATGAACCAAGTACTTGTCCTCTTTTCAAAGCATTGCTTCATATGGATCTAGCAGGGATCTAGACTTAGGGCCTGATTACGGGTTTGGAGGTCCATGGGACTGCCGAACCCGTGGTGGTGGTCCCTGGACCAAAAGACTGGTGGTCCACTCGCTGTATTACAACTACAGCGGTGGGACCAACACAGGACTGCTGCAACTGCCGGGTGATCCCTGATCCCGCGGTGGTGGCACAGGGGTAGGACAGGGGTGTCAGGCTGCAATTTGCTGGTGGTGCCGCTGCAGCACCCCCAAGTATATTACAAGTTTCCTCACTGCGACCCTTTTGATGGCAGTGAGCCCACCACGAAAAGGGTGATGGTGAGGAAACTGAGGGGGCCCTACAGGGCAGGTGCATGCAGGGGACAAATGGTGTGCCCCCTGTATTTTTGCACCCCTTGTTCCTGCAAGGACAGAAATGCACAACATTATGCATTTCTGTCCATGCAGGAACAGGCTGCGGTGCAAATATGGCGGTGTCTTTCTAAAGCTCACCTATGAGCCTTAAAAAGGCACCCCTGTGGGACTGCTGCTACAGGACCACCCGCCAGGATAGCAACTTGTAATTCGGTTGGCGACTGACTACAGGTTTGGGGGGTCTTAAAGCGGGGCGCTGGCATGGCGGACCGCTCCAAGACTGCCAAACTTGTAATCAGGATTTTAATGTTGACCTATATCACCCCTTTCAATGACTGAAGATTATGTTTAAACCTCATGGGCAGTCCTATGCTCACTTTCCTTCATGTTCATGGTAAGGGGCAAAAGACTCTGCCCTGAGGATATGGGGCCAGATGTACGACTGTTTTTTGCAGTCGCAAATGAGAAATCGGCCCGTTTGCGACTGCAAAAAATGGTTTTGGTATGTACAAACGATATTTTGCGAGTTGGTGACTCACAAAATAGTGTTTGGGAGTCGCTATTAGGAAGGAGTGTGCAAAGGGCATCCCGTCCTAGATACGAGTCAGAATGGTATGTTCTATTGTTTGCAACCGCATTTGTGGTCGCAAAACACTCACAGTTTACCACCTACTTCAAGTAGGTGGTAAGCCACTCACAAACAGGAAGAGGTCCCCAGGGGACCCCTTCCCCTTTACGAATGGATGCGAAAATATTTTTTAAGAGCAGGCAGTGGTCCCACACACCACTGCCTACTCTTAAAAAATGAAACAGAAACGCTTAATTTTTCTTTATTGTAAAAGCAGTCACAGACATGGTTGTCTGCTGACCCCAGCAGGCCACCATCCCTGCGAATGCTGGCCATTCCAAATGGGTCGCAAATTGCAACCTCCCTCAAGAACATTGATGAGGCAGGCCATTTGGGAACCCATTAGGAATCGCAAACAGTGTCTGAGACACTGCTGTACATTCCATTTTGCGAGTCGCAAATTCCGAGTCACAAAACGTCGCAATTTGCGACTCACAAAATGGAATGGTCGTACATCTGGCGCGTTGTCTCTGCTACTGCAGCATAATCTCCAGAGATACCCTGAAGGTATAGCAAAGAGCTGTGGTGATTGGCTGTATATAAAACAGTCTTGGCACTAGATAGCCACCAGCTCAGCTCTATTTTTTTTATTACTGATAATAGCTACCAGCTTTGACACAAAAACAGTGTTTATTGCCAAAAATGATGATCACTGATGACAGGGTTTGATCCTGTACAGGCTCATGGTATCAAGTGTCAAAGTAGAAAGGAAACAGTACCCTCAATAGCCATAGATTAAACTAAAAATAATTAACATACAGAAGAAATTGAATCAATGTGCATGTATGTATTCGTTTTTAAGGATTAATTGTTTATAAGTACTCCACTCAAACCTTGAGATTAAATGTATTTGAAAAACATAACAAAGCAAGTTAGAAGAAAAACATATTGAAAGACATAAACAACAAATAAAAATGTCACAGCTGAACAAGGTAATATTTTCAAGATATATACATCACATAAATACAAATGTGAAAATTCAGTATCCTGCAAAAGTAAATGACAGAACAAAATGAATATCAAAGTCCTTTTCTGTAGTTAGTTATATCAATGCAGCCAATGGGGTCTCAGAAACAGGTGTTTTCCTTTCCTGAATGCTCTTAGAGTCAATATTTCATGGTGTCTTTCTACTAGATTCTTAAGGAAAATTCTCTGAGTTACACAAATACTCTGACTTGCTTATTACCATTGATGCATTTCGACCTCCTTCATGTGAGACATACAAATTACATTAAGGCCATCATCAGGGTGTAATATTGTAGATGAGGACACTAAAACTTGTCTTTATGTTTGTGGTAATTGTGCGTTGTTTTAGAAGTATGAAGCACAGGGTGATTTAGAGGATTATTTCTTTTCCTTGTTTATCTTGTGGTGCAAACTAACGCGGATAAGTCTTGAAGCATGGTGGGACAGGCTGCTGCTTTTTAGTTCGAGCCTAGCAGCAGCGTGCATGCGCTGCTCGCTCTGCGAGACTGCTGTAGTAGAGTATAGGAGAGAAGCCGCGCCCACTATTTTTCATTGGCTTGTGTCATTGTCTTTGGTAAATGCTGCCTTCGGATTCGTTAATAGACTTGTTAGTCCCTCCTTAGCACAGCCTTGTCTTCATTTGTAATGTCCCATGGTTACTGGCCCCTTTACTTCGGTTGTTACATGGCACCTGTTATTTAGTCTGTAAGCAGTATTTACTTTATTGAGTTTCTCTTACTGCAAACCGGACATGCGCTGCTTCAGCTGAAACTGCTTGTGTTTTTTTTAGCAGCACGGCCACCCCCGTAACACGGGCGCCTGCTTTCAATCACTTTAACCCAGCATTATCTCATGTCTGTTTCAGAACCCCAAGTAAAATGGATTACCCCGCAAGGAAATGATTAGCAAATTACGTCACGTGAATTCCAGGTAGCACATAATACTGTGCTAATGGGCTGATGCTGACAACAGCACATCTGTGTTACATGTCATCTGAACTAAAGCCATCTGACGGGTTGTTTTCAAAAGCATGTTTTATAAACAACAATAACACTACCACCAATACCACCATGACCAATACCACCACCACCACTACCATGACCAATACCACCACCACCAATACCACCACGAATACCACCACCAATTCCACCACCACCACCACAACCAATACCAATAACACCACCACCAATACCACCACCACCAATACCAATACCACCGCCAATACCAATACCACTACCATCAATACCACTACCAATACCAATACCACCACCAATACCACCACAACCAATACCACCACCACCAACACCAATACCACCACCATAACCAATACCACCACTAACAATACCACCAACACCACCACAATCACCAATACCAACTCCACCAATACCACCACCAATACCACCACCACCAATACCACCACCACCAATACCAATACCACCAATACCGCCACCACCAATACCACCACTAATACCACCACTAATACCACCAATATCACCAACACCACCACCAATACCATCACCACCACCAATACCACCACCACCAATACCACCACCACCACCAATACCACCACCACTAATACCACCACCACCACCACCAATAACACCACTACCAACACCACCACCAATACCACCACCACCAATACCACTGATGGAGCAAGGATTTGAGAAAACGAAACTTGCTCGAATGAATCCTCCATTAACCTTCACTAATCATTAAATTTAGTAGATGAGATGAAACTAACATGCACCAGACACAGATACACGGGGAGAAAAGCTTACGCATGCTTGAATTAATGAGAAATAAAATGCAGCACGATTAAAACCCGCATTAATTTGCAAAAACGCTTTGCGCATGTGCAAACCCGAATGACGCATAAGTAACGTAACTAACTCGCTTTGAGAGGGAAAAACCTCACGCATGCACAAGAAGGACTAAAACGCAGTCTTGAGGTACTGCATGCCCGGCATATGCTTGTTTGATTTAGATGAAAGCTGCTGCTATTAACGCTTTTGCCCAAGAGAAATAATAAATACATGGGATAGAGTAGAAGTGGGTGGTGAACAGTGAGAATTACATGCTTAAGAAAATAACATCTGTTTATGATTCTTTAAATAATAGAGTGTATTTGGGCCTGTTAATCCATGACTGAAAAAGAAAATGGCGAAAGCTGAGCATGCTCAATGAGTCCATGAAATGACCCGGTGACACAGAGAGGTCTGAATGACTGCCAAGATCCAAGGACAGAAGGGATGGGAAAAGAAGAAGATGTATCGGTCATCTATGAAGCCTGTATTAAATGAATTATGGCATTTGCAACAAAATATGCATGTGAAAACAAATTATATGAATGATTAGAAGGGGCAGGGTTAGCAAACAATAGGTTTTACTAATAAAAATGAATACATCAGTCTGGTATGATGAAGACACCCCTACCCCCGTCCAATCATATTCCGTAGTTTAATAAATCTGCAACATTTGAGGGTGGGACATGAAGAAATAAAGACTATAACTAGAGTGACTTGAATTAGGTAAATTAATGCTGCTAATGATGAGATGATTCGATGGAGCTGTGAGAGAACTACTGCTGCTGGGAACTAAGCACGAGAGGGCAGAGAGAGAAGACGAGCATAGACTCAGAAGATCCAGACTACTGCCTGATTAGATTTGAAGATTGCGGAAGAATATCGAAGAGGGAGAGAATGTAAGAGAGGGAATCGCCCTGGTGCGTCGGGTTGTAGAGAAATCTAGTAGGTATCAGACCTGTCCTGAACCTTTCCTTTAATCTTTGTCTCCTGATCCTAAGTCAGGGGACCCCCACCAGTCCTTTGGCCAGAGGGGTGGTTTTCCAGTTTTCTTCATTAGGTAAATGTCATTCTATCCAGAATTTGCATATTTCTTTGCAAATGTATTATAAATGTTCCTTTTGTCTCTACATCTATCCACTCTTATGTGTTTGATTTTGTTGAATGAACTTGTGTAATTGAATGTATTGTGCTAAATGATTGTTCTCTCTCCCACATAAAGAAAAATGGAGTTTGCACTGTGTACTTTTAACTGATGAGCGTTCAACGTAGTGACTGAAATTTTAGATAAACTTATTATTATTATTATTCAGAGTCTGTGGTTATTTTATTATGAAGTTTAGTTAAGAAGTTGTTAATATCACCATCAACTAACTCAACTAATGGTCCATCGACCAGAGGAAGAGTGTTGATTCGTGAAGATTAGTTAGACCTGATTCTGCAATTGATTTATGGTTACAGGAAAATAACTAATCAGAACTTAGGAGATTTATAAAACTTGACCTTTCCAGCGGAAATTGGCCAGGGAATCCAAAGATGATCGTATTTGGATAAAATGTATATGGGCCCATGTTAAGGTTCAGTTTTTGGTGTGTAAAATATCCAACCCTGGCCTCTTCGCGCTGGGTCACCACCACCACGACCACCAATACCACCTCCAAAACCAATACCACCACCACCAATACCACCACCACCAATAGCACCACCACCACCAATACCACCACCACCAATACCGCTACCAATACCACCACCACCAACAATTCCACCATCACTAATAACACCACCACCAATACCACCACCACCAACAATACCACCACCACCAATACCACCACCAATCCAATACCACCACCTCCACCAATACCAGTAGCACCCCCAATACCACCACCACCAATACCAATACCACCATCACCAATACCACTACCACCAATACCACCAATACCACCACCACCAATACCACCAACAATACCACCACCAATACCACCACCTTCACCAATACCACAATTACCAATACATCCACCACCAATACCACCACCACCACCAATACCACAGACAATACCACCACCACCATTATCACCATGACCAATACCACCACTAATACCACCACCAATACTACCACCACCAATACCACCAATACCACCATGACCAATACCACTACCACCACCAATACCACCACCACCACCAATAGCACCACCACTATCACCACCACCAATACCACCACCACCACCAATACCACCACCAATCCAATACCACCACCACCACCAATACCAATAGCACCGCCAATACCACCACCACCAATACCAATACCAATACCACCATCACCAATACCACTACCACCAATACCACCACCACCAATACCACCAACAATACCACCACCACCATCACCAATACCACAATTACCAATACCTCCACCACCAATGCCACCACCACCAATACCACAGATAATACCACCACCACCAATATCACTATCACCAATACCACCACTAATACCACCATCAATACTACCACCACCACCAATACCACCATCACCAATACCACCACCACCAATACCACTACCACCAATACCAACACCACCAATACCACCACCACTATCACCACCACCACCACCAATACCAATACCACCACCACCACCACCAATACCACCACCACCACTACCACCACCAATACTACCACCACCACCAATACCAATACCACCACCACCAAAACCAATACCATCACCACCAATAACACCACCACCAATACCACCACCAACACCACAAATACCAATATCACCACCACCAATGCCACCATCACCACCACCAATACCACCACCACCACCAATACCACTATCACCAATTCCAATACCACCACCAATACCACCACCACCAAAACCACCACCACCAATACCAATGCCACCACCAATACCAATACCATCACCACCAATACAACCACCAATACCAACAATACCATCAGAACCAACAATACCACCACTACCAATGCAACCACCACCAATACCATCACCACCAAAACCACCACCATACATATATCACCAATACCACCAATACCACCACCACCAACAGTAGCACCACCACCAATACCACCACCACCAACAATATCACCAATACCACCACCAATCCAATGCCACCACCACCAATACCACTGCCAATACCACCACCAATACCACCACCACCAATATCACCACCACCAATACCATCAATACCACCACCACTCCAATACCACCACCAATTCCAACACCACCACCACCAATACAACCACCACCAATACCACCACCTCCAATGCCACAACCAATACAACCACCAACACCACCACCAATACCACCATCACCAATACCACCAATACCACCACCACCACCACCAATACCACCACCACCAATGCCACCACTATCACCACCATCAATACCACCACCACCACCAATACCACCACCACTAATGCCACCACTACCACCACCACCAATACCACCACTACCAATACCACCACTACCACCACCACCAATACCAATACCGCCACCACCACCAATACCATCACCACCAATACCACCACCAATACTACCACCACCACCAATACCACCACCACCACCACCAATACCACTACCATAACCAATACCACCACCAAAACCACCACCAATACCACCACCAACACCACCAATACCGATACCACCACCACCAATACCACCACCAATACCACCACCAATACCACCACCAATACCAATACCAATACCACCACCACCAATACCAATGCCACCATCAATACCAATACCACCACCACCAATACCAACAATACCATCACCACCACCAATACAACCAACACCAATACCACCACCACCAATACCACCACCACCACCAATACCACCACCAATACCACCACCACCAATACCACCACCAATATCACCACTTACCAATACCGCCACAATACCACCACCACCACAACCGATACCACCAATACCACTAATGCCACCACCACCAATACCACCACCACCAACACCACCAATACCAGCACCACCAATAACACCACCCCAATACACCCACCACCACAACCAAAACCACCAATCCCCACACCAATACCAATACCACCACCTCAGTGCCTCTCACTCACTAGTAATAGCAGGGGCACTGTATGAGGCTGGAGCTGCAGCCAAGACCATACCTCCCTCCCTCCATGCCTCCCATAAAGCACAGCCCGCCCTGCACCAGGAGGTGAAGCCAGGGCCCCCCGCTACAGCTGTGTTTTTTATTTGCCCAAAGATAGCAATGACATTATGCAATTCCACACTGCACACTCAAATCACGGAGAGGGCAGGAAATAGCCCCCCCTCCCGCTCTTCCTCCTGAGCCATGACAGTGTAATCATAGAGCGAAAGGTATTGGATCCCTTTATAGTGTTTATAGCTCGGATCGCATGCAACTCTCACTTAACACTGTGTGTCTGTGTAATTTACAACACTTACACATCTTCTTCACTGCCCTATTTATCACTACTTTGAAGATGTTGCAGGCAGGTCTCTTCCTCTGATATTTACAATCTAACAAGCGGTCGAGAAGGCCCTTTATCGCAATGCAATAGGTCTCGCTTTTGCAGGAGTTTAAGCTATTAGTATTTTAAGTGACATCCATCCCTATCGCCATCAGAAACGCGCTCCTCTCCCCATTTTAGATTCACCAAGCCAGGATGTGCCATGAAATTAACATGTCAGCATGCAAGTTTGTAAAAGATCTTTTAATAACTTGAGATGGTGTGCACCCTGAATATCGAAGTCATAATTAAGATGTAAGCAAATATCAAGGACGAAATATTGAATCTGAAATATTGAAAGGTAAGTGTGGAGAAATTGGGTTTTTGATTGAAGCCACAGCAACAGCCACAATCATTGTCAGAATGAACAACAAAAGTCACTAAATTAACTTGTGCTTAACCTTCTAGTAGCTTGACACAAAAGCAGTCAGGCTTATCTTAGAAGCAATGTGTAAAGTATTTATGCAGCACTTCAACAGTAATAAATTGAAAACACAGCACAAGAAAAATATTAATGAGTTATTTGATACCAAAACAACAAAAATCCAATCAGTAGAACAGGAGCTATATATTTTTCAAGTTTAAAATGAAAAATAGCACCTAAAAGATCCAAGCACCAACCATGAACATTTAGTTGTGCAAGATTGGGGTAAAGCACAAAGTTATGGCCAACCACAACGGAGCGCGCTTCAGAGACACAATTTGACCTAGTCTCCGCTTCCCTTCTGACTTCAAGTTTTTGAAGAAAAATATCTGAGAAGGTAAAGTTTAGTGGGGAAAAACAGCTATGGGTGTCTCTGGTGAGGGCATCATTGTCTGGGAGCTGTTGGACGAAGTCACAGAGAAGATTTCTATGCATGGACTAAGCCTCTTTTATAAAAGTTGAAAATTTTCAGCAGGACAAATTTGCACTGTAGCTGCCGAGTGTTCCACGAATCCAGATACAACTTCTGTAAGGAGCTGCTGAAGTGCAATTACTGCTATGGAGAAGAACATAGCAGTAGCTACCACAAAGCCAGGCTGACTGGCAATGAGCCTTGGGCAGATCGGCAAGCAGGTAGGTTACGGTCTTCTCTTGGTTCTCAGAGCACTTTTTTCCTGAAAGCTTTCAAAGTCCCAAGTTTTGAATTTGGCCTATTTGTGCACCTCAAAACACCACTTCCAATTGCCCCGAACTGGATAGACACCACTTGGAGGGTCACAACTCACTCAGTCTAGGTGCAGGTTCAAAATGGTTGGAGCTTTTTCTGTCCTTGAGGCGCTGATCAGAAGGCCAGCCAACTAACCCTTGGAGTCACTCTGGAAGTCTCGGGTTCAAGCAGAGAAGCAGGTCTCAAGCAGCAGGCTATTCCTCTGAGGGCACAAGGAAGGCTTCAGGCAGAAGGGCAGTGCTCTTGGTGCAACAGGGCAGTTCTCTGAAGTACACAGCATGCCATAGGCAGAAGGACAGTCCTCTGAGTGTCTTTCTGCAGGTCTAGACGTGAACTGAAGAGTTGGTCTGAGGATCTAACATTTATGCCTAGTACCAGCTCTGAAGTGGGAGAAACGTCTAGACTTTCCCCCACACCTGGTTCTGGATTCTCCTTCCACCATGTTGGGTACCAGGACGACTGGAATCACAAAAGTCAAATGTGAATTCTTTGTGTGTGTGTTGAGGCAGCTCCTTTGAAGTGCAAGTGTGGTAGCTGACAAGCTCTTCTCTCCCATCAGGTCAGGATGGCCTATCCTACCAGTACCAGCCCACTCTTGTGATACTGTCTGGGAGGAATACACAAAGGCCAACTGCCAACTACACCTAGTCATGTAACCCAGGATAAAAGCTGCAAGCACTTAATGGTTAGAACAAGAAAATGACAACTTTTTGAAAGAGATGTTTTTCGAATTGTGACTTAAAACCCGACTTTGCCAATAAAGACGGGATTACATTACAATTCATTTGAGTGTAAATGAGATCTATCTACATGTTCCCAAACAAAATTTATCACTTATTAAATGTAATAAGACAACACAATGTCATGGTGCGTGTTGCAGTGCTGAAAAACAAATGTAAGAGTTTTTCACTACCATGACATGTAAAACTTAAAAGTACATGTCCAAATTTTTAGATATACTGCACTCTTGTTTCGGGCCTACCCTCAGGGTTAGTAACAAAGGTTTAGGCCTGGCACACAGGCTGCAATGGCAGACCTGAGACATATTAAAAGAGGCTACTTAAGTGGGTGGCTGTTGGCAGGTGGTTTATTAGTAGGTGCCGGTAGGTACCTACAACTGGTAATAACTCCAAAATCACAAATAAAGTCCAGTCAAGTCCCAATAAGTTAATCTTTGCTCAATCAGGCTTAACTTAAGAGACAGGTGTGTAAAGCATTTAATATCACCAAAACAGCAAATACGTTAAAGACACCAGACAATAAAAACCCATCACCAATTTATACAAATAGAGAGTATGTTTGTCTTTAAAATGACACCAAAACAATAAAAATATAATTTAGGGAACCAGAGATATGCATTTTTAAAGTTTAATTGGAAAAATGTGCTTTCGAGCACTAAAAGTGTAAACCGCCAACCGCGGCTATCTGATCGTGCTAGACCGGGACAAAGTCAAAGCTTCAGGCCAGCCGTGAGGGAGCACGGGTAGGATATGATGAGCAGTTGGGCCCGGTCTAGTTTTTACCTTCTGACTTAGGGTCTGATTAGGATGGTGGGTGGACTGCCACCGACAAGTCGTTGGTGGTGGTCCACCCAGGCAACAACCCCTCGGTCCAACCAGCGGATTACAATACCAGCAGTCAGACCCTCAGCGGTCAAGGGGAAGAACACCACCTCTGCCAGGATCAGTGATCGGATTCATAGTCCCGAATGGCGGGGGTGCCGAGGCAGGCGCTGACGTCGGGATTACGATATCCCTTTCCGACAGCCCACAAAAAGGCTGTCAGAAACAGAATTTGGGGCCTCAAACAGGGCCCCTGTCTATCATGGGCCACTGTTAAATTGGCCCTGGGGGGACATGTATTGCCCCCATGCATCTCCATGCAGTGTGTGCCATGCACAACATGGTGCAATGCACACCGTCCATGGACGTGCAGGAAGTGCTCATTTTCACAATGGCTTGTGCTGCGGCCCTTTTCCTGGGCAACAGCACATGCTGCCGTGAAAAGGAGCACTTTGTGACAGCCAGCTCGGCGGTCACATTGTAATGTGGTGGTCGGACCGCTGCCTGCTTGTCAGGCAGTCTCCTAACTGCTGCGATAGCGGGCAGTGGTTCGATATCTCATCATAATCAGGCCCTTAGTCACTTTTTGGGAGCTTTTACTATCCACATCGGGCGATCCATCAGTGAGACCTGGAGGTCTTTGACTTTGCCGTTGACAGTGAGGTGCTCCGGAGCTTTCTGCGGGGCAAACCTGTCGAACAGGTCGAGGAGGATGAGGGCCGCGGAGTGGCCCTGGTCCAGGAGGGTGCGAATGTCGTCTGTGGTGGCGAGTAGGGCGGTCTCTGTGCTGTGGTTGGCTCGGAATCCGGATTGGGACGGGTCGAGGATGGTGTGTTCTTCGATGAACCGTGTAAGTTCCCTGTTGACTGCTTTTTCTGCCACTTTGGCTGCGAAGGGTAGGTTATCTGAACCGATTATTATCATTACACCAATTGCCATATTTCTTTTAAGTAAAGCACTGGCAAAGGGCCTGGGTAGCAGAGCCCAGGGCACATTCAAAGTCACTGACCAGCAATATCAGTCAAAAAACGGGTGTGATCAGGGCAAAAAGGATGGCTTTCCTACATTGGCACAATAAGGGGTATATTCACAAGAACGTGTGATAACTACTGCAAGAGTAGCGTAACGCAACTTCCCAATAACGCAGCCTATCACGGGAAAACAACCCCGTGTCAACGTGGAATTCACAACAAGGCGGTACCATCCGATAGCCTGCCGAAACCACGGACAAAGTCTGCGATACAACCACCACGACAGAGATAAAAACACAAACCACAACACCGAAAAACATACGATGGGCCAAAGCGCGATAAGAAAACAGTGACAACCAGCGCGAGGGCAGCAATACGCACGCGCAATGCGGGAAAAAGCACAAGAACAGTATACCGAAAATGCCACAGAACAAAATACATCAACAGCGGAGTGCCTCGGATGCACCCTGGCCAACTGCAGAGGACAACATGCACACCACAACATCCACGCACCATGAAAGAACAGAACCCAGAGGCACAGCACTTGAAAGAGACCAGTTGCAGACAAATCAGAGCCGCAGGAGCGACACACCCACCGTGCAGCATACGCACACAAGCAGAAGTGCACCCGGACAGTGACAACATCCCGGTACAAACAGCAACACCTCCACAACTGAACACAGGACACAACTGGATGGGAAAATGCGCACAACCTGGCAAATCACACCTGAAACCCCAGGGACATGTAACATGACAATGTACAATTCCAACCTGTGACCTGCAAACATGTTTATTCACACGTGCAGTGCAATTGGACATCCACTACTGTCCCATGAATGCCACGGAGGGTCACAATGTGACGTGCTCATGAGAAGTAAGTGTCAATGATGGAGTCCCTATGGGCCATTCCTGCCGCAGCTGCAGTGGGATGTGGGCCACCTGCCCCATCACCACCATCATCGTCCGGTACCTCTGGAACTGGGATCCATGGGGCCCTGGTGCGAACACAGATGTTGTGCAACACACAACATGCAACGATCATCTTGCACACGACGTCCGGGCTGTACAGGAGCTTCCCACCAGTGCCGTCCAGGCACCTGAAACGTGACTTCAACATGCCAAATGTGCATTCAACGATGCCCCGGGTGCGTATGTGGGCCACATTGTACTGCCTCTGGGCGGGTGTGTTCGGGTCTCGGAGGGGTGTCATCATCCAAGGGCAGAGTGCATATCCTTGCTCACCTGGGACAGTGCAGGGAGAAAAGAGTCAATACTTGGTTCGGCAGGATGTGATGGCAGGCCCACCAATTCAGTGACGCCTGTGCTGGCTGTGTGGGGGGTGAGCGTAAGCCAGCCCTCAAGGAGTAGCATGTGCTGGCAACTATACCAACAGTCACCAGGAACACATCCATGCAATGTCTGAACTACATGGGGGGATGACTCGAGTCGCACAGGGCTAGTCGCCCCGGATGCACAGCGGCCGACACGGCCCCACCACCACGGGACGCTGACCTGCGGGAGACCGGGGTATGGTCATGGGGGCAGAGCAGTGCCTCACATGTGTCATGGCCACATTCCGCATCTCCACACGTTCAGCAGTTGTGTGGCTGTGGTGCCATGTGGGGTCTGTATTGGGTGCAGGGGTAGCCCTGGATGACCATGGAGTGGGGTAGTCATGTCTGGTAGGGGGTCGTGTAGTTTAACATGTCGGATGTGGTTAGGTCACGTGTGCATCCCCACAGTTGTGCCTTATGCGTTGGTGGCTGTGGGATGTGTGGTGTGTTGAGTTGGTACTTACCAACGAGCAGTCCCGTTCCATATGTGCCATCCAGGAAGCGCTGGTTGATGATGGACTGTCGGAAGATGAAGGAATCATGCACACTGCCTGGGTAGTTGGCGACGACATTGGTGAACATTCCCTGGTGGTCCACTATTGCCTGCACATTGATGGAATGCGTGTGCTTCCTGTTGCGGTAGTGGTGTGCAGTATCCGCAGGGGACACAAGTGGGACATGTGTGCAGTCGATTGCCTCCAACACGGCCGGGAATCTGGCTATGGCGTAGAAGCCTTGCTTAGTCTCCAGCTGTTGCTGCGCAGTGTTGGGGAAGTGAAGGTACTGGGGTATGAAGCTGATGATGGCATCCAGGACAGGTGTGATGAACTTTGATAGGGATGGCTGTGAGACCCCTCCGACTCTGGCAGTTGTTGGTTGGAAGGTCCCAGAGGCCAACAGGTGCAGCACTGCCAGCAGCTTTGTCTGCGGAGGGATGTTTGTTCTCCGCTGTGTTGGGACCGTCAGCCTGTGGGCAATGTGGGTCAGGATGCGGAGGATGGTTGTCCTTTTGAGCCTGTGGTGGGCAATGACTTCCGCGGGCGTTAGGTCTGTGAGGGTGGTGCATTTACGGTAGATCCACTGTCTTGCTCTACACTGCCTCTGTGGTGGTCCGGGGGGGGGAGCGTATCTGGGTCCTGG
Organism: Calotriton arnoldi; assembly: GCA_963921515.1. Classification (NCBI taxonomy): domain Eukaryota; kingdom Metazoa; phylum Chordata; class Amphibia; order Caudata; family Salamandridae; genus Calotriton; species Calotriton arnoldi. The sequence goes on along the minus strand of CAWUFW010006098.1, from coordinate 364,696 downwards.
GGGGGGTGGTGGTCCAGGGGGCGGTGGCGGGGGTGTTGTGGCCCTGTTGGGACTCCGAGCTGCATGTAGAGTAGCTCCATGGCGTCGTTTGTTCTTTGGGTATGGCTGTGTGCAGGACTCAGTTGCCTACTGCAGGTAGACGTCCTTCTTTACACCTGCTTGAGGCAGGTGTTAAATACCTGCGGCTAGCGCACCTCATCGCCTGTTTTGTGTTCTTATCGCAGATGTGGCTGGTCGTTGTGAATGTTGAGGTGTGATGTTGGCTCGACTTTTAGCAAGGGAACGCCTACTCTGCATCTCATTAGCGATATTTGCGAGGATCTTCTGTGGCGATGTATTTTGCAGCTGCTATCGCGGGTAAACTGGTGCTGTGGGCTGTTAACACCGGCTTGTGAATGGGGGGGGGGTACATTTATCACGACTTTGGCTGCGATAAAGTGCCGTTAATTCGGCGATAGCTCCTTGTAAATATGCCCCTAAGTTTTTCGGGCCTACAAGTAGCATTTAATTTACAAGCCCTGAATAAATGTGGTAGCACTTTACTAGGGACTTATATGTAAATTAATGTGTCATTGGTATCATCCAATTTTACCATGTTTAGAGGAGCGAGCACAATCACTTTAGCACTGGTTAGCAGTGGTAAACTGCACTGAGCCATAAGGCCAACAAAAACAAATTCAGCAAAACAGGATCAATGAAGGCAAAATGGTTAGCGGTAACCTGCAGAGACGGTCAAGTCCAACAGTAGTTCAGTATAGATTTTCTATACCTAGCTCCACATATATGCATCTTGTTCAAGGTACATAGATGTAGAGTTAGGAATTGTAAATCTATACTTTCCCCAGATGCACTGACCTTTCGATATTTTGATTTTCTATAATTTTCCCATGATATTCTTGTACCACGATATTCATAGTCTCGATATTCAGTAGTACAATCACTCAATATGTCATTTTCATACACAGCTGTAGCTCAGAATGTATATTAACATAAAACAGATTCAAAAGCTTGAGTACTCCAGCCCTGCTGTTTAAAACATATGCAAACAATCATAAATTTACTCTTGTAGTATTTACTATTGAGCAGGTATTGTTATTGTGAAGTATAGGGCACACGGTAGCCCAGCGTGCCCTCGCATCTCACATGTTTACTCATGATTTTTTCTCGTGGCCCCTCGGTGATGGTTTAGATTCCAGGTCAGTTCACACTGGGCTGGTATCTTGACCAGCTACTCTGGGTGCACTGTTGGTGATCTTCAAGAATAAACTTCCTCAACTTTGGCAACCTGCATCCGTGTGTTCACTCTTCAACATATTGGCGATGACCTGCATCTGCATCGCCCACCGACGCTCTGCTTCTTCTGTTCACGGATCCTGGCTGGCGTAGTTTGAGCTGTGTCCCGACCCGGGCTGCATCGATTCCAGATTTAAGGGTCCGGAGCCTTCTGGACTACTTTCTTCAATTTCAATTGCACCACTTTTTGGCAGAAACTGACTGCACATGCCTGGAACAGGCAAGCTTCTCCGTGTGAGGCTTTCCCAGTGCGAGACGCACCTAGTGTGCCTGCCGTATCTGTTCCTGGCATCACACAATGTCTAACGAGGCGGCCATCTTTGTGCAGTACTATTCAGAAGCAAACTGCACCATCATTATGATCTACATAGCAAACAAGGATTGTGATTTCTTTAAAACCCCAGCTACTCCGTGACTTTACAGAAGTTATTTGGTGAGCCTCTCTTTTCATTTTTTGCACCTGATTCTTTTTAACAGTTCACGTTTGATTTGGTACACCACAATTGCACAAATAATACAGGATTTGTTCATTTGTGATTAATAAAAAAATAAAAAATAAAAATTGGGACTTTTGCATCTTCTTCACACCATGGCAAGCCCTCAACAAAACACTCAGCCACCTCCTTTATTAGCCAGACCAGGTAAACCACCTATTCAATGGTCAGAGTGGTTCAGACTTGTGGCAATTGATGCTGGCAATTACATCCCCCAAAGGAAATTTGCTTTATTATAGGGCAGTCTGGGACATGCTGCACAGCAGATTTTTGACAACTTACCACAAATTCAAGCTCCTGCTTGTCGATCTGGGGATTCACAATGGAACATTTATATTGAAGCCCTTCTACGTTTAAAAAAACAATTTGCAACGGAACCCAATATCATGCTGGAACGTCATATTTTTTCAAGCGCAACCAGGCTGAGAGTTGAAGCGTGGAGGAATATATTGCAGAACTTAGTATTCTGGCATCCACTTGCGAATGTGGTCCCACTGTCGATACCAGCATGCATGATCAATATGTTTAGTTGTTCCTCATGCAAAATACAAGAATGCTAAGTTGCCCCAATCCCACTATTAACAAGGTCATTGACTTAGCGAAAAGCATCGAACGTTCTCTCATCTCCACGAGCCTTCAGTCAGCACCTTGACAACGAAGGATGGCCCACAACTAGAACACATATGTGTTGTGAACACAAAGGTGCTCATTACGATGTCGGGTGGAAAGCCTCTGCCCGACAGTCCAATGACCCGATTACGATATTCGCGGTCAGAACGTAAACCGGCTGGTCATTCCGAATCGGTTCCAACCGACTTGCAGATTATTCCTGCCAGTCGTAACCACAACGTAACCCCCTATGGACGGCATTTCTGTCGGTTTCCAACAGCCTTTCCGCACCTGTGTTTCTGACATGGAAATGCTGTCGGAAAGTGACTTTGGGGGCCCCTGGCAGGGCCTCCTAGCCCCCACATCCTACGGTTAATGGTCTAGGAGGTACTTAAGGTACCCCCCTGTAAAACCCTGCATTGTGTGGCAGGCACCATGGGGTGCCTGCGACAGGGTGCAGGGTTTTACACATACACCCCTTTTCCCCATAGGAGCCTGTGTTACGGCCGGTTCTCGGGTGTAACACAGGCTCCCGTAGGAAACAATCGGAATCCAACCAAACAGTGTTCGGTCACATCGTAATCCGGCGGTCGGAACGGCTGACACCAAGTCGGTCCGTCCCGAATCAGAGACAGTGTCGGGCGGAGGCTTTTCGCCCGACATCGTAATGAGCCCCAAAGTACAAGAATTCCAAAACTACTCAACGTAACCCTGGCACCACAGGCTTTAGATGTGGTTCTAGGAATCACATTGGTAGTTTTGCCAGAAGCCCAGCTACAGGGAAAGGTTGTCTCTATTGAAAAAAGATGGGCCACTTTCAATCAGTTTGCAGAAGCAATAAGAACACCATAAGAGTCAGCTCTGTGGACACAGAAGTGGATGAATGCACTGACTCAATTAGTAATGTGGTACTAACAGTGGAATGCAATGCTCTAAGTATACCAGTCAAAGGCCCCACTTGTGAGGCCACTATTGACTGTTTTACCATGCAAGTGAGTGCAGATTCTGGCTCTCCTATTACCATTTTGAGGGATAGCACCTTTCATGAGCTTTGGGATAGAGAATTATCTCCTAGTGATGTCGACCCAAAGGCATTTGGCGAAAAAGACATAGATATATTAGGTTTTTTTTCTGCAAAATTGGTCTGTTTGGGCAGTGAAACTGTTACAGTGATATCCGTAGCTGTCAAAGGTAAAAACATCGTCGGGTGGTAAGATTTAGCCAAAATGGGAATTTTGTTGAAGCCTGGCTCTGAAAATCCTATAGTCTTGGTGGAACTCCCAGTAGATTACATTTGCAACCTCACAGACCCAGTAGAAGGTATCCTGAATCATTTTAAGAACTTGTTTTGTGAGGAAGTTGGCAGCGTAAAGGGTTTTGAGCATTACATAAGACTCAAACCTCATGCACAACCTGTAGTTAATAAGGTAAGACCTATTCTCCGTAGTGTGAGGGAAGAGCTTAAACTCATGCTACAAAGTTTGTGCTCCCAGGGTATCATTAAGCCCTGTGATTCCTCACTTTGGGTTGCACCCATCGTAGTGGCATGCAAAAAGTCAGAGAGATTAGACTCATGGACTGCCATCTTCTTCCCAAAATACAAGAGTTGTTTGCCAATTTGGGGAGTTCAAAATGGTTTTCTTTTATCGATTTGAGGTCAGCCTATCGCCAAGTTGCCCTAGCCAATGACTCACAAGAACTCACCACATTGGTAGCACCATTTGGGTCTTACAGGTACCAGAGATTGCAATTCAGTTTGGCGTCTACTGCAAGCATTTTTCAGAAACTTATGGATCATCTGTTTGGCAATCTTAGGGGCGTGCAAGTTTATGCTGACACATTAGAGAAGCATAACCAAGCTCCCAGCGACAGGGATGCCTTGCTCTCCTTTCTTGGTCTTGCCGAGTACTATTCTAGGTTTGTCCCTGAATATGTGCAAACTGTGGAACCTCTTAGATCCTTGTTGAGGAGAGGAGCAAATTATATATGGTCCCAACATAAAGAGTCGGCCTTTAACAAGGTCAAAGTACTCATTGTGAAAGCTCCTGCCTTAAGTGCTTTTCAAGAGGGTCAGTCTTCTATCATTACAGTAGACGCACGTCAGATGGGCCTAGGAGCAATCTTGAGCCACAAAGAGGCGGGTAAAGAGAGAACAGTAGCATTTGCCTCAAAAGCTCTTAAACAATGTGAAAAGTAATATAGCACCATCAAGCGGGAGGCATTAGCTTGTGTGTGGGCTGTTCACAAATTTTAAACGGACATCTGGGGTCACAAATTTGTTTTACAGACGGATTATAAACCCCTTGTGCACATTTTTTCAGCAGGAGCAAATAACAACCTGTCAGCAAGGTTAACGAGATTAGTCTCCAAGTTACTAGAATTTATGTTTGAAATTAGGCATGTCCCCGGTGGGAAAAACTTTTGTGCTGACTGTCTTTCACATATGCCTGTTGAGGATATGGAAGAAGACGACTTTGTTGATGATGTAGTCAGTGTGGCATCTGTGGACGACATTACTATTGATTATTGTGCAGGTTTTAGTGAACCAGAATTGCTAGCGTCATGTCAGGAGGACAAAATCTGGTGCAAGGCCTGTGAGTATTTCGTTCAAGGTTGGTCAGAGAAAAGAACACTAGTTGGGCCATTAAAAATGTTTTGTCAGTAGCAAATGAACTGTCTTTGGCCAATTGGTTGCTGATGAGGGGGATTATCTATGTACCTCCCGCCAAGCTGCGTGATTCCATCATTACTCAAGCACATCAAGGTCATTTAGGTGCTACGAAAACTATTATGAGAATTAAACAGTACTACTGGTGGCCAGGTATTGATGCACAAGTCAAGTTTTTAATCGACAAGTGCCCTGAATGTCTTATATCTGATAAACACTGGAAAAAACACAACTCTCCTTTACATACCATCCATTACCCTGATTCTGCATGGGAAAAATTAGGGTTAGTTTTTTCAGGACCATTTATACTGTTGCCTGATCACATGAGGTACTTAGTACTTTTGGTAGACTATCATTCAAATGGATGTACTTCTCTTTTGTGAAATCTACGGATTCTGAATCGGCAATTGAGTTTTTGAAGCAAGTTTTCTTTACTGAAGGTTCACCCAAAATACATTGTCACCGATAATGGTTCACACTTTACTTCTGATCGCATGTCCAAATTTTTTGAACAGCATGACATTATACACTTACAGGTAGCTTTGTATTCTCCTTCATCTGATGGATTAGTAGAAAGAGGCAACAGATTCATAAAAGAGGGATGTCTGCATGTTTATGGGGCAGTTTGCTTCTGAATAGTACTGCACAAAGATGGCTGCCACATTGAATGTCCCGTGACGTCAGGAACAGATACGGCAAGCACAATAAGAGCGTCTCATTCTGGGAAAGCCTCACGCGGAGAAGCTTGCCTGTCCCATTCGCGTGGTCGCTTGCTACCAAAAAGCAGTGCGATTGAAATTGAAGAAAGGAGCCCGGAAGGCACCGGACTTTTCAATCTGGAATCGATGCATCCTGGGTTGGGACACAGCTCAAATTGTGCCAGCCAGGATCCGTGGACAGAAGAAACAGAGCGTCGGTGGGCAAAGCAGGTGCACAAGAGGGTCCGCTTGTCGCCAATACGTCGAAGAGTGAACACACAGATGCAGGTTGCCAAAGTTGAGGAAGTTTATTCTTGAAGATCGCCCACGGTGTGCCATGAGCGGCTGGTTGAGATACCAGCCCAGCGTGAAATGTCCTGGAATCTAAACCATCGCCTAGGGGCCACGAGAAACAATCGCAAGTAAACGTGTAATGCGAGGGCATGCTCGGCTACCTCATGCCCTGGACTTAACAATAACAATACCTGACCAAAAGTAACTACACAAGAGTATATTTATGATTGTTTGCATATGTTTTAAACAGCAGGGCTGGAGTACTCAAGCTTTTGAATCTGTTTGTATACTAATATACAAACAGATTTCAAAGCTTGAGTACTCCAGCCCTGCTGTTTAAAACATATGCAAACTATCACAAATATACTCTAAAGGCTAATTACATTTAATCTTCAGCAAAAAAATGTTCTAAAGGAACAGAACTAAGGGCCAGATGGACGACCCTTTTTTGCGCTCACAAATGGGAGATGCGACCGAAAAAAAGGGTCCTGGCATGTACAAACGCTATTTTGCTAGTCCCTGACTCGCAAAATAGCATTTGCGACTCTCGCTATTAGGAACGGGCATCCCTTCCTAATAGCGAGACTCAATGCCATGTACTATTGTTTTGCGACCGCATTTGCGGCCGCAAAACACTTGCAGTTTACCACCTACGTCAAGTAGGTGGTAAACCACTCACAAACAGGAAGGGGTCCCCAAGGGACCCCTTCCCCTTTGTGAGTGTGTGCAAAAATATTTTTTAAGAGCAGGCACTGGTCCCAGGAACCACTGCCTGCCCTTTAAAAATGAAACTGAAATGTTTCATTTTTCTTTTCCAAATGCATCCCATTTTCCTTTAAGGAAAACGGGATGCATTTTTTGTTTAAAAAATGCGGGGCATATTATCAAGGAAGTGCGATATTTATCGCTAACCGCGCTTAGCGCGTTTTTTTTTTTTGCCGCCCATCGCTGGAAATTATCGCTGAGATAACACCCTATTAACAAGGTTTATCTCCATAGCGATAATATTTCCAGCGATAGCGGCAAAATGCGAGAATATTGCTGGAAAACCAGCGATATTCTCGCATTAACGCTATGGTGGATTTAGCCTGACAATCCACCCCCTATGCTACAAACAGGTAAGTCACCCTCAGTAGCAGGTGTAAAAATCTAGCGATAAACGCGCTTAGCGCGATTTATTTTATCGCTTCGCCTGCCTTGCTAATAGGGGGTAGTTGTGTTAGCGACTGTTTTCAGTCGCTTTTAGTTGGGAACGCCTCCCTTGCATGTCATTAGCGATAATTATCGCTGGCATGCAAGGCGATGGAAAAAACGGTCCGCTATCGCCTGAAAGCTGTCGCTAACGCCTGTTAGCGACAGCTTGCTGATAGGGCGATAAAAATATCGCCGCTTTAGCGGCAAAAAGTGCCGCTAAAGCGGCGATAAAGCCCTTGATAATATGCCCCCGCGTTATTAAAAAAGCAGTCACAGACATGGTGGTCTGCTGACCCCAGCAGGCCACCATCCCTGGGAGTGCTAGCCATTCCCAATGGGGTCGCAAATTGCGCTTGCCTCATGAATATTAATGAGGCATGCAATTTGCGACCCCATTGGGAATCGCAAACAGTGTCTGAGACACTGTTGTACATTGCAATTCGATGCAATTTGCGACTCGCAGAAGTGAATGGTCGTACATCTGGCCCTAAAAGCTTAATATCCCTTTAGTTATTTAAGCAGCAGTTGCAGTTCTTTCTCCTCTGTAACCTTTCTTCCTCACTGTCATTGGCAAGTAGCATCCTGATGGAAAGGTGATCACATTTTCTAGTTGTAAGTGACCAGTGAAGTCACAACTAAACTGCTTTATTTAGTTACAGGCTTACATGTTATGTCATGTTATACAGATCGTATAGCTTGAGAGGATATCCTCGTAAAATAAATGTACTATAAAGTAAATGTATGAAGAAGGCAGATTTACAAGATGGGGTACCAGTAAAATATTACCAAATACATTCTGGGCACATACTTTATTGACTTCAAATTTTATATATATTTCATAATATTAGTTGCTAGTCTTAGTTGCTCGGAGATGCTCAAGGGACCGCTCAAGACAGTCAAAGAAAGTGACTCTTTTAAAGAGCTAAAAAAAATGTTTTAAAGATCTACAACGTTCCTTCCTGCTAGTCTCAGCAGTATCAATCAATCCTGTATAATTGACTGACAGGCGTAACAAAATGTCCATGGAGAAAAAAAAACTAATCACGCATGGGCTTAACGCACCTGTGCTGCTGCCTGAATTTCTCATTTGTAGTATATTGTGAATGGGTCTCCAGAGAGCCGCCTCGGCCCTGTAGGAAAGGCTTCTGATAGCTCAATGATCCACGAGCCCTGGCCTTGTAAACCCAAAGCTGTAAAACGGCCGTCAGATTACACAGTCTTTGGACGTAAAATGTTCACCTTTTCATTCCATTGCCAGCTCTATTTGCAGATATTCTAAAAAAAAAAAGAGCGGTTTAAGGGAAATTATTAAATATGACGGTCGTGTGGTTTATCGAGGGAAAGACATTTCATAAATGGGTTTTAATTTCTCACATAAATAATGAGAATTGCTTGGCAGATTTTGAATTCTAACATTGCAATAGATATATTCTTCAGATGCGGGTAGTAGAGGTACAGCAAGTAGCATGACATGAGAAAAGTAAATGAACAGTGATAAATATTCCTGCTTTTGACAACTAATAGCCAGGTGGACCATGAGTTAAACAAAAATCATACACAAAACAGAGTCATATTATAAACATTTACCAACATTTAAATAACAAATCCAACCGTCCATATGCAACATTTGGTCAGTGATTAATTGTATCAGCCAAACAAAACATGCTTATATCGTAAAAATGGACCAAAGGAAGGCGGCAACACTGATCCTAAAACTCAGCAGTTGAGGCCCGTCATAATGGGATGCGGGGCCATGCCCCCTCACCTTTCGGCTATCATAAAGAGTGTATGTCAGGATGAGCTTGACAGCCACTCATCATTTTCAGGTCAGGTAGCCAGGAGCTAGACATGCACTAAACTGTGCAGGCTCCTGGTTTCCTGAGCTTAACTTTGCCAGGATGAAGAAGTCAGAGCTCCTGTGGGCATGGCCTCTTCCCCCAGGCAAAGCACCCCAAGGCCCTCCCCCTCATGAGGAGGGGGGGGTATCATTGATTGCCTCAGACCTGGCTGATTCAGTTCTAAGCCCTGAAGTGCCGAGTGCCAAGTGTCAATCACTGACACCCAGTCACAGAGTGGGGTGGGGTCAGCAGTCTCATTGACCCCATCCCGCTCTGAGACTAGTGAGGGACTGCTGCCTTCCCTCATTGGCAAATTCTTAGGTCAGCCAATGATGGAAGGCAGCAGTTTAAACCCTCCTGGGATCTCTGAGGCAAAGCTGTGCAGGAAAGTATGATTTTATTTTTAATGTTTGGTACATGAGTGTTGTGAATGGATGTGTGTGAGTCGGTGCATGTGTGAATGCATGAGTGTAAATGAGTGTTTATATGTACGTTTGTGCCCCGACCACCCCCTCCCTGCTAAAAGTACCGGCCGCCACTAAAACTCAGTGGGTCATATCACAAATATGCACATTGCCACTGATAACGGTGAGGTTGTGTTCAATTCTCGTAGAAGGAGGTGATTACAAGAAATGCAAAATGAAGGAGGAAAGAGCTATGTTCTCTTAAAGACCCAATAAATCACAGTATACCTCATCAAAGGCCTAAAGAAATGTAACCACATCACCTCCACTCTGATGGAACTCTACTGCCCCTCCTTGCAGTCCTGCATTATCTTCAAAGCCTGCTGCATCATCTACAAATCCATCATGACTAGCACCCCTGCCTGCCTGGCTGAAAAGCTCACTCCCCCTTCGCTGGCTCTCAGCACACCTGAAGTGCAAAAAACAAGGCTGCAAGCCTTCTCAATCTGCACACCCAGAATCACAACTATATTACCATATAACAGGGTAGCCCCAACACTGCTCCAATTTAAGAAAGAGCTGAAGTCTCCCCTCTGTAAAGAACACTACAGCATAGAGCAGTAACAGTCTGCTTCCTCTCTCTGAACCCAGCAACCATCAAATTACTTGTTGACTGTATCTTATCCCCCAACCCTGTGCAGCACTCCGCTGCTTTCCAGCTAGGTTTACACTATGCAAATATATATACCTACAAACATACAAACAATGGTGTGATTTGATAGCTCGACTAAGTCAAATCTCTTTTAAAATCTGCAAATTTATGAATCAGACATTTGGAAAAAATACGAATTGATGAGGTTGTTAGAACAATGGTTGGGCATACAGGAAATCTGAAAATCTGTAAAAAATGAATTTGATGCGAAAGCCCCATCCACTTTTGATAGAATTCTATCAATACTAAACATTTATTGGTGAACACTAGATAACAGTGAGATTAATTATAAGAAGCATACGTCCTCAACAGATTACTTATGGAAGTGTATATTACATGAACAGCAGCAGAGGGTAAGCAATTCATCGGGAAATTTGTTAATGACAGACCAAGCAGGAGCAACATAGGTTCAAATTAGTTAAATTTACAATGTATTGAGGTAAGTAGGAGAATGTTATCCAGCACCAGGTGCACCCCTAAATTACCAGTTACCTCTTTAGTGAAAAATAGAACCCAAAAAACAGAAATGTGAGGCACCCAACAGCACACATACTATTTCTATATACTTTTTTTATTGATTTATTTACAAGCATATGTTTATTTTACTTACAAATATCAAAGCAGGGTGTATATTCATATATCATTTTAAACCATAGAAGGATGGTCAATACAACACTCAAACAATCCTTACAGATTTTAATACCTTGAGCAATTGACATAATATATGAGATTTTTTGGCAAATCTAAAGTTCTAGCCAATGTGTTTTTGAGAGCTGATGGGCCATTTTTATCAATGCTTTGTTTGGTTCATCACTTTATTATCACTTAACTCATTTCTTAACATCACTTATCAAATGTAAAGTGTTTGTACTCCATCTTTTACCATACTCAAATTGGCACACACCTAATTGGTATTTTTAACTTACCAATAAGTCCCTAATATTCAGTACAAAGTGTACTCAGGGCCTGGAGGTTAAATGTCGCAGTTGACTGCAGTAACCATTGTAGCCTGACTGGAGCAGTGTAAAAACTGCAATTCGACCTGTCACAATAAACCATTTTGCAAGTTCTAAACCTTTTCATTAAATATTAACAAGTCACCGATAAGTAGGCTGTGTAGACCACAATGCAGAGGACATTGCGAAATTTAATGTCAGCAGGTCCTTACAGTGACTAGCACACATAAGCTATTTTCACTGTGTAAGAAATTGGGTTATTAGTTGTGAGGGGTGGAAACCCCAATCAAATAATAAACACAATCCTTGTAGGGGTGAGCCACAAAAGTCAGTAAATAAACGTTTGTTTAACCATCTGGTAGCTTGAAACAAAAGCAGTCAGACTTAACTTGGAGGCAATGTATTTATGCAGCACTCACAAAGTAATAAAGTGAAAACGCAACACAATAGAGTACAATTTAATAAATATAATGACTCCAAAATGACTACGATCCAATCAGAAGAACTAAAGTTATGAATTTATAGAAGTCTCTACTGAAAATAGTGCCAAAAAGAACAAAGGGCCAATTAGAGTTATCTGGTTGTGCTAGACCAGGTCAATCACAAGTTCAGGCTGACTGCGATAGATCGTGGGTTGGATCTAGAGACCAGGTTTTTCTCGTTAAAGATGTTACCTTCTCTGAGTCCAAGTGCACACTGGGAGCTGCAGTGGAGCTTTGCGTTATTGGTCAACGAGGAGCCATTTGTCAGTGTGAGGAGCAGGTCAGGTGTTGTGGACAATCGCTGTTTGCTGCAGAGTCGGTTGTCGCTGGAGCTTCGTCTTGGCAGTTGACATGGATGGATTCCTTTATGCCGAATCTCAGAGCTGTTATGTAGAGCAGGTTGTCACTGTAGATTCACTTTGGCAGGCTTTACAGACGGTTCTAGGGTGACTCGAAGAGTCCGTTTGCAGTCATTAACAGCCCAGGAACTTCTGGATCTTCCCTTGGAGTGCAGGACTTATGGTTTTGAGGCAGGAGAAGTACACTCTGATGCCAGCCAAGGGGCCAAACCCAGGAAGGGCACCTCTTGGAGATCAGTACTCTCTCCAGCAGAGGAGAGCAACAGGGCTCAGACATGTGCAAGAAGGCCAGTTGGTGCTGGTCAGCTGGACAGTTGCAGGGAGGTCCATGGAAGCTTGTTGTGTTCTGTAGCTCAAACAGGCGGCCAACCAACTGACCCTTGGAGTGACTTCTGAGGAGCCTGGGTTCAAGGGAAGAAGATCCAGCCTTCCAGTCAACCACAGTCTTGCTCGTTCAGCTTGTAAAAAGGCGAATGTGTAACCAGCACAGTCTTTTACTTCAGATGAGAAGCAGGGGCCTAATATTAAAAAGCAGGCAACCCCAACTAGGCAGTTCACAATATAAAATAGAACAATTGGGTGGCTTAAGCAGGTCATAATGAACTTCCTAATACTTTTCTACCACCCATCTACAGAGTAGCTGACATTTCTTACTGGCCTAATATTTCCAATTTATGTTGTGACAGGGCCACCCACATTTGAGAAATGCAGAAAGACTTGCAAATAGCTGTTAAGCTTTTTGAGTTCCATTCATAGTTAGCGGGAAACAGCCAGTACAACACGGCCGTTACCATGCAACACCATTTCCATGCATTTTAGTCTATACCACACAAAATTATGCCACGCATATACCTTTACCACGCTTGCCTTTGCTACGCAAATGTAAGCATTTTGCTGGTAAGTATAAAGCCTTATATATATATATGTATAGATGGATAGAGAGATAGATAGAGTGGAGTGGAGTGCACTGGAGTGGGATAGAATGGAATGGTGTAGAGTGGAGTCTCATACCATATAGTAGAGTGGAGTGGTATAGCGTACAGGGCAGTAAATTGTTATATAGTACAGTGGCGTGTAATATAACACAGTGGTGTTGAGTACACTAGAGTGGACAGGCGTAGTGTAAAGTTGACTAAAGTGGTATAAAATAAAAATTGGAGTGACATATTGTACAGTACACTGGAATGGTGTGTCGTAGAGTGTTGGAAAGTGTCGTAGAGTGGGGTAGAATGTTATATAGTGGCACACAGTGAGTCTTGTGGAGTGGAGTTGCCTAGTATGGTGTAAAGCTTGTTACAGTGGGCGGTGTAAAGTGGAGTGTTTACAGTGCCATAGAGTGGGGTAAAGTGCTGTGCAGTGGAGTAGCGTGGAGTGGAGTCCAGTGGAGTGGCGTGGTGTAGAGTTGAGTAGCATGTTCTGGAGTAGAGTGGAATGGAGTTGAGTAGAGTGGAATGGTGTAGGATAAAGTGGAGTGGTGTGTGGTATGGAGGAGTGGTGTTTTCAAGAGTGTCGGAAAGTGTCACAGAGTGGATTAAAGTGTTGTACAGTGGAGTGGAGTGGATTAGAGTAAAGTGCAGTATAGTATGGTAGAGTGGAGTGGGATAGACTGTCATACAGTAGAGTGGCATAGAGTAGTGTACAGTGGAGTGGCATAGAGTTCGCTACTGGAGTACAGTGGAGCACTGTAGAGTTATGTCTCCTAAAGTAGAGTATAATAACTGGGGTGAAGTGGTGTAGAGTGTCGTAGAGTGAAATATAGTGTTGTAACGTGCTATAGAATAAATTAGAGTGCTGTATACTGGTGTTGGCAGGAGTACATTGTTGTACAGTTTAGTCCCATACAGTGTAGTAGAGTGTGATATAGTGGAGGGGCGTAGACTGTTGAGGGAAGTATAGTGTTGCTGAACATAGTAGTGGTGTACAGTGAATTGGCTTATAGAGAAGTGGCATAGAGTGAAATAGCATAGAGTGTAGTGGGGTACAGTGAGTTGCGCATGGTGGAATAGTGTAGAGTACAATGTCATAGAGTGGAGTGTCATAGAGTGGAGGGGCGTTGACTGCAGTGGCGTAAAGTGGGGTGGCATACAGAGGATAGCGTACAGTGAAGTGCTGTAGACTTGAGTGGCATACAGTGGAATAGCCTAAAGTGGAGCGGCGAACAGGAAAGTGACTGGCGTAGAGTGGAACGGCATACAGTGGATCAGCATACAGCACAGTAGCATACACTGAAATAGCAGGAGTAGCATTGAGTGGAGTGGAATACAGTGAAGTGGAGCACACTGGAGTGTCAGAAAGTGGAGTGGCATAGGTTGGAATAGTATACATTGGGGTGACATGCAGTTTAGTGGCTCAGTCTGGAGTGGGGTACAGTGGAGTAGGGTACAGTGGAATAAAGTACAGTGGAGTGGGGTAGAATGGAGTGGCACAGATTTGAATAGCTTAGAGTTGAGTGGCGTAGACTGTAACTGTGTACAGTGAAATAGTATATAGTTGAGTGGTGTAGAGTGGAGTGGGGCACAGTGGAGTATGAACAGTGGAGTGGCATACAGTGGAGTGGCATTGAGTGGAATAGAGTAGTGAAGTGTTTTAGAGTGGAATGGCATAGAGTGGAGTTGCATACAGTAGAATAGAGTAAAGTGGAGTAGTGTAGAAGAGTGGAGCTGTTTACAGTGGAGTGATGTACAGTGTAGTGGCATACCGTAGAATAGCACAGAGTGAAGTGGCATAGAGTGGAGTGGCAAAGAGTGGAATGGAGTACAGTGGAGTTTTGTAGAGTGGAGTGGCGTACAGTGTAATAGTGTATAGTGAAGTAGCATACAGTGGAGTACCGTATAGTGGAATAGCGTGCAGTGTAGTGGTGTAGAGTGTAGTGGCATAGAATGGAATAGCGTATAGTGGGTAGAGTAGAGTTGAGTGGCGTAGAGTGGAATAGTGTAAAGTGGAGTGGTAAGATTGGAGTTGCATACAGTGGAACAGTGTAGAGCGGAATAGCGAAGAATGCACTGGCATAGGGAAAAGTGGGATAGAGTGGAGTGGATTAGAGTAGATACACTGGAATGGTATATATATATTAGAGTCTCACCACTCTAATATATATACCACTCCACTGTTCTGTGGAGTGGCATATAGTGGAATAGCATAGATTGGAGTGTCATACAGTGGAGCTGACTACAATGGAATATTGTAGAGTGGATTAGCGTATAGTGTAGTGGCGTACAGTGGAGTGGTGTGGACTGGAGTGCCGTACAGTGAAGAGGCATACAGTGAAATAGCGTACAGTAGAGTGGTGTAGAGTGCAGTGACATACTGTGGAGTGGCATAGAGTGGAGTGGTGTAGAGTAGACTGGCGTAGAGTGGAGTGAGGTACAGTGTAGTTGCATACAGTGAAAATGCATAGACCGGATTGGTGTACATTGGAGTGGCATATAGTGGAGTAGCCTAGACTGGAGTGGGGTAAAGGGGAGTGGATTACAGTAGAATAGCATTGAGTAGAGTGGTGTACAGTGGAGTAACGTACAGTGGAGTAGTGTACAGTGGAGTGGCATAGAGTGGAGTGGGGTACAGTGTAGTGGTGTACTGTGGAATAGCATAGACTAGAGTTGTGAAGAGTGGAGTGGTGCAGAGTGGAGTAGCGAAGAGTGGATTGTTGTAGAGTGTAGTGAGGTAGAATGTAGTGGGGTAGACTGTAGTGGCATATCATATAATAGCGTACTGTAGAGTGGCATAGAGTGGAGTGTTGTAGAGAGAAGTGGCATACAGTGGAAAAGAGTGAAGTGGCATAGAGTGGATTGGCATAGAGTAGCATACAGTGGAGTGGTGTTGAGTGGAATAATGTTGAGTGTTTGTAGCGTACATCGTAGTGATGTACAGTGGAGTGGCATATAATGGAATAGCGTCGAGTATAGTGGCGTAGAGTGCCGTGTCATAAAGTGGAATAGCATAGAGTGGAATAGCATACAATGGAGTGATGTAATTTGTAATAGCGTACAGTGGATTACTGTAGATAGGACTGGCATATAGTGGCGTGGCATATAGTGGAGTGGCATGGAGTGGAGTGTTATACAGTGGAATAGCACAGAGTGCGCTGGTGTACACTGAGGTGGCATAGAGTGGAGTAGCGTAGAGTGTAGTGTGGTAGAGTGGATTTTTGTACAGGGGAATGGAATGCAGTGTAGTGTGGTAGAGTAGAGGAGCATACAGTGGAGTGGCATACAATGGAATGTCATATAATTCATTGCCGTAGAGTGTAATAGCGTACATTGTAGTGGTGTAGAGTGAAGTGGCATAGAGTGAAGTTGGCTAAAGTGGAGTTGTGTACAGTATATTAGAGTAGAGTGGAGTGGCATATAGCAGAGTGATGTAGAGTGGAGCGGCATAGAGTGTAATAGCATAGAATGGAGTGTCATAGAGTTGATTGGCATAGATTGGAATAATTGAAACAGACATAGCGTGAAAGAGTGTGAACAAATAAAGTTGTACTGTGGCAGGAAATTACAATATTAGGTGTAAATAGTAATATTTGGTAGTGTTTGTGACTAGTGTAAGTAGTGTTAAAGTAGTGAAATACTAAGTTATAGATTGTGCTCTGGTAAATCAAGATATGCTTGTGGTATACTGCGGTACATGCGCAGGATGAGGCTAATGGCTGTGTTTACCAAATGTAAAAAGCAACCATGTCGTTTTCAGCACAGTATGGCTCCTTCTGTGTTTCGTTGAATTTTGGATTAGGGTCTTAGACAAAGGTAAGTAGTAGGTTTTATTGTTGTTCTCTATTCATTACCAGTTAATTCTAGTGGTAGTAGGTAGATACATGTATTTGTAATTTTCCTCATATTTTTACATAGTTTAGGGAGAACTACACATTTTTAACTTTTTCTTTAAGTAGTGTTGCAATTGTTACTGCAGTACTCTTTAGATGTTTTTGTGAAGATTCTAAATAAGTTAAAAATAAAAAATACACCGGAGTACACTTGTAAAATACAGTGTAGTACAGTGTATTTTTGAGTTTTTTTAACATATATTTTTTTACTTTAATTTATGTACTGCGGTACTCCCAAGGCAGTACTGCAGTACTCCGTACATTTAAAAAAAAATATAGTAATTTATAATTCATTTTCACTACCTTTAAACACTTTAGTGAAATGGTAATAGGGACAATATTTCAGACCTAACCTAATACTTAACTGTATCTGAGTTGGTATTGCAGAATACAGCCATAGTGTACATAAAAACAACATGGCTGCCTTTAACTTTTGATAAGGCAGTCATTAGCCATTTACATAATGTTTTGCCAATGCTATGTACCGCAGTACTTCTGCGAAATACAACATATCTCACTAAATTAAATTGCTTCAGGGTGTGGTCGGGGAACATGGCGGCTGCCAGCTAAGCGGCTGTGGGTCAGCAGTCCCCTGGGTTCGGCGATGTAATTGAAGGGTTCTTCCTAGGCCTCTCTGCTCTCTCTGAGTCCCCCGCCTATTACCTTGCATCTCGATTGCGAATCTCAGATCTGCTGCTCCGTTTCTACAGGGAGAATGGCTCCGGATCCGCGGGAGGTGTTTGACGCTCTTCGAGTCCCGCAGTGGGAGGGTGGGGCTCGAGAGTGGCGTCGCTGACGTGCTGCCAATGCCCAGATCCGGGTCGGGAGTGGCAGAGACAGCACTGGATACATTGGAGGAGGTGTAAAGAGGCAGGCTCGTGGCCTCTGCTCTCAATTGAAGATCTATGTGGCTGAAGACAGTGTGGCAGGGACAGGTACCAGGGACGGGCCGGCTGTAGGCAGTAAGTCGTTTCCAGAGGTGGCTGGAGCCGCAGGGGCTTTTTTGTGTCCAGTACAAGCCCCATTTAATGGTGCATTATCCTTTTCGCCCCCTGTACCCTCTTTGAGAAATTTTGCCAGCAACCAGCGAGTGGGGGAGCCAGGAGAGGAGGGGGCCCAATATTCTATGGAGAGGGGCAGAAACCAGCAAGCGAGATCCTCCCTCTCTGCAGGAAAAGTTTGTAGATATACGCTTCGCACCAGGGGTGCACAATCCATTTCTCTCCCAGAGTTGGTTACTCAGGAGCTCATCCCCCTACGAATAGCACGGGCAATACTAAAAAAAATATAACAAGGTCACCTGATGGTCAAAACAAAAGGAGAGGTTTTAGAGAGTAGGGGGAAAGGGCAGTGCCCCCTGCAACCATCAAGAGTCCTAGGAGCAGGGGTAGAGGAAAAAAGGTTTCCTTATCAAAAGTGAAGATTACACCTTCACTAAAATCTTATTACAAGGTCCTCGCTGCTCCCGTTTCAACCCCCACTCAAGAAGGTGCTTTGGATACATCTAAGCACATTAGGATGAAGGCGAGTCAGACCCAGGAGACCCCAGGGGGATCCTTGTCCCCCTCCCTCCGCTCCCACCTAGCCTGTAGTGAATACAGCGGAATGCAGCAGCTCTAGAATGACTACGCATCCCTCAATTCCCACCACAATTAGATTTACCATGTTGGAGCCACAAGAGGAGGACAATCAAGATGAACAGCCAATATATATACAGCCTGCTCCAGATTTTAGTCAAGCTCCCCAGACGACCTCAGAGACTTTGGCCGACATCCTTTTAGCTCTTAAGGAAGAGATGGGGAATAGGTTTACGGTTTCTGAGAACAATCAAGTAGCGATACAGGCCTCCTGCGTAGTTCTAGCACAGAAGCTGGAAGAAGTATTTTTAAGAACTGATACTTTGGAGAAGGAAATCCCTAAGATAAAGGAAGCGCTCGATACATCCTCAGCAGAGATGAACCGATTAATGAGGCAAAATAAAGAAATGATGGACGATCTAGATAGTCTTGAGAATCACTCACGGAAGAATAATTTGAGATTGATCAATTTCCCAGAAGCCTTAGAAGGGTCTGATATTAAAGCTTTTGTGATCTCGCTATTAAGGGATACGGTTCTTAAAAATCGCCCAGACATAGACCTCTCCTTGGAGATACAGCGGGTCCATCGAGACCCTTACAAGAGAAACCCTGCGAGACAGAAGCCGAGAAAAATCTTAATAAATGTTCTCACGTATACTATAAAGGAGGCTATTACATCTATAGCACTTAAGGAAGGTTTGCTGTCGTCCGGATCATTCTCTTTTTCAATCAGATCAGATGTATGCCACACTACCGCCCGAAACAATGGGAAATGGGTAAGCGGATGGAGGAGTTGAATAAACTGGGGGCCAAGGCGCAGTTAAAATTTCCAGCCTCACTCCGCACAATGTGGAACAACCATATGTATGTACACCGCTCAGTGGAGGAGGTGGATGAATTGATTGCAGAAATTAAGAAGGGAGTAGGAGTGGGGGGGTAAAGAGGGGCTAGAGAGGCAAGGAGCCCCAAAAAGAAATGAGTGAGTTTAATTATACCCGGGAGACAGAGGCCCATTAGGCTTAATGCCTATGATAGCGGGGAGGGTTCCCCAGGGAGAGGGAGTAGATGACCACGGGGATTGGAAGGGGGGAGGGGCAAGGGGGGAGCACGAGGTGGGGGGCAGTGGGAGAAAATTTAAGAAATAATCCTCTATCACATCAGAAAATCAGCTGTATGATTAATATATTTGTTTTTGTCCTAATTAGGATGGCACTTGGATGGAAAATTTTTATCAATGGGAATTAGTGACTTAAGACTTCTTTCATGGAACATCAATGGCCTCAGATGTATGCGCAGGCAGAGATTGATTATGAAATATCTAGAACAGAGTACAGCACAAATATGCTTGATTCAGGAGACTCATCTGGATATTTCAGAGATATTTCGGAGAGTCATGCGACTTTCCCGCGGTATCCCTGGATAGAATCCTTTTATGCCTCAGAGCAGACAGTCCACTGCAAGGGGTTAGCTATCCTGATTAAACGAGGGGCAGGCTGTGTTATAAAATCCATTAAAACAGATAAAACCGGGAGGTGGCTTATTGCTCTCCTAGACCTTGGAGGGACGGAGCTAGCCTGCTCATCCTTTTAACACCCAAACATTGATGATCCTACTTATCTATGTAATCCACAATGGAATTTGATGGAAGTCACAGCCCCTTTGATAATTGGGGGGGGATTTTAATGTCCTGCTTGATCGTCTGCTTGATAGATCGAATCAGAGTCGACACATGGGTGCTCCTCGAGTCCGTCAGGCCCTAAATAATATGATGCATGATCTGGCACTTTTGGATGTATGGAGGGCTAAGAAGGGTAATACTCAGGTATTTACTTTTCAGAGTACAAAACACGGACATTTCTCAAGAATAGACTATCTGTTAGCAGATAGATCCATTATAGAATGTATAGCATCTATTAATATCCACCCAAGTCATATTTCAGACCATTCTGCGATTACCATCTCTTTGGTAAGCAGAAGTCAACCATCAAGACCAAGATGGACACTAAAGAGAATAATGCTGACCGATCCAGAAATAGCAGAAGCACTTAAACATGCATATGTTGACTACTTTGCAGCCAATATTGGGTCTACATCCCTAGATAACGTATGGGATGCTTTTAAGGCCTATATGAGGGGCACTCTACACAGTCTTATATGTGCCAAGAATAGAGCGGAATCTCGAATAAAAAAAAAAAAGGAGGATAAGATAGGCTCACTAGAGGCTGATCTCACCCATATGAATCCGGGGTTGGCTGAAGCAAAGTCACGGGTGCAAGAGATTGTTGGACAAGGCCCGTCAGGATTATAGGATCAGGTTTGGCCAGAAATGTAAAGCACATTGGTTTGCAAAATCAATGCAGAATTTTGAGTACGGGGAAATATCCTGTGCGCTCCTGGCTTGGAAGGCTAGAGTAGATCAGTATAGGACCCATATAAATCAACTAGTCGTAAATGAAAATGGGGATATATCTAACAAAATGGAGGATATTCAAATCTGTTTAGTTTCATTATTCTCTGAGTTATATAAAGAAGAACATTTCCCGAATCCAGAGACTCTTAAAGCCTTGGTAAGGGAGATTTCCCTACCAAGTTTAACATCATATAGCCGTGAACTCCTAGACGCTCCAATAACAAGGGAGGAGATCCGTCTGAGTCTTGGTAAAAGTAAGAGTGGCAAAGCGGCAGGTACGGATGCACTGCCCAATGAGTTATATAAACTCTTGATAGAGGAGCTGGTCCCAATACTGGAAACTCTGTTTAATTTGATCTTTCTACCTGGGGGCCAAGTTCCTAGGTCCTGAAAAGAGGCAACGATTGTACTCATTTTGGAACCCTCTAAAGATCCCTCGAGAGCAGACTCCTATAGACCAATCTACCTGTTGAATGCAGACTATAAGATCTTTATGAGCATTTTGGCAGGGAGATTGGCCAAACTCGCACCACAATTAATACACTCGGACCAGAAGGGTTTCATCCCCAGGAGGTATATCCAGGGACAGACCCAGCAGCTCATTGGCACCATAGATCTTGCCACTGAACGTGTTGAGCCCTTGGCTGTGGTGGCCCTTGACGTGAATCAGTAACTTAAGACTTCTTTCATTGAACGTCAATGGCCTCAGATGTATGCGCAGGCAGAGATTGATTATGAAATATCTAGAACAGAGTACAGCACAAATATGCTTGAATCAGGAGACTCATCTGGATATTTCGGAGATATTGCGGAGAGTTGTGCGACTTTCCCGCAGTATCCCTGGATAGAATCCTTTTATGCCTCAGAGCAGACAGTACACTGCAAGGGGTTAGCTGTCCTGATTAAACGAGGGGCAGGCTGTGTTATAAAATCCATTAAAACAGATAAAACTGGGAGGTGGCTTATTGCTCTCCTAGACCTTGGAGGGATGGAGCTAGCCTGCGCATCCTTTTATGGCACAAACATTGATGATCCTACTTATCTATGTAATCTACAATGGAATTTGATGGAAGTCACAGCCCCTTTGATAATTGGGGGGGGGGATTTTAATGTACTGCTTGATCGTCTGCTTGACAGATCGAATCAGAGTCGACACATGGGTGCTCCTCGAGTCCGTCAGGCCCTAAATAATATGATGCATGATCTGGCACTTTTGGATGTATGGAGGGCTAAGAAGGGTAATACTCAGGTATTTACTTTTCAGAGTACAAAACACGGACATTTCTCAAGAATAGACTATCTGTTAGCAGATAGATCCATTATAGAATGTATAGCATCTATTAATATCCACCCAAGTCATATTTCAGACCATTCTGCGATTACCATCTCTTTGGTAAGCAGAAGTCAACCATCAAGACCAAGATGGACACTAAAGAGAATAATGCTGACCGATCCAGAAATAGCAGAAGCACTTAAACATGCATGTGTTGACTACTTTACAGCCAATATTGGGTCTACATCCCTAGATGAGGTATGGGATGCTTTTAAGGCCTATATGAGGGGCACTCTACACAGTCTTATATGTGCCAAGAATAGAGCGGAATCTGGAATTTAAAAAAAAAAGGAGGATAAGATAGGCTCACTAGAGGCTGATCTCACCCATATAAATCCGGGGTTGGCTGAAGCAAAGTCACGGGTGCGGAGATTGTTGGATGAGGCCCGTCAGGATTATAGGATCAAGTTAGACCAGAAATGTAAAGGACAATGGTTTGCAAAATCAATCCAGAATTTTGAGTACGGGGAAATATCGGGTGCGCTCCTGGCTTGGAAGGCTAGAGTAGATCAGTATAGGAACCATATAAATCAACTAGTCGTAAATGAAAATGGGGATATATCTAACAACATGGAGGATATGCAAATCTGTTTAGTTTCATTATTCTCTGAGTTATATAAGGAAGAAAATTTACCGAATCCAGAGGCTCTTAAAGCCTGGCTAAGGGAGATTTCCCTACCAAGTTGAACATCATATAGCCGTGAACTCCTAGATGCTCCAATAACAAGGGAGGAGATCCGTCTGAGTCTTGGTAAAAGTAAGAGTGGCAAAGGGGCAGGTACGGATGCACTGCCCAATGAGTTATATAAACTCTTGATAGAGGAGCTGGTCCCGATACTGGAAACTCTGTTTAATTTGATCTTTCTACCTGGGGGCCAAGTTCCTAGGTCCTGGAAAGAGGCAATGATTGTACTCATTTTGGAACCCTCTAAAGATCCCTCAAGAGCAGACTCCTATAGACCAATCTCCCTGTTGAATGCGGACTATAAGATCTTTATGAGCATTTTGGCAGGAAGATTGGCCAAACTCGCACCACAACTAATACACTCGGACCAAAAGGAATAGACCCAGCAGCTCATTGCCACCATAGATCTTGCCACTGAACATGTTGAGCCCTTGGCTGTGGTGGCCCTTGACGTAGCCAAGGCATTCGATAGAGTGTGATTGGAGTACATGTGGGAGGTTTTGAGAACAATGGGCTTCGGACCCATTTTTTTATATACCTTAAAAAAAGAGCTATGAGGGCGCCTCGGCTAGGATTCTGTTAAATGGGACTTTAACAACTAGCTTTAATATATCGAGAGGGACACGACAGGGGTGCCCCCTCTTGCCTCTGTTATTCGATATATATATAGAGCCATTGGCTCAAGTGATAAGATCTGATGCCTCTGTAACCCCCTTTAGATCTCAGTTCTACAGCAGTAAGGTTGCACTTTATGCGGATGACCTGCTGTTGTATACGGCCGATCCAGCCGTAGAAATTCCCAGGGTTGAACATCTTTTAGAGGAATTCAGGTCTTTATCGGGATACTCAGTAAACCCATTAAAAACCGAGGTGATGGGTTGGAATATCCATTATTGGCATGGGAAAGTTAGCCATGATTTCAAGTATCTGGGTATTATAAATGTCAAGGAGATAGATAAAATCCCACATATTAATCTAGATAGGGTTGCAAGAGAAATAGACCAATTGTTAGCAAGGTGGAAAAGTCTCCCTTTAACCGCATATGGGAGGGTCAATCTAATTAAAATGGTCATACTCCCTAAACTAACTTACCTATTTAATACCATTCCCCTGGGTTTTTCCAAGTTATGTATGAATAAAATACTGGGGAAGATCGTAAGCTTTATATGGGCCTATAAGGGTGCAAGGTTGGCATGGAAGAAACTTAGACGTAAGCTTATTAAAGGGGGATTGGCTCTTCCAGATGTTAATTGGTACTGTGTAGCCTTCCAATTCAAAAATATCCGGATGCTGCTTGGCAAGGTAGATGATTCTACTTGGGGGAGGCTTCTGAGTGAAATTGTGAGGTCGGGAGGTGGGGATGGTTTTTTATATAAATTCGGTGCTCCCAGGTACTTCAAGAAAGTCTGCCTAAAAATACTGAAATCTGCCCTTCGTTTGTGGTATAAGGTCAGGAATAGGTGGGGTCTAGGTTATTATTCTGACCTAGCCCCAATCTGGGAATCTCCTGGGACTGCGTTATGTTTAAAAGACAGCTTGAGTACACCAATTAGAAGGGCAGGTATCACAAAATGGTCTGATCTGATATCATCGGAAGGCGTACACCCCTGGGAGGTTCTGAAAGCAAAGATCGGGAATGACCTCTCCAGGTTTAAGTTTATTCAACTAACCTCCTGGTTTATAGATATAAGAAAAGAAGCCCGTGGCGATTGGGAATTGGAGCTATTTTTGCAACATGTAAATCTTAAAAACAAGGAAGTCTCTAAGTGGTATGAGAAGCTCTTGGATGCGGATGAGAAGGAGTGCCCACCGCAACATCTGGTTTGGAATGGGACTTCCCTTGAGTGTGATATAAAGACAGTTTGGGACAATTCCTTGAGGCTCCTCTACAGTTAAAGATTGCCGTTCTGGCTCACAAAGCCCTTCACTTCAATACTCCCAGGTACCTTGCGCAAAAACTTGAACTATCCTGTGGTCTTAGAGCCTCAAGAAGTGCCACTACCTTCCTCCTGAAACCACTCATCCTTAACAAAAAAAGAACTTGTCACCGAGCCTTCTCCGGTGACTGCTCCAAAGATTTGGAACTCTCTTCCACCGGAAGTACGCAGAATCTCTTCAACGAAGGCTTTCAAATTGGAAGCTAAACGATTCCTTATGAACAAATTCTTACCCTAAGAGGGATACGCTCACTTGTTCGGATGTTGATATTGCATTTATGTTATTCCTCCCATCATATTGCAAAGCACTCTGATATCCTTCGTGATCTTGTTCGCGCTATATAAAACTTTATAAATAAATAAATAAAAATAAATAAATACAACTTCGTGAAACCAGCCAATTTGAAAAAGAATCACTTCTTCACTGTAAACCGGCTATATTGGACTCCGGCTAAGATTGCAAAGTTTTCCCCAACTCCTCCTCCCAAGTGCCCAAGATGTGATTGTATAAGAGCCAATGATCAACACGTTTTTTTTTAATGCTCGAAACTGAGAGATTACTAGGGTGGGATTGAGATCGCTTTTAGGGGTATCTTTGGCAGAGAGATCACCCTGAATATAGCTCTTGTTTTATTTGGAGAAGACAGCATCATTAGTAAGTGGCTGAAGAGCCCCCATAGAGGGCTGTTATTCTATCTGATCCTGATTGCCCGTAGGGAAATCTGTATAAAATTGAGGGACCCTCTGCCCCCGAAGATTGGGCTAGGGCAGCCATTAAAATCACTTGTTTAGACCAGGCAGTGGCGAAGGAGACTAACCCTGACATTTGGTCTGACTTTTTGACATGGAGTAGATCCTTGGGTCTTGAATATCTTTTCTTAGTCCAATGATTACACCATGACACCAACAAAGGTGTTGGTCTTGTAAGGTTTGCAGATCAAAGCAAATGCAGTGGCCGCAGGGCTCACAGTTTAATGGGCGGCTTTATAAAGTATTGCAGACGCTTTTTCTGGTGATATGAGGATAAAAAAAATTAAATTAAATTGCTTCATACTTAAAAACACTTCCCCTACTTATTTGGAGTATCCAAAAGTATTATCTGACCCACCATCATTTTTAATCCTGCCAAATTTCATATAAATCTGTTCAGCCTTTTTCACACTACACGAGATACAAAAGTCTATGGAAAATGCATTGATGGAAAAACACGTTTTTGGGACCGTCCTTCTATCCTTGCCCCCACTTGCTAATTACTGCTACACTTTCCACCCTCCACCAATGTAGAAGAAGCTATAGGACTAGAGACTTTTCAAACATGGGCAAAGTTATTAGCAACCAAAATTTCTAGGAAAGATTTCAGTCGTACAAAACCAGTGAAATTCAGCAGTTATAGTTACCTGAGCTAAATATAACTTGCACCCCCGCAATGCTTATGACCTCACATAATAACATGGTCAGTGACATCACTGATGACTTCTCAATCCAGTGATTGTGAGTGTTCTAAAGGTTTTGTGCACTAAATGTATATACTAAGGTACCACAACACTTAAATGATTATGCTTTGTGCACTAATAATGAGTGAATCCTTTTTTAACATAGTTTATGTGAGTCGCTGTGTGGCTCTGTGTATCTGTGTGTGAATGGGTGTCTGAGTGACTGTACAGGTGTGTGAGTGGGTGTGTGAGTGGCTGTATGGGTGTATAAGTGGGTATCTGAGTAGCTGTGTGGGTGACTTAGTGGTTGTGGGAGTGTCTGTATTGGTGAGGGAGTGGGTGTGTCAGTGGCTGTATGGGTGGGTGAGTGAGTGGATGTGTGAGTGGATGTATGGGTGGATGAGTGGCTGTGGGAGTGGATGTATGGGTATGTAAGTTTGTATGTGAGTGACTGTGTGAGTGGATGTATGGGTGAGTATCTCTGTTGAGAAGCTGTATGGGTGAATGAGTGGGTATGTGAGTGGGTGTATAGGGGAATAACTGGGTGTGTCAGTAACTGTATGTGTGAGTATGTGGCTATGTGAGTGGCTGTATGGGTGAGTGACTGATTGTATGAGCAGGCTCTATGAGTGATTATGTGGGTGTGTGAGTGGGCATACGAGAGGTATATGGGAGTGTGAGTGGTTCTGTGGATGATGTAATCTGTGATGTCATTTGAGATGTCATCAGTGATGTCATCAGTGATGTCACTGACTATGTCATGAGTGATGTAACATGTGAGGTCATAAGCAGTGCATTGCAGGGGCGTAAGTTACAGTGAGCTCAGGTAACTATAACTGCTGAATTTCACTAATTATGTACAAGTGAAATCTGAGCCTAACTGTAACATCCCTGTGACCTTTAGTTTTTTCAGTTAATTTCTACGTTTTTTTATTCTATTTCCTAACTATAATGCCAGTGTAACCTTTGTTTTTTTAATGAATTACTAAAGTTTTTTTTAAATTCTATTTCCAAAATATAACGCCTCTGTGACATTTGGCTTTTTAAGGTTTTTTAATATTATTTCTTAACTGTAACCACTAACCTTTGACACTGAGTGTGTGAGTGAGTGCATGAGTGTCTCAGTGAGTATATGAGAGTCTGAGTAGGTATGTAAGTGGGTGTGAGAGAGTATGAGTGGGGCTGCAAGTGGATATATGAGTGTCTGAGTGGGTCTGTGAGTGGGTGTGTGAGTCTCTGAGCGGGTCTGTGAGTCAGTGAGTAAGTCTCTGAGTAGATCTGTGAGTAGGTGAGATAGAGTATAAGTGATTCTGTAAGTGGATGCATGGGTGTCTGACTGTGTCTTTGAGTGGGTGTACGTGTCTGAGTTTGTCTGTGAGTGGATGTATGAGTGAATGGGTCTGTGAGTGGCTGGGAGAGTGTCTCAGTTGTTCTGTGAGTGGGTGCAAGAGTACCTGAGTGGGCTCTTCTTGTTTTCTGCTCATTTTCTGTAGGCCTGGGCAAAGCTCATGGAGTTTCACTTTATGGAGTTACCAAAAAACCCCGCCTGATTCCACGGAGTTCTATTGTTTCCATTAGTAAGTACCCCACAGCGGGATTGCTGAGACCTTGTCGGAGGCCTCACCCCTTTTCTCAACCACTCTACAAAGGCACCACCTTGCTCACTAGTGGTTGTGGGATGAACTACTCTTGGCTGCTGAGGGTTGCTGGGGACCAAGAACCCCTATTGTTGCCACAAGTATGTCCCCCACAGCGGGATTGCTGAGACCCTGTTGGAGGCCTCACCCCCTTTCTCAACTACTCTTTAAAGGGCCCTCTTGGTGCACGTCTGGTTGGGCGATATAGTCTAGAGGTGAGCATGCCAATAAACTCCGCTCTGCCGGCAGTTGGGGACGTTTTTGCCAAACTCCACCTTTCAAGCGGAGCACAGAGTGGCAAAACTCTGCTGGCAGAGAAGAGTTTACCACCCACCCGTTTTTTCTGCCTTTTTACTGCTCACTCTGACTTTTATTTTTCCTCTTTCTGCTCATTTCTGCCCTGTACTTTGCCTCTTTCTGCTCGTTTCTGAAATCTATTTTGACTCTTTCTGCTAATTTCTAACCTTTATCTTGCCTCTTTCTGCTCCTTGCATACCTCTATCTGCCTTTATCTGCTCGTTTCTCATCTTTATTTTGCCTCTTTCTTCTCATTTTTGACCTTTATTCTGCCTCTTTCTGCTTATTTCTCACCTTTATTTTGCCTCTTTCAGCTTGATTCTCACCTTAATTTGACCTCTTTCTACTCCTTGCAGGCCTCTATTCTACCGCTTTCTGCTCATTGCTGACCTTTATTTTGCCTTTTTCTGCTCATTACTGACCTTAATTCTTCCTCTTTCTGCTCGTTTCTCACATTTATTTTGCCTCTTTCTGCTCATTGCTGACCTTCAGTCTGCCTCTTCCTGTACGTTGCTGACTTTTATCTTGCCTCTTTCTCTTCATTGATGACCTTTATTCTTCCTCTTTCTGACCTTCTGCCTCTTTCTCATCTTTTCCCCTGGGACCGAGCCATAAGGTCCCCGTGGTCCCATCTAGCTCCCCGCCTTCTGCGGGAGCCTGCATTGCTCTCACAGACTACCTGTCCATCAGAGCAATCCTATAATCTATGACAGCAGGCAGGGAAACAGATGAAAACTATGCTTTCAGCAAGCGGAAGTGGTTTCACAGCTCTTGCTTGCTGAGAGTGGATTTCCTGTTTGCTCTGACTTGGTGGGATCTTTGCAAACAGCTATGTCCCGGGGCTGGGCACCCAGAGACATAGCAAGAGTGCCCCCTGGGGGGGTGACAGTCCCTAGGGCCACTATTGACTCCAGGAGGGGGCCGAGCACCCCGCTCCTTTGATCTGCATGGCTGGCCCCCAGGAGGTGGTGGTCCCCAGGGCCGTACATGACCCAGGAGGGGGGCAGCGCTGCCACTCTCCCTTTGAAAAACTATATATTTGGCCCCGGGAAGGTGGTGGTCCCGAGTTCCCTCATTAGGTGTTATTTATCCCCAGGTAGGTGGTGGTCCCAGGGGCACGGGGGTGTGCATGGCCCTTCATCAATCCTTCTTTAGCCCCAGAGAGGTTGTGGTCACCGAGGGTTATAAAGCTCATGGAGGAGGGCCCCATGTGCCCCCTCATTTTGATCACTAAAGCCCGGAGAGGTGGTGGTCCCCAGGGCTTAATTAGCCTTAGGTGGGGGGCCCCATGTGCCCCCTACTTTTAAAAGTGTCCAAGCCAGGGCTGTATTCAAAACCGGTGCAGCAGCACATATTTATTTTATTTGCCGCAGATTTGAGGGTCACATTTTTGCTGCATAAGCTTTTTGTTAAAAAGTGATTTTTAGCCCTGTGGGAGTCACAGGGGGACCGCCCCACCACACCTGGGGGTCAGGGTATTCCTACCCTGCCCCTTTTTCTTTTTAATAAACATTTTTTGTGGGATTCGGCTGAAGTTGAGTCCCAAGATGGCTGCCAACACTTCCTGGTTGAAGTGTTAGCAGCCAATCAGATCTCACCTTGAGATCTGTGCTTAGGCTCATACCAGGCATCCTTATTTGCTTTCCCTTAAATTTCTCAACAACTACTGAATGGATTACACCAGATAACTGAAAGCGTGATCTGTGAACCAGAATCTACCTTTCTGCCAAATTTGGTTTAATTCCGTCCAGCCGTTCGGGCTGTAGTCATGTTCAAAGCCCCTATGGGAATTACCATGGGAAATCTTATTTTTTTCACCAGCCCTTTTTCTTTTACCCCGCTCTAAGGATCACCCTGAAACTTTCCATACACAACAAGACTCACTATGACACTTTTTTGGGAAAGTTTCTTGAAGATTCTTCAAACGGCGTCAAAGATATAGGCAAGTCAAAAATGCTTTTTCTATAGAAACTGTCAGATTTTCAACTTGTTTTTTCTGAAGGAGCGGCAGGTAGACATAAAGCTAATTCCCTACTTTGCCTCTGTACTAGGAAACCCAACCTAGTCAAAGTTTTCCAAGCACACCAGGGAAGAGGGCATGGGAATAGAAAAGACAATTTATCTCATAGGTGACTTCTGGAAAGCGACTGCCCATGTTTGCTAGATGAGGTGCTTCCTAAAACAAAGAGATAATATAATATAAGAGTATGTACTGATATAGTCTAGAATATAACCTTTAGAAGTGAGCTCACTCATGTATACCTTGTAACTCCCCTCTCCCCTCTTGATGGTGATTTATTAAAAAGACCTTTTCAATAATTATATGTGTTGCTCTTAAAGAAAAAAAACGGTATATGTAAGAAATTGGACAATTAACTGTGTCCTTAGTATAGACTAGTTGGTTGTAATCTCATACGTTGCCCTCTACTTTGTCACAAGAAAAATTGGCCCCAAATAGAACACCGAGATATGTCACAGAAGAGTGGAAGGATCTGTATGAGGTAAGTTTGATCCCGATGGCAGGAAGCTGAAGGCTCGTAAACACTAGCACGTGAATGCCAAGCAGGTTCCTGCTGCGACCTCTTGCTCTTTGTGCGAGTTGACCCCACCCCTGCCACACCCCATGGCAGGAGCGCAGCTTGACACAAGCATAGTCCTTACTAGAACTACTTATTGGTGACTGCGAGTAAGTAATATATATCTGCATATATCTATATATCTTTATCTATCTATCTATCTATCTATCTATCTATCTATATAGATATATATATATATATATATTCACTGAAAAAACCATAGGTTTTAGGGAAAGTTATAGTTAGTTGGACATTGCACTCGTACAAAACCCGTGACATGAGTGATGTAATATGTTACGTCATCAGCAGTGCATTGCGGGGGCGCGAGTTATAGTTAGCTGAACTAACTATAACGGGGGAATTTCACGGGTTTTGTACGAGTGCAATGTCCAACTAACTATAACTTTCCCTAAAACCTATGGTTTTTTCAGTGAATTTCAAAGGTTTTTTAAATGCTAATTTCTAACTATAACGTGTCTGAAACCTATGGTTTTTTCAGTGAATTTCAAAGGTTTTTAAATGCTAATTTCTAACTATAACATGCCTGAAACCTATGGTTTTTCAGTGAATTTCAAAGGTTTTAAATGCTAATTTCTAACTATAATTGTCCCTAAAACCTATGGTTTTTCAGTGAATTTCAAAGGTTTTTTAAATGCTAATTCCTAACTATAACATATCTGAACCCTATGGTTTTTTTCAGTGAATTTCAAAAGTTTTGTAAATGACAATTTTTAAATGTATTAATTGTTATATTTATTTTTTGATACTGATTTACTACATTTTTAAACTATTTATTTTTAGATATTTTATTTTTAAAATTACATTGTAATTACATTATACATTACATTACAAAATATACTTTCTCAGAATGAATTACTTTAGTTTAAATACTTTGCAAATAGGCAATAGACTTTTAAGTACAGTAGTTACAGTTGTTGCAATGGGCAACACAATTTCAAACACAATGCAACATTGAGCTCAATGTGAATTTCTAGTTAAATGCAATTAGTTACTTTATGGATTACTTTTCTAACCACAGGACTGGATCCTAGATTCAGTCCTGGGACATCTCCTGTAAACAGTTGAGTAAAAGCGTTTTGGTTACAGTAGTGATTTTTAAGGAATATTATTGTATTTTAAAAGTTGACACTTAGAAACTTTTTCACATAGAATCACCAATGTTATCCTATGGGAGGAAATTCACTTAGCAGGTAAGTAGTGTTATCGTTACTTTTTCTTACTCAGTGGGGGATCCTGGATCCAGCACTGGTGCATCTCCTGTAAACAGTTGAAAGAATGCATTTAAGTCATACAGGCGATTTTTAAGGAATATTTGTAGTTTGTGAAAATCGACACAAACTTTTCTGCTGAAAACCAGACAATGGATTCCTATGGAAGGAAATACAAGTTACTGGTAAGTACGGTTAGAATTACTTTTCAGAGTCAGTGCTGGGCTAAAATATGCAGCACTGGGTTCTCTCCTGATAACAGGTGAGTAAATCAGAATTCGTAGTTCGGCTGATTTTAGAGGAATATTTTAAAGTTCCAAAACTCCACACTTAGAAGAATTTCCAAGTGAAACCAGTCAATGTTAGCCTAAGGAAGGAAATTCAATTTACTGGTAAGTACGGTTAGAATTACTTTTCAGGATCTGTACTGGGCTCAATGATGCAGCACTGAGGTCTCTCCTGATAACAGGTGAGTAAATCGGAATTCGTAGTTCTGCTGATTTTAGAGGAATATTTGTATGTTTCAAAAATCGACACTTAGAAACTTTTTCAGCAAAAAGCAGGCAATGATATCCTATGGAAGGAAATTCAAGTTACTGGTAAGTACGGTTAAAATTACTTTTCAGGATCAGTACTGGGCTCAAAGATGCAGCACTGAGGTCTCTCCTGATAACAGGTGAGTAAATCGGAATTCGTAGTTCGGCTGATTTTAGAGGAATATTATAAAGTTCCAAAACTCCACACTTAGAAGAATTTCCAAGTGAAACCAGTCAATGTTAGCCTATGGAAGGAAATTCAAGTAAATCGGAATTTGTAGTTCGGCTGATTTTAGAGGAATATTTGCACAATGGTGAAGGAAGGGGGTGGGGCCTGAGGTGACATGTCTGCAAACACGCCCTGTGGCGCGTTTTAAGTTGGAGAATTAATTCCTCCTCAATCCCGAGGGTCCCTGGGGCCCAACTAGCCCACCAGGAACCTCAATATGCGCCAGAGGCTGTGTTGCAGAGAGGTGTTCTGAGGCCACGCCCTTTTTCCACCTCTCTGCAACGCAGCTCTGTGGCGCTTTCTGGACGTACCTTGGTGGGCTAGTTGGCCCCAGGGACCCTCAGGATTGAAGAGATTTAATTCCCATCTTAAAACGCGCCACGGGCCTGTTTGCACACATGTCACCTCAAGCCCCGCCCTCCCTTCACCACTGTGCAAACGTGCCCGTGGCGCATTTTAAGTCGGGGATTAACTCCCCTTGAATCCTGAGGGTCCCTGGGGTGCAACTAGCCCACCAGCTACCTCCATTAAGCGCCACAGAGCTGCGTTGCAGAGAGGTGTAAAAGGGGCGTGGCCTCAGAACACCTCTCTGCAACGCAGCCCTAGCGCATACTGGAGGTTCCTGGTGGGCTAGTTGGCCCCCAGGGACCCCAGTATTCAAGGGAATTGTTCCCCTTTGCAAACGCGCCAGGGGGCGCGTTTGCAGAGTGCTGCCAAGGAGGGGCGTGGCCTCCGGCACGATGCCGGATTTTTTTAATTTTTTTATTTTTTTTTTAAAAGGGGGCTGTGTGGCCCCCCTTCTTTTTAATTATTTTAGGCCCTGGGAACCCCATCCCCCAGGGCCTGACCCCCTTTTTTTTTACACAGGTAATTAAGAAAAAAAAAAAGAAGCCCCGGGGAGGTGGCGGTCCCCGGGGCTGTGGGAGGGCGGAGAGCCCTCCCGCACCATTTTTTATTTAAAGCCCCGGGGGGTGGCGGTCCCCGGGGCCTGGGGGGCCTTAGAGGCCCCCCGCATATTATAAATAAACCCCTGCATGCCCCCGGGACTTGGCCCACCTGGGGGCAAAATACCATGGAAGCGCGAGAGACCGCGCTTTGATTTTTTTTTTTCTTGGCGGGATCCGCGCACCCTAAGCGTATCCCGCCGATTTAAAAAAAAACAATATATGCTTTTTTCTGCCCAGGGTGTTTCTACCCTGCCCCCTTGTTGCGTTTGGCGACGTGTTTCTGTGCCTCTAATCACGGCGGGATCCGCGCACCCTAAGCGCATCCTGCCCCCTTTGTGCGTTTTGCGCACTTGTTTCTGTGCCTCGATTCTACAGAGGCATAAAATGGCTGCCAACACTTCCTGAGTTGGAGTGTTGACAGCCACTTGACAGCCAATTAGCAAGCAGCTCGTGATCGGGAGAATACGCGGACCCTACTCGGCCATAGATATATATGTGACTTTACTTTTGATTTTCTCAGGAACTACTGAAGCAACAGGCACGACACTGAACCAAGGGCTACCTATTTGCCAAATTTGGTGTAATTCCGTTCAGCAGTTCGGGCTGTAGCTGCGACTAAAGGTTCCTATGGAAAATTGCATGGGGAAAACGCGTTTTGGGACCCCCCTTTTTCTCGGCCCCCGCTTGATGAATCACCCCGAGACTTTCAGGATAGGAGCGGACCGGAGCGCCCCAACAAGTTGGAAAATTTCGCAAAGATTCGTCAACCGGCGCCAACGTTATTTCAAATAGAATGTTGCGGATTTCCTATGGAAAATAGGTCCTAACTATAACTATCTACTGGCGACTGTATATATATATATATATATCCAACACAAAGGACGTCACAACCTGGTTCTGGATAAAGGAACTTTATTTCTATTGGCCCAGGCAACAACGATGGTGAGGCACCTGACGCGTTTCAGAGAATTGCCTTCCTCAAAGGTGCATCACGTATGCAATATCCCAGGTGTGATTAGTCAAGTGATCTGCCTTGCTACTGCCGCACTGCAAATCCCATAATACATCCTGAGCCTCAATGAAAAACCCGTACAAACATAGTGATGTTTGGCCTCACTGTCAGCTTCAGAGTGGTGATACAGGTGAGTACGGTTTATATAGGTCACTGTCCATGTCATGAGAGATGCAATATGTGAGGTCATTGAACTGCATTGCAGGGGGCATAAGTTATAGTTACCTCAGGTAACTATAACTGCTGAATTTCACTGGTTTTGTTTGAGTGAAATTCAAGGCTAACTAGAACATTCCTGTAACCTTTGTTTTTTTCAGTGAATGTCTAAGGATTTTTTATTTCTATTTCCTAACTATAATGACCCTGTAATCTTTGGTTTTTAAGTACATTTCTAAGGTTTTTCAAATTCTATTTCCTAACTATAACGTCCATGTACCCTTTGGTTTTTAAAGTGAATTTCTATCATTTTTAGGTCTCGCCTAGGCAGCGCTTGCGCTGTCTTGTTAAGACATGCAGTATACACTATAGCGTGGAAGCTTCGTGGAAGCTCCGCCCACTCTCCGCCCATCATTTTCATTGGCTTCTGTCTTAAATGCTGCCTTCCGATTGGTTGTAGGCTTGTTAGTCCCTCCTTATGATGTACATGTCTTCATTTGTGTCCTTCCATGGCTACTGGCCCGTTTACTGTACAGACTACTTTCTTCCCGTGCCTCCCCCCTCCCTCCCGCAGTCCGATGCCTTCTCGCGCCACCCCCCCCTTCGTGATATGTCGCCCGCACGCATTCCCTTGTTGCTTGTTCTCATTATTATTGCGCGCATTAGTCATATGCTGGGCTAGGCGCCAGCGGCGCGATGACAGCGGCTTTGATAAACGATCGGCACTGCAGCAAGTAAATGTGTGCGCCCGGGAAGCCCCTGGCGGGCTGCCCCATGAGGCACGAGGATGGAAGCCTG
Organism: Calotriton arnoldi; assembly: GCA_963921515.1. NCBI lineage: Eukaryota > Metazoa > Chordata > Amphibia > Caudata > Salamandridae > Calotriton > Calotriton arnoldi. The sequence continues at coordinate 329,084 of CAWUFW010006098.1, read as the reverse complement.
TCTGTGGCGCGTGTAACGAGGGGAGGTGGCAGTGTGTGTGGAGGCATTCAGCCGCATCCAGTGAAAGGCCAAACATCGTGAATTCTGCATTTGCTCGTGCGAATGCCGGTGTTCCCTCATCTCAATGCTGGTTTTTCTAACATCCCCCTGCGTTTCCCTAAGATTATTTGGAGCCGCGTTGCTGCACCGGTTGTGGTGCGTGCGTTGCAGGCTTTAATTTCTCGCCGAGAACCAGGAAAACAATAAAACGAGTCCATCTTTCACCTCTTGTGTGAATTACTGTAATATTACAATCTGTCTGGATTATCTGAGTATTTTTCAAGGAATACCCTAAGATTTGGTGAGAAGGTTACCCGTTGCTTGTTTTTGTTTCAAAAAGCACTGTGTTTCACTACGGACATCACAGTCAGGGCAGCAAAGCAACGGATGACAAAGCCTTATCTCAAATATCCCCTCCCCCCACGGCTGGAGAGTCTCATAGGCAGCAGATAGCTGAATACGAAATGCCCAATATCGCAAAAAAAGAAACCTGCCAATTGCTCCAAAACCAATACGACAGAAGCCTCCCAGCCTTTGCATTTCATCTTTAAATGTTTTTATTGTGACCCGCGTGGTTGTAAAGTACAGGCATTCACAAAACCAACTCTAGAATATATGCGGAACCCGTAAACTCGGCATGCATTATTTCATACCTTTAATTTCGAATCATATCTAGATTGGCTGTGTGGAACATACATACCACGATGTGGTCATTAGCTAAGCCATGTTTGCTGCCGTTTTATTCCGTGGGAAGTTTGTGCGCACATAGACATATTGAACAGTTAGCATTGTCTGTCTGCTATCACTACTCTTGGAGAGTCGACTGGACGAAGGGAGTAAGTTCAAAATTCAATTGGAATTAAATAGAATCTGAAGCCGCGGGACGCCATTGGTAAATGATGGTCTCCACCACAGGTACTGGCCAGTGACCACCTGCTGAATCAGAGAAAAGGCCTCATAATATCATTCTGACTCTATTTCTTTATCTGGGAACATTGTGAGTGCTTGTTTAAACCCGTTCAATTAAGGTGGTGAGTGGTACCAAAAACAAGCATTGGCAAGTCAATAGGTCTGACTTTAATCAGCTAGCACAGCTAAAGCCAATTGTTCATGCCTGTTGCTGCATGTGTTATCTCTATAAATCTAGACTTATTTGATTTACTTCGAGGCAAGCTCTTTAGTTTTTTTTTACTTCAACGTAAGCGCGTGATATTGTCACACTTGAAATGTTTCAGTTTCTGTCAACTATGTTCCTTTTTTAACGTGCCTTGCTTTTTTTTTTACTTCGAGGCAAGCGCGCTTGTTTTTTTTTTTTACTTCGTTGTAAGCGCGTGGTATTGTCACATTTGAAACGTTAGAGTTTTTGTCGACTAGCACTATTTTCTCCCTGTGCCTCCCACGCCCCCACAACTCCTCCCACCCCTCGCAGCTTCTTTTCTTAGCCCTCCGCTCGTGGGCGCACAGCGCTGTTTTCAGTTTGCTAAATCTGCGAGGTGTTAGAGAGATACGTCGTGCACTCATACGAAAGGAACTCACATTCGTTCTTTTTATGCCTAAAATGAGTAGTGCTTGACTCGAAAATGGCCGCCTACTTGGACTTTTGTTTAAGACATAGGGGTCGATTCCGATCTCGGTCGGTAGGGCTCCGATTCGGACTTGGCTTTACCGGATCCGAGTCGGAGGCTTTGTTTCCGACCGAGTCGTACTGAGGTCCGGACGCCCAAGTACGATGCGATTGAACGTGAAATCGCCGACCGACTCGTTTTCGGGTCCGAACCGCTCCGTCCGACTCGTTCACACTCGATTCGTACCGCGCAATGGAGACGTTTCACGACCGAGCCAGTACGATGCACGATCCGGACAGCCGGATCGAGTCGGAGCCTCCAACACGAAAACGCTCTGGGAAGCGGACTTCGGGGTCCGTGCGGACCCCCCTTCACCCGTAGCCGTACGAGTCGGACACAGGGGGGACCCATGGGTCCCCCTATACATGCGTGTACGGTGCGGATGGCACCAACGCGTACCCACTACAGGGGCACCCTTTGCGCAACGTACCCATTGAGTCAATGGGAGCCCATGTACGCGTCGTACGACCGGCTCCCATTGACTTCAATGGGAGTCCGACCGAACCGAGTCCGGCAGCATTCGGCCGCATCGTACTCGCTCGGTCGGACTGCAGGGGTCCGGCTCGGTCGGAAAACAATCCGGATCCGGATCGGAATCGGCCCCATAGTGTTGGTGAATACGTCACGCGAACGGGATTTTCTTTCGAAACGCAAGATTTGCAGAGAGGGAAGTGGATTCAAAATTGACGGGCGATGTTGTCACGATCACAAAACCAGTGGTGAAAGCTAGGGTAAAAGGAAACTGTGAGTATGCACTGCCATTATCAAGACGTTTGTAGTAAATGGAAACAGTAGGTGTTCTAATGTCAGCGGCTACGTACAATAGACCCCCATCCAAGGATCACAAATGCATGTTACAATAACAGTCACAGCTCCCTGTGTTCGTTTGTTTTGCCTCAATCTCCATGGTTAAGCTTTCTTACTGCCAGCAAGCTAGCAAGTACATCGGTCCAAGATCGTCCCTACCCGGGAGGTAGATCTCTCACTGGCCCCTTCCCTGTGCTGCCTCCTGACTGCTCACCCCTGTGCTGTGTTTTTGATGGATGCCTTCGACTTTCAGGTGGAGCCCCCTGTACCACTATCAGTTATTGTAGCTACTCAAGTGTGCGGGTGGCAAGCAGAATGGGAAGTGCTTTACGTGTTTTCTCTGTAGTTCAAAATTGCCCCAATTTGCAAACCTGTCACTTTTTCATCAAATTCACAAATGAGGGGCATTTTTACTTTGTTTCCTGGCCCTATTTTCTATCCCATTCCGAGCCTGGTCGTGAATGAACCGTCAATCATCCAATTGCTGGTCAGAAACAGTGACCGGGGACTAATCATCACTCACTGTCCCCTCCCGAAGTCAGTCCTGCTGCAAACTACTGTGTGCATAGGTTGTCCAACCGTTCTTTTCTGTGAACGTCTGTCCTGTTGCTCGCCCTCGGCTGGTACGGGACACCAAATATACAAACCACCCTTTGCTGCTTGCAGGACAAAAGAACAGCTAATTAGGACTAAAACTACCAGACTGGTCAACTCAAGCAGCTGGAAGGGCCATTGAATCATCACACCCCTGTAAATCCTTAAGCCACATAAATAATATCATGGTAACTGGATGGAAAGATTTAAAGGGTAGATTGTTACTATTGGTTTTTCTTTTGAGGTAGAAGGGGCATAGGCAGGCACGTGCTCTTGTACTGCAGTACACCAACATATACCCTACTTTATTTTGTTACCAATCTCTTTTTTTATGCAATGGCATATCTTTCAATGCTAATGTTTAAATGAAACTGTGTAGGCGCATGTACTTAATATAAAATCCTTAAATCAGCATTGCTCTAACAGTCCAGCTGTAAACATTCTGAAAATATAAATTTCCGAACATTTACTAGGATTTACATTTCCTAATATGTGAGCAAGGCTACGTTGCAGTAATGTGCGATAATGTGTTGCATGGCTAAATACTCATAAGGTCCCAAAGGCGAGACCGATTGCATTGCAAATGCTTGTTTAACTAGTAGTCATGTTTGCAGAGTGGTGGAGAAAAGGATCGAGCCTCCTAGCAGCTCTTAGAAATCCTGCTGGAGGTAACAGGAGGGCCTCTGGGCCCCAAATAACCCTCAGCATTCAAAAGGACTTCATCCTGCCAACCAGCAGTGCACCAGGAGGTGCGTTTGCAGAGTGGTGGAGAAAAGGGGGCATGGCCTCCAAACACCTCTCTGCAATTCCACTGTGTAGGACTTACTGTAGGTAACAGGAGGGCTTGTTGGCCCCCAAGGACACCCTAGAGCCAAGGGGGCTTCATCCCCCAACCAGCAGTGTGCCAGGTGGTTCATTTGCAGAGTGGTGGAGAAAGTGGGCATGGCCTCCGAAGATTCTCTCAGCAATCCTGCGGTGTGCAACTTACTGGAGGTATCAGGATGGGTAGTTGGCCCCCAAGGACCCTCTGGAGACAAGGGGACATATTCCCCCAACCAGCAGTGTGCCAGGAGGTGCATTTGCAGACTGGTGGAGAAAGGGGGCATTGCCAATTAAGTCCTCTGAACAATCAAGCTGTGTGGGACTTACTGGAGGTGACAGTAGGGCGTTTTGGCCCCCAAGGACACTCTGCAGCCAAGGGGACTTCATCACCCAACCAGCAGTGCACCAGGATACACATTTGCAGAGTGGTGGAGAATATGGCCGGGTCCTCCGGCGACTTGCTGTTCATTTTTTTTTATTCGCATGGCCCCCTTTCCTGGGCCAATTTAGGCCCCAAGTACCCCATCCCCTGGGGCCAAGCCTTTTTTTTTATTGGGGGAGGGGGGACATGCTACGCCATTCCCCAGGCTGATTTCAGCCCTGGGGAACCCACCACCAGGGGCCCAGCCTTTTAAAAAAAACATTTTTGATTAACTTAAAGAGAGGGCAATTAAGTGGCTCCTCTCCCTAGGCATTTTTCTTAATTTTTTTAAATAAAAAAACAAAGGGTGGGAAGCCAATTTTGGCCCCGAGGACCCCATCCTTCAGGGCCCTACCTCTAGTGTGGATGCCCTGGTCCCACCCAGTGCACCCACTGTGTTGTGTTGGGGACCGCGGGAGAGCCTCAAGGCACCCGTGGTTCCTGCTGGCTCCCACCTCCAGTGGGAGCCGGCATTACTTTTATGCATAAGGAGCTGTTAACATGCAGCTCCCTGTGTGTAAAAGCAATTGTGCTCTGCTTTGAGCAAGCAAGAGCAAAATGCTCTCGCTTGCTCAAAGCGAAGCACAGTTTGCGCTCCAGCCAAGCCATAGCAGACAGCTATGTCCCAGGGTGGGCACCCCAGGACATAGCAGGAGCTGGCCCTGGGGGGTGGCGGTCCCCAGGACTATTTTTGGCTCCAGGAAGGGAGCCGCACTCCTTTATTTTGATTTGGGCCTGCCCCAGGGAGAACGCATGGCCCCCGCCCAATTTTTTTAAATCAGGATGGTCTCGGAGAGGTGGTGGTCCCTGGGGCCTGAGGGGGTCTCTGAGGCCCAACCAACACATATTAATTTTGACCCCAGGTAGGTGATGGTCCCCAGGGCATGGGGGTCAAAGAGGCCCCCAATTTACATTTTGCATATGGCCCGGGTAGGTGGTGGTCCCCAAGGCATAATAGGCCCCAGGAAGGGGGGGCCCTGTGCCCCCTCCTTTATTTTAGAAATGCTCCTGGGACCTGGCCCACCCGGGGGCCTATAATTAACGAAGTACAGGAGCCCACACTTCATTTTTTTAAAAGATTTTTAGCAGGATTCGTGGATCAAACGTGACTCCTGTTCACATTTAAAAAAAATGCCTTTTTGGCCCTGTGGGGTCCCTGTGGGTCAGGGTGTTTTTGCCATGCCTCATTTTCCTTTTTTCTTTTTTTACATAGTTTTTTCTGTGACTTGGCTCATCCGAGTCACAAGAAGACTGCCGACACTTCCTGGGTTGAAGCGTTGGCAGCCAATCAGATCTCAGAACAAGATTGGGAGGGGTCGCAGATCCGCCGGGCCCCTATATATACAACTGGAAATTTATTTAAATAACTCCACAACTACTGAACAGATTTACGCTATTTACTAAAAGGTCGCTTTCGATACCAACATCTACCTTTCGACTAATTTTGGCATAATTCCTTTAATAAGTTTGGGCTATAGTCGTGTCTACAGATTCCTTTGGAAATTAACATGAATGAAACATGTTTTGGGATCCCCCTTTTTCTCGGTCCCTGCTTGCCGGATCACCCCAAAATTTTCAAATAGCAGCTAAAGTTAGTGTCAAATTAGTTTTGGAAATTTGGTGAAGATTCAACGGACAACGCCACAGTTATTGGCAAATGAAAAAACTCTCTTCCTATGGAAACTACATCCTAACTATAGCTACCTACTAGAGACCACCAGTAGGTAATATATATAGATATATTTAGCACGGCTGAAGGCGTGAGCCGAAACGCATAGGCGTTCCATGTGGAGTGTTGCTATGACACACAAAAAAATATATATATAAAAAGTAAATATCTATTAGCACCTGGACTTTGTGCAGTGGCGTTTCTTTGGAGTGGCGGAGGAGAGTGCGGCTGGATTGTTTAACAGGAGGTGGTCATTGTGGAAGTATATATACATATATACATATTACCTACTGGCGGTCGCTAGTAGGTAGTTATAGTTAGGACCTCGTTTCTATTCAAAAAGTGTTTTTTCTTTTGCCAATATCTTCGGCGCCGTTTGACGAATCTTCATGAAATTTTCAAAACTAATAGTTTGCTCAGGTCAGCTCATGTCTTGAAAGTTTTGGAGTGATTCGTCAAGGGGGGGCGAGAAAAAATGGGGGTCCCAAAACACATTTTCTCCATGTTCATTTCCATAGGAAACTTTAGACAAAGCTACAGCCTGAACTACTGAACGGAATTACACCAAATTTGGAAAAAATGTAGCTCTTGGTTCAGAAAGTGACATTTTTTTAAATGGTGTAAATCCGTTCAGCAGTTCCTGAGAAATTCTAAACTAAAAAATATCGATATCTGGTGACTGAGGAGGATTCGCGAACCCTCCCGATCACGAGCTTCATTTTGATTGGCTGCCAACACTCCAAACCAAGAAGTTTTGGCATCCATCTTGTGACTCAGTTTAACCGAGTCACAAGGAAAATGGTCAAAAAACACTTAAAAAACAAGATAAGGGGGCAGGGTAGAAACACCGTGACCCCCAGGCCCAAAAAAAGCATTTTTTTTAAAGAATTTTGGCCGGAGTTGCGCTGGGTGCGCGAATCCGGTAGAATCATTTTTAAAAAATGAAGCACGGGTGGGCCAAGTCCCGGGGGCAATTTATTATTGGTATGCGGGGGCCCACGGGGACCGCCAACTCCCCGGGGGCTTTGTTATGAATGTGTGGGGGTACGCGGCCCCCCGCAGCCCTGGGGACCGCCACCTCCCCGGGGCTTTTCAGGAAAAATGCATGGGGCGCTCATGCTTCCCCATGCTGTCCCGGGGACCGCCACCTCCCCGGGGCATCCGTAATTATGTGCGGGGGCCTCGCAGGCCCCTCCAAGCCACGGGGACCACCTCCTCCCCGGGGCTTAAATATAATTAAAGAAAGTGTGGGGGGGCTCCTGACCCTCCCCACACTGCCCCGGGGACCACCTACTCCCCGAGGCCACCTTTAATTATGGGTGGAGGTCCATTGCGGACCCCCAGGGACCACCACCTCCCCTGGGCTTTTCATACGAAGGAAGGGCGGCCACACGGCCCCCTCCTGGAGCCCTCTATGGCCCTGGGGACCACCACCCCCCAGGGCCAGCTCCAGCAATGTCCCGGGTGCCCAACCCCGGGACATTGCAGTTTGCAATGACAGGGTGGGAGTCTGCCCTGCCATTGCAAACAATGCTTTGCTATGTAGAAGTGAGAGCAGGAAACCTGCTCTCTCTTCCACGAAGCAAAGCAGAGTTGCTTTTGGACAAGGGGAGCTGGATGTTTGTATCTCCCCTTTTCCAAAAGCAATGCCGGCTCCTGCAGGATGCGGGGAGCTGGCTGGGACCACGGAGGCATTGGGACTCCCCCTGAAGTCCCCATCAAAGAGGCCATGCCCGGGGGATGCGGTCCCTGGGGGCAATAGTGGCCCAGGGAAGGGGGCCACTAAGCCCCCCTCCCATATCAATACAAAAAAAAGAGGCAAAGCACCAGGGGTTGGGGTCCCCGGGGCCATAATTGGCCTCAGGAGGGGGGCCACATGGCCCCCCTCCCAAAAAAATAAATAAATAAAGTCTGGCCAGGCCCTGGGGATGGGGTTCCTGGGGCCAATAGTGGCCCAGGGAAGGGGGGCCACGCAGCCCCCCTCCCGTATACATAATATATATATTTTTTTTTAAATGAGGCCAGGCCCCAGGGGATGGGGTCTCCAGGGCGAAAAGTGGCCCAGGGTAGGTGGCCCACCTCCTGTTTTAATAATAAAAAAAAATAAAAAACAAGGCCATGCTCGGGCAAAGGGGTCCCGGGGCCAAAATCGGCTTTGGGAGGGGCCCCTTTCCTGTTATCTATATATTTTTTAATTAAAAAAAGGATCAGGCCCTGGGGGATGGGGTCCCCGGGGCCCAAAGATTACTAAGAGAAGGGGGCCACCCAGCCCCCTTCTAAAAAATAAATAAAAGAGAAGCCGGCATCTTGCCGGAGGCCCCTCCCCCTCCCTGCACCACTCTGCAAAAATGCCTCCTGGCACATTCTGGGTTGGGGGATTAAGTCCCCTAGAATCTTAAGGGTCCTTAGGGGCCAACTTGCCCACCAGGTGCCTCCAGTAAGCCCCACACAGTGGGAGTGCTGAGAGGTGGTCCGAGGTCACGCCCCTTTTTACACCACTCTGCAAACGCTCCTCTTGGCGCACTGCTGGTGGGGCGATGAGGTCCTCTTGTGTCCTGAGGACCTCAGGACTGAAGTGGACTTCATCCCCTGAGCAGCAGTGCGCCAGGAGGTGCGTTTGCAGAGTGGTGGAAAAAGGGACGTGGCCTCGGACCACCTCTCAGCAATCCCACTGTGTGGGGCTTACTGGAGGTACCTGGTGGGCTAGTTGCCCCCCCGGGACCCTCAGGAGGCAAGGGGACTTCATCCCCCAACCAAGAGCACGCCAGGTGGTGCGTTTTCAGAATGGTGGACAAAGGGGGCGTGGCCTGTGTCCACCTATCAGCAATCCCACTATCTGGGGCATACTGGAGGTATCAGGTAGGCTAGTTGGCCCCTAAGAACCCCCAGCAGCGAAGTGGACTTTAATCCCCATCCAAGAGCGCACCAGGGAGCGCGTTTGCAGAGTGGTGGGGAAAGGGGACGTGTCCTGCTATGAGAACTTAGCAATGCTGCTGTGTGGGACTTACTGGAGGTAACAGGAGGGGTAGTTGGCCCTCAAGGTTGTCTTTGGGGGCCAACTACCCTTCCTGTTACCTCCACTAAGTCCCACACAGTGGGATTGCTAAGAGGTCTTCGGAGGCCAGGCCCCCCCTTTCTCCACCACTCTGCAAACGTGCCTCCTGGCACAGTACTGGTTGGGGGATGAAGTCCACTTTACTCCTGAGGGACTTTGGGGGCCAAGAAGCCCTCCTGGTACCTCCTGTAAGTCCTACGCAGCGGAATTCCTGAGGGCTGGTTGGAGGCCCATCCCCCTTTCTCCACCACTCTGCAAACACGACTATCAGTTGAAGAAGCATTTGTAATGTAATAGGTCTTGCATTTGCAAGAGTTAGAGCTATTGGCGTTTTTAAATGTAAAAGTTTTTTACTAATGTTTTTTGGAGTGGAGTGGATGTAGGTTGTGTGTAGTGGAATTATGTGGTATGTTGTGCAGTGAAATTATGTGGATAGAAAGTTTATGGTATTTAGTGTATAGGAATTTTGTAGAGTGGGATTATGTGTTATGGAGAGGTATTATGTGGTATGGTAGTCTGTGTTGTGGAGAGGTAACCTCAGGTTTAGTCTTCTTTATTTCCATAGAAGCTAAACTATGAACTCAATGAGACAAAAAAAAGAAGGAATCACTGAGGAGCACTTCTGGACCTAGTCAGAGGTATGAGCAGGGCCACTGGAATTATGCGACTTTTTGGCTGCACCGACTTTCGCACAGTTATACATTTTCCGCATTAGCCACATAATTCATCATCTGCTGCCTAATCTACAGATTTGAACAAAAAAAGCCTTGTTTCTATCTCAAACGGCTCGAATGTTACCAAAAATGCAGCGACAAGTGGTTACAGCGCGGTGGACGGTCCTTTGCAAACCTAGAATGGTCACCTGTTACATATTGCTAAATGTGGGTGTTAAATTGGTTCTAATAGTGTGCAAGCCACTCTTGCTTCTTTCTGCGCTGCTCTTGCCTCTTTCTGCATTACTGTTGCTTCTTTCTGCACCTTTCTTTAGATTTCTGCACTTCTCTTGCCTCTTTCTGCACCTCTGTTGCCTCTTTCTGCACCTCACTTGCTTCTTTGTGCACCCCTCTTGCCTCTTTCAGCACCTCTCTTGCCTCTTTCTGCACTCCTCTTCCCCCTTTCTGCACCCCTAGCGCCTCTTTCTGCACCTCTGTTCCTTCTTTCTGCACTTCTTTTGTTTCTTTCTGCACCTCTCTTGCTTCTTTCTGCACCCCTCTTGCCTCTTTCTCCACCACTCTTCCCCCTTTCTGTATCTCTGTTGCTTCTTTCTGCACTTCCGTTGTCTCTTTCTCCACCCCTCTTCCCTCTTCCTGCACCTCTGTTGCTTCTTTCTGCACCTCTCTTGCTTCTTTCTGCACCCCTCGTGCCTCTTTCACACCCCTCTTCCCGCACCCCTCTTGCCTCTTTCTGAACCTCTGTTCCTTCTTTCTGCACTTCTTTTGTTTCTCTCTGCACCTCTCACTTCTTTCTGCACCCCTTTTGCCTCTTTCTGCACCCCTCTTCCCTCTTTCTGCACCCCTCTTGCCTTTTTCTGCACCTCTGTTCCTTCTTTCTGCACTTCTTCTGTTTCTTTCTGCAGCTCTCTTGCTTCTTTCTGCAGCCCTTGCCTCTTTCTATACCAATCCACCCTCTTTCTGCACCCCTGTGGCCTCTTTCTGCGCCTCTGTTCTTTCTTTCTGCACTTCTTTTGTTTCTTTCTGCACATCTCTTCCTTCTTTCTGCACCCCACGTGCCTCTTTCTGTACCCCTCTTCTCTCTTTTTGCACCCCTCTTGCCTGTTTCTGCACCTCTGTTGCTTCTTTCTGCACTCCTCTTGCTTCTTTCTGCACTCCTCAGGCCTCTTTCTGCACCTCTGTTCCTTCTTTCCGTACTTCTTTTCTTTCTTTCTGCACCTCTCGCTTCTTTCTGCACCCCTTTTCCCTCTTTCTGCATCCCTGTTGCCCCTTTCTAGACCTGTTCCTTCTTTCTGTACTTCTTTTGTTTCTTTCTGCACATCTCTTGCTTCTTTCTGCACTCCTTCTGCCTCTTTCTGCACCCCTCTTCCCTTTTTTTGCACCCCTCTTGCCCCTTTCTGCACCTCTGTTGCTTCTTTCTGCACTCCTCTTGCTTCTTTCTACACCTCTCTTGCTTCTTTCTGCACCACTTGTGCTTCTTTCTGCAGCCCTCTTCCCTCTTTCTACACCCCTGTTGCCTCTTTCTGTACCTCTGTTCTTTCTTTCTGCACTTCTTTTGTTTCTTTCTGCACATCTCTTGCTTCTTTCTGCACCCCACTTGCCTCTTTCTGTATCCCTCTTCTCTCTTTTTGCACCCCTCTTGCCTGTTTCTGCACCTCTGTTGCTTCTTGCTGCACTCCTCTTGCTTCTTTCTGCACTCCTCGGGCCTCTTTCTGCACCTCTGTTCCTTCTTTCTGCACTTCTTTTCTTTCTTTCTGTACCTCTCGCTTCTTTCTGCACCCCTTTTGCCTCTTTCTGCACCCCTCTTGCCTCTTTATGCACCTCTGTTCCTTCTTTCTGCACTTCTCTTGTTTCTTTCTTCAGCTCTCATGCTTCTTTCTGCACCCCCTTGCCTCTTTCTCTACCCCTCTTCCCTATTTCTGCACCTCTGTTGCCCCTTTCTGCACCTCTGTTCATTCTTTCTGCACTTCTATTGTTTCTTTCTGCACGTCTCTTGCTTCTTTCTGCACTCCTTGTGCCTCTTTCTGCACCCCTCTTCCCTCTTTTTGCACCCCTCTTGCCCCTTTCTGCACCTCTGTTGCCCCTTTCTGCACCTCTGTTCATTCTTTCTGCACTTCTATTGTTTCTTTCTGCACCTCTCTTGCTTCTTTCTGCACCACTTGTGCTTCATTCTGCACCCCTCTTCCCTCTTTCTGCACCCCTCTTGCCTCTTTCTGCACCTCTGCTCCTTCTTTCTGCTCTTCTTTTGTTTCTATCTGCACCTCTCTTGCTTCTTTTTGCACCCCTCTTCCCACCTTATCCACCCCTCTTCCTCCATTTTGCATCTCTGTTGCTTCTTTCTGTACTTCTCTTGCCTCTTTCTCCACCCCTCATCCCTCTTTCTGCACCTCTGTTGCTTCTTTCTGCACTTCTCTTGCTTCTTTCTGCACCTCTGTCCCTTCTTTCTGCACCCCTCTTCCCTCTTTCTGCACCCTTTGTGCCTCTTTCTGCACCTCTGTTCCTTCTTTCTGTACTTCTTTTGTTTCTTTCTGCAACTCTTTTGCTTCTTTCTGCACCCCTCTTGCTTCTTTCTGCACCCCTCGTGCCTATTTCATATCCCTCTTCCCTCTTTCTGCACCTCTGTTCCTTCTTTCTGCACTTCTTTTGTTTCTTTCTGCACTTCTTTTGTTTCTTTCTGCACCTCTCTTGTTTCTTTCTGTATCCCTCTTGCCTTTTTCTCCACTCCACTTACCCCTTTCTGCATCTCTGTTGCTTCTTTATGCACTTCTCTTGCTTCTTTCTGCACCTCTCTTGCTTCTTACTGCACCCCTCGTGCCTCTTTCTGCACCCCTCTTCCCTTTTTCTGCACTCCTCTTGCCTCTTTCTGCACCTCTGTTGCTTCTTTCCGCACTTCTTTTGTTTCTTTCTGCACCCATGTTGCCTCTTTCTGCACCTCTGTTCCTTCTTTCTGTACTTCTTTTGTTTCTTTCTGCACCTCTCGCTTCTTTCTGCACCCCTTATGCCTCTTTCTGAACTCATCTTGCCTCTTTCTGCACCTCTGTTGCTTCTTTCTGCTCTTCTTTTGTTTCTTTCGGCAGCTCTCTTGCTTCTTTCTGTAGCCCCTTGCCTCTTTCTCCACCCCTCTTCCCTCTTTCTTCACCCCTGTTGCCCCTTTCTGTACCTCTGTTCCTTCTTTCTGCACTTCTTTTGTTTCTTGCTGCACATCTCTTGCTTCTTTCTGCACCTCTCTTGCTTCTTTCTGCACCACTTGTGCTTCTTTCTGCACCACTTGTGCTTCTTTCTGCACCCCTCTACCCTCTTTCTGCACCCCTCTTGCCTCTTTCTGCACCTCTGTTCCTTCTTTCTGCTCTTCTTTTGTTTCTTTCTGCACCACTTTTGCTTCTTTCTGCACCCCTCTTGCCACTTTCTCCACCCCTGTGCCCCATTTTTGCATCTCTGTTGCTTCTTTCTGCACTTCTCTTGCCTCTTTCTCCATCCCTCATCCCTCTTTCTGCACCTCTGTTGCTTCTTTCTGCACTTCTCTTGCTTCTTTCTGCACCCCTCGTGCCTCTTTCTGTACCCCTCTTCCCGCTTTCTGCACTCCTCTTGCCTCTTTCTGTACCTCTGTTGCTTCTTTCTGCACTTCTTTTGTTTCTTTCTGCACCTCTCTTGCTTCTTTCTGCACTGCTCTTGCCTCTTACTCCACCCCTCTTCTCCCTTTTTTCATCTCTGTTGCTTCTTTCTGCACTTCTTTTGTTTCTTTCTGCAACTCTCTTGGTTCTTTCTGTATCCCTCTTGCCTCTTTCTCCACCCCACGTCCCCCTTTCTGCAGCTCTGTTGCTTCTTTATGCACATCGCTTGCTTCTTTCTGTACCTCTTTGCTTCTTTCTGCACCCCTCGTGCCTCTTTCTGTACCCCTCTTCCCTCTTTTTGTACCCCTCTTGCCTCTTTCTGCACCTCTGTTCCTTCTTTCTGCACTTCTTTTGTTTCTTTCTATAGCTCTCTTGCTTCTTGCTGCAGCCCCTTGCCTCTCTCTCCACCCCTCTTCCCTCTTTCTGCATCCCTGTTGCCTCTTTCTGTACCTCTGTTACTTCTTTCTGCACTTCTTTTGTTTCTTTCTGTACATCTCTTGCTTCTTTCTGTACTTCTCTCGCCTCTTTCTGTACTCGAATGGGAAGTGCAAGCTGTCAAGTTTAAAGGTCTGCGTGCTCTTGTGACTGAGGTATATGTATACTTGTATATGTATTCCCACATGTGTTATGCATCTGAAGATGGTAGCTTAAAAAGTGGGTAGCTTCTTCTATAGGTGGTTAAATGTTCTCAGTTCTGCTCTGTCATTCACTTGCACAGGCAGACATGTCTTATGTATATAGGTGTTATAGAGCCCCTCAAATATACTATTGAATACCCATGGGCCCTATATTATGAGCAGAAAGAAATACATACACCTTTTTGTACACATATTTACAGAGTATGCTGTTTGAAACACAGGTATTCAAGTATTTCTACGTTTATTTTTATGTAACATGTCACTCCGTAAAAGCAGAGACACGCATGCATACCTTCACAAACTTGGTCAGACTTACAACAGTGATATGCTTAGGATTGCTATTTTATATGTGGTAGGTAGGCCTAACATTCTGAGCAGTCGATTAATAGTGAACCTTTAAGAGAAAAGTGAGGTTTAAGACATCTTGGGAGAAGGATTAGTGATTAGGCTACTTTGTATGAGTCTGTTGTAAGGTACAGTCAAAGTAGGCCTCTTTCTGCAACTCTGTTACTTCTTTCTGCACTTCTCTTGCTTCTTTCTGCACCTTTCTTCCTCTTTCTGGACTTCTGTAGCCTCTTTCTGCACTTCTCTTGCTTCTTTCTGCGCCTTTCTTCATCTTTCTGCGTATGTCCTACCTAAGTAGGCATATTTAGAAATTAGCATTTAAAAAAGCTTAGACGTTCACTGACAAAATCACAGGTTTCCGGGACGTTATAGTTAGTTGGACATTTCACTCGTAAAAAACCAGAGAAATTCGACCGTTATAGTTAGTTGAGCTAACTATAACTCGTGCCCCCACAATGCACTGCTGATGACATCACATATTACATCACTCATGACATGGTCAGTCACATCACTGATGACATCAATGATGACATCTCAAATGACATCACTGATGACATCATCCACTTAATATCTGACGCACCTCCTCACACCCTAATATAACCTTTCATACACCCACTCTAAAATACAGACTACCATTCTCGAAATCATAGACACACCAATACCAGTTAGTACATACCCACTCACTGATTCATAGGTCTACACACATCCACTCACTCACCGATACAGTCACTCATACACGCAGTCACTCATCAATACAGCCTCTGATATATGCACTCATACACCCTTACAGACACTCACATACTGCCACTCATCCACAGAGATACTCACACACCTAGTCAGTCACCCAAAGACTCAATCACACTGCCATTTACTCACCAATTCAGTTATACACACACCACCTCACTTATTCATACAGATACTAACACATACTTACTCTTTTATACAATCACTGGCACAAGCACACACTCATCCATACAGCCACTCTCACAATCACTCACTCTCACATATAGTCACTTAAATACTCCAGCATTCACATATACTGCCTTTCACATATGTTGTTACTCACACATATACCACTGAGACATCCATTCACTTACCAACACAGCCATATGCACACTCACTCACTCATACAGCCCCTCGCAGATGCACTCATGAACCCATACACCCACTGAATCACCCACTCACACATCCATGGAGGGAGTCACACACACCCCCACCCACCCACACAGACACTCAGGCACCCATACAGGTAATCAGACAACCTATCATTAACCCAAATAGACACTCATGTAGCTACTCACCAACCCATGCAGCCACTTACACACCAACTGACAGAATGATACAGATATTCACACAGATTAGTCATTCACCCATGCATTCACTAAGACACATTTAATCTCTCACTTAAACAGTTAGTCACGCACCCACTAAAACATCCATTCAAACACTCATATACCTACTCATTCTCCAATATACCTTTGCGTATCTATAATTAACATTCTTAAACTTTTAGAAATCACCC
Organism: Calotriton arnoldi; assembly: GCA_963921515.1. Taxonomy (NCBI): domain Eukaryota; kingdom Metazoa; phylum Chordata; class Amphibia; order Caudata; family Salamandridae; genus Calotriton; species Calotriton arnoldi. The sequence goes on along the minus strand of CAWUFW010006098.1, from coordinate 313,265 downwards.
AGTCTCTGGATGATGTCATCAGTGATGTCATCAGTGATGTCATTTGAGATGTCATCAGTGATGTCACTGACCATGTCATGAGTGATTTAATATGTGACGTCATCAGCAGTGCATTGCGAGGGCGCAAGTTATAGTTAGCTCAACTAACTATAATGTCTGAATTTTTCTGGTTTTGTACGAGTGAAATGTCCAACCAACTATAACGTCCCGAAAACCTGTGGTTTTTTCAGTGAATATATATATATATATATATATTTTTTTAAACAAACGAACCATCGATTCGTAGATGCACTCTAAATCAAGTCCTTGTGAAGGCAGAATGGCTTCCCCTCCCTCGGAGAATGTACTTAGCCTAACGCGTTTCGGAGCTTGGCGCTCCTTGTTCACACGCAATACATGAAAAAACACAAAGAAAACAAAGGAGGCACCTTTCCAGCATGTGATTTATTACGCCCTCCAATGGGCAACAGGTGAGTGCCACAGATGCTGCATGCTGGTACTCGTAGAATTTATTTTCTTCAGTAGATTTCCTTTGTAGGCTTTAACAATGCCCCCTTCCCTTTTGACACCACAGTGTTCTTCGCGTTTGTCCATGACATTTAATTATAGTTGTAACCCTCCAATGGCCCTCCGAAGTAGAGGGTCTTCCTTAATTATGCCGACTGATTTACCGTTGGGAGACCTAGCATAGTTCTGTGTCTCCATGGCCCCTTGACCACTTTGGGTGGTGCAATCTTCGCGGCATGGACTGCCGCAGTATTATTTGAAACAAACGAACCATCGATTCGAAGATGCACTCTAAATCAAGTCCTTGTGAAGGCAGACAGCTTCCCCTCTCTCAGAGAATGTACTTAGCCTTACACATTTCGGAGCTTGGCACTCCTTGTTCACAGACAATACATGAAAAAACGCAATGAAAACAAAGGAGGCACCTTTCCAGCATGTGATTTATTACGCCCTCCAATGGGCAACAGGTGAGTGCCACAGATGCTGCATGCTGGTACTCGTACTATTTATTTTCTTCAGTAGATTTCCTTTGTAGGCTTTAACAATGCCCCCTTCCCTTTTGTTACCACAGTGGGCTTTGCGTTTGTCCATGACATTTAATTATAGTTGTAACCCTCCAATGGGCCTCCGAAGTAAAGGGTCTTCCGTAATTATGCCGACTGATTTACCGTTGGGACACAATTATAATTAAATGTCATGGACAAACGTGAAGCCCACTGTGGTAACAAAAGGGAAGGGGGCATTGTTAAAGCCTACAAAGGAAATCTACTGAAGAAAATAAATACTAAGAGTACCAGCATGCAGCATCTGTGGCACTCACCTGTTGCCCATTGTAGGGCGTAATAAATCACATGCTGGAAAGGTGCCTCCTTTGTTTTCATTGCGTTTTTTCATGTATTGCCTGTGAACAAGGAGCGCCAAGCTCCGAAATGCGTAAGGCTAAGTACATTCTCCGAGGGAGGGGAAGCCGTTCTGCTTTCACAAGGACTTGATTTAGCGTGCATCTTCGAATCGATGGTTGGTTTGATTCAAATAATACTGCAGCAGTCCATGCAGCGAAGATTGCACCACCCAAAGTGTTCAAGGGGCCATGGAGACACAGGACTATGCGAAGTCTCCCAACGGTAAATCAGTCGGCATAATTACGGAAGACCCTCTACTTCGGAGGCCCATTGGAGGGTTACAACTATAATTAAATGTCATGGACAAACGCGAAGCCCACTGTGGTAACAAAAGGGAAGGGGGCATTGTTGAAGCGTACAAAGGAAATGTACTGAAGAAAATAAATACTACGAGTACCAGCATGAAGCATCTGTGGCACTCACCTGTTGCCCATTGGAGGGCGTAATAAATCACATGCTGGAAAGGTGCCTCCTTTGTTTTCATTGCATTTTTTCATGTATTGCCTGTGAACAAGGAGCACCAAGCTCCGAAACGCGTAAGGCTAACTACATTCTCCGAGGAAGGGGAAGCCGTTCTGCCTTCACAAGGACTTGATTTAGAGCATCTTCGAATGGATGGTTCGTTTGTTTCAAATAATACTGCAGCAGTCCATGCAGCGAAGATTGCACCACCCAAAGTGTTCAAGGGGCCATGGAGACACAGGACTATGCGAAGTCTCCCAACGGTAAATCAGTCGGCATAATTACGGAAGACCCTCTACTTCGGAGGCCCATTGGAGGGTTACAACTATAATTAAATGTCATGGACAAACGCGAAGCCCACTGTGGTAACAAAAGGGAAGGGGGCATTGTTGAAGCGTACAAAGGAAATGTACTGAAGAAAATAAATACTACGAGTACCAGCATGAAGCATATGTGGAACTCACCTGTTGCCCATTGGAGGGCGTAATAAATCACATGCTGGAAAGGTGCCTCCTTTGTTTTCATTGCGTTTTTTCATGTATTGCCTGTGAACAAGGAGCGCCAAGCTCCGAAACGCATAAGGCTAAGTACATTCTCCACGGGAGGGGAAGCCGTTCTGCCTTCACAAGGACTTGATTTAGAGTGCATCTTCGAATCGATGGTTTGTTTGTTTCAAATAATACTGCGCAGTCCATGCCACGAACATTGCACCACCCAAAGTGTTCAAGGGGCCATGGAGACACAGAACTATGCGAAGTCTCCCAACGGTAAATCAGTCGGCATAATTACGGAAGACCCTCTACTTCGGAGGCCCATTGGAGGGTTACAACTATAATTAAATGTCATGGACAAACGCAAAGCCCACTGTGGTAACAAAAGGGAAGGGGGCATTGTTAAAGCCTACAAAGGAAATCTACTGAAGAAAATAAATACTACGAGTACCAGCATGCAGCATCTGTGGCACTCACCTGTTGCCCATTGGAGGGCGTAATAAATCACATGCTGGAAAGGTGCCTGCTTTGTTTTCATTGCGTTTTTACATGTATTGCCTGTGAACAAGGAGCGCCAAGCTCCGAAACGCGTAAGGCTAAGTACATTCTCCGAGGGAGGGGAAGCCGTTCTGCCTTCACAAGGACTTGATTTAGAGTGCATCTTCGAATTGATGGTTCGTTTGTTTAAAAAAAAAATATATATCTATATAAAAACAAAGTTTACAGGGATGTTATAGCTAGGCTCAGGTTTTATTTGTACAAAACCAGTGAAATTTGCGCCCCCTCAATGCACTGTTTATGACCTCACATATTACATCACTTATGACAAGGTCAGTGACATCACTGATGACATCTCAAATGACATCACTGATGACATCATCCAGTAACTATGAGTATTATTTTTTAAATGTATGAGTGTTACATATATATCCCAAGGTGTATTTGTGAATCAGTGGGTGTATGAGTGCCTGTATGGATGACTGAGTGGATGCGCGAGTGACTGTATAAGTGAGTGATTAGGTGTCTCAGTGAATGTATGCGTGAGTGACTGGTTGTGTGAATGTCTATATCAGTTGGTGTCTAAGTGGTTGTATGTGTGTGTGAGTGGGTACATGAGCTGCTGTAGGGGTGAGTGATTGGTTGGCTGAGTGATACAGTGCATTGTAGGGGGCGTGCAGTATAGTTTGCTCAGCCAGCTAAAACTGCTGAATTTCACTGATTTTGTATGAATGAAACCTGAGCCTAGCTATAATGTCCCTGTAACCAGTGAATTTCTTAGGTTTTTAAATGGTAATTCCTAACTATAACGTCTCTGTAACCTTTGTTTTTTTCAGTGATTTTCTATGGTTTTTTAAGTAGTAGTCGTGGTTCCAGAATGGTGGGGAAAGGGAGCAGGGCCTCCGACTAGCTCTCACATTTTACAGTATTTTAGACACTAAGGGGTTTATTGCTGCACTATTTAAAGTCATATGTTTATAAGGAGTTTGTATAAAAACAATCTTTTAAACAGATTTTCCATTTCCACGATTAATTTCAATCAATCAATCAGGGAATTGTAAGCGCGCTACTCACCCGTGAGGGTCTCAAGGCGCTGAGGGGGGGGTCCGCAGATCTGTTTAGCCGAAGAGCCAGGTCTTGAGGGTCTTCCTGAAGGTGTTCAGGGAGGGGGCGCATCTGATGTCTGTCGGTAGCTCGCTCCAGGTCTTGGCTGCAATGTGAGAGAAGGATCTTCCGCCTGCTCTGGCTCTGTGGATGCGCGGGGTTTCGGCCAGTGCGAGGTTGGAAGATCGGAGGTTTCTTTTGGGTACGTGGAAGTTGATTCTGTCGTTGAGGTATTTGGGTCCGTTGTTGTGTAGGCATTTGTAGGCGTGAGTGAGGATTTTGAAAGTGACTCTTTTCTCCACGGGGAGCCAGTGGAGACTTCGTAGGTGTTGGCTGATGTGTTCGTGTTGGGGGATGCCGAGGACGAGTCTGGCGGCGGTGTTTTGTACTGTCTGGAGTTTGCGGAGTAGGGACTTGTTGATGCCGGCATAGTGTGCGTTTCCATAGTCCAGTCTGCTGGTGATGAGTGCGTGGGTGACTGTCTTCTTTGACTCAGGGGGGATCCACTTGAAGGTCTTGCGGAGGATGCAGAGGGTGTTGAAGCAGCTGGAGGTGATGGCGTTGACATGTCGGTTCATGGAGAGTGATGAGTCGAGTACGATGCCGAGGTTCTTGGCGTGGTCTGAGGGGTAGGTGGGCTTCCGAGGGCGGTCGGCCACCAGGTGCTGTCCCATGCAGAAGGGGTGGTACCGAGGATGAGGACTTCTGTCTTCTCGGCGTTGAGCTTCAGGCAGCTGTTGGTCATCCAGACTGCGACGTCTTGCATTCCTTTCTGGAAGTTGAGTTTGGCAGTGGTGGGGTCTTTGGTGAGGGAGAGGATGAGCTGGGTGTCGTCGGCATAGGATACGATGTTGAGGCCGTGTAGTCGGACGATGGCTGAGAGGGGGCCCATGTAAATGTTGAAGAGGGTGGGGCTCAGTGATGAACCCTGTGGGACTCCGCATGTGATTTTCGTGGGGTCAGAGAGGAAGGGTGAGAGTCTGATCCTTTGGCTTCTTCCGGCGAGGAATGATCGGATCCAGTCCAGGGCTGTTCCTTGTATGCTTGTGTTGTGTAGTCTGACGACTAGTGTGTGATGAGAGACGGTGTCGAAGGCCGCTGATAGGTCGAGTAGGATGAGGGCTGTGGAGTGGCCTTGGTCCAGGAGGGTGCGGATGTCGTCTGTGGCGGCGAGTAGGGCGGTCTCTGTGCTGTGGTTGCTTCGGCATCCGGATTGGGACGGGTCGAGGACGGCGTTCTCTTCAATGAATCGTGTCAGTTTCCTGTTGACTGTTTTCTCTGCAACTTTGGCTGCGAAGGGGAGGAGCGAGATGGGCCGATAGTTCTTGAGGTCGGTGGGGTCAGCTGTGGAATTCTTGAGCAGGGGTCTGACTTCTGCACGCTTCCAGTCATCTGGGAAGGTGCCTGTTTTGAAGGTGGCGTTGATGGTGCGTTGTAGTTTGGGTGCGATGGTGGCCACGGCTCTGTGGTAGATGTGAGGGGGCAGGGGTCGGTGGGCGCCCCCGAGTGGATGCTTTTCATGGTCGAGGTGGTGTCTTCGGCTGTGATCGGTGTCCAGTTGGAGATGGTGGGCTGGCTGGTGTTTCTGGGGGGCGGGGGGCCATCTGTGGCGCCTGGTGGATGGTCGATGAAGTTGTCGTAGAGGTTTTTGATCTTGAGGTGGAAATAGGTTCCAAGCTTGTCGCAGAGGTCTTGGGATGGGGTGATGTCTGTGGCTTCACTGTGTGGGTTGGTGAATTCTTGAATGACACTGAAAAGTTCCTTGGAGTTGGTGGAGTTGACCAGGATTGTGTTGTGGATGAAGTTCCTTTTGGTGGCTCTGATCTGGTTGTGGTAGTCCGTCATGGCGTCCTTTGTTTGTCTTGGTGTTTCTCTAGTTCTTCTCCAGGCGTCTGCAGGTGCGTCTGGCTTCTTGGAGAGAGGTTGTGAACCAGGCGGCTTTCCTGGGGCGTTGTCTGTCGGGGTTGCGTAGCGGGGCAAGCTCATCTGCGCAGTTGGAGATCCAGGTGTGGAGTTCTCTGGCTGCGTCATTTGCGCTGTTTGCATCGGGTGCCCAGGTGTGGTTGTCTCGGGTGAGGGTGGAGTTAAGTTGCTCATCAGTAACCTTGCTCCAGTTCCTTCGTGGTGGGCGTGGGGCTGGTTTGGGTGCCTTGGGTTTGTTGATGGCGAAGTGTACGCAGTGGTGGTCGGTCCATGGCGGCTTCGTTGTGTGGCTGAAATGGATGCTGTTTCCTCCCGCGAAGATGGAGTTGAGGGTGTGTCCTGCTCTGTGGGTCGGTGTGTTGATGAGTTGTTTAAGTCCGATGCTGGCGAGGTTGTCACGAAGGATAGTGGAGTTGGGGTCGATGGGATTGTCGAGGTGGAAGTTCAGGTCTCCAATGAGTATTTAGTTTGTTGAGGCGATCGCGTGGGGTGCGATGAAGTTGGTGATGGTGGTGGCGAAGGGTGTTCGGGGGCCGGGGGGTCTGTAGACGAGGGTTCCTCGGAGTGTGGCTTTGGGGGTGGTGTGGATCTTGAAGTGCAGGTGTTCGGTGGAGGGGAAGGTTTCGCTGGAGGTGGTGAGGCAGAGGGTGATCTTGTGGGCGATGGCAAGGCCCCTTCCTGGGTGGTTGGGGCGGTTTTTCCTCTGGATCTTTTATCCGTCTGGGATGGCGGTGCTGATGTCGGGGGCAGAGGATGCGTTGGTCCAGGTCTCTGTGAAGAAGGCGATGTCGGGCGAAAGAGAGTCGAGTAGGTTCCAGATTTCCATGGTGTGTTTGTGTACGGAGCGTACGTTGAGGAGGATGCATTTTAGGGTGTCGCCGGTGCTGGCGTCGGTGGTGTTGGAGGCTGGGGTGGCGGTGAGGGTCTGGCGGCAGTGGAGGCAGGAGAACTGACCGTGGGTCGTGTTCGGCGAGCGCTGTTGGCATTCTCTAAGTCTTCCAGGTTTGAGTGCGAGGAGGGTGGTGGTGTCGTAGCGATGGGTAGTGGGAGGTCCAGGGTTCCTGGCGCTGGCGGGCTTGCCTTTGGCGCGCCGGTGGCGCGCCGGTGGCACGACAGTGCAGTGGCCGCCATTAAGTAGGGGAGGTGGGAGGGAGGAGAGGCTGGGAGGCGGGAGCAGGGGAATTCCGAGGGGAAATTCCGGGGGGGAGGGGCCGCAGGGGCAGCAGCGGCAAAAGGAACAGGCAGGCACAAGAAAATAAAAACAGTGGTGGAATTAGAGCAAGACACAAATGGGCACAATAACAGTGGCACAACAGGGAAAAAATTAAGAAAAAAATGGCTGAGAAAGGTTACAGTGGTTGGAGGCAGTCTGGTCCCAGTTGGAGCGGGCAGCAGGCGCAGGAGCGGGCAGCAGCCTCGAACCTCCCAAGGAGGAGGTCGGGGTCTGGAGGCAAGAGACGGCACAGCGGAGCAGTGGGGAGAGAGTGGACCTAGACCGAGGGTCACGATGACTTCGGTAACCGTGACAATCGCTCCTTTTTTTATAAAGTGTAAAACATATATATGCACACATTTTACAGTATTTCAAACACTCATGATTTATTAGTTCATTATTTAAAATCATATTTTTCTAGGGAGTTTGTATAAAAACCATATTTAAAACTAATTTCTGGTTTTGCAATGATTCCAGGCGCCATGATGTTATCAGTAGCCGCAACGATCTAGCCTTTTTTATAAAGTGTAAAACACATGTATGCACACAATTTACAGTGTTTTAGACACTCAGGATTTATTAATGCACTGTTTAAAATCATATTTTTCTAAAGAGTTTGGAAAAAAACCATCTTTGAAACCGATTTTTATTTTGCGCAATGATTCCGGGTGCCGCAATGATATCGGTAGCTGCGATCACCGCGAATACGTAACAAAATAAAAAAACAAGAGCAGACATTCAAAGCCACCACCATATACAAAACGTATAACTGCAAAATAGATTATAACCAGCACACTAAACACATTACTATCTAAAAGACTCTATAATAGCATTTATAACTCCCTTAATATCTCTATAACACAGTGTAAAACTCTTTCAGTTTAATCTGTGACTGCATGCATCACTGTATCAGTAAGTCTCTCATTCACTATTTAAGTATTTCAGTGGATCAGTGAGATGGTGCATCAGTCTGTCAATGGTTCTGTAATGAACTGCGTCACTGTCTCAGTGCATCTATGACTGGGTGCATCAGTGTCTCAATGGATCTGTGATTTGATTGCATGAGTCTCTCAGTCAATCTGTGAGTAGGTGCATGAGTGCCTTTGTGCAATTGAAAGTAAGTATATGACTGTGAGTGGATACATCAGTGTCTAAGTGCATGTCTCAGTCGGTGAGTAAGTGGGTGCATGAGTGTCTGAGTGGGTTGGTCACTAAGTGCATAAGTCTCTCAGTGAGTTTATGACTGGGAGTGTGAGTGTCTGAGTGGTTCTGTGAATGGGTGTGTGGGTCTCTAAGTGCAACTGTGAGTGGGTGCATGAGTCTCTGAGTGCATGAGTGACTGGGTGCATAAGTCTCTCGAGTGGGTCTGTGAGTGGGTGTGTGAGTGACTGTATGGGTGTATGAATGTCTGAGTGGGTCTGTGAATGGGTGTATGAGTGTCTGAGTGAATCTGTGAGTGGGTATACGAGTGTCTCAATGGGTCTGTGAGTGAGAGCATAATTCTCTGAGTGGGTGAGTGAATGGGTACATGCATGAGTGTCTGAAAGGGTCTGTGACTGGGAGGGCGAGTGTCTGGATGGATCTGTGACTGGATGCATCAGTCTTTGAGTGAGTAATTGGTTGCATGTATATCTGAGTGAGTTTATGAGTGGGTGTGTGAGTCTGAGTGTATGAGTGAGTGACTGAGTGCATAACTCTCTGATAGCACTTGTGACAGAGTGTGTGAGTGACTGTATGGGTATTTGAGTGGGTGTATGAGTGTCTGAGTGGATCTTTGAGTGGGAATATGATTGTCTCAGTGGATCAGTCAGTGGATGTGTGAGTGTCTCAGTGGGTCTGTGCGTATATACATGCGTGCGTGAGTGGGTCTGTAAGTGGGTGCATGAGTCTCTGAGTGGGTCTGTACATGGTTGCATGACTCAGAGTGAGTTTGTAAGTGGGTGCATGAGTACCTGACTGGGTCTATGAGAGGGTACATGACTGCCCAGGTGGGTCTGTGAGTGGGTGTGAGAGTCTCTAAGTGGGTATGAAACTGTGCGCATGAGTCTATAAGTGGGACTCTATATAGGTACGTGAGTCTCTGAGTAGGTCTGTACATGGGTACGTCACTCTCCGAGTGAGTCCGTAAGTGGGTGCATGAGTACCTGAATGGGTATGTGAGTGAGTGCATGAGTATCTGAGTGGGTATGGCTGGATGTATAAGTGTGTGAGTAGGTATGTGAATGGGTGTATAAGTGTCTAAGTGAGTTTGTGAGTGCGTACATGATTCTGTGACATTTACCAGCAAGTTTGTGCAAATATTTATATTTTTTTAAATATTTTCATCAATTTCACGATGTCGCAGCAATATTCGCGATGTCCCGCGATGTGTCGTGATGTGTCAGTAGCGCAAAACAAGTAATGCCACTAACCTCTTAGTTCTGCCAGCGGGGACGAAGGGAGTAGTGCCCCCCTACTCCCCAGAGCGCATCCTCCCACAGAGTAAGAAGACACTACTATGTTAGGAACCACTCCGGGGAAAAGGGAAGTAGATAAAATAACAAATACTGCTACTGGGATGGTGTCTTCTCTGTTTAAGTCTGGCCTCCCAGCTTTGGTCGAGTTCCAGAAGCCACCCCAATGGTAGGTACTGCATGCAAAAGAAGAGAGAGATATGTGAGAGGCAATAAGGGGAGTAGCATGTGTACCACAATTCAAAAGCACATAACAGAATCGCTTACTCACACATACATGTGCAGCACTATCTTGGAAGCGTAATATAACAGGATACATCCGTGTGAAACCTCATTGCGCCTGAGGCAGTGAACAGCAGAATACTTGTGTGGCTGTGGATTCACCAAAAGACAAGTAGTAAAACACACTAATGTCACCTTTGAATAATTAAGCACAGTCAAAAACAGCAACAACTGTGGATCCAGTGGCAGCAACACTTGAAGAAACCATAAAAGCGCTGCTCAGGTTATGGCGAAAACATTGTTCTGCTTTGCTGGCTAAGTGTCCAATCTCTAGCAAGAAAACCAAAAAGGCCCCCTCAGTCCCGCTGTTGCAGCACAATGGAGTCAGGCCAAGGATCTACAAAGACGCGGTAAGAACCGCCCCCGCACTCCCGCTGTTTAAACAAACACAGTGGAGTCGGGTTGAACTGAAATGTTGCGTATGTGAGGAGAGCGCTCCTGCGCTTCCCTCCCGGCTTATGGGCACGATATCTGGATAATTGGAGACGGACTCGGGAAGGCCTCAGGGGTTTCAGGGTAATTCCGTCCTTCCCGGCGCTGAGAGGATCCGACGGTGGTGAGCCTACTTCATAGAGGTGGAGCGCGAAGAGGAGACACACGACCAGTGAACTCCAGGAAATAAGGAAAGATTGTCAAGCCCCGAACCCAGGGCCTGATGGTGCCTGATGGTGGCGCCTTACTCCCAACTGACATGGCCTCATGCATACAGGGGAAGAAAGCCCTATGTGTAGGTGCGTTTAACTCCTTCCTACCTAACTCACGCTGCGTGATCGCGACACGATGGTACATGGGAGACGCGCTGCCAGTCACGTTGTCGTCACAAATACCGCACGCGATCAAAAAAATCTATTGTGGACACAACTTGTGTCACTAATACCCCTATTTCTGAAACATGGGGTCAGGGATCTCCACCATGATCCCTTATCTTAGCTTTTGCAGACATTTTCAACCTCGGGAAACCATTCCCGATTGATAAAATGACAGCCGTAACTTTCTTTTCAGGTTGCATCCAGCCATTCACACCATCCCTGCTGGCGAGCTTTCACGATTTACCTTGAACATGTCGTGATTTAACTGCAATCACCACAAAACCATCACAACCTTTTGTTCAAGTTGTTTCCAGCCAATGAGAGCATCCCACTGGTATGCGCTTTTGCAATTTACCTCGAACAAGTCACGATTTCTCCACGATCACCGTGAAACCGCCGTGAAATATCCACGGCCAGAGATATCACTATATTGTTCGTTTTCGATTTCACAGAAACTACAGAACGGATTTGCACCAAATAACAAGAAGCACAATCTGTGTAAAAACAGCTAACTTTCTGCCTTATTTGGTGTACTTCCATCCAGCGGTTCGGGCTGTAGGTTCAACAACACGTTCATATGGAAATTAAACATTACAAACGCACCCCTATTTTGCGCCCCTATTTATCGGGACCTAATGCACGGATCACCCCCAAACTTTCCATGACTCACAGAGCCTACTTTGACACTTTGTTTAGAAAATTTCATGCAGATTAGTCAAACAACGCCAAAATTATAGGCAAGTCCAAAAATACTTTTCCTATGGAAACTAGGTCCTAACTATAACTACCTACTGGCAACCGCCAGTAGGTAATATTTTTTTATATATATATATATATATATATATATATATATATATCATGTGATCAAGGCTCGGACGAGCCAAAACGCGTAATGGCGACTGAAGAGAAATAAAACAACTTTGCACTAAACCTGGGTCCGTGTCCGTTCTTGGAGATATCCTGTGGTCCAACGGAGTAACCTGTGATATATATATATATGAATATATATATATATATATATATAATCTACTAGCGGTCGCCAGTAGATAGTTATAGTTAGGACCTAGTTTCCATAGGAAAAGCATTTTTTCTTTTCCCAATAACTTTGGCATCGTTTGACGAATCATCGCGAAATTTTCAAAACTTGTGGCCCGGGGGCCGAGAAAAAAGGGGGTCCCAAAACGTGTTTTCTCCATGTTATTTTCCATAGGAAACTTTAGACACGGCTACAGCCCGAACTGCTGAATGGAATTACACCAAATTTGGCAAGAAGGTAGCCCTTGGTTCAGAAAGAGCCCTTTTTGTTAAATGGTGTAAATCCGTTCAGTAGTTCCTGAGAAATTTTAAAAAAAGAGGTCGGAAAATGAATTTCCCATAGGAAACTTTAGACACGGCTACAGCTCAAACTGCTGAACGTAATTACACCAAATTTGGCAAAAAGGTAGTGCTTGGTTCAGAAAGTGCCCTTTTTTTTAAATGGTGTAAATCCGTTCAGTAGTTGCTGAGAAAATCAAAAAATAAAAGTTTTGATATCTAGAGGCGCGGTGGATCCGTGCACCCTCCTGACCACGAGCTTCATTCTAATTGGCTGTCAACACTCCAAACCAGGAAGTGTTGGCAGCCATCTTGTGACTCGGTAGAACCCAGTCACAAGAAAAGAGAAAAACAAATGTGAAAAACAAGAAAAGGGGGCAGGGTAGAAACACCCTGACCCCCTAGGCCTGCTCAGGGGGTCCCACAAGGACCCCAGGGCCCAAAAAAGCATTTAATTTTTTTTTTTAAATCGGCGAGATTCGTGCACCCAGCGCAAATTTTGCCCGAAAATAAAAAAAAAACAAAGCGCGGACTCCCGCGCTTCGTTATTATTTAGCCCCCGGGTGGGCCAAGTCCCGGGGGCATGACATATTGTAATTGCGGGAGCCCAGGAGGCCCCCGCAGCGGGGACCACCACCCCCGGGGCTTTCCTCAAATATTTGTGGGGGCACATGGCCCCCACACGCCCCGGGGACTGCCACCTCCCCGGGGCACTAACTATGTAAATTCGGGGTTCCATTACAGACCCCCGAGCCCCGGGGACCACCACCTCCCCGGGGCTTTGCCAATGTTGGGAGGTGGGCCGTGCGGCCCCCCTCCTGGAGCCCTTGATGGCCCTGGGGACCGCCACCCCCCAGGGCCGGCTCCTGCAGTGTCCCAGGGTGCCCACACCCAGGACACTGCTGTTTGCAATGACAGGGCGGGAGCCGCACGGCTCCCGCCCTGTCATTGTAAACTGCTTTGCTTCATTGAAGCGAGAGCAGGGGAACCTGCTCTCGCTTCAATGAAGCAAAGCAGATTGCTTTTCCACACGGGGAGCTGCATGTCAGCAGCTCCCCATGTGGAAAAGCAATGCCGGCTCCCGCAGGAGGCGGGAGCCGGCAGGGACCGTGGGTGCATTGGGGCTCCCCACGGTCCCCAACTGATAGGGCCTGCCCCAGGGGATGGGGTCCCCAGGGCTAGAAGTGGCCCGGGAGGGAGGCCATGCGGCCCCCCTCCCCAAAATTAAAAAATAAATTAAAAAAAATATAAAAAAATAAAGGCCGGCACCGGGGGATGGGGTCCCCGGGGCCAATATAGGCCTCAGGAGGGGGGCTACGCAGCCCCCCTCCATAAAAAAAGAAAAACAAATGTGACTATGCCCCGGGGGATGGGTCCCCGGGGCCGGAATTGGCCACGGGAGGGGGGCCCACGCGGCCCCCTTCCTGTTCATTTTTTGTTTTTTCTTTAAAAAGGGGTCAGGCCCTGGGGGATGGGATCCCCAGGGCCCAAAAAAAGGGAAAAGAAGGGGGGCCACACAGCCCCCCTTCTAAAAAAACAAAACAAATAGACCGCGATCGTGCCGGAGGCCCCGCCCCCTCCCAGCAACACTCTGCAAACGCGCCCTGTGGTGCGTTTTAAATTGGGAATTAATTCCCCTTCAATACTGGGGGTCCCTGGGGCCAACTAGCCCACCAGGTACCTCCAGTAAGTGCCACAGGGCTGCGTTGCAGAGAGGTGGTCCAGGCCACGCCCCTTTTTACACCTCTCTGCAACGCAGCTCTGTGGTGCTTACTGGAGGTACCTGGTGGGCTAGTTGGACCCCAGGGACCCTCAGGATTCAAGGGGACTTAATCCCCCAACTTAAAACGCGCCACGGGGTGTGTTTGCACAGTGGTGAAGGGAGGGGGCGGGGCCTGAGGTGACATGTGTGCAAACAGGCCCTGTGGCGCATTTTAAGTTGGGGAATTAATTCCCCTTCAATCCTGAGGGCCCCTGGGGGCCAACTAGCCCACCAGGTACCTCCAGTAATCGCCACAGGCCTGCATTGCAGAGAGGTGGTCCAGGCCACGCCCCTTTTTACACCTCTCTGCAACGCAGGTCTGTGGCACTTACTGGAGGTACCTGGTGGGCTAATTGGACCCCAGGGACCCTCAGGATTCAAGGGGACTTAATCCCCCAACTTACAACGCGCCAGGGGACGCGTTTGCAGAGTGGTGGAGAAAGGGTGCATGGCCTTTGTCTACCTCTCACCAATCCCACTGCGTGGGGCTTACTGGAGGTAAAAGGTAGGCTAGTTGGCCCCTAAAGGACCCCCAGCAGTGAAGGGGACTTCAATCCCCATCCAAGAGCGTGCCAGGGAGCGCGTTTGTAGAGTGGCGGGCAAAGTGGGCGTGGCCTGGTACGAGTACTTACCAATGCTGCTGTGTGGGACTGACTGGAGGTAATAGTTTGGGAAGTTGGCCCCCAAGGATGTCCTCGGGGGACAACTACCCCTCTTGTTACCTCCAGTAAGACCCACACAGTGGGATTGCTAAGACGTCTCCGGAGGCCATGGCCCCCTTTCTCTACCACTCTGCAAACGTGCCTTGTGGCAAACTACGGGATGGGGGATGAAGTCCAATTTAGTCCTGAGGGAGTTTGGGCGCCAAGAATCCCTCCTGGTACCTCCTGTAAGTCTTACGCAGTGGAATTCCTGAGCGTTGGTTGGACGCCCAGCACCCTTTCTCCACCACTCTGCAAACGCGACTACTAGTTAAAGTAGCATATTTCTGCACCTCTGACTTAGAGGTAGTTTTAATCCCCCTGCCCTATTATGTACTAGGGCCTTACAGAGGAGGTCAACCTAATCACAGGGGTACCCCAACGCATAGTGATCCCTAGTGTATGTAGGTGTTTTCATTGTATTCTAAGTGTCTTTTAGCATAGCACTGGCTCTAGGCCTGGTTAGTCAGAGTCAGTTACCACCAGTCTCCGTCTGAAAAAGTTGTGGGCACAGGATGATTTTGCAACAAGGCCTCTTTCTGCTCCTCTGTTGGTTCTTTCTGCACATGTCTTGCTTCTTCCTGCAATTTTCTTCGTCTTTGTGGACTTCTGTTGCTTCTTTCTGCATTTCTTTTGCTTCTTTCTGTGCGATTTTACTTCTTTCTTCACATGTCCTACCTCTGTAGGCAAAGTTAGAAACTAGCATTTAAAAAACCTTAGAAATTCACTTAAAAACCATAGGTTTCAGGCACATTATAGTTAGAAATTAGCATTTAAAAAACCTTTGAAATTCACTGAAAAAACCATAGGTTTCAGGCATGTTATAGTTAGAAATTAGCATTTAAAAAACCTTTGAAATTCACTGAAAAAACCATAGGTTTCAGGCACGTTATAGTTAGAAATTAGCATTTAAAAAACCTTAGAAATTCACTGAAAAAACCATAGGTTTCAGGGGCGTTATAGATAGTTGGACATTTCACTCGTACAAAACCATAGAAATTCCCCCGTTATAGTTAGTTCAGCTAACTATAACTCGCGCCCCGCAATGCACTGCTGATGACGTCACATATTACATCACTCATGACATGGTCAGTGACATCACTGATGACATCACTGATGACATCTCAAATGACATCACTGATGACATCATCCATGTGACAAGTTCATGCATCTTCTCTCACCCTAATATAACTTTTGATACACCCACTCTAAATTAGAGACTGCCATTCTCAAAATCATAGACACTCCAACACCAATAACCACATACCCACTCACTCACAGTTATACACACCAGCTCACTTACTCATACAAATACTAGCACATTCTTACGCTGCTATGCAATCACTGATACAAGCACACACTCATCCATACAGCCACTCTCACAATCACACACTCTCACTTATAGCCATTTATATACTCTAACACACATATATACTGCCTTTCACATATGCAGTTACTCACACATGTACCACTGAGATATACACTCACTCACTAACTCACCCATACACACACTCACCCACCCATACAGTCCATCACAGATGCACTCTTGAAACCATGCACCCAGTGAATCACCCACTCACACATCTATGCACAGAGTCACACACACCCCACCCACACACACACTCAGGCACCCATACAGATACTCAGACAACCAATCAATAACTCATATTGACACTCATCTAGCTATTCACAAACCCATGCAGCCGCTTACACACCAACAGACAGACGGATACAGCCATTCACACAGTTTAGTCACTAACCCATGCATTCAGTAAGATACGTTTAATCACTCACTTATAGAGTCAGTCACACACCTACTAAATCATCCATTCAGACACTTATACACCCACTCATTCTTCAATATGCCTTTCCCTATATATATTAATCATATTTAAACTTTACAGAAACACACAGTCACTGGATGATGTCATCAGTGATGTAATCAGTGATGTCATTTGAGATGTCATCAGTGATGTCATCAGTGATGTCACTGACCATGTCATGAGTGATGTAATATGTGGCGTCATCAGCAGTGCATTGCGGGCGCGTGTTATAGTTAGCTGAACTAACTATAACGGGGAATTTCTATGGTTTTGTACGAGTGAAATGTCCAACTAACTATAACGCCCCTGAAACCTATGGTTTTTTCAGTGAATATATATATATATATATATATATATATATATATATATATTTATTACCTACTGGCGGTCACCAGTAGGTAGTTATAGTTACAACCTAGTTTCCATAGGAAAAGCATTTTTGATTTGCTAATAACTTTGGCGTCGTTTGACGAATCTTTATGAAATTTTGCAAAACGTTGCACTTTTTAGGTTAGCTCCTATCGTGAAAGTTTGGGGGTGATTTGTCAAGCGGGGGCTGAGAAAAAAGGGGGTCCCAAAATGCGTTTTCTCCATATTAATTTCCATCGGAAATTTTGCGACGAGCTACAGCCTGAACTGCTGAACGGAATTACCTCAAATTTGGCAGAAAGGTAGAGCTTGGTTCAGAAAGTCACCTTTTTGTTAAATGGGGTAAATCCGTTCAGTAGTTTTTGGGAAATACAAAAAATAAGTGTCAAAAAATCTATTTCCCATAGGAAACTTTGTGCAAGGCTACAGCCGAAACTACTGAACGGAATTACCCCAAATTTGGCAAAAAGGTAGTGCTTGGCTCAGAAAGCGACCTTTTGTAAAATGGTGTAAATCCATTTAGTGGTTGCTGAGAAATAAGAAAAATAAAAGTTTCGATATCTGGGCAGAGCCTAAGTCCCGTGCACGAGCTTCACTGTGATTGGCTGCGAACACTCCAAACCAGGAAGTGTTGGCAGCCATCTTGTGGCTCGGTAGAAGCGAGTCACTAGAAAACAGAGAAACAAAGGTATAAAACAAGAGAAGGGGGCAGGGTAGAAACACCGTGACCCCCTAGACCTGCTCAGGGGGTCCCAGAAGGACCCCAGGGCCAAAATAAGCATTTTTATTAAAAAAAAAAAAATCTGCGCAATTCGCGCTGGGGTTGCGGGTTCCCGCGTTTTATTTTAATGAGGTCCCCGGGTGGGCTAGGTCCCGCGGCCATTTCTTAAAAAATAATAGCTGGGGCTGCGGGGGCCTGCTGGGGTCCCCGCAGCCCCGGGGCTTCATTCATGTTGGGAGGGGGGTTGCGCGGCCCCTCTCCTGGAGCCCTCCATGTGCTTATAACTTTGGCGTTGTTTGACGAATCTTTACGAAATTTTCAAAAAAGTTTCTCTTTTTTGATCAGCTCCTATCTTGAAAGTTTGGGGATGATTGGTCAAGGGGGGGCTGAGAAAAAAGGGGAGTCCCAAAATGTGTTTTCTCAATGCATTTTCCATACTTTAGACAAGGCTACAGGTCAAACTGCTGAACGGAATTACGCCAAATTTGTGAGGGAGAAAGGTTGTGGTCCAGAAAGCGCGCTTTTGTTAAAATGGTATAAATCCGTTCAGTAGTTTTTGAGAAATATCACATTTTACAGATATCGATATTTGAGAATTCTGACATCTGATTGGCTGAGGGTTACGAGCACGAGCTCGCTGCTCATTGGCTGTGAACGGTTGAAACTAGGAAGTGTTGGCAGCCATTTTGTGACTTAGTCCGTCAGCTTGCATCTCTCCGTGTTGAAGCCATCGGGTGTGTAGTTTTACCTCTGCGAGGCAACACTGGCATCTGTGTCTGTGTAAGATACTCCTTTCATGCTGCCTCTCCCCACATCACGAGGTCGCGACTATGCCTTTAGAAGCCAGTCCGTTGACTCAGAGCTCTGTGAGTCAGTCTGTCAGCACGACCCTCTACACAACCCAAACACCACTGCACTACCTAACTAAACACTAAACCACTACTGCCAGCACGACCCCCTACACTACAGAAACACCACTGCACTACCTTAAACCCTAAAACACTACCCCCAGCATGACCCCCTACAATACAGAAACACCACTGCACCACCCTAAACCCTAAAACACTACCCCAGCACGACCCCCTACACTGCCCAAACACCACTGCACTACGTAACTAAACACTAAACCACTACTGCCAGCACGACCCCCAACACTACAGAAATGCCACTGCACTACCTTAAACCCTAAAACGCTACCCCCACCACGACCCCCTAAACTACAGAAACACCACTGCACTACCCTAAACCATAAAACGCTACCCCCAGCATGACCCTCTACACTACCCAAACACCATTGCACTACCCTAAACCCTAAAACACTACTCACAGCAGGACCCCCTACACTACGTAAAGACCACTGCCCTACCCTAAACCCTAAATGTACCCCCAGCAGCACCCTCTACACTACACAAACACCACTGCACTACCGTAAACCCTAAAACACTACCCACAGCAGGACCCCCTACACTACACAAACACCACTGCACTACCCTAAACCATAAAACACTACCAGTCCATTGGCTCACAGCTCTGCGTTTGTGAGCAGATGGCCCGTAGCTCTCTGTGTGCGAGCCGAGCCCACGGGCCAAAGCTCTCCCTTTGCGAGGCTGCCCGACGGCCCGCAGGTCTCCCTGTGCTAACCAGATCGCAGTTGTCAGTCTGCGAACCGATATTGGGAATATAAGGCGGCTCTAAAAAGAGCCTTTGTGTTTATTAGTTGGCGCTACATATAAGTGCGGATGCACAGCTTCAGGTTATTCAGAAAAACTCGATTTCCCTGATCTGTGAAGTGTACTCCATCACTTCTGTAGATATCAGCCATATCATAACGTATGTTGTTGTTGTAGATCGACCCCATTCTATGGTCTCTGAGGTATGCAGACACAGCTTTGTTGACATTCTTCCTAGATTTTTCAATCTGAGGACAAAATTTGTTTGACCATTTCCACTTCTGTCTTTGGCATATATCGGAATATACAAAGACAGTTTGAGGCAAAAGCAACATCAATTGTCTAAAGGTGTCCTTCATTAGCATTTCCAAACCTACCCCAGTCAATGTGCCTAGGTCATTTCCACCACAGTGCACAATCATCAGGTCAGGGAGTTGGAGATGCAAACAGGTTTTAACCAAAGGGAGTAATTGGTGCCACTTCAATCCTCTCTGTCCAAACCATTTAATGTCCACATTTTGTAAACCTAGGTCTAAGTCAATACGTCTCTGTTCTGCATACCTCTTGCACCAGAAAACATAGCTATGTCCTACGATCCACATTAGCATTTTGAAGGTGTAGCTGGAAGATATGGATAGATGTCTGTAGCTCATGCAGTCCATTCGTAGAATAAGAGATATGTTTAAAGATGGGGAACTACTTTTTTTTCTCAAAAAAACGATAACTGATTGGGAGATGAAAAACATTGTTTACTAAAAAGTAGGGTGCATATTAGTTTGTCGAAAAGCATCTTTGTCATTGGTTAATAAAAAGCAGTTTCAACGTAGAGTTCATATGATAGGATAAAATTTGGTCAGTTCAACCACACCTGCTACTTGCATTTGGAAGGCACTGTTCGAACTTAAAACAATGGTGAACTTTTAACCTGCACGTGCCCTTAAATGTTCAAGAAAATGTTGCAAAAAAATATCGTTAGGGTTGAAAAAATGATGAACTTTTAACCTGCACGTGTCGTAGAATGTTCTAGAAAGTTTGTTGATAGAATACGTTGAACATCTCACCTGTATGTGTTCTTAAATTTTTAAAAAACTGTTTATATGGAAAGTTCAAAAATAACCAATAGAGAGAAGTTTTGCAATTTGAAAAAATCAAGGAACTATTCTGATTTGTTCTTTACATGTATTTATGTGTGGAGCAACAGGGAAATTGTGCCATTACTGGTTCCATTCTTGATGAGAGCGATGCATTACATGTACTGTGTGAGAAAGAAAGAATTGCATGTGTTTGTGACATTTGGAATCTGCATACCAACTACGAACGTAAGTTGAATTATGCTTAGTGTGGAAATAGTGAGGAAGGGGTAAGAGTAGAAAATTCATATGTTATTAACTTAACAGAGATGGAACAAAAACCAGAAATGTTATGTGGGCAATTTGCGGTCTCATTTTTTATACTGAGAGGTAGATTTCAATATCAATCAAGACTGGTGTGTTACTGGGAGGCTTTGGATTTTGGTATTGTTATGAAATGTAAGTTGTTGGGGAGCGTTTCTTCAGAAGACATTTTTTATAAATATGTGAGAGATAAAAAATAAATGAAAATATTCTGTGTATATTTTCTGTACGATTTTGTTCACAGTGCTAAAGTAAATGTGATTATTAGTGAAGGTAATTGTCAGAGTGTGTTTGTGTGCTGAATATACGCAGGCTTTTAAGTGGTCCGGGTCTTGTCGGTACTGAGCTCCGCCACCCTTTTAAGACAGTTGCCAAATTTTTCATTCCACTTAAAGCTGATAATATACGTATAGTAAAGAAACGAGACATAAAAAGTTTGGGAATTACACCTTTATTTACTCTGTGCAGCTCCCACCACCATTTTGTGCCCCCCAGCGGTACTGTTTATAAAAATAATCTAATACAGCTCTTTGTATTATAAAAATAGCACTTCTAAGTTTATTGCCATATTGGTAGGGTTTGTACTATATAGAGAATGGTGCAATCAGTTTCATTGGTATAAAACTGCACTGTGTTATGTTGGAAATATTACATATGCATAGGTTGTGATGTTATATTTTATACTGTGAGGTACATTTGAATATAAGTGAAGACAGGTGTTATACTGCGAACCCGTTGAAAATGTGCACAGATTACATGGAGAGTAAATGGACAAAGTAAACGTACATGTTGCTTTCTGTATGTATGCATGGTTAGAATCTTTTGATGATGCTTTAAGATATAATCTAAATAGTGTTTGTGGTTTACAATTGGGTATACTGCACCATGTTAGTAGTTAGTGACTAGATGCTGGTAAAGGGATTATTTATTGCTCGTTCTTACGAAATAAAGGTGGAGAGCGGCGTTTCTTTACAAGAGATATTTCATAAATGTGTGAGAGATAAAAAAGAAAAAAATGTTTTAGTAAATTTTCTGTACGATTTTTTTACACTAGTAAAGTAACTGTTATTATAAGTGATGAAAATTGTTAGGTTGTGTCTCTGTACTGAATATACGCAGGCCTTTAAGTGGGCCGGATTTTTCCGGTGCTGAACACTGCTACCGCTTTTAGACACCCGCCATTTTTTTTTATCCCATTGAAAGCCCTGAATATACATATATTAAAGGAATGGTATAATTAAAGTTTAGGAATTACACCTCCGTTTACTCTCCTCATCTCATATTCTTTATTTTGTGCACCCAACAGTAGTGTTTATAAAAATCAAGTAATAGAGCTTTATCTAGTATAAAAATAGCACTTATACTTTTATTGGCATGTTCGTGGGATCTGTAGTGTATAGAGAAGGTGGTTATCAGTTTCAATGGTACAAAACGGACGTGACATATGTTTGAAAGATTACATGGTTTTAGGAATAAGCTCTCGGCCCGCAGTTGTATCTCTGCAAGCCAACACTGGAAATATACCGCAGTTGTCCCTGTACGAGATACCCCTTTCATGCTCCCTATCTTCACATCATTGTCCCGCAGCTATGAGTTGCAAGCCGACGGCCCGCACCTTTCCCTATAGCAGTTTGCCCGCAGCTGTTCCTGTGTGAGGCGGGTCGCAGCTCTTCCTCTTCGAGCCAGCTAGTTGGCTCAGAGCTCTTCCTCTACGAGCCAGCCCGCTGGCCCGCAGCTCTCCCTCTGCAAACCATTGTTCGGCTCGCAGCTCTTCCTCTGGGAGCCAACCCGCAGTTGTACCTCTGCAAGTAAACACTGGAAATATACCGCAGCTCTCTCTCTCTGCGAGATACCCCCTTCACGATCCGTTTCTCCACATCACCGTCCCGCAGCTATCCCTTTGCAAGCCGACGGCCCGCACCTCTCCCTATACCAGTTCGCCCGCAGCTGTTCCTGTACGAGTCAGCCAGTCAGCTTGCAGCTCTTTCTCTACGAGCCAGCCCGCCGGCCCACAGCTCTCTTCCTGTGAACCATCGGTGGGCTCGTAGCTTTTCCTCTATGAGCCAGCCCGCCGCTCGCAACTCTCCCTCTGCGAACCACCAGTCGGCTTGTAGTTCTTCGTCTGTGAGCCATCGGGCTTGCAGTTGTAGCTCTGCAAGCCAACACTGGAAATATACCGCAGGTCTCTCTCTACGAGATACCCTCTTCACGCTTTCTCTCCCCACATCACCGTCCCGCACCTATGATTTGGAACCCGACGGCCTGCACCTTTCCCTATAGCAGTCGGCCCGCAGCTGTTCCTGTGCGAGCCGGCCCGCAGCTCTCCTTCTGCGAGCCCACGGGCTGCAGCTCTCCCTCTATGAGCCAGTCAGTCGGCTCGCAGGTCTTCCTCTACGAGCTAGTCCACCATCTCGCAGCTCTCCCTCTGCAAACCATTGTTCGGCTCGCAGCTCTTCGTCTGCGAGCCAGTCGGGCCCGCAGTTGTACCTCTGCAAGCCAACACTGGAAATATACCGCAGTTCTCTCTGCGAGATATCCCCTTCATGCTCCCTCTTCCGACATTACCGGTCATAGCTATCTTTTTGCAAGGCGACGGCCCGTACTTTTCACTATAGTATTTGACCCGTAGCTGTTCCTCTGCTAGCCGGCCCGCAGCTCTCCCTCTGCGTGCCATGTAGTTTAGCAATCCTGCTGTCAGTGTCATGCACTTCTCCAATCATCCATCCAGCACTATCTACTTACCCTATCACTCTTCCAATACCTAAGTACTTATAAATTCACCATGCACTCTGTTTACAGCACTGTAATCATTCTAGTTAGTAGTTATGTACTTATGGAATGGCCTAGCCACTAAGACAAGTACAGCTATAATATTCTGTGCAGTATCTATGCACACCTCTAACCATGTACATACTATTGGTGCAATCCTATAAATACCCACTTAGTACCCATGCAGTCTAGGAATCATGTTGTCAGTCCCATGCAGTTTTCTAATCACCCATCCAACACTATCTACTTATCCTATCAGTCCAGCAATACCTAAGCACTTATAAATTCACCATACACTCTGTTTGCAGCACTGTAATTATTCTAGTTAGTAGTTATGTACTTATGGAATTGGCTAGCTAGTAAGACAAGTACAGTTACAATATTCTGTGCACTATCTATGCACACCTCTAACCAGCTACATACTATTGGTACACTGCTATAGATACCCAGTTAATACCTATGCAGTCTAGGAATCCTGCTGTCAGTTCCATGCACTTTTCTAATCACCCATCCAGCATTATCTACTTATCCTATCACTCCACTAAAACCTAAGTACTTATAATTTCAACATACACTCAGTTTACAGCACTGTAATCATTCCAGTTAGTAGTCATGTAGTTATGGAATGGCCTAGCCACTAACACTACTATAGATACAATATTCTGTGCACTATGCATGCAGACCTCTAACCAGGTACATACTATTGATACAGTCTTCTAAATACCCAGTTAGTACCTATGCAGTGTAGGAATCCTCCTGTCAGTCCCATGCACTTCTCCAATCACCCATCCAGCACTATCTACTTATCCTATCACTCCGTCAATACCTAAGCACTTATAAATGCACTCAGGCACTCTCCTTGTAGTATTGTAAACTTTTAGTCACCACTCATGTATTCATGGAATGATACAGGTTGTAACCATGCAGTTCCACAATTAGATGTGTACTACTAATGCTGTGCTCTAGTATCTTTCACACTACTCAAACACTACTACAATTATGCGGGTAGCACTGTTCCATTGCTGAAATCATTGATGTAGTTTTTTTGTATGTATTTTTATAGTTATACATGTGAATATTTATATATAATTATTTTAATTATATTAAATTGTTTTCAAAACTTTTCTTATTTTACGGATAGTTTGCATAATTATTAAGAAAGAGTTACAATGACAAGAAAAGAGCAAAGAAAAAGACAACAAAGAAAGGAGGTTTATTTTAAAAAGAAGGAAAAGAGGAATTAGATCAACTACAACATGGATCTTTAAAGAAAAAGTGTTCTGGTAAGAGAACTAAAGATTTTTTTTAAAAACTTGTAAAAACAGTTTCCAATTTTAAAAATAAAGAACAGACAGATACAACAAGAACAGTGAAACAAAAGGAAAAGAAAAATTTACAAAAAAGTGGAAAATTGGATTATTGGAAAAAGAATTATGTTGGAAGCAGGAAGAAACAATTTTCAGAAATTCGAAAAAGAATCTATAACAGTAGAGTACTCCAAAATTTACAAAAAAAATGTAAAATATATAAAAGGAGATCAGCATTTTTCAGACAAGAAAAGGAGATTCTAAGTGTAATTGAAAAAGCCTTTGAATTGAAAAGAACATTATTTATCTTAATTATAAAAAGATTGAAGACTTTAAATACAATAATGCAGCGTATGAAGGACAAATGTAAAAGAAAAAGAATTGTAAATAGAACTAATTTTTGTAAAATATTTTCCGGGGAATGGAAGCATACTTCTAGTACGGAACCTTTTTTTTAATGAAGAAAGTTATTTTCAACAAAATAGATTACTACATGCAGTTGATACCTGTGGTCGTTGTTATGAAGTGAAAAATGGCTCTCCAATTGAAAAAGAAAAGATGGTTCCTAGAAATGTGGAAGAAGTAATAGCTGAGGAAGTTGAAGGGAGACGTACCCAGGCTCCAGTGTTTACATGGGATTGTAGTAGTATTTGTAGTATACGTCAACAATCTATTAATATTTTATTACATTTCTTAAGAGAATATGGAAGAAAAACTGAAACAGAAGATTAAGATATTGCAAGGACTGGATCCTTGCAAAGTGAGAAAAAATACGGGGTTGCAAGGTCATTCTCTGGCTTGTCTTTCTAGGAAAGTGTGTCAAAGTCGTTTTCATCATTTAAGAATGTTAGCAGTACATCATTCCGAAATGCGGAAGTTAGTTAGAAGATTATACTACATGAAAAGTCCTGCATTATGTCTAAATGAAATTAATACAGCTCTTTTGCATGGTTCAGTGTTGGATGTAAAAAAAATTGTGATGATATAGAGTTACGTTTCTTTGCTGGTCAAGAGAAGTGTAGAGAAACTGAGAGTTTGATAAGTGTAGGTGTTGAAGAAGAGATGGAAGTTAGTACTGATGTGAAGTTTGAAAAAGAAATAACAAAGTTTAAAGTAGTTTCTGGTGAAAATCCAAACTATGTTTGTATTTGTTGTCGACGTACTCATTATAAAATTCTAACTAGGAATGTAGATGTGTTTTTAAAAAGTGAAAAGGAAAACAATGATAAATGGAAATAATTTGCTGCTTATCTGTTTGTGGAAGGTTGTTTTGAGTTAGGTACTGTACAATGTATTTGTAAATATGGTTATAATAAATTAGAAGAAAACAAAATGCCAGCTAGAGCTGTCCATAATGACTTAGAATTAGTAGCTATACCTCCTGAACTTAAAGATTTAAATACTTATGAGGCCATCCTTATACAATCTGTGCACCCTTTTCAGGCTATAATTCGTATGGAGCCTAAAACAGGTAAGCTGCCTCCAACAGATCTACAAAGAGGTTTAAAAGGAAGAGTTGTGTATTTAACTTTAGATTTTAAGAAAAATGTTGAAACTGTTGGTGTAGAAAGAGAGGATACTGAACATGTAGTCATTCTTGTTAATGGTGTACCCAGAAAGAGTCGGAAAATATGGCAAGAGTTAGTAGATGTCACAAAAGTCCAAAAGGCTACATTATATCTGGTGCAAAACAATATTTACTATAAAAATGTAAATGTAGAGGAAGAAGAAATTAGTTTAGAAGATGAAAGACACATTTCAAGTGGACAAATAGAAAAAGTGGAGAATTCAAGAAAGGAAGAAATTTATGAACATTATACTATACACCCTCTACATTCAAAAGAACTGATAGGAGATACTATTGAATTGTTCCAGATGAAAAAAGCAAAAGGAAGTCCCATGAGTGTGTGGGAAAAAAGTTTGGAAGCTCGTTGTTTTCCACAGCTGTTCCCTACTGGAAAAGGTGGACGATATGATGAACGACCAGTTCAGATTCCAGCTTCAGAATATTGTACTTTACGACTGTACTCAGAAGAACCAAGATTTCGTCAGTGTATTCCATATTTATTTCATCTTTTATTTGAGAGTGATCTGTCTGCACTTTCATATGCAGTCAACCATATATTGAAAACTGGAACGCATCTTTCACATCTTTCTGCAAAGGAATTTATGGACAAAGTTGAAAAAAGAGACGAACATTTAGAATCACAGTTAAATAATTTGATGGCATGTCAACGTGGAACTAATGAATATTGGTATCGATGTCATGGGGAATTAAAATGTATGTTAAGAAATTTA
Source organism: Calotriton arnoldi (assembly GCA_963921515.1). Classification (NCBI taxonomy): domain Eukaryota; kingdom Metazoa; phylum Chordata; class Amphibia; order Caudata; family Salamandridae; genus Calotriton; species Calotriton arnoldi. The sequence goes on along the minus strand of CAWUFW010006098.1, from coordinate 286,493 downwards.
GGAACCCCTGCATGGTTTGTTACACTTAGGGGCCGATTCCGATCTCGGCCGGTAGGGCTCCGAATCTGATTCGGCTTAACCGGATCCGATTCGGAGCCCTATTGCCCGACCGAATCGTACGCGCGTCCGGGCGAGCGAGTACGATGCGAAATCGCCGACCGACTCGTCCGGGCGTCCCGACCGCTCTGACCGACTCGTACCCGGGTCTAACCGCACCGACCGACTTGCTCGGACTCGACTCGCACCGCGCAATGGAGACGTTCCCCGGCCGGGTAAGTACGATGCGCGCCGCGAGCAGTCCAACCGAGCCGCGCACTCCGGCTCGAAAGAGCAGTCGGAGCCGTACTTTGGGGGTCCCTGTACGCGTAGCCGCGCGAGTCGCACACAGGGGGGACCCATGGGTCCCTCCTACCTGTGCGTGTACGGCGCGAGTCACTTCACCGCGTACACGCTGTAGGGGGCGCCCTTGTCCGCCTCGCACCCATTGAGTCAATGGGAGCCCGCGTACACGTTGTGCGACAGGCTCCCATTGACTTCAATGGGAGTCCGACCGACTCGAGTCCGATGGCATACATGCGCATCGTACTCGTTCGGTCGGGCTGCACGGGTCCGATTCGGTCGGAAATCTCTCCGGGTCCGGCTCGGTCGGAGAGATTTCCGGCCCGAATCGGAATCGGCCCCTTAGTTGTGCTGAGTACGCATGGGATGATTTACTGGATTTTCTACGAGAAGCAAATTCAAATATAGAAAATATTGAATTGAAGACACCTGGAGAACTGTGTTCCCTAGATCCTGTAAATGTCTGCAGATATATTAATCATAGATTTGAAGCTATGATGTCTTTCATCTGTAATAAAAAAAATCCACCTATTGGCGAAGTTATTGATTTTTTTTGGGAGAAAAGAATACCAAGCTAGAGGTGCTCCTCATATACATATGCTTTTATGGATCAAGGATGCACCCAAATTTGGAACTGATTTGGATGAGGCTGTTTTATCTTTTATTGAAGAGTATGTTACCTGTGCGATTCCGAAAACAGGAGGAGAAAATATCTTAAGACAGCAAGTTTTACGGTTTCAGAGTCGATGTGGAAAATATTGCAGACGGAAATATAAGTCAAAGGATAAGTTTTACACAAAATGTCGATTTGGCTTTCCACGTCCAGTAATTTCCAAAGGAAGAGTGAACAGTTTTATGTCAGCAGTGAGGCATACTATCACTCGGAAATCACCCAAAAATACTTATAACATAAAAAGAACAGAAGAATCGAAGTACATTAATGATTACAATCCGGTGATTTTGAAGATGTGGAATGCAAATATGGCCATACAATATGTTGCAGATAACTCAATTGCTGTTGCTCGCTATGTGACGTCATATATTACCAAGTCTGAGAAGACAGAATTGAAAGAAATGTGGGAGGAAATTTCACAGGAGAAGACACTTAGCAAAAAATTGTACAGCTTCAGCTTGAAGATGCTTTCACATCGAGAAATTGGATTCTACGAATGTTCGGATCGATTGACATCTGCAAGTTTATATTCAAAGTCAAGAGGAATCATCTGGATAAGTCTAGGCCTTGCTACAGTACGAAATCGAGTTTTGAAATCTGTACAAGAAATTGAATACTTGGCACTGAATGAACCAGAAAGTACAGATATTCTGAAAACAAATATGTTGGATACGTACAATCCAAATAGAAGTCCATACCTAGAAAACATATGCCTATATGAAATTCTGCAACATTATAGTTTTAAAAAAACGTTATGGAAAATATAAATGAAGGAAAATACGCTGTAATTGGATCTGAAGGATGTTTGGTAAAGCATGACAAAGGAAATTTGATTAATCACAGGAAATTAAGTTGTGATACTCCAGATAAAAGAGAGTTTTTCTATTTAGCTATTCTGCAACTCTTCAAACCTTGGCGGACTGAAATAGAATTAATTGGAGATTTTGACTGCTATGAAGATTCTTTCAATGCATGTATAGATAGCATTGCATGTACAATGTTTCCAAATTATCTCCAAATGTTGAACGAAGAGATTAATCAAGAAAGAACTATTGCAGCTGAAATTGCTAGAGATAGTTCTCAAGATAGTCAGAGTTCTGCTCCACAAAGTCAAGATCCACTAGGAGAACCCATACTTGAAAATGAAGCGGCAATAGCAATGAGTGAAGTGGAAACGGTGATGCAGCAAGCATAACAAGACAATATTGATTTGGAAAATTTGGAGGAACGTCTCAATACTGAACAGAAAGAAATATATCACCAAGTTACACAACAGATACAACATGGATTACTGCATGAAAAGAATGATTGCCAATGTACATCATTTAGACCTATTATTATGTACATCAGTGGACAAGCTGGAACTGGGAAAAGTTTCTTGATTAAATGTTTGTCAAGTTATCTACAGAAAACAAAGGATTCACATTTGTCTTGTGTTGTAACTGCTCCAACTGGGTTAGCAGCACACAACATTAAAGGGATTACATTACATTGTCTACTTATGTTACCAGTAGAACATGAAAATAAGTTGGAATACCACAAGCTATCTGGAGAAGCTTGTTTTGAAGTTTCAAGAGTACTGAAGATAATGAAACTTCTAGTAATTGATGAAGTAAGCATGGTCTCAAACTTAATGCTTGCGTTTGTACATTTGAGGATGCAGCTGATTTTAAAAACAAATTACGATGTTTTATTTGGAGGAAAACATGTAATTGTATTTGGTGATCTACTACAACTCACACCTGTAAAAGGCCAACCAGTTTTTAAAACCCTTCTTCATGAAGACACTAAAAATCTTTGGGAAGTATTGGAAATGTGAACATTTGGCGTTATTTTGAATGTAAGGAACTTATCAAGAACATGCGACAAGCAAATGATGAAGATTATGGAAATATTCTTCAAAATATTAGAATTGGTGTCTTAACAAAGGATGGAAAAGCTTCTTTAGAAAGTCGGCTACTAAGAAAGTTGTTTCCAAAAGAAAATATTGCAGCTGAAACAATCTACCGAAGAATTGCAGAAAAGGAATCTATAATTTGCCTTATGCCAACACTGAAAGAATGCTCTACATTCAATGAAGAACTATTGAAACTGGAGAATGAACCGATAATAAAAATGGTAGCTATTGATAAAATAGAACATCAAGGAGTAACTATTCTTTTGTCAGAGAAATTGCAGTTAAAATTAGACTCTTTGGAAAAATCAATATCTAAGACTGCTGATTTGGAAAAGAACTTATATGTATCTGTAAACTGGTTGGGTAATATTACGGCGTAATTTAGATGTTGAGAAAGGTTTAGTAAATGGAGCAATGGGGAAAGTTGTTGACTTTGTTACCTATGCAAATAGAGATGGAATTGAATTTTTGAAGATTACATTTTCCATGAAAACACCATACGTGTTCTGTTGAACAGCCCTGAAGAAGTCACGGGATATCTCCCATTGTGACGAAACACGTGTTGGCTGGTTGTGTCTTCCAATGTTAAATATTAAATGAATTGAAAAATTCCTATTAATCGTGAATGGACCATCTATGAGAGTAACTGTGATGACAAAGACTTTGCGTAATAGCATACTTACCCAATAACGTGTGCCCGGGAATCTTGTTTCTCTCTAATTGTGCGGGTTTTGCCCACAGAGACATAGGGGTTTTAGGGTATCTCCCCTATCCTGGCTGCACCGTGCTACATACTTAGTTACATACATAACGCAAATAGAGCAAGGCGCCACACTTCCTGGCACATCATAAACCCTATCTTTCAGACAAATTACGTTACAGATGGGTTCATACATGTGACAGCTGTTCATTTTCATCTACCACTAAAATAGACACTGAACGATTCATATATTTGACAATGCCAGATTTGAAAACAGTGTCTTTCAACGATCTAATGAAATCAGCTAATCAACATATGGAATGTACTCAGTGCAAATCGGAAATGTTGTCAACATTATTTATACAAAGATGTGGACAATATATTATTTTAATGCTGCAACGTTGTAGAGCAGATGGAACAAAATTGGAAACCAAAATTAAAATTTTTGTGGCAGGTCAAGTTTCAATTTAGGGGAGAACTTTTAAAACAGTGGCTATTGTTTTCCACGATGGAACTACTTCAACATCGGGACACTATACTGTATATTTAAAATGCAATAAAGGATGGACACTATGTAATGATGCACATTTAGAGTATAAATTTCGGTTGCCTAATGAATTACCAAATTCATATTTAATATTTTTGATGCCAAAATTCTGAGAAGATATCAACATGAATTACTGAGTATATTTTGGATATTTCCACTACAAATGATTTTAGATACATCATTCACCCTATTGGAAGCATGTGAATATGATTTTAGAAATCTATCTTGGATATCCTGATTGCAAATGTTTTCAGAAATATCATTCGGCCTATTGGGAAGGTGTGTATATGAATGCAAAAGTTTATTTTGGATATACTTAATGGAAATATTTTCAAAACATCATTCGGCCAATTGGGAAGATGTTGGTAATTACGGATTCAATTATTGATTCTGTTCCTTCATATTGCGTTTGGAAAATTGTGTTGGAAAGAAGGTGGTCATATATTTGATTTTTGTGTTATATACTATGTTACTAAGGATGTTCATTTGTGAAAATGTAAATACCAAGTTGTGTTTGTTGTAGATATTTTGAAGAGAAATATGTTTTTTTTTAACAATCTTATTGATTGTATTTTTTTGCCCGCTGTCATCTGATGATTAACATTGAAATCACTGTTTATAGTGAAATTCAATACAATCTGAACACAGCAAAAAAAGGCAAATTGAATATGTGATGTAATTGTATACTTATGTTGTGTTGCAAAAACTATAAAATTATATGTAATAACAGAATTTTTTTCTTCTCTTTTACAGACCTTACTACTAAAGTTTAAAATATTTTAAATTTGCATTAAAAAAAAGAAGTGAATATGTATTACAATTAATTTGATATCTGCTTGAAAACAGGTAAGATTAATTCACCCAGGTACTACCCTTGCAGTCTATCAAAGACACTGTCACTCCCTATGCCCATCTCCAGTCACCCAGCGAGTACTATATACTAATGCAATCTGTCCACTAATACCCAAGCACTTATAAATACACTATGCACTCTCTTTACAGCACTATAATCATCCAGTTACTACTCACGTACTTATGGAATGGCCTAACTACTAATACAAGTACAGCTACAATATTCTGTACACTATCCATGCAGACCTCTAACTACCTATATTCTATTTATACACTCCTCTAAATATGCAGTTATTACCCATGCAGTCTAGGAATCGTCCTGTGAGTCCGCTGCACTTCTCCAATCACCCATCCAGCCAACACGTAAGCACTTATAAATTCACCATGCACTCTGTTTGCAGCACTGTAATTATTCCAGTTACTAGTCATGTAGTTATGGAATGCACTAGCTACTTACAGAAGTATCCGCTATTATTATTAATAGTAGCTTTCAGGAGGATACAGTTAGAAAGTAGCATTTAAAAACCTTTGAAATTCACTGAAAAAACCATAGGTTTCAGGGACGTTATAGTTAGAAATTAGCATTTAAAAAACCTTTGAAATTCACTGAAAAAACCATAGGTTTCAGGGACGTTATAGTTACAAATTAGCATTTAAAAAACCATAGAAATTCACTGAAAAACCATAGGTTTCAGGGATGTTATAGTTAGTTGGACATTTCACTCATACAAAACCATAGAAATTCCGCCGTTATAGTTAGTTGAGCTAACTATAACTCGCGCCCCCGCAATGCACTGCTGATGACGTCACATATTACATCATTCATGACATGGTCAGTGACATCACTGATGACATCTCAAATGACATCACTGATGACATCACTGATGACATCTCAAATGACATCACTGATGACATCATCCACGTGAAAAATCTGATGCACCTCGTCACACCCTAATATAACCTTTGATACACCCACTGTAAAATACAGACTACCATTTTAAAAACCATCGACACACCAATACCAGTTACTACGTACACATGCACTGATTCCTAGGTCTACACACACATCCACTCATTCACCCATACAACCATTCATACATGTAGTCACTGATCAATACACCACTATCATATGCACTCATACACCTATACAGACTCTCACACACCACCACTCATCCTAGTCAGTCATGCACTCATCCTAGTCAGTCATGCAAAAAATCAATCACAGTTCCATTTACTCACCTACACAGTTATACACACACCACCTCATTTATTGATACAGATACTAACGCATACTTACTCTCTTATTTATTCACTAATACAAGTACACACTTATCCAGACAGCCACGCTCACAATCACTCACTCTCACGTACAGTTATTTTTATACACCAACTCTCACATACACTGCCTTTAACTTTTGTACTTAGTTGGACATCTACCACTGACATCCACATGCAGCAGGTTATACAACAACAAACAGACTCATACAGACATTCACACAGTTTAGTCACTAACCCATGTATTCAGTAAGAGACATTTAATCACTCACTTAAACAGTCAGTTACACACCTACTAAATCCTCCATCCAGGCACTTATACAACCACTCATTCTTCAATACAGCTTGGTATATATATAAAACATATTTAAACTTTACAGAAACACACAGTCACTAGATGATGTCATCAGTGATGTCATCAGTGATGTCATTTCAGATGTCATCAGTGATGTCATCAATGATGTCACTGACCATGTCATGAATGATGTAATATTTGACATCATCAGCAGTGCATTGCGGGGGCGCGAGTTATAGTTAGCTCAACTAACTATAACGGCGGAATTTCTATGGTTTTGTATGGGTGAAATGTCCAACTAACTATAACGTCACTGAAACCTATGGTTTTTTCAGTTAATATATATATATATATATATATATACACATCATATATATATATATATATATATATATATATATATATATATATATATATATATATATATATATATATATATATATATATATATTATCTACTGGCGGTCGCCAGTAGATAGTTATAGTTACAACCTATTATCCATAGGAAATCCGTGACATTCTATTTGAAATAACTCTCTTGCCGGTTGACGTATCTTCGCAAAATGTTCAAACTTCGTGGGGCGCTCCGGTCCGCTCCTACCCTGAAAGTCTCGGGGGGATTCGTCAAGCGGGGGCCGAGAAAAAAGGGGGGTCCCAAAACGCGTTTTCCCCATGCAATTTTCCATAGGAAACTTTAGACACGGCTACAGCTCGAACTGCTGAACAGAATTACACCAAATTTGGCAAAGAGGTAGTTCTTGGTTCAGAAAGAACCCTTTTGTTAAATGGTGTAAATCCATTCAGTAGTTGCTGAGAAAATCAAAAGTAAAAGTACATATATATCTATGGCCGAGTAGGGTCCGCGTACCCTCAGCGCACCCTGCGCGCACCGTCCCGATCACGAGCTGCATGTTAATTGGTTGTCAGCTGGCTGTCAACATTCCGATTCAGGAAATGTTGGCAGCCATTTTGTCCCTCGGTAGAACCGAGGGACAGAAACAAGTGCGCAAAGCGCACAAAGGGGGCAGGGTAGAAACACCCTGACCCCCTAGGTTTGCTCAGGGGGTCCCACAAGGACCCCCTGCGCAAAAAAGAAAAAAATAAATTTTTTTAAAAAATCAGCAGGATGCACTCAGGGTGCGCGAATCCTGCAGAAAAAATCGAAGCGTGGTCTCTCGCGCTTCGATTGCATTTTGCCCCCGGGTGGCCCAAGTCCCGGGGGCATGGTGGGGGTGGGTATATTGTTTGTATGGGGGGCCTCAAAGGGCCCCCCAAGCCCCGGGAACTGCCACCCCCCGGGGCTTTATAGAAAAAATGGTGCGGGAGGGCTCTTCTGCCCTCCCGCAGCCCTGGGGACCGCCACCCCCGGGGCTTCTTTTTTTATTTAAATAAGGTGTGGGGGGGCTCCAGCCCCCACACGCCCCGGGGACCACCACCTCCCGGGGCACTTATAAAATAAATGTGGGGGTCCATTACGGACCCCCAGAGCCCCGGGACCACCACCTCCCCGGGGCTGTGCAATTTAAGGGAGGGGGCCGCGCGGCCCCCTCCTGGAGCCCTTGATGGCCCTGGGGACCGCCACCCCCAGGGCCAGCTCCTGCAGTGTCCCGGGGTGCCTACCCCGGGACACTGTGAGTTTGCTATGGCAGGACGGGAGCCTCGCGGCTCCCGTCCTGCCATAGCAACTGCTTTGGATATTGGAAGAGAGAGCAGGGAAACCTGCTCTCTCTTCCAATATCCAAAGCCGATTGCTTTCCACATGGGGAGCTGCATCTTAGCAGCTCCCCATGTGGAAAGCAATGCCGGCTCCCAAGGGACACGGGGAGCCGGCTGGGACTGTGGGGGGATTGGGGACCCCCCCACAGTCTCCAACGTGAGGCCAGGCCCCGGGGGATGGGGTCTCCGGGGCCATAAGTGGCCCGGGAGGGGGGCCATGCAGCCCCCCTCCCCAAAGTTTAAAAAAAAACACACAAAAAAAAAAAAAGGGTATGGCCGGCCCCGGGGATGGGGTCCCCGGGGCCTTAAATGGCCAGAGGAGGGGGGCCACACAGCCCCCTCCAAAGAATAAAATGTAGAAATAGAGGCCATGCCCCGGGGGATGGGGTCCCAGGGGCCAATACAGGCCCAGGGAAAGGGGGCCACGCGGCCCCCTTCCCGTTTTTTATTACATTTTAATTAAAAAAGGGGTAAGGCCCTGGGGGATGGGGTCCCCAGGGCCCAAAAACAGGAAAAAGGAAGGGGGGCCACACAGCCCCCTTCAGAGGACAAAAAAACGATCTGGCCCGCAGGCCCCGCCCCTTCCTTCACCACTGCAAACGCGCCCCTGGCGCGTTTGCAGAGGGGGAACGAATTCCCCTTGAATACTGGGGTCCCTGGGGCCAACTAGCCCACCAGGAACCTCCAGTATGCGCCAGAGGCTGCGTTGCAGAGAGGTGTACAGAGGCCATGCCCCTTTTACACCTCTCTGCAACGCAGCTCTGTGGCGCTTTGGATATACCTGTTGGGCTAGTTGGCCCTCAGGGACCCTCAGGATGCAAGGGAGTTAATCCCCGACTTAAAACGCGCCACGGGGCGCGTTTGCACAGTGGTGAAGGGAGGGCGGGCTCAGGTGACATCTGTGCAAACGCGCCCCGTGGCGCGTTTTAAGTTGGGGGATTAAATCCCTTCAATCCTGAGGGTCCCTGGGGGCCAACTAGCCCAACAGGTACATCCAGAAAGCGCCACAGAGCTGCGTTGCAGAGAGGTGTAAAGGGGTGTGGCCTCTCTACACGTCTCTGCAACGCAGCCCCTGGCGCATATTGGAGGTTCCTGGTGGGCTAGTTGGCCCCTAGGGACCCTCAGGATTCAAGGGGACTTAATCCCCAACTTAAAACGCGCCACGGGGCGCGTTTGCACAGATGTCACCTCAGGCCCCGCCCCTCCCTTCACCATTGTGCAAATATTCTTCTAAAATCATCCGAAATACGAATTCCGATTTACTCACCTGTTATAAGGAGAAACCTCAGTGCTGTATCTTTCAGTCCAGTACTGGTCCTGAAAAGTAATTTTAACCGTACTTACCAGTAACTTGAATTTCCTTCCATAGGATATCATTGCCTGCTTTTTGCTGAAAAAGTTTCTAAGTGTTGATTTTTGAAACCTACAAATATTCCTCTAAAATCAGCCGAAATACGAATTCCGATTTACTCACCTGTTATAAGGAGAGACCTCAGTGCTGTATCTTTCAGCCCAGTACTGGTCCTGAAAAGTAATTTTAACCGTACTTACCAGTAACTTGAATTTCCTTCCATAGGCTAACATTGACTGGTTTCACTTGGAAATTCTTCTAAGTGTGGAGTTTTGGAACTTTAAAATATTCCTCTAAAATCAGCAGAAATACGAATTCCGATTTACTCACCTGTTATCAGGAGAGACCTCAGTGCTGCATCTTTCAGCCCAGTACTAATCCTGAAAAGTAATTTTAACCGTACTTACCAGTAACTTGAATTTCCTTCCATAGGATATCATTGCCTGCTTTTTGCTGAAAAAGTTTCTAAGTGTTGATTTTTGAAACATACAAATATTCCTCTAAAATCAGCCAAAATCCGAATTCTGATTTACTCACCTGTTATCAGGAGAGACCTCAGTGCTGCATCTTTCAGCCCAGTACTGGTCCTGAAAGTAATTTTAACCGTACTTACCAGTAACTTGAATTTTCTTCCATAGGCTAACATTGACTGGTTTCACTTGGAAATTCTTCTAAGTGTGGAGTTTTGGAACTTTAAATTATTCTTCTAAAATCAGCCGAAATACGAATTCCGATTTACTCACCTGTTATCAGGAGAGAACCCAGTGCTGCATCTTTAGCCCAGCACTGACCCTGAAAAGTAATTTTAACCGTACTTACCAGTAACTTATCTTTTCTTCCATAGGAATCCATTGTCTGGTTTTCAGCAGAAAAGTTTCAAAGTGTCGATTTTCACAAACTACAAATATTCCTTAAAAATCGCCTGTATGACTTAAACGCATTTTTTCAACTGTTTACAGGAGATGCACCAGTGCTGGATCCAGGATCCAACACTGAGTAAGAAAAAGTAACGATAACAGTTTTTACCTGCTAAGTGAATTTCCTTCCATAGGATAACATTGGTGATTCTATGAGGAAAAGTTTCAGTGTCAACTTTTAAAATACAATAATATTCCTTAAAAATCACGACTGTAACCAAAACGCTTTTACTCAACTGTTTACAGGAGATGTCCCAGGACTGAATCTAGGATCCAGTCCTGTGGTTAGAAAAGTAATCCATAAAGTAACTAATTGCATTTAACTAGAAATTCACATTGAGCTGAATGTTGCATTGTGTTTGAAAATGTGTTGCCCATTGCAACAACTGTAACTACTGTACTTAAAAGTCTATTGCCTATGTGCAAAGTATTTAAACTAAAGTAATTCATTCTGAGAAAGTATTTTTTGTAATGTAATGTATAATGTAATTACAATGTAATTTAAAAAATAAAATATGTAAAAGAAATTGTTTCTAAAAATGTAGTAAATCAGTATGAAAAAAATTAATATAAAAATTAATACATTTAAAAAATGTCATTTAAAAAACCTTTGAAATTCACTGAAAAAACCGTAGGTTTCAGGCACGTTATAGTTACAAATTAGCATTTAAAAAACCTTTGAAATTCACTGAAAAAACCATAGGTTTCAGACACGTTATAGTTAGAAATTAGCATTTAAAAAACCTTTGAAATTCACTGAAAAAACCATAGGTTTTAGGGACAGTTATAGTTAGTTGGACATTGCACTCATACAAAACCCGTGAAATTCCCCCGTTATAGTTAGTTCAGCTAACTATAACTCGCGCCCCGCAATGCACTGCTGATGACGTCACATATTACATCACTCATGACATGGTCAGTGACATCACTGATGACATCACTGATGACATCTCAAATGACATCACTGATGACATCATCCACGTGATAATCTGATGCAGCTCTTCACACCCTAATATAACCTTTGATACACCCAATCTAAATTACAGACTGCCATTCGCAAAACCATAGACACTCCAACACCAATAACTACATACCCACTCACTGATTCTTAGGACTACACACACACATCCACTCACTCACCCGTACAGTCACTCATACTTATGGTCACTCAGTACAGGACTATCATATGCACTCTTACTCCTATATAGACACTCAAACACCGCCACTCATCCATAGAGGTACTCACACACCTAGTCAGTCATGCAAATAATTAAACACACTGCCATTTACTCACCTATACAGTTATACACACACCAGCTCACTTAATCATACAAATACTAGCACATTGTTACGCTCTTATACAATCACTGATACAAGCACACACTCATCCATACAGCCACTATCACAATCACTCACTCTCGCTTATAGCTATTTATATACTCTAACACACATATACACTGCCTTTCACATATGTAGTTACTCACGCATGTACCACTGGGACATACATTCACTCACTAACACACTCTTACACACACTTACCCACCCATACAGTCTATCACAGATGCACTCTTTAAACCATCCACCCAGTGAATCACCCACTCACACATCTATGCACAGTCGCACACACCCCATCCACACAAACACTCAGGCACCCATACAGATACTCAGAAACAAATCAATAACTCTTATAGACACTCATGTAGCTATTCACAAACCCATGCAGCCACTTACACAGCAACAGACAGATACAGACATTCGCCCAGTTTAGTCACTAACCCATGCATTCAGTAAGATACGTTTAATCACTCACTTATAGAATTAGTCACGCACCTACTAAATCATCCATACAGACACTTATACACCCACTCATTCTTCAATACGCCTTTCCCTATATATATTAAAAATATTTAAACTTTACAGAAACACACAGTCACTGGATGATGTCATCAGTGATGTCATTTCAGATGTCATCAGTGATGTCATCAGTGATGTCACTGACCATGTCATGAGTGATGTAATATGTGACGTCATCAGCAGTGCATTGCGGGGGCGCGAGTTATAGTTAGCTGAACTAACTATAACGGGGGAATATATATATATACATACATATGTATATATATGTGTGTGTATATATATATATATTTTTTTTTTTACATTTATTTTTTCATGAGAAACCCAAAGGTTACAGGGACACTACAGTTAGGTTCAGATTTTACACACACAAAACCATAAAAAAATCAGCAGTTATAGTTATCTCAAGTAACTATAACTCGTGTCCCAAGGTAACTATAGCTCACACCCCCGCCATGCACAGTTTTCCAATCAATAATTTTACTGCAAATGTTGCAGTGATATTATCAATGATGTCACAGAAGAAGGTCTCTGAGTGGATGTATTACTCACTGTATGGATGTGTGGAAGCGTATGTGAGTAACTGCATGGGTGTGTGAGTGAGCGTGTGAGTGTGGTTGTATGGGTATGTGAGTGGGTGCATGAGTGACTGTGTGTGTGAGTGTATGATTGGGTGTGTGAGTGGGTGTGTGTGTGTGCATGGGTCTGTGAGTGGTTTTCTAAGTCTCTAAAAGAATGTATTCGTGACTTCATAGGTATGTGATTGGGTGTTTTAGTGGCAGTATGGATATGTGTGTTGGTTTGTGAATGGTTGTGTGGGTGTGTGAGTGACTTGGCACTTGAGTTTGGTGTATCTTTTTTAAATTGAGCTCTGGGAGTCTCTCACTTGTAAAGAAAACATTTTTGCACAATGACTTGCCTATGAGGGGTCCTTCACTGACCCCTCCATCACTCCCATGTGGTTAAGGTACCTCTACCATGACCCTTTCATTCAATTTACTGGGGTATTTTTGCCTCCCCGGACTGAGTCCTGATATACAAAATGTTGGCTGCAACTTTTTTCTCAGGTTGTTGCCAGCCAATCATGGCTTTGCTTTTGGCACATGGATCTGCATCTCTAGATATACATAACAATATTTTTCATAACTCCAGAATTACTTGACAGATTTACACCAAATTACTGAAATAGATCTTTCTGGACCAAGATCTAGCTGTCATCCAAATTTGATGTAATTCTGTTTAGCGGTTTGGGCTGTGTCTTGTCTCAAAACCCAATGGGAAATTGCATGTGGAAAATGCATTTTGGGACCCGTTCTTTTTCTCGGCTTCCACTTGACAAATCACCCTGAAACTTTCCAGACAGCAGCTAAAGTGACTGGACTACTAGTTTTTAAAATTTATTGAAAAGTCACAAAACAACGCCAAAATTATTAGCAAAACGAAAGAAAATGCTTTGTCTATTGAAACTAGACTTCACTATAACTACCTACTGGTGACCATATGGTGAACTCGAGCTGTGTCGGAGCCCGCTCTTGATCCTGGAGCGGGTCTTTTGTTGGATATATTACCTACTGGTGGTTGCCAGTAGGTAGTTATAGTTAGGACCTAGTTTCCATAGGAAAGGCATTTTTTGACTTGCCTTTAACATTGGCGTTGTTTGACCATTGACATTTTTACCAAAAAAGTGTCAAAGTAGGATCTGTGTGCCATGGAAAGGTTGGGGGTGATCAGTGCAATCGAGTCCGAGAAATAGGGGCGTGAAAATGGGTGTGTTTGTAATGTTAATTCCCATAGGATCGCGTTGCCCGAACCGCTGGACGGAATTACAAATTTGGCAGAAAGGTAGATGTTGGTATGCAGATTGTGCTTTTTGGTATTCGGTACAAATCTGTCCCGTAGTTTTTGAGAAATTTAAGCTGGAATCTATAGATATAGCTCTGACCACAGATATTTCGAATGGTTTCGTGATTAATCGCGGATGCGTGCGCCATCGGGAATGCTGTGATTGGCTGGATGCAACCTGAACTGAAAGTTGCAGCCACCATTTTATCGTTTGAGAATTGTTCCTGGGGCTGAAAATTTGTGTGAAAGCTAACATAAGGGGTCAGGGTGGAAATACTCTGACCCCATGTTTGAGAAATTGATCTGTTAGTGACACAAGTTATGTGTCTGAAATTGGTTTTCGTCATCACGCATGATATTTGCAACAACGCCATGACCGCCAGTGCGTCCCCCCATGTACCTTCATGGGGACATCACAACTATCACAGCAACACCACAAATATTGGTGGAAATATAAAAAATATATCAGTGAATCATTAATACACATTGTATTATATTGGGATTCTGATAAATGTTTCTATAGAGTTATTTAGATAGTGATTTATCTAGTGTGATGACTAGAATCAATTATATAGTTATAATTTTTGAATGTGGTGGTGGCTATTTAATTCCTGCTTTTGCTTTCTGCTTTCACTTTTGCTTTCTGCTTTATCCGCAGGGATCGTGATTACCGACGTCATCATAATCTCCAGCCTCAAATAGGTTTTAGAGATGGTTGTTCTAAAATACACTAGAAAAACATGAGTTTAAAGTGTACATTAATAAACCCCTAGTGTGTAAAATACTGTAATATGTGTGCATATATGTGTATTTCACTTAAAGGCGCTATTGTCACGGTTAACGGCGTCTTCGCAACTTCCTGAATGACCGCAAAAACAGAAAATAGAAGATAAGAGTAGAAGATAGATTTTAAAGAAAATTAGTACAAACACATGAGTTTAAACATATTTTTAAAGAAGCATGTATATAGTAATATGTGTAGCATAATGTTTAGAATGGATTTTTTTAGGTAATATTTTTTGATGAACTGGTGGTGGTTGAATGCCTGCTTTTGTTTTGCGATGTTGCGGCTTATTCGCAACCATCGCAACGTCATCCCAAAGATTCCCAAAACCTAAAAAAAGGAGCTTTAGAAAACAAATTACAACTTTTTTTAGGTACTAGGGTGGCTCTGACAAGAGCCACTTGTGTTGATTGTGTCTATATGACAACTACACATAATAAAAGATGCAGAGTTTCAGGTTACTTAGAAACACCCTGTTGCCTTCGTCTGTAAAGTGCACCCCATCCTTTCTATAAATTCCATGCATGTCAAAATTCAGATTGTTGTTATAGATACATCCCATGTGATGGTCTCTGAGGAATGCAGAAACAGTTTTATTAACATGTTTTCTGGTTTTGTCAATCTGTGGACAGAATTGATTTGACCACTTCCATTTCTGCCTTTGGCATATATTAGTGTACACCAAGACAGTGTGAGGGAAAAGTGACATCAGTTCTCCAAAGGTATCTTTCATTAGGATTTCCAGCCCTACCCCAGTCAATGTGCCTAGGTCATTGCCACCACAGTGCACAATCATGAGGGGAGGAGCTCGGCAACCCACAATGGATTTAACCAAAGCCAGCAACTGATGAAACTTTAACCTTCTCTGGCCAAACCAAGTATTCTCCACAATTGGCAAACCTAAGTCCTGGTCAATACCTCTGTTTTTTGCAGCCTCTTTAGCCCAACAGACATAGCTGTGGCCCACAATCCACACTCTAAGCATTTTGAAGTGAAGGAGCAATAGCAGTCAGCAGAAGGCTGGAACTGAATGAGGTAGTTTTCCAAATGGAAAGAAGTTAAAATGGAGGTGTTAAAATAAAAAGACGTATTTCATAGGATGCTGTCAGCATGAAAGTGAATAAAATTAGGTAGTGTGTTGGATGCCTTAACAAGAAGTCCTATTATTGGCTGTCGTTTAAAAAAAAGAAATGTAATACAGACACGGATATGCTTTGAATCTGTGGAGTAAACTTCTCCTGCTGTACCTCATTTGGAAGTAGCATGTTCCTTCTAGAATGTGCTGTTAACTTGTGACCTACTGGTTCCACTGGTTTGCTAGGTACACTAAGCTAAGAGTGCATTGGGGGAAGGGTGTTAAAGAGACAGAACATTTTCTAAAAAGTTGAGGAGTTATGACACAATTGAAGCAACGGCAAACTTTAATTTGCAACTCAAGACTATGTAATAAACTGTTGTTCAGTATTTAAATTTTAAAAAACTGAAGCTAAATATCGGTTTGGACTCACACTTTTTTTCACGATTATTCCTCGATGATCGCGAAAACATCATAAACATTCGGAGACAGGAACCTCATTTTAAAACAGAGGGAAAGGGTTAACAGATGCTAACCATTCACAAGTGGAGATGAGGTAGTCTAAAATGAAAGACATGATTTCATGTGCTGCCTTTCTCATGATCATAGAGTAGAAAGTTGAAGAGGTTGCCATTTTATAGTTGCTTTCTATGTGAGTGGTGTGCCATTCTTGTGCTTAGTTTTTACAAATCTTAACAGTGTAAAAACTATCCAGAAAGAGCTAAAACAACAATATATTCTGTGAACTCAATTCACTGGTATGTATATAACTTTTTAGTTATTTAAAAAAATGTACATTAGAAATGATGATGTATATGGGAGTTTGATTAAAAAGAGTATCACAGTGATGTGAACAAAATATATCAGATGAACTGTATCTGGCAACGGGCATGTGTTTAAGATGTTAGTACTGTTGAAAATTGCCATGAGCAATGTCTTTAAAAATGACAACGTTTTAAATGTCAAAGCATAATGTGCAGAATCGATACATTTATATTATTTGTATTCTTGGAGTTGTGGTAGTTTTAGTCACATTATTAAACAGCAAAGTCTGTAAAAATGGCAAAAGACTTTGTCCCTTTCTATCTCGTTGTGGATAGCACTGCGCTAATCCTATGCTTAAAGACTTTGATAGAAAAGCAGACATTTGAGGTGAGCACATTTAGAGTGTAGCTGGTGTTGAGGGTGCTCTTACTGGAGCTGCTTTCCACCTAAACTTGAGAACTACCCAGAGTTCTCTGCTTTTGTTTTTGCATAATTTATTCATAACTCTATGCCTGAAAGGGTTTTGTTTTGACTTATAATGGGTGCTCCCTTGTGTCTGGACAAAGCTATACCTCTCTGAAGAGCTCTAACGAGAGCGAAACACGTGTCAGGGGTTGCTTTTATTCATTTCAGGTTGGCTTGGATGGTAATTTACCAATCCAAAGCTGTAATACTGTGCCTGGAGTGGTAAAAGGCTTTGGCCATTTTACAGCTCGGCAGGGATAGCACTGTGCTAATCCTATGCTTAAAGACCTTGCTGTAAAAATGGCAAAAAGACTTTGTCCCTTTCTATCTCGGCAAGGATAGCACTGCGCTAATCCTATGCTTAAAGACTTTGATAGAAAAGCAGACATTTGAGGTGAGCAAATTTAGAGTGTCGCTGGTGTTGAGAGTGCTCTTACTGGAGCTGCTTTCCACCTAAACTTGAGAACTACCCAGAGTTCTGTGCTTCTGTTTTAGCATAATTTATTCGTCACTCTATGCCTGAAAGGGTTTTATTTTATATATATATATATATATATATATATATATATATATATATATATATATATATATATATATATATATATATATATATATATCCAGGTTCTCTGCTTTTCCCAATCAGCTGTTCACCAACCAAAGCAGGCACGGACCACAAAGTAAGTGCTCTTAAATATTTATTTTCCTGTCGGCCATAACGCGTTTTGGTCCAGCCGGACCTTGATCACATGACAACGCCTACAATTTTTTACACCGCTTTTAAAGTGACTTGTGCTCATTTTCATTGGAGGTTGAAGATAGACATAGAGAACATACTAAATCATGTGTTATACAATATAGTGCATTTGGACTACAATCTTGTTCATACCCCCAATTCTAAAATCACTTTGTTGGGAGCTGTAAAATACTTTATAAAATACATTGTTTTTCTATATATTAATAAAGACAAAAATTTAATTCATTACATACGAGAAGTTACAACGGTGTAAAATACCATAAATATATATACATCTCGTTTTATGAACAATGCTTTGGTTGATTTAAATAAATAAATAATTAAATAAATATTCATTTAAAATTTCTTATAAAAAAAAGCCAAACAAGATTTGTAAAAACCACTTATGTGTTTGCTGGTTAAAATCCTTGCGTAAATGCGCATTATACACTGTATAGTAATTCCAGAGGTCCATTTCACATGACAAAGTCCTATTCCGAGCTCCCTCAGAATACGCCTATACTTACTCTAAAACCAATTAAATAAATGTGCAAGAAAGTGCATGTGCTACCTTAACATAAAAAATATATATGTACTTCAACCATCACCTAAATTATTAATTTTTGGAGTGTATATTAAAAAAACACTATTCATGTGGTTAAGGTCGGTCTGGCGGCCCTTGTTTCATTAGAGTTTAATACTGTTGTTATTGATACTCCATTCTACCAATTAAAAGCTTTTTCCCCATATCACACCTGATTTTTATTTCATCTTTTCATGGGGATATCACCTAGCCAGATAACATTTATTTTGTATTGAGAAGTCTCAGTTGTTTGAGAGGGGCTTGTTACTCGGAAAGTTCAGGGGTTTTGGGGTTTTTTAAGGTTTTATATATATATATCCAAAAAAACCTCCTCCAAGTAGAAAAGGCAGAGGCCATACAGAGGAATCCTTAATAAGCTCTTTATTGGACCAACATGGCATAATGCATTTCGGCGTAGAGTGTGCCTTCATCAGACGCCCTTCTCACTCGGAAATCACCGACACCCTCCTTTTGTGCTGCTGCGATCCTCCCCTTGAGTGGGAAGTCAGCTGGCTCCTCCTTGCAGATTGCTCACAGCTGCAGTCCGATGTCTGAAGACTGCAGCCCCCAGAATGCATCTTGGTGGTGAGTACCAAAGGCGGAGTCCGTGCTCAATGAGCGCTGGAATATCGGGCAAAAGGGGGGGTCTTAAGTTGTTGAAGGTGAGTCCAGGGTCCACAGGCTTCCTCGGGTCCCCATAACGTTCTAGCCTCACCGTCCAAATGTCAACAGGGAAGGGGCAGTGGTAGCAATGTACCCGACCCTTCGTGCAGTCACGAACTGCAAAGCAGCCGCCCTTGTATAGTTTGGCTTTAGAGGCGGGCGTTAACCATTCCGATACCTCGGAGCAAAAAACAGCTACAGGAGCCAAACCAGTGATGTTCAGGCCAACTTACAGAACGGGGCCTCTGTAACGCGTCTCTGGTTACCGCGTGAAATGTCCAAAAAAAACCTCCTCCAAGTAGAAAAGGCAGAGGCCACACAGGGGAATCCTTAAGAAGCTCTTTATTGGACCAACATGGCATAATGCATTTCGTCGTAGAGTGTGCCTTCATCAGACGCCCTTCTCACTCGGAAATCACCAACACCCTCCTTTTGTGCTGCTGCGATCCTCCCCCTAAGTGGGGAAGTCAGCTGGCTCCTCCTTGCAGATTGCTCACAGCTGCAGTCCGATGTCTGAAGACTGCAGCCCCCAGCAAGCATCTTGGTGGTGAGTACCAAAGGCGGAATCCGTGCTCAATGAGCACTGGAATATCGGGCAAAAGGGGGGGTCTTAAGTTGTTGAAGGTGAGTCCAGGGTCCACAGACTTCCTCGGGTCCCCATAACGTTCTAGCCTCACCGTCCAAATGTCAACAGGGCAGGGGCAGTGGTAGCAATGTACCCGACCCTTCGTGCAGTCACGAACTGCAAAGCAGCCGCCCTTGTATAGTTTGGCTTTAGAGGCGGGCCTGAACCATTCCGATACCTCAGAGCGAAAAACAGCTACAGGAGCCAAACCAGTGATGTTCAGGCCAACTTACAGAACGGGGCCTCTGTAACGCGTCTCTGGTTACCGCGTGAAATGTCCAAAAAAAACCTCCTCCAAGTAGAAAAATCAGAGGCCACACAGGGGAATGCTTAAGAAGCTCTTTATTGGACCAACAGGGCATAATGCATTTCGGCGTAGAGTGTGCCTTCGTCAGACGCCCTTCTCACTCGGAAATCACCGACACCCTCCTTTTGTGCTGCTGCGATCCTCCCCCTGAGTGAGGAAGTCAGCTGCCTCCTCCTTGCAGATTGCTCACAGCTGCAGTCCGATGTCTGAATACTGCAGCCCCCAGAATGCATCTTGGTGGTGAGTACCAAAGGCGGAGTCCGTGCTCAATGAGCGCTGGAATATCGGGCAAAAGGGGGGGTCTTAAGTTGTTGAAGGTGAGTCCAGGGTCCACAGGCTTCCTCGGGTCCCCATAACATTCTAGCCTCACTGTCCAAATGTCAACAGGGCAGGGGCAGTGGTAGCAATGTACCCGACCCTTCGTGCAGTCACGAACTGCAAAGCAGCCGCCCTTGTATAGTTTGGCTTTAGAGGCGGGCCTGAACCATTCCGATACCTCGGAGCAAAAAACAGCTACAGGAGCCATATATATCTATATATATCCTGTCAAACACTATTTGCATGTACTCTGAAGAATTAGTGAGCTATATGCTGTGATACAGATTAACATGCATATTTCTATATGCAGTGTTTCTCAAAATGTAAATCTGACACATCTAAGTAGAAAAATATTGAAACACTAAATGTACCAGTGACACAGTGGTAGAGAGGCACAGAAATAGCTCTTATGTTGTGTTTTTGGATTTACAATATTGAGACACTGTTTGGACTTTTACACTTTGATTGATGTTTACTATAAAATTGAGTACATACGGGAAAAAGTGGTCTTTTAGCATGTATAAGTGAGAACTGAGATTTGGTGCAGCTGTGTTGTAGGGGAGGGTTCTATAATATTGAAAGGTAACTAGTCAGTTAAGTTTCGTATTTTGGTTTTATTTTGAAGGTTTTATATAGCGCGAAAAATACCCTTGCGGGTATCAGAGCGCTTTACATGTCAGATGTAGGAAACAATAGTAGACATAACAAACACAGTTATAAGTGATTCAGATATACGATACTCAGAATGGTAAAAACTAACGATTAAGATATGGAGCTCAAAAACAGAACTAGTAGTTAAAATACGGAATAAGTCAGTAAATTCACGTGAATTTAGCCATGAGAATCGCTTTCACTTCTTTTTTGAAGGAGGCGGTGGAAGGGTTCAGTCTTGTTTCAGTGGGCAAAGCATTCCAGATCCTGGGAGCCATACCAGAGAAGGATCGGTTATAGGTTTTTTCTTGGCAAATCGTTGTGGTTTCAGTAGAAGAGTCTTGGCACTCCTGGAGGCTCTATTACCTGCAGAGAGCACCAGTTTCTGAGCTAGGTAGAGCGGAGAATTGTGGAGTAGGGCCTTGTGCATCATACAGGCGATTTTCAGATGAATTCTAGCTTCAAACGGTAGCCAGTTGAGAGCTCTAAGGTCTGGAGAGATGCGAGAGGATCTCTTTGAGCCCGTGATGAGTCTCGCCGCTGAGTTGATCGCGGCTCTTAGCGGGGCTGTCGATGATCTTGGGAGGCCGCATAAGGTTACAGCCCCATATTCCACTCTTGGGATTACTAGGGCTTGAACTGCTTGTTTGAAATCGTAGGCTGGCAGGAAGGGTTTCAGTTTTTGCAGGGTCTTCATGTGGAAGTTAGCTCCTTTTGTGGAAGCGCTGATATGCTTTTGCATCTTTAGGTTACTGTCCAGAGTCACACCTAGCGATTTCGCTGATTCGACAATGAGAGGTTGTCCTTTGAGAGCTGTTAAGTGCTTCATCCAGTCCAGGATAGTGGATGCTTTGTTAGGGGAGCGATTAAGAGGAACTCCGTTTTGAGGGAGTTTAGTTTCAAATGGTTTTCGGCCAGCCATGATTGGGTTTTTTGTAGAGTTGTGTTGAGCGATTTGATGTCTTCAAGTGAGTGGATCTTGATGTAAATTTGGGTGTCGTCTGCATACATATGGAAGTGAATGTTGGAGAGACTGAGAAGTTCGGTGAGTGGTTCCATAAAAAGGTTGAAGAGAGTGGGTGAGAGGGAGGAGCCTTGCGGAACTCCTAACGTGACTGGCATGGGGTTGGACAGGGATTGATTGACCTTGAAACTTTGAGATCTATTTTGGAGGAATGAGGCGAACCAGTTAAATACAGCTCCAGACAATCCCATTCTGTGTTTCAGGAGCTCTAGCAAGTTGCCATGTTTGATGGTGTCAAATGCAGATGACAGGTCGAGTAAGATTAGTAAACAGGCTTCGTTTTGGTCCAGGATTTTTAGAGCGTCGTCAATTATGTGTGTCATGGCTGATTCGGTACTGTGACCTGCTCGGAAGCCTGATTGAAATTGGTTAAGCAGGTTTAATTGTTCGATGTGTCTGTTCAGCTGCATGTTAACGCATTTTTCCAAGAGTTTGGCTAGCATAGGTATGTTGGATATCGGACGATAGTTATTTAGCTCTGAAGGGTCAGCTGTTGGTTTCTTTAGGATAGGGGATACCTGACCAGTTTTCAGGATGTCTGGAATGGATCCTTGAAGGAGGGAGGTATTTATGATCTTGGTCCAGAGAGGCAGTAACAGAGGAATGAAGTCTTTTAAGTAGTTGGCAGGAAGCGGGTCTGTGAAGTGGTTGGAAGGTTTCAGGGCAGTTAGCGTCTTTCGGATGGTGTCTTCACTGTAAGTGTTGAAGTAGGACCAAGTTGCGTTGTTTTTTAGGTTGAATTTTGTAGAGTAGTAAGCTTGGGCACCTGCAGGGGGCAGTGATGAGTTCTTTTGCATGACCGAGAGGGATAAGAGGTCCTTGAGTAGGTCAGTTTTTATGGATTCTGTTTTTGAAGTGAAGAAGGAGGCGAATTCATCACAATTGGGTAGTGTGTCAGGGATAGCCTTGGGGAGAATGGGTGCGCTCTTGGTTTGAGCTTTGATAAGATCAAAGAGCTTCTTGGGACGGTTCTTGGCTTGGTCTAGTTGGATCCTGAAGAAGTCAGTTTTTGATCTTCTGATCTTTCTGAAGTAGGAGTTTCTGGTTGTTCTTAGTAGCTTGAGGTGGTCAGCTGAGGGTGCGGATCTCCACCGTCGTTCAATTACTCTAAGTGAGCGTCTGTCTTCATTTAGCCTACCATCATACCAAGGTTTTGAGTCTTTTGTTGTAGGTCTTTTCAGTTGAAGAGGGGCTATTTTGTCTAGTAGGTTGTTCATGGAGTGAAAGTAGTGATTGGTCAGCCCTTGGACATCGGCTAGGTCTTCCGGGGGACATAGAAAGTTTGAATTAGAGGATGCTAGAAGGTCGGAGCCGACGTTTTTCAGGTTTCTCTTCCAGATCTTTGTTCTCAGGGGTTGTGTTGGAAGTCGTTTAACTGATTCCATGACTTGGAATGTAATGACATGATGGTCAGACCAATTGCAGGGGAGGATAGAGTCGAGCTGTGTGGAGTCCACTTTAGAAATTACTAGGTCGAGGGTTGCGCCTTTGTCGTGAGTTGGGCTGTTACATATTTGGTTAAGATTAAGGTCTGAGAGGAAGGCTTTGAGGCTGTTTACCCCTGGGTCGTTCTGATCATCCCAGTGCAGGTTGAAGTCCCCCAGGAATATTTGCTTATTTTGTTGGCTGTCATTTGACGCTAGAATATCCATGAGGTGTTCAATGAAAGTGAGGTTATCACCAGGAGGGTGGTAGAATGTGTGTAAAGTACAAATTTGTTTGTTATTACTAGCAATGTTTAAGCAGAGGTATTCACAGGAGGATAAAGCGGTGGCATTGGAGTTGGTCGCTGTTAGATTGTTCTGATGTATGCAGGCAATCCCGCCACCTGGCCTATCCGTTCTGTCTAGTCTGGTGATGTCGTAGTTAGGGGGTAGCAGAATGTCCATGATGGGAGTAGATGCTTCATTAAGCCATGTTTCCGTCAGGATAATAATGTCTGGTTCGTTAGTGAGTAGCAGGTCAGCTATAACGGCTGCATGTCTAGATGCGGACCTGCATTGGTTTGGGTTTGGTACATTGAAGTAAGCGATTGTAGTTATATAGATAGGTTCAGTTGTAGATTTAAAACTGCAACATAGCATAAACATTGTTTTTGTATTATGTGCAAGCCAGTAGTAAAGTAGTTGGTGCAATAGCTTGAAAAAAATTCAAACATCGTTTTTTTTATTTACAGAACAATATCTGCATAATTACAGAAAAAATGCCTACAAAAGCTCGGAGGAGTAAGGAACAAAAGCAACTACAGTATCTATGCAAAACTGAGGCTCAAAAGGGGAAAAATGAAGAAAAAGTGGTGAACGAAAAAAGAGCTATTGGTAAGAGGACAAAGTCATTTCTTAAAAATATAAGTGGACATTTCCAAAGATTATTAAATAATGAAAATAAAATTCAGACTATGAGAACGATTAACAATGGACAAAATCTATATAGCAAGAACAGGAAAGAATGTAACAAAGATGGACACACCTTAACCAGGAGAAAGAAGCAGTTTAAGGAAATCAGAGCCAGGATGTTTCGTAGTAGAGTAGTTATAAATTTACTCTGATATATTAAGAAGTATAGAAGAAGGAGACATGCACAGAAACAGAAAGAACGAGTTGAGAGAGTAGTTGATAAGGCCTTTGCTTTGACGGTGAAGCATTTTATTTTGATTATAAATAGAATGAAGACTTGTCAAAATGGTGTCGTGCATGAGGAGACGAAACCAGAAAAAAGATTAGTAAATAGAAGTAACTTTTGTACAGTTTTTATTGAAGAATGCATACATACTTCTAGTGCATAGTCTTTCTTTAATGAAGAAAGCTATCTCCAAGATAATAGATTAGTGCATGCTATTGATTACAGAGGACAATGTTATGAAATGAAGAATGGCACTCCTATAGTGAAGGAGGTCATGGTACCTACAAATGTAGAACAAGTTATTGGAGAGCAGGTACAAGGAAGGCGGAGTCAGGTGCCTGAATAGAAATGGCATTGTAGTAGTGTTTTTAGTATTCAACAGCAATCTACTGATATATTAAGGACATTTCTACATATCTTTCTAAGGCGAAGTTTAAAACACAAAATAAGTACTTTACAAGGATTGGATCCTTGCAAGATTAGAAAGCGTACAAATTTGCAAGGACACTCACTAGCTTGTTTATCAAGCAAAGTGTGCCATAGCACCTTTCATCATTTAAGGATTTTAGCTGTACGCCACTCAACAATGCGAACTTTAGATAGGAGGCTGTACTATGTGAAAACTCCTGCCTTATGTTTAGGAGAAATGAATAGAGCACTTTTGCATGGTACTGTGGCAGACGTAGAAAAGTTTTGTGATGATGGGCAGTTTCATTTCTTTGGTCTTGAGCAGGATTCTAGGGAAATTGTTAAGAGGAGGAGTTGCAGAGCAGGACACAGATAGTACATTTGATAGTTTTGAAAAAGAGATTACAAAATTTAGCACAGTGTGGTTTAAAAAACAGAGCACATTTGTATATGTTGTTGACGCACTCACTAGAAGATTCAAACACAGTCTGTTGACTTGTATTTAAAAAGTGAAAAAGTAAATAATGATAATTGGCAAAAGTTAGTTGTGTATCTATTTGTAGAGGAACACTTTGACTTGTCCATACGGCAAGTTATATGTAAGTAGTGTTACAATAAATTAGAAGATACTAAAATGAAAAACACATAGATATTAGATACCCATTTAGCAAGATAATAAAATGCCTGCTAATGTAGAAAAACTATGAAGGGACAAAAATAAAAAAATAAATCAACATTTATGATTCTTTGCAGCATTGCGAAGGGCTGTTATGACAGCTCTCCAGCACTCAGTACAACTCCACAATCCATGCAGTATGATGCCATCCGGGAAAACTGTGGAGCCAATTCTTGAAGTTGAGATTGGACCTCTGAAGGGACTCTCTGCCCCGGTGTTGTTGTGGCTTCTATTGAAGTTGAGGGTCCTTCAGCCTTGCATTGCCTTCTTGCTACTTTTAAACTATTGCTATGGTATGTTTTTAGATGGTAAAGCATGGACGTAGTCCGCAAGAATATTTTTATTTGTACCCCTTGACAATGTCTTGTGACACATTGTGCATTGCGCAAATCTGCTCACTACGAACTCCTCTTAAAGAATGTTCAACAGATAAATGGACATGTTTGTCTTATTCTTTTAGTTGAAAAGTGTATTATCCAATGATATTCTTTTTTTCCCTTTATTTTGTTCTTTTTTATGGTAACATACATGACAACTGGGACAGGAGGAATTCAAAAAATGTGCACTGAGAAATGTGCAAGTCATATAAAAGGGAAAACAATTAGCATGTATGATTTGTTGCAGCATTGCGAATAGTTGTAACCCACTTCTCACTAGCACTTATAACTCTACAGTCCATGCAATATGTGGCCATTCTTGAAAACTCTGAAGCCATATATGTTGTAGTAGTCTGCACCTCTGAAGGGACTTTCTGGCCGGGAATTGTTTCTGCTGCCACTGATGGAGAGGGTCCTCCAGCTTCCCTCTGCTAGATCGCTAGTTGGAGACGTTTTCTATGGTAGGGTTTGAGATGAAATAACGTGGATGTCGAACCACATGAATATTTTTTGTTCATCCCTCTAGAGAGGGTCTTGTCACAGATTGTGCATTGCACTAGTTTTGCAGCAGTTTTTGATTTCCTATGGGTTTGAGTAACAATGGGTAGTGTGATGGGTGTTTGGTAGTTATGTTCTATTTGTGAATTCAGATGTTGAAAGTTATTTTGTGAAACTGTTGTATTTTACAACTGTGTTGTTAAAATTAAGTTAAACCAATATGTTACTAAACAGCTAGAATCAAACTTTGTGTAAAATATGTCTGTATATCTGTTTTACACTTTGTTATTTGTATTTGTGACTATGATGTCATTGTGACAACCGGTGTTGATGTGAAGAAGGAAAATGCATTTTTGATGTAGTTATTTTGACAAATGAATATGAAGGGGGAAGTTAAATTAGTATCTCACTAAATAGCTACACTGAAACTTTATGTAAAATATGTCTAAATATGTGTTTTACTCTTTGTCAAAAACACCCGTTACTTGTAGTGTGTTCTTGGCAATTGCACTCATAGAATCATACAGGCACTACCTATGCAATCATACAATCACCCAGGTACTACTCATGCACTTTCGTAATTACCCAGACATTGCACACTCACTACCAGACCCATACAGCCACTCACACACCCAGTCACCAACCTATACAGCGACTCACACACCCACTCTCAAAGTTTACAGGTTATAGTTGGGAAATAAAATTTAAAATACCTTCAAAATTCACTGAAAATACAAAGGTTACAGGGATTTTATAGTTAGGAATTAGTATTTAAAAAACCATAGAAATTCATTGAAAAAAACAAAGGTTACAAGGACATTTGAGTTAAGAATTATAATTAAAAAAACCTTAGACACTCACTGAAAAAAACAAAGATTACAGAGACGTTATTTAGGCTCAAGTTTCAATCATATAAAACCAGTCAAAAATCAGCAGTTTTTGTTAGCTGAGCTAACTATAACTCACCCCCCCGCAATGCACTGCTTATGACCTCACATATTACATCACTCATGACATGGTCAGTGACATCACTCATGACATCACTGATGACATCATCCACAGAATATCTGATGCACCCACTCACACCCCAATGTAACCTTTCATATACCAACTCCAACTTCCACACTGCCTTTCTCAAAAACATTGACACACCCACCAACTTGCTGATTGATAGGTCTACACACACAACCACTCAGTTACCCATACAGCCACTCATACACCAACACACTCACTAATACAGCCACTGATATATCCACTCATACAGCTATACAGCCACTCACACACTGTCAGCCACTCATAGAGCTACTCACGCACCTGCTCACTCACCTAAAGAGTCAATCAGACAGCCATTTACTCACCTATACAGTTATACATGTACCCACTCACTTATTCATACAGATACTAACACATAATTACTCACCCATACAGCCCCTCAAACACGCACTCATTAGCCCATACAGCCACTATCACAATCCTTCACACATACAGTCACTCATATACTGCCTTTCACATATCCACTTACTCACCCATATACCACTGACAAATCCATTCACTCACTTATTTATATTTATAAAGTTTTGTATAGCATGAACGTGACTATAGTGGGTATCAGAGTGCTTTACATGATGAGAAGAAGAGTAACAATTGGTCTGGTAAACAGGCAAACATATGCGTGAAAGTTGAATATATCATAAAGTAAAATAGGATAACAGGGATTGGACTGGATTACAGTCAGTACTAGGAAGGACAATCAACATAAGAGTTTGGTATCTACTCCTTTTCAATGTCACCGATATATTGACTTAGGGTAAGAACTTACTTAGTCAGTAGATAAGATTTGGCTTCTTTTTAGAAGGAGGAGGTAGAGGAAATTAGGCGAAGGTCCGGTGGTAAAGAGTTCCATATCTTGGGTGCGATAGCCGAGAATGCTCTGGCCCCAGTTTTCTTTTTGTGGGTTCGTTGGGGTTTCAGAAGCAAGGTGCTTGCACTTCATGAGGATCTGCTGCCCCCTGATTTTTCAAGCTTGTGGGCCAGGTAACTGGAGGTCTTGAAGTGTAATGCTTTGTGCGTCATGCAAGCAATTTTCAGTTGGATTCTTGCTTCGTATGGTAGCCAGTTTAAGGATTTTAGGGCTGGTGAGATGTGCGTGTTTCTTTTAGTTCTGAGGGCAAGTCTTGCTGCTGCTTTGAGGGAGGCTCTTAGAGGGGCCAGTTTGTATCTAGGTAAGCCACATAGTGTGCCACTACCACAGTCCTGTCTGGATAATACTAGTGCTTGGAGCACTTGTTTTAGGTCTTCGTGTGGCAGGTAGGGTTTGAGTTTCTGCAGAATGCTCAGTTGGTAGTTCGCTCCTTTGGTGGTTGCACTAATGTGATCCTGCATATTTAGTTGTTTGTCTAATGTCTATTTGGGCCAGGTAATTGGGGGTCTTGAAGTGTAACGCTTTGTGCGTCATGCAAGCAATTTTCAGTTGGATTCTTGCTTCGTATGGTAGCCAGTTTAAGGATTTTAGGGCTGGTGAGATGTGCGCGTTTCTTTTAGTTCTGAGGGCAAGTCTTGCTGCTGTGTTGAGGGAGGCTCTTAGAGGGGCCAGTTTGTATCTAGGTAAGCCACATAGTGTGCCACTACCACAATCCTGTCTGGATAATACTAGAGCTTGGACCGCTTGTTTTAGGTCTTCGTGTGGCAGGTATGGTTTAAGTTTCCGCAGAATGCTCAGTTGGTAGTTCGCTCCTTTGGTGGTTGCACTAATGTGATCCTTCATATTTAGTTGTTTGTCTAATGTCTATTTGGGCCAGGTAACTGGGGGTCTTGAAGTGTAACGCTTTGTGCATCATGCAAGCAATTTTCAGTTGGATTCTTGCTTCATATGGTAGCCAGTTTAAGGATTTTAAGGCTGGTGAGATGTGCACATTTCTTTTAGTTCTGAGGGCAAGTCTTGCTGCTGTGTTGAGGGAGGCTCTTAGAGGAGCCAGTTTGTATCTAAGTAAGACACATAGTGTGGCACTACCATAATCCAGTCTGGATAATACTAGAGCTTTGACCGCTTGTTTTAGGTCTTCGTGTGGTAGGTAGGGTTTACGTTTCCGCAGACTGCTCCGTTGGTAGTTTGCTCCTTTGGTGGTTGCACTAATGTGATC
Source organism: Calotriton arnoldi (assembly GCA_963921515.1). NCBI lineage: Eukaryota > Metazoa > Chordata > Amphibia > Caudata > Salamandridae > Calotriton > Calotriton arnoldi. The sequence continues at coordinate 256,525 of CAWUFW010006098.1, read as the reverse complement.
CTGCATATTTAGTTGTTTGTCTAATGTAATACCTAAGGATCTGGCAGAGTCTATGATGTGGGGCGAGCATTTGAGGGCTGTAAGATGTTTCAACCACAGATCAAGCTTGGGGTTGTTATTCGGCAGAGAGATGAGAAGAAATTCAGTTTTAGCAGCATTGAGTTTGAGATGGTCAACCGTGAGCCAGAGGTGCGTATTTTGTAGGATGGAATTGAGGGATATAATGTTCTCTGGGAAGGCGATTTTGAGATACAGCTGAGTGTCATCCGCGTACCTATGGTAGTGGATGTTAGAAGATTTTAGGAGGTTTGCTAGTGGTCCCAGGAATAGGTTAAAGAGAATGGGTGAGACAGAAGATCCTTGAGGAACCCCAAGAGTGATCACGTGGGACTTAGAGAGAGATTGATTCATTTTGACTCTTAAGGATCTGTTCTGGAGGAATGAAGAGAACCATTGTAATACGATCCCTGATAAGCCCATCCTTAGTTCCAGTAGTTTCAGTAGGTTATTGTGTTTGATGGTGTCAAAGGCAGCAGATAAATCAAGCAATATTAGAAGGCATGATTCATTATGGTCCAGCATTTTTAGTATGTCATCTACTATATGAGTAAGGGCAGATTTTGTGCTGTGATCTTGATGGAAGCCTGATTGGTGTTGATCGAGGAATTGAAAGTTTTCTCTGTGATTGCAGAGTTGGTTCTGTACACATTTTTCTAAGAGCTTTGCCATCGTGGGGATGTTGGAGATGGGCCGGAAGTTGTTAGGATCAGAGCAGTCTGCCATAGGGTTTTTTAAGATGGGTGTTACTTGTCCTACTTTTAGGCAGTCAGGGATAGTGCCTTGACGTAGTGAGGCATTTACAATCTTGGACCATAGTGGGAGAATACAGGTATTGATCTCTTTGAATATGCTGGGAGGTAGAGGGTCCGTGAAGTGGTTAGATGAGTTTAAAGAAGAAAGAATGTTGTACATTTCATGTTCGCTGATTAGGGAGAAGGTGTTCCAAGTGGCATTGTTTTTGGAGGGGGGCCAGAGTGTTTCCTTCCCTTCTGTAAATTGGGAGGTGTAAGAGAAAATGACTGGGGTAGCAGGTAGTAGTTCCTTCGCTAGTTGAAGTTCGTTCTCTATCTTTGTTGTTTTTTCCTTGAAGAAAGTGGCCAGTTCTTCGCAATTTGGAAGGGTGCTGGATCCGAAGTGTAACAGGTTTGATGTGTAGCGTGATTGCTGCTTGACTATTTCAAATAGTTTTTAGGGCCTATTTCTGGCTTGGTCGAGCTGTGTTCTGATAAAATTAGCTTTCACTTGTCTTATTCTTCTATTGTATGTATTCCTCATTGATCTTAAGCGTTTTAGCGATTCCACGGATGGGGAATATCTACAAGCTCTTTCTGCTGTTTTCAGATTGCGTCTTTCAGTGTTCAAGTTATCATTGAATCATGGCTTTGAGTTTTTATTGGAAATATTTTGCTGTTGAAGGGGCGCGATGGAGTCCATGACTTCCCGTATAGAAGTATTGTAGTAGTCTGTGAGATCATTGACATCCTCCATGTTGGTCAGTGGGATCAAGGTGTTATTGCAAAGGGTGGTTAGTTTATTGTGGTTTATATTACGAAGATTCCTTTTCTAATGTTTTATTTTCTTCGGTTATCCATTCTTTGGAATTGCCTTTAAGTTGATGAGAAAGGTGATGCGATAATGGTCTGTCCAGTCACATGGGGTAATAGACTCTAAGGAGATAGTGTCCGACTTAGAGATGATAAGGTCCAAAGTCTCAACCTTGTTGTGTGTTGGTCTGTCACAAATTTCGGACAACTCATGGTTTAATAGGAAGGATTTTAGGCTATTCACTGAGGGGTCGTTCAGGACATTCCAGTGTTGATTAAAATCACCCAGGAGGATCTGGGGTCCTTGAAGATTATCATTTATTGTGAAGATTTCAATGATTTGTTCAATGAACAAAGAGTTATCGCCCGGAGGGTGATAGAGCGCATGTATATTACAAATGGATTTGTTGTTGCAAGAGACATTGATGCTGAGATATTCACATGTTGTTACAGCTATTGTTTCCAAATGGCATAATAAAAGAGTATTGTGGTAGATGCGTGCTATTCAACCACCCGTTTTCTTGGGTCTATCTAGTCGAATGATCTTGTGACTAGGTGGGACTAGTAGATCTATGATGGGATGAGATGAGTTGTTTAACCACATTTCCATGATGATAACTATATCAAACTTATGTGAGAGAATGAGGTCGTAGATATCTGCTGCATGTTTATTTGCTGATCTGCAGTTGAAGAGCATGCACTTTAGCTGCTTATTATTATAATGAAAGGCCATTTGTGATAAAATGATGCGCTTAAGGTTGTTCTTGTTTATTCTTCTGTGATTGTGATTCGTTTCTCTGAATGGGTCTGCTTGGATGGTTTGGATTTGATTTCGATCAGCATTGCTCGTATTCTTTTCGGACTGATAAGAAAGGAGGAGTTCATGGATCTCATTGTTCGATAGATCTTGATTTGATCTCTTTGGGCGAGAAGCATCATTAGGGGAAGGTGTAGTTTCCGATCCCAGGTTGGCTGTGTGAGGGGCATGGAGTGGGGGGATGTCTGTATGGGCGTCAGTTATGGTTATCATGGAGCTATTTGAGCTGTGAGAGGGCCAAAGATTGACTGTGATGGATGTACGTCTATGAAGATCCTCTTTAAGGTGTTTTAGGCAATGATTAATCTCATTGAATCGCATTACCCAGTACTTAGGTTTAAGGGTAGCAGTGGGATGCGTAGAGAGGGGTCGATAGTGGTGTCATGTAATAAGGGGTGCCCAGTTGAGAGAGGGAATAATTATTAGCTGGGCATTTTTGTTGTGGATATGTGTGAGGATGATTGGATGAGATGGGAGGAAGTTTCGGACTGGAGGTAGTGAAAAGGTTAGGGGATCTAGTTAATCTAAGGTTAATTTGGTGAGGGGCTATGGGTTTGTGGACATTATTGTTCCCTGTATGGGGGATCAGTGAGGGTGTGATTGGAGAGCCCTCATTGGTGCGACCTGGGGAGACAAGACAGGATGAGTGGGTGGGTGAAGTTCCATGAAGTCGGGGTCTTGATATTGGGGGGTGAGCGGGTGAGTTGGTTTGACTATTCCTAGTAGGGTTCGCAATCTTTGATTGGGAGTATGGTTCTGAAGAGAGAGTAGTGGCATCGAGGGTGCGTCGGTAATCACCTGTGACCGGAAGTGAGTTGATTCAGATGGGAGTAGCCATGTGCATTAAGGAGAATGAGGGTGTTCCATCATGAGCATTAGGGCGATTTTGGGTAGGAAGATTGGGCTTGTTGTAGACCCCCTTTTTTAGAATGGGGAAGATTTTGTCAATTAAGAGTGGTTTTTCTTTCAAAGACTAAAAAAAATAAAAATAAATCTAAATCCGTATTTGTAAAGCGCGAACTACTCACCCTTACGGGTCTCAATGCGCTGGGGGCCATCGTGGAAATTAAGTGAGCTATTGCCCAGAGTCACATGGTGCTGAGCTGAGCTGCCGCCGGAGCTTTGGATTGAACCGTGAGCCCTGTGCTCCGAAGTCAGCTGCCCTGGCCGCTGCACCACACCTCAAGACTGTATTAGTATAATCCCATTATTATAAATGGATATGGTAGCATTTGCATTGCAAAAGGGAGGCGAAGATACTGATAATCTAAGTCTGTGAGGTGTTTTTCTGGTGTATGTGATGCTTAACATGGAGAGTAAAATATTTCTCTATTGGGCTCTTTTTTGTATGGAATATAAGGTCATTAGTTCAGGATCCCTTGGTAATACTAAAATAAGGGTCTGAGACAAGCGTTTCTGGATGAGCTTTGAGTAATTGGTGTTTGAGTTTTTTTGATTCGTTTTTGGAGAGGTTGGGGGGTATTTGATAGAAAATGCATTGTGGCCCGATGGTTGCAGTTTTATGCCCATTATTTGATGCTGGGATGTAACTCCTGGGGTTGTGAAAGTTCTAGGGTGGCGCTTCTGACTTCCCTTCTGTCATTGTAGGTTAATGAAGGAATAAGTGAGCAGTATAGAACATATTCATTGTGCTAATAACTCTGTTAGTGGTCATTTAGAGTTGTGGGAAATAGAGAATTCTTCTTTTCAAGAGCTAGTTCCAAGATCTCTAGTTCAAATGTAGAGGGTTAAGTATGAAAGTCTGCCAATGACTAATGTGCCTTTAAAGATGTCTCCCTGTTTTGCAGAGTATTTTTTTGAATTGATATACGAAGCAGTCCTCTTTTTGTTTCTAGGGCTGAAGGTATTCTTTTTCAGAACCGACCGCTGGGGGTGCCATCTTGTGTGGATTGATTGATTGAGACTTAGTGTTGCCAAACTAAAATGGTGGGATGATTTATTTGCTAGTCGTAATACTCAGGTAATTGGAATGAGCAATCTTGACACAGCCATACACATACTCAGTCACTTATACAGCCCTCCTCTTACACACTCACTATCCCATACACCCATTGACTCACCCACACACTCATCCATGCAGGCACTCACACACCCTCTCACCCACCCACACAGACAATCATACACCCATACAGGTACTCAGACAACCAATAAATCACCCATACTCCCACTCATGTTCCCACTCACCAACCCATACAGCCACTTGGACACCATCTGACAGACTGATACAGATATTCAGACAACCTAGTCAGTGACCTATACATTCACTGAGACACCTAACCACTCACATATACAGTCAGTCATGCACCTACTGAATCATCGATACAGGCACTCATACACCCACTGATTCATCAATACACCTTGATATATATATTTAACACTCATAAACATTTTAAGAACACTCACAGTCACTGGATGATGTAATCAGTGATGTCATTTGAGATGTTATCAGTGATGTCATGAGTGATGTCACTGACCATGTCATGAGTGATGTATTATGTGAGGTCATAAGTAGTACATTAGGAGGGCCCGAGTTTTGGTTAGCTCTGATAACGATAACTGCTGAATTTCACTGGTTTTGCACGAGTGAAACTTGAGCCTAAGTATAATGTCTCTGTAACCTTTGTTTTTTCAGTGAATTATATATATATTTAAATCGTCACAAAAATGTCTACAGAGTACACAGTAATACTTACCAATTATCACACTACTTAAATTTATATATATAATATGTTAATATAGCTTATATAATAAAATATATACACAGTGGGGGGTACCAGTGATCTGGGAGTGTAGCTCCAGGCATGATTCCTGACACCAAATTTATATATATATATATATATATATATATATATATATATATATATATATATATATATATATATATAGATATAGATATATTTTAAGAAGATATTTAAATCTTCACAAAAACGTCTATCGTGCCAATTACCACGCTACTGATTTTTTTTTTTAACGCACAGTTCTCCATAAAATGCTGTACAAATTTATATGTATAAAACACAACATCTCCTGGTGTTATGAGTCTACAGAGCCAAAGCACAAATCCTGATGAGCACTGTCAGATATATAATAGTTAAGGCAAGGAATTCCATTACTTTAGCCTGTTGTATGAGAAGGAGCAACCACCTTGTTGAATACTATGAATTTTTAGTTGAAGCAATACTTTGGAAGATGAAGAGTGTAAGCATCTGGCATTACTAAAGGGAATGATTAATCCTTGATAAAAGCAAGACCCAAGGAAAACACTGCTTAAAATGCATATGTATATTTGCTGAACGTATCTTCTTTGTGACTGGAAGCCTATTCAAGATGCAGTATGATTGGAGATGGACATCTTGCTCAACAAGCCTAATAGAAAATTTGCAGCACCATTTTGAAAAATCTGTAACCAATTGATCAAATATACTGAAAGACACATGCATAGAGCATTGCAGAAATCCAGGAGGAACCCAATGACTGCCTGGAATACTGTAAAGAAGATGAAGGCGTTTTTTTTAAATTTTTAGAAAATGAAAACAGGTTCCTAAAACGTTATTATTTTGAGAGGATAAATCAAAAGATTGATCAAATGAGACACTCAAATTTGACTGCTAGATTGAGGATGCTCATCCAATGACAAGAATCTTTGTTTTATCAAGGCTGAGATGTACTCTATTCTTAATTATCCTGGCCGCTACTTAGAAGCTGCATTTATTAGATCAGATGGACTCACAATTGGAATCAAGTCATACAGAAAGCTAGTTGTCACCAGCATACACTTACCAACATGTATTTTCATCTGATTATCCTGTAGGGTAACCCCTTTAAGGGACTGAGAGGGATCTAACATACAAGGGACAGGATCCACCCTAGTGATTATTCTCTTTTCTGTTCTACATGCAAAAATCAGTAGACGCCATGTTAAGATTCCAAATACTTATATAGAAACAGAAAGTAACCACTTGCAGCCCAAACCTGTATTATACTGTGAGGTTTAGAGATCTGAACAATTTGCAGTAAAATGTGAGAAACAGAGGAAAGGAGGTGTTTCTTGGGAATAGATCCATTAGGTGAGAAGAGGATGTCTGGTCAATGATGGTGTTCCACTGAGTTTTCTCTGTTCCATATTACTGAATGTATAAATATAATTTCACACCTATCTGAGTGAAACAACTTCACCAGCCACTTTCTGTAAGTTCAACCCTTCACAGGACTCCCGGTATGGATTTAATATCAACACAATGTACTATGTGATTGTTCCAGCGACCTCCTGCAAAAGTTTTAAAAAAATGATTCTAGACTGCTCACATTACTTCACATCAACCTTTAACCTGTTTTTACACTCATACTTAAACAGTGAGTTTGCATTTGTTAAATGCACTTGCATGCACCTTTAAGATCATAGTGTCTCCCTGCGGCAAATTGAACTATCTCTATATTTCTTCCTAGAAACCTATCGTCAGCATATCCAATGCCAAAAACAAAAAGTGCAAGCATTCTCTAAATAGTGAGAAGTACTCCAAATACACTTTGGCATCATCTTCCTCCTTTTAGTCTTTTCTGTTCACCAAACATCAAGTTCTTTTTATTTTTGGATAATTTTTCTCTACGCACATTTTTTCACAGATATTAAAGTTAAGGAATCACTAACCAGGCTTAAACTACTACTCAACGTCTCAACTTAGAGAATGTGTCAGTCTCCAAAACAATGCATCTCTGATCCTTAATTTAAGAGAAGCTCTCTTTTAGCCTTCTGATTCCAGTGCCTAAGAAGCATGATTTTCCTCTAAAGACAGTTACTCAATACTGAGCAACCTTTCCCTAAATACCTTGGCCCCAGGCAAGATGGCTGCAAGATCTCACACCTTCCCTCATGACCTTGCACATTCAAAATACAATGGGGCATGAGTTACAAAGTCTCACTCCCCACTGTGGAAAATGTGAGAGGTCACAGCAGCACTGCCCACAACCTGGACCCAAAGAAAACACTGGGAGCATGATGGATCCCAGTGAGTAGCTGGGGCAAAGGCCATAAGGCCATGGTTAAAACTGGTGCATACATAGTCAAAGATGTGTGCAGAGTCTTGGCAGATCCTAATACATTTACTTTGAGTCAACAATCTGATTCTACACTTACCCATAAGATGCTACAATTGGTACGCTCATTACAGTCTCAGGGAGCTCCTTGATTAAATCCCTTTTTACTCATTTAAAGGTTAAAGTTACAATTTATTGCACAGCAATAAGATTTTTCATGATGTCTAGACTTATATTTGCAACAGTGGTAAGCATTTCACAAATCCTTGAGTTTGTATGGAGCACCTAGCAACATTGTTGTTATTGTTATTCTTGCAGTGTTTTATAGAGTGCACAGCTACCCACACACAGGCTTCACGGCGCTAAACAGGACAGGTGAAGAATATATTGCTTTAACTCAAGAGGTGTGTTTTCAATTGCTTCCTAAAGCTCAGCAGATTAATATGTGATCTCAGATGAATAGGAAGAGAGTTCCAGAACTTGGAAACCAGGTAGGCAAATGAGCGACCCCCTGCTCTTTCTCTCTTAATTCTGGGGATGGCACTAAGAAAGAGATTATTTGTTCTAAGCTCTCTACGGGCATTGTATGGTGTAATAAAATGCTGAAGTGGATGAGGGCCAGCCGAATGGTTGATTCTGTAGGCAATACATAAAGACCTTGAATTCTACTCTTTTGCGTGTAGGCAGCCAATAAAGATGAACGAGGGCTGGGCATGCACTCTAGGCCGCAGCATTCTCGATGACTTATAACTTCCTGATAACATGTGAGTGGTTATCTAAATAGAGAGAATTGCCGTAATCAAGGTAGAACAGTGCCAGTACCTGGATCACTGTCCTCTGACATTCGATGGGGATCCATTTGATCATCTTCCTAAGGGATCTTAAGAGACCAAAGCGAGTACCTGCAACTTTCCTTGTCTGGGAGCTCATAGTTAAATCCCTATCTAGTATCATCAAAGTTAAGACTACGTGTGATCCCTAACAATAAGCATAATAGCTGCTGAGATTGCGGTGGAAACCTATGCACCTCAAGCAGCGTTTGATCTCCAGTGTAGCTTTTTCAGTCAGTATAAGTGGCGTGGTTTTGGTAACTGAGAAAATACATAATTGATTTTAAGAAGTGACCATAGACTACTGAATACTGATTGTCCCACCAAATATGTCAACCTTTATTGCAAGTTTTTCCAACATAACTGTTTATTCACAATGATGTTAAACGAGGTTTAAAGTATGTGAAAAATAGTTACAATTCCTACATCTTAGTTGTAGGATATGCCCTTGACTTTCTGTGATGTCTTTGGTGTATGTGATTTTGATTAACAATATTTTTTGACCAATTGTTCAAGGTCAAAGAATTCAGACTCCAGAGCCACAGGGGTTCCAAAGACTATGCATCTAAACAGACAGGTACTGTAGCCAAAGAATGAAAATTCAGATATGTTTTTAAAACAGTTCATTGTTAAGAAACTCACACACTACATTTGAGTAGAACAATCATGAATGTGTCCTGAAATATATGTAGGGCATATCTGTAACCTAAAAGGATATTCCAGTGTATATGTAGTTCATCATCATTGGGACAATACAATTATACCTGGGAGTGAAGAGAACAATTTAGGGGTCGATTACGATGCAGTTCGGAAAGCATTCCGACCGAATCGGTCTCGGAATGCTTTCCGACCGAATTGGATCCGGAGAGTCCAAGTGACTGATTACGATGCTTCCGGATACGATTCTGTCGGACTCCCATTGACTTCAATGGGAGCCTGTGTTCGGACCGAATACACAAGCTCCCATTGACGAAAGGGGTGTTTGGGGAAAATCGTGCACCCTGTTGCAGGCACCCCTTGGTGCCTGCCACACTGTGCATGGTTGGAAAGGGGGGGTCCCTTGGGTACCCCCATGGGACCGATTCGGAAGGCCCCAGGTGAAGGGGCGCCTGCTATGGGACCCCAAAGTCAGATTCCGACTGCCGATCAGAGTCGGAACAACCGATTCGGAAAGGCTGTCCGAATCTGACATCGTAATCGCTCGGTCGAAAACACGGTCCGTAGACCTGTATGAGTCAGCTCCGAACGACTCGTTCCTCCGAATTCCATCTGGAACTGAGTCAGACAGTCTGAACGCTTTCCGAACATCGTAGTCGGTCGTTCGGAAAGCTTTCCGAATCAGTCGGAAAGACGGGTTCCGAATCGGATTCGGAAAACCCGAATCCAATTTGGAGACTTTCCGAACAGCATCATAATTGACCCCTTAGTCTCTGACCTTCAAATGTCACTGTGGTGTGGCCCACAGAAGACAAATGGCTAACAAATTACAGTACTCATTAAAAATCTCTGGACCTAATAGTGCTTGGGTCACTGAAGAGTTATGCATGGCAAGGAGGTCTCCACATTGTGGCTTTGGATTCTTCATGTGGCACCAATACCAAGAGGTCATTGATAAACATGTGCTCATATCATTCTGATTGATGGCAATTTTATTACCAGTGATAAGAAAAAGTGTTATCTATCATGATTTAAGACATAAAATTTTGTTGTACATGAGTATGATTGCCAGGTACAGCCATCACTCAAAAAAGCCTTAAAGGTTCTTGCCTAGTCGTTGCTAATTAGAATTTTCCTGTCTCTTGTGAGAACTATGAAGGGCTTCTTGGCATTCTGTATTTATGACGATGTGAATCATGAATAGAGAGAGCAAGGTCTTCGACAGAAGAACAGGCAACACTTTTAAGGGCAGGGAAGCAGTTTTCCTATTTGCAATCACTTCTTTCAAAAAATCCCTTCAGTTATCACAATAACTCTCTGGCTCACATTGATCCAGTGTTCATTATCATCCCTCAGAAACAGGCCTCAATTATTGTGGGGGTTTATGAATTTGACTGAGGGGAAAATATGCATGTCACTTCTGCTGCAGCTAAGCAGCACCCCAAAAGACTATACAATTGCCACCAGCCATAAACAATATTATGAGGGTTAAACAGGTATCCCAAGACTACCAGAAAGGACAGTGTAGTTTAAACTCTCTGTTGTCCCTTGATGCACTATTATCGTTGACAAGAACATAATTTTTTGAGTTAAGTAATATAGTTGTAAAAAATAGCAATGTTTTTAATATTGTTTTCAGTAATAAAGTTGTTTAAAATATCATTTTTTAATTAATTTAATGTGTTTTAGTTGATATATTAATTTTGTTACTATTGTTTACATGCATATTATTAATTTTTTTAAATATAGCTTGTAATTTTAAGTGATTTAGAATGTTAGAATGTTGTATTTAATTATTATTAGCAATTTATAGTGTCATAGTAGGCTGCTGTGTTTGTAGGGGTATAGGGTGGGAAGTTAATTATGTAATAATTAATTAATAATTAATTGTTGATTGTAAATTAATCATTGAATAGATTTTAATTTAGGTGGATTATGGGATACTTATTTATTATTTTAGTTGCGGGCTGCTATGGCTGTAGGGGTATACAGTGGGAAGTTAATTAAGTAATAAATCATAACTAATAAATATTATCTGTAAATTAATTATCTAATTGAATTGTAAAAATGTACATTATGGAATACTTTCTTCTTTTACTTATTTTAGTTGCAGGCTGCTAGGTTTGTAGGGGTCTAGAGTGGTAAGTTAATTAAGTATTAATAAATTAACAATTAATTTATTGTTAATTATTCAATTGATTTTAAGTATGTAAATTATGGAATACATATTCTTTTAGTTATATTTTAGGTGCCGACTACTAGGTTTGTAGGGGTGCAGGGTAGGAAGTTAATAATCAAATAAGTATTTATTAATTGATAATTATTTATTTTATTGAATAGTCATTATGCAAATACAATACATATACATATTTTTCATGTTAATTAATCATTTTTATATTACGAGTTTCATATTTTTTCTACACTCATGTGGTTACTCATATATGTAAAACCTTGCGTTGGCACTGGCCGAATGACTCAGTCACAGCTTGCTCTGCGCCAGGACGCACCACCACCTTCTCCTGCCATCTCGCTGATAAGCACAGTATCAAGCCTGCAGTGTGGGACACAGACCTGGCGGGGGCACTGGCCGAAGGACTCAAAGTCCAATCTCGCTCTGTGCCAGCCTGCAGCGGGGGACGCGAGCGGGATGCACCCGGATGAAGCTCGGGCCAATGGCTGGCCCATCCTGCTTCCATCAGTGACAGGAAAAGTAAGGGCAGGGCCACCACCCCTTGGCCCTGCTCCTTTACAGCACTGAGCTGGGTAAGACCTGCTTGTTCTGGAAGTTGCTGTTCATTAATATAAAAGGCAAACATTTCCTTCTTTAAGGACACCTATGCATTTCCATCCTGCAGTAGTGATTAAGTCTTAGTACCTATGCCAGTCTGCTACTTAGAGTAAGGAGGTGTATTTGCTTTCGGCTTCCTGAGTGGAGAGTATCTTGATTGTATTCAGACTGCAATTGTGGATTGCTCAGTCCTTTTGCAGCTCAAAACGCTGTGCTAACACTAGTAACAGAAGGGATTGGAGAAAGCCTAGACTATTGTTATTGGATATTCTTTGCGTATGGGATAGCAGTCCCTGTGAAGCACCAATCAATGTACTTCTAAATCCATCCGCTGACTGCTGCTTTTGGGAAGACATTACAACTTCACACACGTGACTTTTTAAACTGTGTGATTGATCACTATTGCTTAACTTAATTACAGTAACACGAACAGCACTGATAAGGGACTCACTGGGGCCAGGTCTATTGAAATACTCTTATCTACTATATACCGTTTGTTTGGAAGCTAATCGTTATTTGATATCATGGGTAAAAGTAAGGCCTCGGAAAAACAAACTGAGGTAGAAGGAGTTAGAAAGGTACCCAGGCACTCCGCTGAGAATTACACCTTGAGCAAAATTGACGATTTGATAGAAGAAGTGGAGGGTCTACTTGCTACGAAAGAAACAGGTGCTCAAGCAGGGAAGGGAGGAAGGGGAACACACAGAAAGGCATTAGTTCATATGTTAGCAAATCTCATTCCTATTGTGCCTTGGGGACAAGTAAAAAAGTCAAACATGCTAGCATTCCCACCTCAGAGAAGCCCCGTGAGTGTACCCCAGCAACCCCCCACATGCGCCTCTCTCTGAGCAAACGCATAAACCCACCATGCCCATAGTTAGTATTAACTGTTCGAATCGATATGCAGTCCTAGAACCCTTAGAAAACAACATAATGCCAGAACAAGTAGTAGCTGAGTCTCCTAAGATCACCATAAGAGAGAGAGAGGAGTGGAAACATCTTCTCAAATAAAAGTACTGAGGGGAGAGATTGCTAGTCTACGTGAGGGCATGGAGAGGTTGACCAAGGTGCTAAATGAGAAACTAGATCGTTTAACTGCCATGGTAACACATATCAGCAACTCTGTGGATGATAATAGGAGTAATTCGATCATAAGGGACAGCAATCATTTCGCTAACCAAAGCTCAGTATTATGCGTGGGGAGAAGAGATGACATAGTCAAGGGCAACCATCTCAGAGTAGAAGGGACTTCTAGTAAAATCAGTGCTAGAGGGGAACTGGTAGACGGGAGGTACATATCCAAGTCAAATTGGTCCTCAAATAATCACACAGCACTGAGTCAAATAGACCTAAAACTTTATGGCAGCTGTAGTAACCCTAATAATAATAAAGTCACTGAGGTTACGACCAAGTCGTATGATATATACATGACAAGTGTGACCAAAATCCTGCAAGGAGCCAGGGAATCTCTCGATTCATGTGTAAATAAAGCGATCCACTGGTTGAGGTATTCCAGTGGTTGTAGATCCAAATTAGGGAGGATATTTTACATGCCACAAGACTTAGTGACATCGACACTCAATTTGACTGCATAGGGCTAAAACTAAAGAATTATAAGTCGGCCGAAGACCTAATTGCATTGGAGCTGAGGATCACGCCTGATATAAAATAGCAAGTAAGACTGAAGCTCAATCCCCCAAATTACCTAACTACCTACACAGTGTCTGCGGACTGTAAATCTCTATCCCTTCCCCAACGCCTCCATAATCTAGATGATTGTTCCAATGTATCCGATACCGACTGACTGCAGGGAAACATGAGGGGCACAATATCCAGTATAATTTGGACTGGGAGAGAATTTAGCATCAGCCCTGGGCAAGTAACACCCCAAGAACTAGTTGCCAGAAAAGGAGGAGGGAGGTGCGTTCCTATTCATACAATTGCTGAAAATAATTTACTTGAACAAGTAGGTCAGGATTGCCCTATAAGTCCACCTAACAAAGGGAAGGGGAAACGGAAGATGATTCCTCGAGATTACTATCGTGGAATCTGGCTGGAGTTAGAGCTAAGCTTGCAGGTCCCGAGGAGAGGGGGGGATTTATTGACCAATATCACATCATTTTCTTTCAGGAGACCTGGGCTGTAGCCCCAGTATTTAGAAGTGGCTTTATCACATTTTCTTCAAATGTGGCACCAGCCCCGTCGAGAAGACCATCAGATGGCTTACTGATATTGGTAAGGATGGGTCTCAACACAACAGCCAAAGTAGTCTCAAAAGATAGTTGGGTTCTGCTGAGATTGGAAATAAAAATAACTACTCCACATGGGGCTAGACACATAGCCATTGCTAATATGTATGTCAGATCAGTTCCTCCAAACACATAATCTCCAACTGTGGGTTACCTCCCAGTCATTTAAAGTAGAGTGTCATAAAGATTATCACAGGTGACTGCAACACAAGACTTACCTCTGTAGAGACAAATGTAGACCAGATCCCACACATTTTTTACTCACCAAATTCATTGAGGGTACAGGAGCAAGCTGTAAATAAACCAACTGTGGTGGCAGCGCAGTTGGAAGATATGATTGGAGTAAATGGCCTATCAATAGTCAATGGTAACACTAGATCAGATTTCCCTCTATGTCCAACTTTCAAAAGTGGACTAAAAACCAGTAATATAGATTATATACTGCTGCATCAGGAATTATGGCCCTACTTGGTCGACATGGAAATTGCCCCCAGACTGGACAGTGACCACTAAGCTCTGAGTGCAAAATTCTTACTTTCTATATTTATGATCTCAAACTTGGCGCCCTCAATCTCAAAAAGTGCTGTAGAGGCAGTAAACAATATCAGAGATGTCAAGTGGGTAGAAATATTGACCAACTCTGCAGCACAAACACACATATACAAGTTATTTGTGGAAAAATTGTCCTCTATAGAAACGATAGACAGGGCAAAGCCTAAATTTGTCAATGTGCATTGCAAACAAATGGAGCAATTGAGGCTCCTCTTTGTATTCATCACAAGACTTCGCACAGCTAGTTCAGTAAAGAATGTCGACTCGCAAAGAACTGCTTGCTAGTTGCCATAAAGAAGGGTAGTCAAGCAGAAATAGCCTCTGCAAGAAAAAGCTATAAGACCATTTTGACTAAATCCAAAAGGAGGTGGGAAAAGGAACAGTTGCTAGAGCTCACCAACACACTTGATATCAAGAACCCAAAGGTTTTTTGGAAGCTAGCGGCAGTTAGTTGGTGCTCGAGTAATTGACAATCACTTAGAGGCAGTTGTATAGCCAGACGAGTGGGTTTTCCACTTTTGGGCTCTCTACGGTGAGTGAGATCAAGAAACGCGTCAGGATAGGAACTAGGAGAATATCCCTGAAATAGAGGAAGTAGCCACAACCCCAATCTTAGGGAGTGGGGATAGCACAGATAGGGAGCCCACATACTTTACCCCAACTGAAATGGAGCATGTCTTAAAACAAAAGAAGGAAGAAAAGGCTCCAGACTGGATGGTATCCCTGGTAATCTATTTCTTTCCCAACGTGAAGTATTGGTCCCTTACCCCAACCACCTGAGTAATGCCATTATGAGGGGCAACAATATTCCTCCTACCTCCCAAGGTGCTGCCATAATTCCGATCTATAAAAAGGGGAGTAGAGATTTATCTGCCACCTACAGACCTATAAGTTTACTTGACAATAGCCCAAAGAATCTTCTGTAGGCAGGTTCTGGCAAGGTTACAAACATGGGTATTAGATAACCATATCTTTGAGGATGCACAGGCAGACTACAGGAAAAAAGTTAGTACCCTCAACCAGATATTTTTTTTTAAGGTGTTATGCTGGAAGCATGTCACCCTGAAGAGGGAACATCTATATGTACTTTTATAGATCTGAGGTCAGCATTTGACCCGGTACCGCGGGACAACTTAGGGAGGGTGTTCGGCACCTATGGGCTACCCAGAGATCTTGTAAGGTTTTTTAAAGTTCTACATACTAATTCCCACACAAAGGTGAGGAGGAACATGGGGGGAGGCCTAACGGAAAGGATACCCATTAAATGGGGAGTAAAGCAAGGTTGTGTCCTTGCTCCCACACTCTTTACTCTTTATATTAATGGGCCAGTAAAATGGCTATCTGAATGCAAACATGACGCACCGAATATTGCACCCGTCCCAATCTTAATGTTCACGGACGATACTTTACTTATTTCGAGAACTCCCATAGGTCTATAGACAGAACTGGACTCTTGCTGCTTTTTGTAAAAATACTGCCTTAGATATAATCTAACTAAAACAAAATACATGAGAATAAACCCTGTTGATCCTTTAGAGGTTGGAGGTGCGGTGTCACCAGTTCTCAAAATTTACAGAGTCACAGCAATGGCTGCAGCCATGTATGGAGCAGAGATTTGGGGATACGCTGAAGGAACTACCCTTACACTTTTAGAAAACAAATTTATTAGGGGTCTTCTCAACCTTCCCTCGAGTACTTCCCTTATCTCCTTGGGGATGGAGCACTTATCTGTATACATATGGTGATTTTCCTGAAGCCACTGGCATATTGGGTTTGGATCTAGTCAACCTCTGAGTTAACCCCATACAGGGAATGCCTAGAAGATGTCCCAAAGACCGATGCACGTACTCAAATGAGAACATGCTTGTGAGGTGCTTGCCAAAAAAGCAACTGGAACAGTGATTCCACTAATGTGCCCATTTTCTCTATGGTGGAGGACTCCTGTATTCTAAGGAGATGGATGTTGTTTCTCCTGGGGCGGGCCTCCAAATCTTTGTTCTTGGCCTTGATGACCTCCAGCACTTTTTCCATGTGTAATAATTGTGCTTTTTAGATGTTAGCACCATCATCCACATCAGAGTCTAATGTGGGCAGGCTCTGATGCATGTTGGTGAGCAGCAGTTTAATGTTGCTGTTGTTACTGGTTTGATATGGGTTATGACCTGGGAGATGGTTGTCATCACCCATGCCATCAGCCACCCATGCTGTCTTTCTAGCAGTGAAGGATCACTTGGCCTGGTGTTGGTAACTCTTCCCCATCACTAGGTGAATAACAATCAGCAGCACAGTTTACCCGTCATTCAGGTGTGAGGACCCTTGCCTTCCACCCCACCCCTGCTACCCCCATGGCCCGAATGCCAAAAGGGTCCTTCCTCTCCTTAATCAGCCCAAATGGAGGGCACAAACAGGCCCAAGGGTCCACCTGTAGACTCGAAAAGGATGAGGATGAGATGCAGTCACAGGCCTTCTGGAGAAGGATTGAGTCTCAGTTATGTGGCATAAGGGACCAATGGACCCCAATTATGCCCTGTAGACCTTGTGCCGCACAGTCAGTAGCAGCCTGGGCCCGCAGACTCCCACAGTCTGGATAATCCGACATGGATATGTCAAGGGCCGACATCTTTCTCTTCCTCACCAGCTCCTCACATTGAACACAGAAGCAATCAGCTCCTCCCAATTGTGGTGTTCTGGGAGGCCAAGTCATTGACTTGACTCTACAGCTGCGTAGGCCTCAATGCTTGGCACTGTTTGTCCTGAGCATGTCCCTCTCCTCCTATTGCGTAACCCGTGACTCTGAAAAGTTTGGGCTCCACTCGGCTAGCAGCGATCTGGGCCCTCATGCCTTCACATTCCAGATGGGCAGTCCAGCCCCACCAGCAGAGGCACAAACAGGGCCCTGGGTTCCCTCTCTTGGTCTGACCGACCTCCCCTGACAGGTCACAAGAGGAGCCAGCACCCCACCGATGCAGGACTCCAGAAGGCCAGGCCTTCAGCAGGATGTAGTGGTAAGGTGGCCAAATAGGCCACAAATCATAGCTCCGACAGCATTGAGCCACAGTCCTTCTCTTCTCCACTCACCTTGAGACGATTTCCTGGTGCACAGCGGTAGCAGGTCGCCTCTCCTGGAGCTAGACTGCCCGATCCTCTGTAATTAAATGGAAAAATGATTGATTTTTCCCTCCAGCCAGCTGGGGCAAAAATCTGGATACAAGAGGATACAATGAGTCACAAAGAAAGGCAATATCGAAGAAAGATGTGACTCATAACAGGGGGACTCACCAAGGAACAAAAAGAAGTCAAAATGTTGCAGTGAAAATATATTTTTGTTCTTCCATCTGTTTTGGTTCACTTCTTTCTTTATATATATATATATATACATACATAGTACATTTTCAGTGATGTAATTCCTCTTGAAAATTAATAAATATAATATGTAATATTTAAAAAAAAATGTAAACAACATCTCTTACTGAGCCCTTTCCACTTTGAGCAGGTACTGCTCCTGATCGCTAACATCAGCCCTATGGTGCTGCACCTGCTGCTGGGTATGGGAGACCCTGTTGTGGCGGGTCACAATGTCTAACCCCCCACTGCAGCGGCGACTCTGCCAGGCTGTAGCCCTTCCAGGGCCTGCTGCCTGCTACCGGAGCTGGCGCCATGTGAACCAATTGAGTACTAGTACCTTGCTTCACTGAAAATATAGAAGGGTGATATCCCCTTTGTACCACCATTGCCCAGAGTAATGCAGGACTCAGAGACAGTGGGGGTTCCTGCCTCTGTCATATCTCATAAGTGGAAAGGGCATGCCTACAAAGAAAAGGAAGCATGGGTGAGTGGAGGTGGATGGGGCCTAGTGAGCTAGAAACACAAGGGAGCCCTATCCATATATTTTGTGTGTTGGCAGCATGGTGGTGAGAGGATGTAACAAAGGCAGGAGTAGAGAGGTAGGAAGGGAGATAAGGTATTGCTCTGTGGAACATTCTCCCTTCAATCAATCAATCAATCAGGGTTGGTAAAGCGCAACTACTCATCCATGAGGGTCTCAAGGCACTGGGGGGAAGGGGGTGGGTCTGTTGAGTGCTGGGGTCATCCGAAAAGCCAGGTCTTGAGGTCCTTCCTGAACTGGGGCAGTGTGGGAGCTTGCAAGGTTGAGGGGGAGGTCGTTCCAGGCCTTGGCTGCGAGGTAGGAGAAGAACTTTCCTCCCGTTCTGGTCTTGTAGATGCGTGGGATGGAGGCCAACGAGAGGTCGGCTGTTCGAAGATATCTTTTGGGTGCGTGGTAGGAGAGGCAGTTGCTCAGGTAGATCGGTCCGGTGTTGTGAAGGGCATTGTATGCATGGGTGAGGAGTTTGAAGGTTATTCTTCTTTCGACTGGGAGCCAGTGGAGATCGTGGAGGTGATGAGACTGCGACGGGGATGTCGAGGATCAGTCCAGCTGCAGCGTTCTGGACAGTCTGGAGTTTGCAAAGGAGTTTCTTGTTGATTCTGGTGTAGAGAGCATTGCCGTAATCCAGTCTGCTGCTGATCAGGGTGTGCAAGACAGTTTTTCTGGATTTGGGTGGAATCCATCTGAATGCCTTTCGAAGCATGCGGAGGGTGTTGAAGCAGGTCGAGGATATGGCGTTGATCTGGCAATTCATTGTGAGCGATGAGTCTAGTATGATGTGAGGTTTTATGCGTGGTCAGTCATGGTTGGCGGATTTTCTAGGGCGAGGGGCCACCAGGAGTCATCCCATGTGGAGGGGGTGGAGCCAAGGATGAGGACTTTTGGTTTCTTGGAGTTGAGTTTCAGGCTGCTGTTCTTCATCCAGGTGGCAATGGCTTTCATCCCTTCTTGGAAGTTGTGTTTGGTCATGTTGGGTTCGTTAGTGAGGGAGAGGATAAGCTGGGTGTCGTCGGCATAGGAGACAATGTTGAGCCTGTGGTTCCTGATGATGGTTGCGAGGGGGGCCATGTAGACGTTGAAGAGGGTAAGGCTGAGGGAGGAGCCCTGGGGCACTCCACAGTTGGTCTCTGTTGGTTCCGAGAGGTAGGGAGGGAGTCTGACCTGTTGAGTTCTGACTGTGAGGAATGAGCATATCCAGTCGAGATCCTTGCCGCGGATGCTGACGCCATGTAGTCTGGTGGCTAGGGCGTGGTGGGACATGGTGTCGAAGGGAGCCGAGAGATGCAGGAGGATGAGGGCTGCTGTTTCTCCATGGTCGAGGAGGCAGCGGATGTCGTCGGTGGCCGCGAGTAGGGTGGTCTCAGTGCTGTGGTTGCTGCAGAATCCGGAGTGTGAGATGTCCAGGACATTGTTAGCTTTGATGAAGTTTGCTAGCTGGGTGTTGATGGCCTTTTCAATGACTTTGGCTGTGAACGGAAGCACAGAGATGAGCCTGAACTTTTTGAGGTCAGTCGGGTCTGCGGAGGGATTCTTCTAGAGGGGGTTGACTTTGGTTTGTTTCTAGTCATTGGGGAAGGTGGTGGTCTCAAAGGAGCAGTTGATCCTCCAACGTAGCTCAGGTGCCATGACCGAGGCAGCTCTGTGGAAGATGTGGTGTGGTCAGTGGTCTGAGGGCGATCCAGAATTGATGCTTTTCATGGTCTTCAAGGTGTCTTCTGTCATGCCTGGGGTCCATTTCAGCAAGGTCTGTTAGGTGGCATCGCGTGTTGTGGGAGCTGGGACGGGGTGGAGGTCTTGGTTGTTGAAGTTGTCGTAGATCATCTTAATCTTGAGGTGGAAGAAGGTGCTGAATCTGTTTCAGAGGTCTTGGGAGGGTGAGACGTCTGTTGTTTTGCTGCAGGGTTTGGCGAATTCCTTGATGATGGAAAAGAGTTCTTTGGTATTGTGAGCATTGGTGAGGATTCTGTCTTGGAGGGATTTCTTCCTTATGGATTTGATGAGATGGTGGTATGCAGCGGTGGCTGCTTTGAAGGCAGCATGTGTTTTCGGTGTTCTGTTGTTCCTCCATGTCTTTTCAAGTAATCTGCAGGAGCCTCTGGATTCTTGGAGTGCAAGGGTGAACCAGCTTGCCTTCTTGATGTGTCTTCCTATGGCATTCTTGAGGGAGGCGAGTGTGACGGCACAGTTTGTGATCCAGCAGTAGAGGTTGTGTGCTGCGATGTTTGCATCTGGCGTAGTCAGTGTTGTGGCACTGTTGAGTGTGGAGGTGAGCTGATCTACTGTGACTTTGTTCCAGCTTCTGCAGGGGAGGCAGTGAGCGTGCTTGGATACAGTGGGTTTTTTGAATGAGAAATGGATGCAGTGGTGATCTGTCCGGAGGAGTTCTGTGGTGTGGCTGTAGGAGATGCTCTTTCCTTTGGCGAACACGGGGTCGAGTGTGTGTCCCGCTGTGTGCATGGGGGCGGTAACTAGTTGCTTCAGTCCTACGTTGGCAAGGTTCTCTAGGAGGCAGGTGGTGTTTGAGTCATTGTGGTTTTCCAGGTGGAAGTTTAGGTCTCTGAGTAGTATGTAGTCTGTGGAGGCGAGGGCTGGGGTGCAATGAGGTCGGTGATGGTGTTGGTAAAGGGAGCACAGGGGCCAGATGGCCTGTAGATGAAGGTTCCATGGAGAGTCATTTTAGGGTTGGTCTGGATCTGGAAGTGGAGGGGCTCCATGAGGTTTGTTGCGTCATCCGGGACAGTGGTTGTAATGTGGAGGGTGCTTTTGTGAATGATGGCGATGCCTCCTCCTGGCCGGGTGGGGTGGTCTTTGTGCAGGTTCTTGTATCTGTCGGGTATGGCAGTGGTGATGTCGGGTGCAGATTTGGCGTTGGTCCAGGTTTCTGTGAACAAGGCCACTTCGGGTGAGAAGGTGTTGAGGAGGTCCCAGATTTATATGGCATGCTTGTGTAGGGAACGTACATTGAGGAAGATGCAGTTGAGTGGTTTGTGAGTTATGAAGTTCTGAGGGCTGGGGGATACTTCTGGGGTACGGAGGTGGGTGAAGGTGCAGCGGCAGTGAAGGCAGGAGAGAGCGCCTTGGGCATTGTTCGGCATCGAGAACTGGCAGTTGTTGCTGCGTCTGGGGTTGAGAGCATGGAGGGTACTGGAGTCGTAGTGAAGGCGTGTCAGAGGACCAAAGTCTCTGGCGCTGGTCGTGGTTGTGTTGTGGACGGGCACAGACAGCCTTGGCTTTGGCACGCCTATGGAGCACCAGCAGTGTGGCCGCACAACGGCCGCCATTAAGTAGGGATCAGGGGAGGGCAGGTCAGCTGGGAGGTGGGAAGGACACACTGGACGGTGGAAGGGCCACGGGGGCAGCAGCGGCAGGGGAAAAAATGTGGCAAAAGGAAATACTCTGTAAAAAGAAAAAGACAGAGAAAGATGAGAGAAAAGAGGGCACAGAGGAAAAGAGGCATGAGGGGAAGAAAAAGAAAAAAGAGTGCTCTTCCACTGGACCACCATGGATGAGGCACAAGGAGGAGCCTGCGGGTGGAGGAGGGTCTCGAACACTCTGCAAAAGGAAGCTCAGGGGGCAACACTCAGTGATGAAGCTGCACGGGGGGAGAGCAGTCACACTGACCAGGTCAGTGGTCTTGCTCCTAAGAGCAGGCAGGCTTAACTTAAGAGTCAATGTGTAAAGTATTTGTGCAACACACAAGCACACACATTACTACAATGAATGCACCACAAAAAGACTCCACACATCTTTAGAAAAATAGATAATATATATCTCAGTAAAACAGAACCAAAATGACAAAATTCCAATAAGTAGAATTTGAGATATACATTTTTAAAGATTAAATTCAAAAACAGTGCTTTGAAGTCAATAGCACTAAAAGGTTATTTAAGATCGCTAGGGACTGGGGAAAATCCAAAGTTCAGGCCGACCATGATGAAGGGCAGTTCAGCTACGAGACTCATGCAGGTACCGCTAAAAAAAGTACCTTAGATGGAGCAAAGCGTTGATGCTGAGGGCAACGTGCCTCAATCTTTTCCCTACAATTGGGCCACTGCGGGGTCGTTGAGCTCCATTGAGATCCAGGCAATGTGTCATCATCGGGCCATACACTGTTGTCGAACATCCTCTGCATTGGCATCAAAGGGCGATGCATCAGTTCTGACCGGCACAAAGGTGATGATGTGTTATTTTGTAGCGAAACTGCTGCAAAACCGACTTCTGAGGCTGAGGATTGGAGGGGGCACAACTAAAGCAATGGTAGGACTCACAGATGGCAGAGTGAAGCAGCACAAACAGAATTGCAGGAAGTCTTTTGTGTCCCTGAGAGTTTAGAACACAGGAGGTAAGCCAGCAAGCCCTTTGAGTCACTCTGGGTTCAAGTGAGATGGGTCCAGTCATTGTCTTCAGCAGGGCAGAGATCAACAGGCAGCAGGGAAGCACAGCAAAGCAGAGAAGAAGTTCTTCAGAACAGACATTCCAGGCAAAGTGGCAATCCATACAAGCACAGCAATCTTTACTCCAGCAGAGTTCTTCCCAGGTCCTGTAGTGTACTGATTTCGTAGGGTCAGAGCCCCAGTACTTATACCCAAATGTGCCTTTGAAGTGGGTGTGATTTTAAATCAGCTCCTTGAAGTGAACAGGTCCCCTTTCATCCTAGCTCTGTCTGCCAGACTATCTGTAAGAGGTAATCCGCCCTTTGTGTGGGACATTGGACACTGCCTACTCTAATGTAAATGTTAGCTCCCAGTGCCCCTTCCGGCCCAGGAAGGCTATCATAATGCAGATGAATGCAGATGAGTCTTCTGTCACACACACCCTTCCAGTGTGTGTGGCTTTCTAGAGGGAATGCACAAACTGTAGCTGTCACTCAGTCCAGACATTTAGCAGAGACAGGCTGCAGGCACACAGAGCTAAGTTAAGAACAGTGAAATGTACACTTTATAAAAATAGTAATGTCAAATCCAAATTTACCTTAGGATTTATCATTACCGTTCCAAAGATATGAAACATGATTTAGCTACTCCTTTCTCATTACTTAAAAGTGTTTTAAGAAATCCCCAATGCTATCCTATGAGAGGAGTAGGCCTGACAGTAGTGAAAAATGAATGTAGCTGTTTGTCCCTACCAGGACATATAAAACTTAAAAGTACATATTCGGCCATTTAGTTACATAGCACCCTGCTCATAGGGCTACCAGAGCCTTCCTTAGAGGTGACCTATGTGTAATAAAAGGGGAGTTTAAGGCTTGGCAAGTGGTTTTAAATGCCAAGTCAAAGTAGAAGTAAACAGCACACATAGGCACTGCAATGGCAGACCTGAGGCAGGTTTGAAAGGCTACTTGTGTGGGTGCCTCCATCAGTGCTGCAGGCCCACTTGCAGCATTTAAATTACAGGCCCTTTTTATATGGTGCAGAACTTTACAAGGGACCTATACGTAAACTAAAAACACCAATCAGGTATACACCAATGTCAGCATGGTTAGAGGAGAAGCACATGCCCTTTAGCACTGAGTAGCAGTGGTAAAGTGCTCACAGTCCAAAGGCAAACAGGATGTCTAACAGAGAGCTTTTACATTTTGAAAATTATGTGATTTCCAATTAATACATGTTATATTAAAATAAGCTGTAACTATAATAGATTAAAGAAACCCATTGTAAGTATTTTAGGCAACTTCATGGTTGTTTGGGTTGAGAAACCATTAAGAGCTTCTCAAGTGAATACCAACTAATTTCATTTAATGAAACTGTCCCTTATGCATTCAGTACCGAACAATTGGCATGGTCTTATTGGTGAAAAAACCCTGAATTTTTTGATAGCAAGAACTCATTCCATCCAAATGTGATCATTTTAGTGGGCTGTGTTAATACTGAATTTGAATTCTCCTGAGCAGTATCTCTATTGTAATTAGTTTGAACTAAGGGTGTGGATGTGTTATGCTTCTGCAGAAATGTGCGATTTCCTGACCCATCTGATTAATTGACTTGAAACTGAAACATAAACATTTTACCTCCTTAGAAAGAGCTTGCTTCATGGCCATTATCTTGCCAGGAACATTGTGACATTCTGAGAAAGTGAATATGTGGTTTTTAGATGCCCAACAGTAAACCTTGTCCATGAAAGAATAGAGATAGTAAAAATAAACAGTACCTTTAATGGAGTTTTAAAAACTTAGAAATAGCAATATCAAAACATGGTGGCTATTTACTCTGCAAGAAAAATTGAGATGCTGTTGCTTGCATCAATAAAATAATGATGAACAATTTTACCATTGCCTAAATAAATAACACATACAAATATATACATTATTTTTATCTGTGCAATGTTATTGACAAAAGTACTTGTATCAAAACTATCTACCAAAATATGGCAAAAAGAATATCTTGTGCCAAACAGCAACTGCAAACATTTAACAAAATGCACCATAAAAATCAAAAATATTGCAAACTTAATTACCATCTACCATAATATTGGCAAAATTATTTTAAAAAACAATTCACCCATAACAACACAATATATTCTCATGTATATTATTGAAATGTACATTTAATAAAATATGTATATAGTTTAACAAACTGTACAAACAAATAGAATATCTTACAAGCAAGACAGTATTGAGAAAATGTTGAATAAGTTACATAATCAATGGAAATCAAAGACATTTGAAAAAGATAACTGCCATTCAAACAACATAAACACACTCACAAAATTCACTCATCACTTCAAAGATTTTTTTTGAGAAGAGAAAATGCGCTTTACAAACTTTTGCACAGGAGTCAACTTCTTAATTGAATTTACCTATTAACTACATACATTACGTTTAAAAAAACAACTTGCAAGTTCAAACAATGTCCTAATATTTCATATAATTTGAAAATTAAAGATAATTAATCCTATTACATTGTCACCACAGAAAAATCAGTTGGAAAATCACATATCAAGGTGTCATATGCCAAAAATAAAATGATGTTTAAAATATGTCAGTCGTGTTCTAATTCAATCTCAATTTCAATTTAAAACATTAAGCTTATTAGACATATTTGTCTATCATACATTTTTAAAAACATGGTTTTCGGGCAAAACCAGTGGTCAACAGAACATAATTAATTTCCCAGACTGCCAAATCCATAAATCACATTTGCACTAATAGATCAATAACATAGGGTTGGGTGAAAGTACCATATTTTATATTGGAGGGCGTAAATGCAAATGCCTCTGCTGTAAATACAGTAAGCAGTCAATCAACTGATCAATCAGGTCAAAGGTCATACACAGTTTCCAGAATTTGGAACAGGTTTCAAGGTTTTGCCTTAAAACTTTGAACCCAAAGACCGATCCTGGACAGTAATAGAACCCTTATTTGCTCCTAATATGTTCTTAACCTGTTTTTCAGGATTAAGCAATAAGATCTGAAAGCTATAAGTTATTTATTTTTGAGGATGTAACACTTGTATAGCTCCTAAGTGCAATAAAGTAGAAAATTGACCCATATTCACTCAGAAAGTACTTTATAAACTGGATCCTGTCAAAGATTTCATGGTCCCGGGTTAGTTTACTATAATTGAGGTCATTGCATTATAGAAAAGAAATCTTCTCCTGGACTGCCAGCTTCATGCTAGAAACAAATGTTGAAAGCTGTCTACTTGCTCTGAACACAAAAGAGGTTTTTCAGTTCCTCATTAATCGCTTTGATCTTTGAAGCACTTGTAAGCTCTCTGGGATGAACTTATTCAAAGGAAAATACCATGAATGACTGAAAACACTGAAAGTGCAGAAAATATTATGCAGCCAAATAAAACAGTAGAAAACTCCAGGAACATAATTATCTCCTATGCAGTATAGAAATTGAAGTCAGAAATACAGTTGAAAAATAAAACCTCACCCTTCTTAGTCACTACAGAAACAATACTTAAAAAATAATGTCCACGGTGGCATGGACTGGATGCTTAACAATATGTGCTGTGGAGATCCGCACCAACATTCTTGATGACCACTCGTTTTTTATGGAGAGTGCCTTACTTTCTCACTGGTGACACATGAACTGGGCTCTGGAGGATAATGGTGAGCACTTCAGCTCAGTGCTTGCTGTTTTTGGCAGTTTTGGACAGTGCGCCGCTTCTCCACATGACGGCCGCCGTTTTGTGCTCTTTATTCCACGAAGACTGAAACTCTCAAGTTGCGCTGCTTTGCCCTCAGGAATTATTTGTTTTGCACCATGAGTGAGGCAAGTGGATACCTGGTTCTGCTGGAAGCTGTTTACTGTTCTTGTTTTGTGGAATCCCTGGTGCTTTAATTTGTTGTTCCTGCAAATGGCTGCTATTTTATGTTTTTCCAGCTACATTATGCATCATTAAAAGCTTACTTCAGAGAGCTTCTAGACTTTGGATCCTTGAATCACCAAACTAATTTAGCATTTGACTAACATTGGCTGCTCTGAGTTCCATGCTGCAGCACCTATTTGATAAACTATTATTCTTTTAATAAAATACAAAGGAACCTGAATCTATAAATTTTCCGTACAGGGATAATCTTTTGTCATACAACGTTCTCTTGTTATCTCCTCATGTCATTTGAGTGACTTTATGTGAGAAACTTGTATTTTGAAGATTATTATTTTATTATGTGTGCAAATGCTTTTTCTTTAAAATGCATTAAGTTTCTTACATCATAATATGTTTGTGTGAGGCATTTGTTCTAAAAATGCACAGTATGGCTTATATAATTTTGCTCTCAAAGTTTTGCTACAGGTAATGGAATATTGTATTCTGATTGAGCAGTGTACTTTTTACTCATATGGTCCTCCCTGCGTAATAACATTTTTAGCGGAACACTTGTACCCAAGTCTAGCTTGGCCACCCATTTTATGGGGAGAGAACATCCCTGAAAGCCTCCACATATCTCTTCTTCTGCCTTCTCAGGAGAGTGCTGTCACTTTTAATCTTCAAAAAACAAGCCTTCATTATCCATGGTAGAAGCGTAAGTCAGCATGGCTGACCCAGCACCTGTGGTCCTTCCTAAAACTCAACTGTCTGCCAAATCGTTGCCTTGTTCGTCAAATAAACGGCCAAAGAAAGACACTATCTATGGAATAAATACTAGTAGAAATATAAGCACTGAATCCTTTCATGGAGGAGAATTATAAGACACTACAAAACCTTGAGGATCAATGGTAATTTATGGACAAGAGTGTCTCTGACTTTGAGCAAAGGGTCAGTGATATCCAAGACTCTGCTTCCACAATTCACGAGATGCAATTAGAAATAATTACTTCAAATGGTATACTAGCGATCTTTAAAATAGAAACTGTAGGAATAATCTCCAAAATTATGGTTTACCAGAAAATGTGGAAGGTAGTGACCCTCTACAATTTTTCAAAGCATTCATTCCGAAAGTTCTGGATCTTCATTCTTCTACGTCGTTCAACATCCAGTGTGCTCATATATTGGGCCCTAGATCTAATTCTAAACCCAGAGGTGTAATTGTGTTGTTTTCGGAGCACATGGACCTCATAAAAGTTCTCATTACTGCAAAAATGAAGAAGCAAATAACGTGGTTCTCACCTAAACTTTATTTCTCTCAGGACAATGCAAAGATTACAGCAGACAGATGCAAATAATTTCTACATCTTCACCCATAGCACTCGATGTGGCCTAATTCCCCCTTGCCATTGCAAACTAGCCTAGAAGGATAACACAGTGACATACGATTATCCTGCAAAACTTAACATCTTGCTTCATCAATATAGAGAAGATTTGATGGAATAAATAAAACGTTGTCTGTTCTTCTCTACTTCTAAAGATTGTTTTCTCATATGTTGATATTTTATATCTATATCCCTTGATTATTATTTTCTTTCTGGTACAGCATTTCTCCATACCATGTCATACTTCCCTGATGTTACGACCATCTGGAGTTCCTCTGTGTTCATGTTGTCTATCATGGTTTCTCCCACACCCTATGCTAACATGGATATTCTCCCCCTAGGTATGTTTTACAGTCATCTGTGTTATGACTTGTCCTGTCTTTTTCTTCTTTTTGTTATCTGTTTAATTTATCTATTTTTTTCTTGCTTTCTACTTCCTTTTACACTATCTCTCCCTTTCTTTTTGCATTTTGTATTTTCCAGAAGCTTCTTCTTTCTTTTCAAGTTATGTATTTCTTATAATAATCTATGGTTTATTCATTGTAAGCACTGTTTCATGCTACCAATCCCAAATTGTCATCATTCAGAGTACCATCCTGGAATGTTAAGGGTTTAAATAGCCCAATTAAAAGACAAAATGTTCTGTCACACTTATCTAAGTTGCATACGGACATTGCACTTCTTCGGGAAATGTATTTAACTGATACAGAAGCCTTAAAATTACAAACAAATTGAGTTGATCATGTATTTTCCTCTCCTGCAGTACAGAAGACAAATGGTACTATAATTCTTGTTCATAAAAAGCTCAATGTTAACACCATTTCACACTCCACAGATGAATAGGCTAGATGGAATGCAGATGATTAATTAATTTGTATTTGTGTTTGTAGCACTTATAGAGCGCATTAGATCAATCAAGGCTTCAAACCGCTATGCAGGAGGGAGAACTGAGAGGAAGAAAGCAGCATAGAACAGCAGAAACCCCCCCCGAAGAATGATTAATCTACAAAAAGCTACATTTTGATTTGCTTGCGGAACAAAAGGTGTAAACTAAGAATCCTTATATGAACCAAAAGGGAGTTCCAGAACCTTGCAGCTGCCACAGTGAAAGCCTGTTCCCCCCACCTAGCTTTCTTACACTGAAGGGACATACCAATTAAGGGTTGTCCTAAGATAACTCGATCCCTGAGAGTGGAGTGCTTTGTGAGTCAAGCAGAGTGCTTTAAAGCGCACATGCTTCTTTACTTGTAGCCAATAAAGAGATCTTAGTCCTTTCCTTACTAAGGACAGTTTGGGCGTACCCAGAACCAGGCCTGCAGCAGCATTCTGGATGATTTGGAGCTTATTTAAAGAATATTAGTTGGCGTTTAAATAAAGGGGGTTACAGTTTAAGCGGGAGGCGATACGAGCAAGGATCCCTGACACCCTCTGCTCTTTTGAAAGAAAAGGTAATATTTTCTTCAGAATACTAATCATCCAAAAGCAGGAATACCAATCATCCTGACGCAGGAACTCACTGTTCAATTAATCTGGGAATTGACAGACTTCCCCTCTTAATCTTTAATCTGTATGGTCCCCCAGTAGTAAACAAGTCCCTTTAGTCTTATCTTACTAAACACTTCTTGACATTACTGCTGGATATTTTATTATTTTATTTATTTATTTTCTGTTTCTCAAAATAGCGTGTGACTCACACCTGAAGGAGTATCTTGGCGCTAGTGCTGATTAGGCAAGGTGAGACATTCTAAACAGGGGCCTCCAACCTTTTTAGTAGTAAGCGCTACTTATTTTCAAGGAAAATCCTCCTAAGATACTAATAATATTAGTGCCATACACATAAGAAAAGGTTATATTAGTGATCACTCTAAGCAAGATTACCAGCCGCGATCTCCAAAGTGCAGCAATACCAGCAGTGATTCTAAAAACACATTTTCAATTTTGAATGCCTTTACAAGGGTAATACATAACAGCCACAGCTGCAATGCCCATGGCACCAAGATAATAAAAGCAAGGTAATAATATTAGTCAAAAATCTCCCAATGCTGCATTATTTGTCATTCAAATATCAGCTTTAAATATGGAATGGGAATTATGGGTTTTGAAAATACACACATTGTCATCTTGAATACTCACTTTTCAATTTGGGATACATATATTTTTTTAACACAGTCAAAAGCTTCTAGTTTATTAGGCTGGGCTGCACACAGGAGAGCTACTCACAGGTAGCTGGAGAGCTACCAGTAGCTCACGAGTTACTTGTTGGAGAAGCCTGTTCTAAAACAACCACGTTTTTAGCATCTTCTTGAAGTTTATAAAATCTGGGCAGGAACGGAGATAAAGAGGGAGTCTACTCCAGTGATATGAGGCTGCATACGAAAAAGATCTGCCCCTGAATCATGCGGTGCGAATGGGTGGGGGCTGCAAAAGCACTTTGTTTGAGGACCTTAGCAGTCTGGAGGGCTGATAATAACTGAGGCGTGAATGCAGATAGACAGGACGGGCCTTGTAAAGTGCCTAATGCGTCAGACAGCAGAATTTGAAAACAGACTTTTCAAAGTCTAATTTATTTCTTCAAAAAGGCACAAAGGTTTTTGTTCAACCATAATGTAAAAAGCTTTGATTGACTCATGTCGAATCACTAACCCAACTACAAGAGAATATACCTTCTTATCCCCAGTACACAGCACACTATACAGAATTGATTATATTTTTACCTCAAAATATCTATCTCAAAATATGATAAATGCTGAAACTGGTTCCATTTTGATTTCTGATCAGGCTCCCACTATTGTTGACTTTGATTTATTACCAATTTGACATCGCCCAAAACGATGGAGATTTAATAATTCCCTTCTTTTAGACCTCATATTAATCCTTCAAAGCTACAGCAAGAGGTCTTATCACTCATTATGTACATGGTAAAAAGAAAAAGCTGAAAACACCTCCAAATCTCTGTTGACAGAAATCAAAAAACTAGAACATACATTCTATCATTCCAAGTATTCTGACTCTCTTCAAAGCCTTATAAAAATTAAATTTCAATGTAATGAGTTATCTACACGCAGGCTTCTTCAATGTTACTCACACAGAATGCTAGATATTATAGAGGTCAAAATAAGAAATGTATACAGCCAATTATTTAAAGGCCAAACAAGAATGTAAAAATATTGACTCCATTAGGAACTTACATAACTAAATATTTATTTAAGATGAAGATATCCTGAAAGAATTCTCTACCTTCTATAAATCTTCATATACCCGGAGACTTTCCCCTCCAATTCTGCTATCTCTACTTACTTAAACTCCATTCCTAAACCTACTTTTCAGGGCCTGGGCTTCTCCTGCTTTCAACCAGATATTACCCTTCCGGACATTCCATGGCAGTCACAAAACTGAAACCCAATAAATCTCCAGGACCAGATGGTTTCACATCTGAATTCTATTTTCAATTCTCTGCACTTTCATTTCCATGGCATCTCAAACTTTAACATTCTTTCACTCACTCTCAAGCTCCTTCCAGTACTTTTCAAGAAGCCCTTATTTCTTTAATTCCCAAAATTCTATCTCTCAGATTGGATCCCTTACTCCCCCATATGATTAGCCCAGAACAAGTTGGTTTTATAAAAGGTTGTTTTTCTTATGACAACAGGAGATGTCTTTTTAATGTTTTAGTGAGAGCTTCCAAACTTTCTCAAGAATTAGCTGTCATCGCATTAGACCCGGAAAAAGCTTTTGACTGGGTTAGTTGGAAATTTATGTTTCAAACTTTACAGTGGTTTGGCTTTGGTTTGGAAATCCTAAACCTAATATCTTTATTATATTCCAATCCCAAAGCAGCTATCTATGACCTTTGAATACTTTTCCCTACAAGGAGGAGTGCATCAAGGCTGTCCTTTGTCACCTCTTTTATTCATAATAGGGATGGGACCATTTTTGCTACTTATCACACAAAACAAACATATATCTGTTTTTTCATATAAAGATTCCCACCTCAAATTATCAGTGTATGCTGATGTCATTCTTCTTTATCTTTATAACCCATCTAATTCTATTCCTGCCTTTCAATCTGAAGTTCACCAAATTCCTAGTATATCAGGATATTAACTAAATTTAGATAAATCCAAGATTCTACCGCTTAACAAATTCTAGCTACAAGAATATTTTACGGTTCTAGGTTTTACATGGAGTCCAACAAAGATTAAATATTTGGGTCTATTAAAACAACCCTTACATTAAATTTTGAAGAAACAGTAAGAAAACTAGAAAATTATTGAACCAAATGGAACCCTTTATTTTTCATTGTGGTGGGGAAGATTGAGGGCCTGATTTAGATCTTGGCGCATGGGTTACTCTGTCACAACGGTGATGGATATCCTGTCCACCAAAATATAAATCCCATTATAATCAATAGAATTTATATTTTGGCTGACCCGATATTCGTTACCATTGTGAGGGAGTAACCCGTCCAACAAGATCTAAATTAGACTCTAAGTTCAATTAAAATGATGCTCTCTCCTCAAGTGATGTATCTTATTTCCACGATCACTGTTCGAATTCCATTGCAGTTCTTAAAAAAAATAGATTCAATTCTTTCATGTTTCTTATGGAATAAAAAACAAGCTCCCATGTCCTTGTGGCGGTTAAAACTTCCTAAACATTATGGCAGGGTACATTTTCCCAATTTTTCTAAATTCCATGAAGCTTTTTGTCTCAAACAATCCTCCCATTGGCTTCAGAATGATAGTGAGTTGCTAAAGCTTTATGGTTTTTCATTGAGTCCTCATTTATTTCCCCCTACTATTTTACAGAAAGTTTATACTTTTCGTCCAAGATGAGTTTTCTATCTCATCCCTCTATTGCATACTTGTATAAATTTCTAAAACCTCAACTTTTTCCTAAATTCTTATCTCGATCGAATTTTTTGAATTACTCCCCTTGGTACACTAAATATCTTAAAATAAATAATAGAGCCTTGGAAAAAGAACTTAGAAAGATAAAGGCATTAACTTTATTAACTAATTAATTCTTAACACCAATGCCCTTCCGTTTTCCATAGTCCAGACACTTTTTAATTCACCTCAATCATTTCTTCATAAATACACGCAGTTAATTCAACATATTCAAGATTCCATATCCGCACTACAAGATGATAACATATTGTGAGAAGTTGGCCTGGTATATGCTGTCCGCTGGTTATAGTTAACCCCGAAACCGGTCCTAGGATGCTTATTTCCAGTCCAGGGAGGTCCTGGCTTGGCAGTTCGGGCTGGACTGTTCCCATGAGGCACAGGGTCAAGACTGATTTGCATATGGCTGGGTTCAAACTGGAATGGCATGGTGAGCAAAAAAACGATGGATTTAGGCCCAGATCTCTGTACTGGGGTGAATGTATGACATTGTTCTGCATTCTGTCCATCAATTGTTGTTTTTGCAATTGTCACCCCGAGTGGGACGGGTATGTCCAGACGTGGGTCCCGTGCTCTCCATGCCACTGGAATCAAGCTATCCTGGCTGAAGAGGGGTGAAACCCGAAACCGGTCCTAGGATGCTTGTTTCCAGTCCAGGGAGGACCTGGCTTGGCAGTTCGGGCTGGACTGTTCCCATGAGGCACAGGGTCAAGACTGATTTGTATATGGCTGGGTTCAAACTGGAATGGCATGGTGAGCAAAATAACGATGGATTTAGGCCCAGATCTCTGTACTGGGGTGAATGTATGACATTGTTCTGCATTCTGTCCATCAATTGTTGTTTTTGCAATTGTCACCCGAGTGGGACGGGTATGCCCAGACGTGGGTCCCGTGCTCTCCATGCCACTGGAATCAAGCTATCCTGGCTGAAGATGGGTGAAACCCCGAAACCGGTCCTAGGATGCTTGTTTCCAGTCCAGGGAGGACCTGGCTTGGCAGTTCGGGCTGGACTGTTCCCATGAGGCACAGGGTCAAGACTGATTTGCATATGGCTGGGTTCAAACTGGAATGGCATGGTGAGCAAAAAAACGATGGATTTAGGCCCAGTGTCAGGGTGCAGGAAAAAGGAGCAAAGACTCTCCAGTGCTCCTCCGTATCCTGGAATGAGCCGGTTGTAAAGAGATCACCCGCTCGCAAAAGGTTGCGGGTGATCGTCGCGCACAGCCGGTCATTTCTTCCAGTACTCCCAACAGGGAGGACCGCAGAGGCAGTGGCCGGTCTAGTCTTGTGCTCCTGGACACGAGCGCGAGGTCTGGACCAGCTGTGAAGTGCGCCGGTTTATTGTAGAACCGCGCACTTCACCAACGGAATTTCAGGGTTAAGTAGCTAAACAACAGGCTTCTAGTTAGGTAGAAATAGAGTAGTTTTGGGAGCCAGGCTTAGGCGTAGGATAGAGCGTTTCAGTTCGTCGGCTAGTTAGTTAGGCTATAAGCTAAGAGAAAATTATAAGTTAGGAAGAAAAAGAAAAAAAGAAAAGCAGAAGTAAAAAAGAATTACCATACTCACCATCCAGAATCTCAGTTCCTGATTTTCCTTCGTCGTCCAGTTGATGGCGTTGACTTCTGAAGTACCTACGGAACAAAACAGAAGCGAATTAACGAAGAAGAGAAAGTAAGGCAGAGAGTGTGTGAGAGAATAAAGGAATGAAAGAGAGAAAATAAGAAAGTCTATAATGTTTTAAAGTACCAAATTATCGTTTGCCATACAGAACTCAGAAGAATTAAAAAAAACTCATTTGAAAGAGTAGAAGAGGAGCGAAAGCCTTAGACACTCTGGGTAAGGAAAGAGCCAAAGGGAGAGAGTGGGAGAGTGGGGGGGAAATAGAAGGGAATTAGTAACGATGTGTTCTTCTGTTGCAGTGCTTCCCACAAATGCTAGACGATAGAGAGGGTGTAAGAAAAGAACAGAACGGAATGCAGAAGTAAGAAGGAAGTGGAAGCGCCAAAGACCAGGCAGTCTCTTCTCTGTCCCATTCCCCTTTCCCCCAGCGGGGTTCGCACGGCCGCTGGTAATTGCTGAGTAGGTGGCTGTGGGAAAACCAGTGGTGGAATCTGGAAAATCTCATCGTTCTGCTCCTGGGAGTGTCGGCATAGTGAGTAACCACCGCCCTTGACAGAGTGAAGTGTCCACGTCAATACTCACCCGAGCAGAATGGCAGAAGGGTTCGACTTAAAAGATTTAGGGAATGTTCTTAAGGAAATTCAGCATGAGTTGATGGCAGTCAGGGAGGAAAATAAGGTACTCAAATTGGAAATGGAGGCCACTAGACGCGAGACCAAAGAGATAGCATCTCAGTTGAAGAGCGAAGAGTCTGGGAATAGGTTCCACCCCTCTCCTTCTGGGACCAGTATATTTAATCAGAGTTCCGCAACTAGTGGGGGGTCAGCTACGCAGGTCATTCATTCCTTGGCGCCTGTAATTCCTTTGGCTCCGCCAGAACGCTTTGGTGGGGATCCCCAAAAGGCCCAAATTTTATTAACCCAGTGCTCTTTGCATTTCATGTGTCGGCCCACTGTCTTCCCGGATGCACAGTCTCGAATAGCCTTCATCCTATCTTACCTGAATGGAGACGCAGCTTCGTGGTCTATGCCCTTGGTCACTCAGGATTCTCCAATTTTATATAACTTCGAGGAATTCAAGAAAGAGTTTCTGCGAATTTTTGATCGTCGAAAGGTGGCACAGGCTACGGATAATGAACTACTGGAGTTGAGGCAAGGGAATCGAGAACTAGTCACCTACCTTGCCCAATTTAACAAACTTGTTGTCGAAACAGATTGGCCTGAGGCCAAAAGGGCAGCCTTGTTCTATCGGGGTTTAAAAGATGATTTGAAAGACGCCTTGTCACAGATTCCAAATCGCCCCACAGAAGTTTCTGCTTTGATTGATTTAGTTTTGGAAATGGACTATCGACAAACAGAAAGAAGAGGTGAAAGACAACGTGAATTTCCACCCAGTGTACCTCGCTTTGATCGAGTCAGATCGGAAGTTGTTAAGTCTGGAGATAGAGAGCATGGTGTAGAACCCATGCAAATTGGAACTATCAGAGGCCCCCTTTCCAAAGAAGAAAAAGAAAAGCGTCGACTGAATAACCTATGCCTTTATTGTGGGATCAGCGGTCATTTTATAAAGGAATGTCCCAAGAGACCAAAAACCTACAAGAAGGAAAACTCTCTGCACCACCAGTAAATGGAGTTGGGCTGGTGGTTGCAAACAAGGATACAACTCCAATCTCTCACCAAGTGGCGAATACACTACAATCTTCTGCTCCACACCTCATTCTGACGATGACTTTAAAGTTTCAAGATCAAGTTCTTTTGGGAGTGGTCGTGATGCTGGATTCAGGAGTCACGGGAAACTTTTGCGACCTCAAATATGCCTCCAGAATTGGGTTGAAAGCTTTACCGAAAGAAAGAAGCGAAGCAGTCAGAGCCGTTGACGGAACAAATTTGTCTTCCGGTCCCATAACCAGTCATACTGAAGTAGTGGAACTTGTCTCAGTTGAAGGTCATAAGGAGGAAATTCAATTCAACTTAATCGATGCCCCACAGTTCGGAATCATCCTAGGGTTGCCTTGGTTAACTGAACACAACCCAACAATTAACTGGAGAGATCGAACAGTGAAGTTTAACTCGAGCTATTGTTTGGAACATTGCTTCGGTGACAAGCAAAAAGACCGAGATGAAAACCCAGCAGCCTTACTATGCGAACAAAGGATGATGGTTTGTGCGGTGCAAACTGTGAGCTTACCGATTGAATATCAGGAGTTTGCTGAAGTTTTTAGTGAATTGGAATCAAAGAAATTGCCCCCACATTGGTCGTATGACTGCAAAATTGATTTAGAACCCGGAGCAAATCTTCCTTGCATTCGTATATATGCTCTTACCGAGGCTGAGAACCGTCATCTTAAGGATTACATTCAGGAATACTTGGAAAATGGTTTCATACGTCCATCACAGTCCCCAGTTTCCTCGCCGTTGTTTTTCGTTCCAAAACGTGACGGAGACCTGAGAACGTGTATTGATTATCGCGCCCTGAATAAAATTACTATCAAGAATCGTTATCCCCTCCCTCTGATTTCTGTTCTACTAGACCAACTAAAAGATGCCAAAATCTTCACAAAATTAGATTTGCAGGGAGCATATCATCTAATTCGAGTGAGAAGCGGAGATGAATGTAAAACGCCGTTTAGAACTAAGTATGGATTGTATGAGTACCAAGTCATGCCCTACGGTTTAAGCAACGCCCCGGCTGCTTTCCAATACTTCATTAATGATGTCCTGAAAGATTTCATAGATCAGTGCGCTATCGTCTACATTGACGATATTTTGATTTACTCCTCATCTGAAGAAGAACGCCAACACCAAGTCAAAAGAGTTTTGCGTTGTCTGAAGGAAAATGAACTTTACGTAAAACTGGAGAAATGTGCTTTTGGAGTGAAATCTGTAGACATCTTGGGATTTGTGATTGCCCCGGAAGGTCTAACCATGGATGTTAAAAAGATTGAGGCGGTATTGAATTGGCCTCCTCCAACCTCGGTGAAAGAAGTACAGAGCTTCATTGGATTTGCAAATTTCTATCGCAGATTCATTCGAGATTTTTCCCTGAAGGTAGCACCAATAACTAGGTTGCTGCGAAAAGGAGTGTTATTTCAATGGTCTTCTGAGGCAGAAGATGCTTTCCAGTTTTTGAAGAAGAGCTTTACCACGGCGCCCATTCTGCTGCATGCGGATCCTGCTCAACCATTTTACCTGGAGACAGATGCCTCCGAGCAAGCCATTGGAGGAGTACTTTCACAGAGACACAAAGAAACTGGGAAGTTGCATCCGGTGGCATAACACTCCAGAAAACTGCAACCAGCGGAAATGAATTACACAATTTCAGATAAGGAACTCCTCGCTATCAAAGATGCTTTCCAAGAGTGGCGACATTACCTTCTCGGAGCCAGACACGTGGTGACTGTATTCACTGATCATCGAAATCTCCAGTTTCTGAAATCGGCCAGGACGCTTACGCCACGCCAACTTAGGTGGTCCTTGTATTTCGCCGATTATGACTTTGTGATCACATTTCGGCCCGGAAGGAATAACGGAAAGGCAGATGCTTTGTCTCGAATAGACACAGATGGAAAGAAGATTCTCATTAGTGATCAAAACATAATTCCAGAAACTAAGATCATTGGAGCCACAAGTGAGAAAACTCTTGTGGAAAAGGTTAAAGAAGCCTTAACTTCTGAAGAAATGCAGAGTTGGGCTCTGAAGGATCCAGCTCGGGAGATTATCGATGGAGTACCATTTCATTCCAAGGCCTTGTATTTACCAATTCAAGAACTTTAACAACAAGCGTTGATCGACTGCCATGACAATCCGTTGGCTGGTCATCCACGAATCCATCGAACGGAGGAGTTGTTAAAGAGACAATTTTGGTGGCCAGGGTTGCCCGCAGATGTTTGAGTTCATGTGGAAGGCTGTGGGACTTGTGCAATGGGGAAGACAGATAAGCGGGCTCCTCAAGGGTTATTGAGACCATTACCTACCCCACCATATCCTTGGCACACAGTAACCATGGATTTAATAGTAGAACTACCCTCTAGTCAAGGATTCAGTTCTGTATTAGTTATGGTAGACGCCTTTTCCAAAATGTTGCATTTTGTTGCCCTGAAAGGGAATTCATCTGCAAGACAAATTGCCACTCAATTCAACCAAAGTGTGATTAAGATACATGGCATACCCAAGGTTTTGATCACAGATCGTGGGTCTCAATTTCTATCTCATTTTTGGAAGGCTTACACTAAGGGTTTGGGAATTGAAACGCGTTATTCAACGAGTTTTCATCCACAAACAAATGGGCAAACAGAAAGGGCAAATCAAGAGTTAGAAAAGTATCTTAGGCTGTTTCTTTTGGATCAAGAGGGAGAGTGGCCCGATCTTCTTTGGACCGCAGAGTTTGCGCATAATAATGCAAAGAATGCCTCTACTGGTTTTTCCCCTTTTTACTTGAATTACGGAAGGCATCCAAATTCTGTGGTTTCCTCTCAAGAAGTGTTGGTGCCAGCGGCTCAAGATTTTGTACAACATCTTAGTGAGGTACATGAGTCTGCCACCAGGAACTTAAGGAAAGCTAAAGAACGCTACAAGCAAAGTGCAGACAAGAAGAGAAGGCCAGAACCAGATTTGCATGTAGGGGACAGGGTTTGGTTAAATACCAAAAATCTCAAACTTAAAGGAAATCGAAAATTCCAACCCCGTTTTGTAGGTCCCTTTTCTGTGGAACAAATAGTGAATCCTGTGACTTTCAAACTAAAACTACCTCCACAGCTGAAGATACACCCAGTGTTTCATGTTTCCCTTCTAAAAAAGGTTTCACCCCATTTGAAAGAGTTGAGGAGTAGAGAACCCATTTTAGTAGAAGGACAAGAAGAATTTGAAGTTAAAAGAATCTTAGACTCCAAGTCTGTTCGAGGTAAAATTTTCTATCTCGTAGATTGGAAAGGTTTTGGCCCAGAGAATAGGTCTTGGGTGGAACAATCAGATGTTCATGCTCCCCGATTAACCAAAGATTTTCACTCACAGTATCCTCACAAGCCTCAGCCCGGAGGCTTAATCTTGCGGGGGGTACTGTCAGGGTGCAGGAAAAAGGAGCAAAGACTCTCCAGTGCTCCCCCGTATCCTGGAATGAGCCGGTTGTAAAGAGATCACCCGCTCGCAAAAGGTTGCGGGTGATCGTCGCGCACAGCCGGTCATTTCTTCCAGTACTCCCAACAGGGAGGACCGCAGAGGCAGTGGCCGGTCTAGTCTTGCGCTCCTGGACACGAGCGCGAGGTCTGGACCAGCTGTGAAGTGCACCGGTTGATTGTAGAACCGCGCACTTCACCAACGGAATTTCAGGGTTAAATAGCTAAACAACAGGCTTCTAGTTAGGTAGAAATAGAGTAGTTTTGGGAGCCAGGCTTAGGCGTAGGATAGAGCGTTTCGGTTCGTCGGCTAGTTAGTTAGGCTATAAGCTAAGAGAAAATTATAAGTTAGGAAGAAAAAGAAAAAACGAAAAGCAGAAGTAAAAAAGAATTACCATACTCACCATCCAGAATCTCAGTTCCTGATTTTCCTTCGTCGTCCAGTTGATGGCATTGACTTCTGAAGTACCTACGGAACAAAACAGAAGCGAATTAACGAAGAAGAAAAAGTAAGGCAGAGAGTGTGTGAGAGAATAAAGGAATGAAAGAGAGAAAATAAGAAAGTCTATAATGTTTTAAAGTACCAAATTATCGTTTGCCATACAGAACTCAGAAGAATTAAAAAAAACTCATTTGAAAGAGTAGAAGAGGAGCGAAAGCCTTAGACACTCTGGGTAAGGAAAGAGCCAAAGGGAGAGAGTGGAGAGTGGGGGAAATAGAAGGGAATTAGTAACGATGTGTTCTTCTGTTGCAGTGCTTCCCACAAATGCTAGACGATAGAGAGGGTGTAAGAAAAGAACAGAACGGAATGCAGAAGTAAGAAGGAAGTGGAAGTGCCAAAGACCAGGCAGTCTCTTCTCTGTCCCATT
The DNA here is from genome assembly GCA_963921515.1 of Calotriton arnoldi. Lineage (NCBI taxonomy): Eukaryota > Metazoa > Chordata > Amphibia > Caudata > Salamandridae > Calotriton > Calotriton arnoldi. The sequence goes on along the minus strand of CAWUFW010006098.1, from coordinate 215,941 downwards.
CCCCTTACCCCCAGCGGGGTTCGCACGGCCGATGGTAATTACTGAGTAGGTGGCTGTGGGAAAACCAGTGGTGGAATCTGGAAAATCTCATCGTTCTGCTCCTGGGAGTGTTGGCATAGTGAGTAACCACCGCCCTTGACACCCAGATCTCTGTACTGGGGTGAATGTATGACATTGTTCTGCATTCTGTCCATCAATTGTTGTTTTTGCAATTGTCACCCCGAGTGGGACGGGTATGCCCAGACGTGGGTCCCATGCTCTCCATGCCACTGGAATCAAGCTATCCTGGCTGAAGAGGGTGAAACCCCGAAACCGTTCCTAGGATGCTTGTTTCCAGTCCAGGGAGGACCTGGCTTGGCAGTTCGGGCTGGACTGTTCCCATGAGGCACAGGGCCAAGACTGATTTGCATATGGCTGGGTTCAAACTGGAATGGCATGGTGAGCAAAAAACGATGGATTTAGGCCCAGATCTCTGTACTGGGGTGAATGTATGACATTGTTCTGCATTCTGTCCATCAATTGTTGTTTTTGCAATTGTCACCCCGAGTGGGACGGGTATGCCCAGACGTGGGTCCCGTGCTCTCCATGCCACTGGAATCAAGCTATCCTGGCTGAAGAGGGTGAAACCCCGAAACCGGTCCTAGGATGCTTGTTTCCAGTCCAGGGAGGACCTGGCTTGGCAGTTCGGGCTGGACTGTTCCCATGAGGCACAGGGTCAAGACTGATTTGCATATGGCTGGGTTCAAACTGGAATGGCATGGTGAGCAAAAAACGATGGATTTAGGCCCAGATCTCTGTACTGGGGTGAATGTATGACATTGTTCTGCATTCTGTCCATCAATTGTTGTTTTTGCAATTGTCACCCCGAGTGGGACGGGTATGCCCAGACGTGGGTCCCGTGCTCTCCATGCCACTGGAATCAAGCTATCCTGGCTGAAGAGGGGTGAAACCCCGAAACCGGTCCTAGGATGCTTGTTTCCAGTCCAGGGACGACCTGGCTTGGCAGTTCGGGCTGGACTGTTCCCATGAGGCACAGGGTCAAGACTGATTTGCATATGGCTGGGTTCAAACTGTACTGGCATGGTGAGCAAAAAAACGATGGATTTAGGCCCAGATCTCTGTACTGGAGTGAATGTATGACATTGTTCTGCATTCTGTCCATCAATTGTTGTTTTTGCACTGGTTATAGTGGGCACCTTGCACCAGTCCAAACAGCCCCTTAGAGGTGATAGGTAAAAGACAACCTTTATTAAAAGCTATCCTAGTGGTAGCTATGGAGAGCAGCCTTCAGGCTTAGGGGCCAATTCCGATTCGGGCCGGAAAACGTACCGACCGACTCGGAGCCGGAATAAATACCGAACGACACGTACCGGTGCAGCCCGATCCGCAAAGTACGATGAGAAGCGTGCTAAATCCGACCGACTCGTACGGAACACAAGCCGAACGACCGAGCCGCGCGGAAAACAGCCATCCGGCCAGAAAAGCACGCGAATCGAACCGACCGACACGCACCAGGAAGAATCCCGAACGAAACGTACCCGCGAACTCCTTCCCGCCAAGTACGATGCAACACGTGGAAAACACGACCGAGTCGCACGGAGCCCAAGCCGCACGACCGACACGCATTCAAAACTGCGAGCCGAAGCAACCCAAAACCCCGCGACCGACGCGTACGCAGCACAGAAAACAGCACAAACACAGCGTGAACGAATCTGAGAGGCTCGCACGAGACAACTGGAGGGTCCGACTCGGTCACAAGAACGTCTCCTACATGCAAAAAAAGAACCAAGGAAAAAATAACACAAAAAAGGCCAAACAAGCTATCACAAAGCAAATAAATACTGGGGGAAACAGGGAACAAAGACACACCCACAACTCCACCCATATAAAGGACACAAATCCCTACCATGATCCCTTGCAAACTCAAATTACCTGCCAGCACTCAACACCAACAGACAGCAACCACACACCCACAGCTCATCCATCACACAAGCCACACACCAGCAGCACCACAACAAATAGCACCCTCATATACACCCAGCAAAACACACACTCACACACCCTCACTTGCACACCAACACACACATCACACACCAGCACCACCCAACACCATGCCCCCAAAGAAGAATCACAAGTTCCTAGATAGTGAATTGGAAGTCCTGGTAGATGAGATCCTCAGGGTAGAGCCACAGCTGTTTGGCACATTGGTCCAACAGACACCCATGGCGCAGAAAACCAAGATGTGGGAGAGGATCGTCGACAGGGTGAACACACAATCACCATGTTTGCGCACAAAGGTAGGCATCCAGAACAGGTGGTATGACGTGCGCAGGAGGGTCAAGGAGCTGTTGAAGAAGGACTACAGCTTGAGCCAACACACCGGCAGTGGCCCTCCTGCCAAACCAGTATACCTCAGGCCCTGGGAGGAGAAGGTGCGGGCCATCCTACCACCAGTGAGCGTCTATGGACTAGAAAACATCCCAGAGCCTGGTGAGTACACAACAAATGTACACAATATTGTGCCACAATACACACACATCACTGTCAAGGGGAGAGTCAAACCATGCACCCTTAGCAAATACACACCAACCAAAACAGATCATCCCAAAATGTGTATGTCAGCCAGATAAACACAATACATGCCAGCTCATAGTGAAATGTAACTGTGTCATGACATGTACAAACCTAACAACAAATAGAGCTAGGCAGTGGCACAAATATAACCAACAAACACAGTCAGACATGTAGCCACCACCACAACACCACCTCACAGGGAAGCTCACTGAAAGGAAGGAATACTGTGTATGCTGGGCAAGTCAGTGTAGCCAATAGCATCATGGGAGTCGTAGTCACAGAAATTGCCCACCCTCACAATGCGCACATCAACACTACCATGAACCATGCACACATCACAGGGAGTGCAAAACAACTGACAAGATGGCTGACACTGGCTACTGCTGTGGGGAGCACAAGGCCCTGCTGGCAACTGTGCACCAACCAACAGCAGGACACCACTGACTGACATCCTGAAAGACAACTTGCACTCCCTGCAATGGAAGCACGTTCCATGGTGGGATATCTGGCTGGGTGGGAAGGAGGACTCACAGCACTGACCATAGTCACCAGCAGCTCCACCCACACACCCCCTAACACAAACTACACACAACTCACCTGGGAGAAAGCATTGCCTCACACACCAATCAAATATCCCACAAAGAACCACAACCCTGGGTCATGCAGTGTGAAGCACAGGGACACACATGGGACTTGTAGCAAAACAAACCCCAGGATAACACTGTCAGCCATCTTGTCAGCACAGGCACACAACCCCACAGGGAAGCTGAGTCAAAAGGAAGGAAGCATGGGCATGCTGGGAAGGGGGGTGGAGGCAAAAGCATGATGGGAGTGGTAGTCACAGCCCAACATCCCCCACCCACATGGCCCAGCAAGAACACACCCAAGCATGCACACCTCACAGGGAGTCAAAAGCCACTTCAAAGATGTCTGACACTGGTGTTCTGTTGTGGGGAGCACAAGGCCATGCTGGGAACTGGCCAACAACCAACAGCAGGACACCACTGTCAGCCATCTTGCCATTGCTGTCACACCCACACACAGTGAAGTACACTCAAAAGGAAGGAAGTATGGGCATGCTGGGAAGGGGGGTGGAGGCAATAGCATGATGGGAGTTGTAGTCACAGATATTGCTCACCCTCACAATTGGCCCATCAACACCACTCTGAACAATGCTCACATCACAGGGAGTGGAAAACAACTGACAAGATGGCTGACAATGGTGCTCTGTTGTGGGGAGTACCAGGCCCTGCTGGGACCTGGGCACCAACCAACAGCAGGTTGCCACTGACTGACATCCTGAAAGACAAATTGCACTCCCTGCAATGGAAGCACGTTCCATGGTGGGATATCTGGCTGGGTGGGAAGGTGGGCCGGATGTCAACCAAATACAACCAATGCAGACCATGTACACACCCCAACATTCACATGGAAATGCCCAAATAATGCAGGACAATGTGCTACACCAATATCAACCCCTGACTGTGACAACTTAGGACAATGCAATGTACAGGCCCGCATCCAGAGGCACAGTCACAACTGTCAGGTGTGTCAACCATTGATGCCTGCAGAAACATAACATACATTGTGTGTGTCTCCCAAAAACTGGTGATGATGGGGACACAGCAGCAGACGCAGAGGAGTCCCCGTCCCAGGCTCAAGAGGATACGGAGCTCACTGGTGTGGAACAGCCACTGCCCTCCTCGGATGAAGAAGACCAACCTGGCACCTCCGGAGCAAGTCATCATGCAGCACCAGCAGGACCACCAGCTGCACCCCCTGCACCCACCCCTCCAACGACTGTCAACACACATACCACCCCTGCCGACATGGAAAGACCAAGGAGCACCACCACCACCAGCACAGGGACCCTGGACCAACGTGGGGCCATGGACACCAACACCACCAACAACCCCCAAGGGGGCCCAGGGTCACCTGTGCGTGCCACCTCAGGTACTGCACGTGTTGCCAGGGGTGGTGGGAGGGGTGGGAGACATAGGTCACTGATCGCAGAGGGGTCTGGACTGCATGATGACCCACAACTGGCACGCATAGCCGATGCGTACCAGTCCAGCACCGGAGAGCTCAGCCAGGTAGTGGGGCTCCTCAGGGACATTAAACAGCAGCAGGCTGCCCATCATGCCCACTTGGACTCACACATGTCCCGCGTGGAGTCCAAGTGGGACACACTGGAAGAGATGTCGGCGGTGCATAGGGACATATTACAATGCCTCCACCAGATGAGCAGCATCCAGTCAACACCTCCCTGTGTGCCCACAACATCTGGTGCTGAAACAACTGCAACTGCCACAGGGAGGGAGGATGACTCTGGCAGAGAGTCCCCTGCACCGCAGCAGCCTGCACTTGAGGGCCCCCCCAAAGAAGAGGGGCCGTCCGAGGAGGGGCAAGTGAGAGGCCGATGGCCATGTGCAACCCCCAGGAAGCCAAAACCTGTTCTGGATAATCACCTTTGTGCGCAAACTGTTCACCCTGTTGACTGCAACACAACTCTCCCACATGACATGGGGAGCTCAAGTTGGACCAATGTCTCAGATGACTGTGGACTTTACTCTGGACATTTCTGCTACCAGGACTTCCAAATCATCTAGGAACTTTGGATTACAATCACAATGTACAGCACCCACCATCCTGTGCACTATACTTACACATGTATGTCAATAAACTCACTAATACACCATACTTGCCTCTGTTGTGATTCCTACGTTGTCTCTGAAGTGGCGATGATGATCTGGGAAATGACACTGTGCATGCTAACTGCTACAGCAAGTACAACACCGGCATGTGAGTCATGGCGACGTCACACATATGAGGGAGGCACACCACCAGGGCTACACAACACATACACACCATGGCCATCTGACTCATCGCCTACACTGATGTTGCCAGGAAATACGTTGCATTGCACAGACCCAACACCCATTCACAGTCTGTGTTAACTAGCCCACTGGTGCAGTAAGCAAATGTCAGTCAGATGTGTGACCACAGACAACGCACATCACAAAGTGAAGCACAGGTTTATTACACATTTGCAACATGTTGTAACCACCACAGATGCAAGGTAATCCCACCTGGCAGCGGGCACACAGTCAACAAGTGTAGAAGGAAGGAAGTCCATGGGTGTGGTGCACATCACCTGTAGGGACACGACAGCTACCACCCTAACTGTGGTGGGCATCATGGGTGGGTCCATTGCTTACACAATGCCTGTGTTCTGACATGTAATCTGCGTGTTACTTTGATATGTTGTCCAATTGCTGAGCTGACCCACCACATGTGCCTGGGGTAACTGGCACACACCCAAGCTGCGGGTGGGAACTATGTTTGGGCCCCAGGAGTGTGTATATTACGTGTGTCACACATACTTAGCCAGCTGCCTACTGTCCAGGGTTCATCCCTCATTCATGTGGGGCAGGACAGTCATGCCTACTCCAGGCCATGCAATGCACTCTGTACTCCCACTCCCGTGTATCAGCTGACATGTTGTGCTCAGTGATATGTCCCCTCAGGTGTCAGCCTCTGTGTCAGTGTGCTGTGGCTTCGATGTCAGGACTGCTGGGGTGTTTATCGGTTGGGGCTCAGCATGCCACCGGAGATGTGACCATAGGAGACGATACTTGTGTGACACATAGGTGTTTGAACACCTGACCATGCAGACTGGGGTATGCGAATGTGAGGTCCATGCAGCTGTTTCCCATTCACAGCAGATTGTGAGGTTCTCAGGTTCAGAGGCTTGTGTTACAGGTCACCCATATGTCCAATCAGTATGACCTGGACAGATAAGGGTTCAGATGATGTGGTGTGTGGGGGATGTACATGTGCACTTGTTCAGCTCCAGGACTTGCATTCCCCATTACCTACTATTGTGACACAGTGCAGACTGTTGTTTTGTGGCTACCCTGCCCATGTGACTGGAGACAGTGATGTATGACTTAGCAGGCAAGCCTGTGCCATGGCATGTGACTTCCTATGAGTGATCCTGCAGGGGAGTGACATGTGCTACATGCACACCATAGTGGCAATGGCTATCAGCACATGGGTGCATCGTGGTGTCTGTCGCTGGTATGCATCACATGCATTTCATATATCTGACTCTGGGCATCACTTTCATCCGGGCACCTGTACTGACTCAGTGGCAAGAGTTGTGATGTGTGCATGTTCACATGCTTCACCGTGTTCTCTGCACCGTCCAACTACTGTGTAGGTGGTGCATGTGTCCACACTGGGGTATTGCCAGCCAACGGACGCCAGACAGATGGGTGCAAGGCCAGGTGGGATGTGAGTGCCATGGTTGCCGATCAGACTGACAATTGGCTTCTCCTATTCTGTTTGGGCAATTTTAGCAATGTTCAACTAAGGATGCCAGGCCTTGCTCTGTATTGTGCTGTACTTACTGTGGTGTGTGCGTTCGGTGCAGGTGACTGATGTCTGTCTGTTTCCCTATTGTTTGCAGATACATCCACGGCCACAGGAGGGGACAGCTCCACGGACCAGGAGGAGCCGCAGAGCCAGACTGGGTCAACAGCCGAGGAGTGGTCGGAGGGACCCAGCGGCACGGAGGGCGAGGGGAGCCACACCGAGGAGTCCTCAGCACCATCCACCTCAGCTGAGGACCACAGCAGCTCGGAGGATGACTCCCTTATGGAGGCGGGTGTCAGCAGCCACCACACCCCAGCTAGTGTTGCTTTCCCCGCCACCACCACCACCACCGCCCTCCCATCGGCTCCCATTCCCGAGGTCCGTGGAGGCTCCCATGTTCGGGAGCGTGTCTCCTTTGGGCCAGGCACCGCACCCCCTGCCCCTGTGTCCCCTGCTGCCCTGAGTGAGGAGTCTGTGTACCTCCTTCGCCAGCTCCATGTAGGGCAGACAGCGATGCTGAGTGTCCTCCATGCACACACCACTCTGTTGACTCAGCTGGTGTCATTCATGGAGGGCATCTCATCGGGCATGTCTGCCCTACAGAGGGGCAATAGGTCCATGGACTCCTCCCTGACGGCAGCAGTGTCCCTCCTCCAACAGTCCCTCACCCCTCCTGTCTCTGCCCCATCCACACTCCCCAGCACCTTACCTGTCCCAAGCACACACACACCGGCACAGGCACACACCAGAACAGACACGAGCAGCACACACACACACGCCACAGACAAGACGCACACGCACGCACAGTCAGGGGACTGAAACCACACTCACATGGGATGGGGCCCAGTCACACACACACGCATCCACGAGCACTGCGCGGTCCACAGTTGCCTCTCCCTCCAAAGCCCCCTCCGTTGCCTCACCTGCAACCCCAAAGACCCAGCAGCTCTTCCTCAGTGACATCGGCCTCTTCCCCTCCGATCCAGCTGATACAGCATTCAGGGGGAAGAGGAAGCCCACCCACACGGAGCGGAGTGCCCCTCGCCACCGGACACCCTCCCCCAGGCGCAGACCGACTAACGCCCCCATCCGCAAGTCCCCCGGACCCGGAAGAGCAAGACCCCGCCGCCGCCCTGCAGCTCAGGCACCAAGTCTCCTTCCTCCATCCCTCAGGCCCCCACTCCACAGGTGCCCCCACCACACCCTGCCCCAGGTTCCCCCACCCACAGATACACCATCCCCAAAAGGATCAGGCCTTCTCCCCCTGCCACTTGCTCTTCCGGCCCCACCCCCCGCTGCGCTTGTCTGTGCCACTGGTGTGGAGACGGTGTCCTCCCCCTCTGTCCTGCCCACCTTACCTGATCCCCATTCTCCTCCCCTGGAGGTAGGCACTGTAGTGGAGTCCACTACCACCCTGTCTGACTTGGGCACTGCAGTGGGGAACCTGTCCACTCCATCTACACGGTCCCCTGCAGTCTTGCCGGCACCCACACCATCAGAGTCATGCCCCCCACTTGTGCCGGCACACACCATGTCAGACACCTCCACTGCAGTTGTCAGTGGCTCTCCAGCACCCACCACCCCTTCCCTGCCTCCTTCTGGTGAGCCATGATCCTGTCCCTGCGGTGCCTGGCCTGCCCCCCCGTATGCCCCTCTGAGGGGATTGTCCCTGGCTTTCATCAGTGCAGGCATGCATAGGGTGACATCTGCCACTGTCACCCTGTTTTGACTTTCATGTTGGACTGGCCATTGGCCTTTGTTACATTTTTTGCTGGACATCAACTGTTAGACCCACATATGCTGAATAAAGCACCTTTCTGTTCTCTAGTGCTTTTGCTTCTGATGTACATGTTGTTGATGATGCTAACCATGCCCTTGCTGCAGTGATGGTGATATTTGGTCTCATGATAATGAAGTGTTACTGTGCAGGAACACATGTGGTCCAGGGGGAATGTGTCCTATCCTGTGGTGTATCCATGTCATCCTTAGCAGCATCTGAGGGTGTCATGTGTTCAATATTTGGCAATGGGATTTCCTACTTACATTAGCAATTTCACATCTGTGGCTTCCACCCCTGCACATCTGTTGTGCCTGCCATTGTTCAATTAGTCTACTTCCCTGACCGTGTGGCCATCTCCACTGGACATGCAGGTTTGGGCATCAATGGGGAAGGACTCATCTGTGTTGTCAGTGCAACATTGCTATACAAGTGTGTTGGATCTGTGCTGATGATTTCGTTGGCACTCCCATGACCAGGCTGATGTGACGGGAGCCTTCATTTGGTGCTAATTGTTGACTGTGTGACCAAGTGCTCAGCTGACATGATGGAGCCCTACTGAGGCAACATAGGGCACAGCTTTCCTCACACAGGAGTGGAGTACCCTCATGGCAGTGTGTACTCCTGTGACATTGCCTGTGCCCAAGGTGTGTGTTGTATGAGCATGTCTGTGTGTTCACTTCCGTTTTGCTGTGCATGCTGGGATCCCTAGTGTTGTACCTGTTTGTGATGCTTGCTGAGTTGACCTATGTTCCCCCCAAGTCTTCTCCCTGGATTCTCTGTGATGTGGTGCATGGCACATTACTGGTCATCAGGGTGTCACCCATAGGTGTGTTTGCTGTCAGGGCTGAGTTTGTGTGCAGACGCAGATGGGTCACAGTCAGGATTCCCCTTGGCACTTGTTGTTTACACCTGTCATGTGATTTCCAGTTTGTGTTATCTTTCAGTGATTGTGGCACGTTGTGTGTGTGACTGCTGGCACTCCTCAGGGTCCGGGCTGCAATGTTGGTAGTTGTCTATGTGTGTTCTTTGTGGGTGTCCTTGGCTTCTTCATTGGTGTGTGACTGTGGCTGGGATCCCATTGGTTGGTGTGGTATTGCCGTCATGTCCATGTACAGCGTAGTGTGCAGTGTGTCAGACATTCAGGAGTCTTGTTGAGTGGCCATGTGTGATGTGTTTCTGCACCTTGGTTCCCACCCACCACCCTGGTATTGTCATGGGTGCATGTGCAATGTCACCAGTGCATGTGTGCTTCACTGCTGCACATTGTTGGAGGTCGAGGTGTGTGGTGTTGAGTGTGTGCAGATGAGAGTTGTTGCCCGGCTAGACCCCTGCCTCCATGTTGGCCTTGGCTTACTGGCGGTGCTGATTGATTTGTGCTTGTGTAGGTGTGATGGTAGTTTGTTGCTCAGGACACATGACTGTGGTTCACAGTGTGAACGACATTTAGCTTTTTCATCACAGTGGGATTGTAATGCAGCCCAGGGTCACCACATTGTGGGGGCCCTGGGGGTAGTGCTGTGGTGTGTCTGTGTCTTGCTGTGTCAGTTGCTGTTCCTACATGCTTGTGTGACATGTGTGATTTGTGCTCCCTCTCATCTGACAATGCCTGATTGCCCACGTAGGGGATTTGGATCCATGAGTTACCTTTGTGTGGCACTGTATGCACATCTGTGTAATTGGTATTCAGGCCTCCTCATGTGTTGTGTGGTTGCCTGGGGACACTGGCACCCCCCTCACCTGTTGTGTTTGATGTGCAGTGTGGATCTGCCTGTTTGTGTTTGTGCATCTGCACCACTGCATTGGCATATCTTTGGTGTGCCATTGGCTGTATGTTGTTTGGTGGGTTTCCCCTGCTGTCCCTGGGACTCCTAGGTCATTGGTCAGCACAATGATCATGGTTTGTGTGTCCCATTGCTGCCATGGTATGGTATCTGTTCACCTCACATCTACAGTCTCCACAGGGTATCTGCATTTGTGTGCCCATTGGTGCAAATATGTGGGTCTGCATTCTGATGGTCACTTCTGTCATTGTGTCATTGATGAATGTTGACAGTGTCAGCCCCCATGGGTGTTGTTTGTCTGCACATGGCCAAAGGTATGTCTTATTTGCACTGCAGTATTTGCCTCCCCCAATCTATGTTGCAATGGGACACATGCACTACATTGCCACTGATGTGTTTTATGTTCTGTGACCAGGAATCATCCATGCAGTTTGGCAGTTGCAGCTTTTTCTTTGTCAACACTTGCATTTTGGTCACAGTGATGATGGGGGTTTGGACCCCATTGCCACAATGTTCAAGATGTGCTTCAGCTATGGACCCCACACTTACCTTTTGGTCACTGTGATGATGGGGGTTTAGACCCCATTGCCACAATGTTCTGAATGTGCTTCAGCTATGGGCCCCACACTTACCTTTTGGTCACTGTGATGATGGGGGTTTGGACCCCATTGCCACAATGTTCAAAATGTGCTTCAGCTATGGACCCCACACTTACCTTTTGGTCACTGTGATGATGGGGGTTTAGACCCCATTGCCACAATGTTCTGAATGTGCTTCAGCTATGGGCCCCCACACTTACATTTTGCTCACTGTGATGATGGGGGTTTGGACCCCATTGCCACAATGTTCAAGATGTGCTTCAGCTATGGACCCCACACTTACATTTTGGTCACTGTGATAATGGGGTTTTGGACCCCATTGCCACAATGGTCATGTCCTGCTTGCATTGTGGGGGCCACACACATATATGTGTGGCACATGTGATAGGGGGTCACATTGTATGTTCAAAGTCATGTTCAGTGTTGTAGGCATTTGACACAGTCTACACACGCTTGTCATGGTGTTGGGGGGATGTCTTTTTCTTGCATTCCCTAGGTTGTGGTGTGCTGGTTGTGTCATGCATTGTCCATCCTATGAGTGGGGGTGGTGTTGGTGGTAGGCATCCAGCCCCCCATGGGTAGAGGTGGTAGTAGTGACAGGCATCCAGCCCCCCATGGGTAGAGGTGGTAGTAGTGGTAGGCATCTGGCACCCCCTGGGTAAGGGTGGTAGTTGTGGTAGGCTTCTGGCACCCCCTGGGTAAGGGTGGTAGTAGTGGTAGGCATCTGGCACCCCCTGGGTAAGGGTGGTAGTAGTGGTAGGCATCTGGCACCCCCTGGGTAAGGGTGGTAGTAGTGACAGGCATTCAGCCCCCATGGGTAGAGGTGGTAGTAGTGGTAGGCATCTGGCACCCCTGGGTAAGGGTGGTAGTAGTGGTAGGCATCCAGCCCCCCATGGGTAGAGGTGGTAGTAGTGGTAGGCATCTGGCACCCCCTGGGTAAGGGTGGTAGTAGTGGTAGGCATCTGGCACCCCTGGGTAAGGGAGGTAGTAGTGGTAGGCATCTGGCACCCCCTGGGTAAGGGTGGTAGTAGTGGTAGGCTTCTGGCACCCCCTGGGTAAGGGTGGTAGTAGTGGTAGGCATCTGGCACCCCTGGGTAAGGGTGGTAGTAGTGGTAGGCATCTGGCACCCCTGGGTAAGGGTGGTAGTAGTGGTAGGCATCTGGCACCCCTGGGTAAGGGTGATAGTAGTGACAGGCATCCAGCCCCCATGGGTAGAGGTGGTAGTAGTGGTAGGCATCTGGCACCCCTGGGTAAGGGTGGTAGTAGTGGTAGGCATCTGGCACCCCTGGGTACGGGTGGCAGTAGTGACAGGCATCCAGCCCCCATGGGTAAGGGTGGTAGTAGTGGTAGGCATCTGGCACCCCCTGGGTAAGGGTGGTAGTAGTGACAGGCATCCAGCCCCCCATGGGTAGAGGTGGTAGTAGTGGTAGGCATCTGGCACCCCCTGGGTAAGGGTGGTAGTAGTGACAGGCCTCCAGCCCCCCATGGGTAGAGGTGGTAGTAGTGGTAGGCATCTGGCACCCCTGGGTAAGGGTGGTAGTAGTGGTAGGCATCCAGCCCCCATGGGTAGAGGTGGTAGTAGTGGTAGGCATCTGGCACCCCTGGGTAAGGGTGGTAGTAGTGGTAGGCATCCAGCCCCCATGGGTAGAGGTGGTAGTAGTGGTAGGCATCTGGCACCCCTTGGGTAAGGGTGGTAGTAGTGGTAGGCATCTGGCACCCCCTGGGTAAGGGTGGTAGTAGTGGTAGGCATCTGGCACCCCCTGGGTAAGGGTGGTAGTAGTGGTAGGCTTCTGTCACCCCCTGGGTAAGGGTGGTAGTAGTGGTAGGCATCTGGCACCCCCTGGGTAAGGGTGGTAGTAGTGGTAGGCATCTGGCACCCCCTGGGTAAGGGTGGTAGTAGTGGTAGGCATCTGGCACCCCCTGTGTAAGGGTGGTAGTAGTGACAGGCATCCAGCCCCCCTGGGTAGAGGTGGTAGTAGTGGTAGGCATCTGGCACCCCCTGGGTAAGGGTGGTAGTAGTGGTAGGCATCTGGCACCCCCTGGGTAAGGGTGGTAGTAGTGGTAGGCATCTGGCACCCCCTGGGTAAGGGTGGTAGTAGTGACAGGCATCTGGCACCCCCTGGGTAAGGGTGGTAGTAGTGGTAGGCATCCAGCCCCCCATGGGTAGAGGTGGTAGTAGTGGTAGGCATCTGGCACCCCCTGGGTAAGGGTGGTAGTAGTGGTAGGCATCCAGCCCCCCATGGGTAGAGGTGGTTGTAGTGGTAGGCATCCAGCCCCCTGGGTAAGGGTGGTAGTAGTGGTAGGCATCTGGCACCCCCTGGGTAAGGGTGGTAGTAGTGGTAGGCATCTGGCACTCCCTGGGTTAGGGTGGTATTAGTGGTAGGCATCTGGCACCCCCTGGGTAAGGGTGGTAGTAGTGACAGGCATCCAGCCCCCATGGGTAGAGGTGGTAGTAGTGGTAGGCATCTGGCACCCCTGGGTAAGGGTGGTAGTAGTGGTAGGCATCCAGCCCCCCATGGGTAGAGGTGGTAGTAGTGGTAGGCATCTGGCACCCCCTGGGTTAGAGTGGTAGTAGTGGTAGGCATCTGGCACCCCTGGGTAAGGGTGGTAGTAGTGGTAGGCATCTGGCACCCCTGGGTAAGGGTGGTAGTAGTGGTAGGCTTCTGGCACCCCTGGGTAAGGGTGGTAGTAGTGGTAGGCATCTGGCACCCCCTGGGTAAGGGTGGTAGTAGTGGTAGGCATCTGGCACCCCCTGGGTAAGGGTGGTAGTAGTGACAGGCATCCAGCCCCCTGGGTAGAGGTGGTAGTAGTGGTAGGCATCTGGCACCCCTGGGTAAGGGTGGTAGTAGTGGTAGGCATCTGGCACCCCTGGGTAAGGGTGGTAGTAGTGGTAGGCATCTGGCACCCCTCGGTAAGGGTGGTAGTAGTGGCAGGCATCTGGCACCCCTGGGTAAGGGTGGTAGTAGTGGTAGGCATCCAGCCCCCATGCGTAGAGGTGGTAGTAGTGGTAGGCATCTGGAACCCCCTGGGTAAGGGTGGTAGTAGTGGTAGGCATACAGCCCCCCATGGGTAGAGGTGGTAGTAGTGGTAGGCATCTGGCACCCCCTGGGTAAGGGTGGTAGTAGTGGTAGGCATCTGGCACCCCCTGGGTAAGGGTGGTAGTAGTGGTAGGCATCTGGCACTCCCTGGGTAAGGGTGGTAGTAGTGGTAGGCATCTGGCACCCCCTGGGTAAGGATGGTAGTAGTGACAGGCATCCAGCCCCCCATGGGTAGAGGTGGTAGTAGTGGTAGGCATCTGGCACCCCTGGGTAAGGGTGGTAGTAGTGACAGGCATCCAGCCCCCATGGGTAGAGGTGGTAGTAGTGGTAGGCATCTGGCACCCCTGGGTAAGGGTGGTAGTAGTGGTAGGCATCCAGCCCCCCATGGGTAGAGGTGGTAGTAGTGGTAGGCATCTGGCACCCCTGGGTAAGGGTGGTAGTAGTGGTAGGCATATGGCACCCCTGGGTAAGGGTGGTAGTAGTGGTAGGCTTCTGGCACCCCCTGGGTAAGGGTGGAAGTAGTGGTAGGCATCTGGCACCCCCTGGGTAAAGGTGGTAGTAGTGGTAGGCATCTGGCACCCCTGGGTAAGGGTGGTAGTAGTGACAGGCATCCAGCCCCCTGGGTAGAGGTGGTAGTAGTGGTAGGCATCTGGCACCCCCTGGGTAAGGGTGGTAGTAGTGACAGGCATCTGGCACCCCCTGGGTAAGGGTGCTAGTAGTGGTAGGCATCCAGCCCCCCATGGGTAGAGGTGGTAGTAGTGGTAGGCATCTGGCACCCCCTGGGTAAGGGTGGTAGTAGTGGTAGGCATCTGGCACCCCCTGGGCAAGGGTGGTAGTAGTGGTAGGCATCTGGCACTCCCTGGGTAAGGGTGGTAGGCATCTGGCACCCCCTGGGTAAGGGTGGTAGTAGTGACAGGCATCCAGCCCCCCATGGGTAGAGGTGGTAGTAGTGGTAGGCATCTGGCACCCCCTGGGTAAGGGTGGTAGTAGTGGTAGGCATCCAGCCCCCATGGGTAGAGGTGGTAGTAGTGGTAGGCATCTGGCACCCCCTGGGTAAGGGTGGTAGTAGTGGTAGGCATCTGACACCCCTGGGTAAGGGTGGTAGTAGTGGTTGGCATCTGGCACCCCCTGGGTAAGGGTGGTAGTAGTGGTAGGCTTCTGGCACCCCCCTGGGTAAGGGTGGTAGTAGTGGTAGGCATCTGGCACCCCCTGGGTAAGGGTGGTAGTAGTGGTAGGCATCTGTCACCCCCTGGGTAAGGGTGGTAGTAGTGGTAGGCATCTGGCACCCCTGGGTAAGGGTGGTAGTAGTGACAGGCATCCAGCCCCCCATGGGTAGAGGTGGTAGTAGTGGTAGGCATCTGGCACCCCTGGGTAAGGGTGGTAGTAGTGGTAGGCATCTGGCACCCCTGGGTAAGGGTGGTAGTAGTGGTAGGCATCTGGCACCCCCATGGGTAGAGGTGGTAGTAGTGGTAGGCATCCAGCCCCCCATGGTTAGAGGTGGTAGTAGTGGTAGGCATCTGGAACCCCCTGGGTAAGGGTGGTAGTAGTGGTAGGCATCCAGCCCCCCATGGGTAGAGGTGGTAGTAGTGGTAGGCATCTGGCACCCCCTGGGTAAGGGTGGTGGTAGTGGTAGGCATCCAACCCCCATGGGTAGAGGTGGTAGTAGTGGTAGGCATCTGGCACCCCTGGGTAAGGGTGGTAGTAGTGGTAGGCATCTGGCACCCCTGGGTAAGGGTGGTAGTAGTGGTAGGCAGCTGGCACCCCTGGGTAAGGGTGGTAGTAGTGGTAGGCATCTGGCACCCCCTGGGTAAGGGTGGTAGTAGTGACAGGCATCCAGCCCCCATGGGTAGAGGTGGTAGTTGTGGTAGGCATCTGGCACCCCCTGGGTAAGGGTGGTAGTAGTGGTAGGCATCCAGCCCCCCATGGGTAGAGGTGGTAGTAGTGGTAGGCATCTGGCACCCCCTGGGTAAGGGTGGTAGTAGTGGTAGGCATCTGGCACCCCCTGGGTAAGGGTGGTAGTAGTGGTAGGCATCTGGCACCCCCTGGGTAAGGGTGGTAGTAGTGACAGGCATCCAGCCCCCCATGGGTAGAGGTGGTAGTAGTGGTAGGCATCTGGCACCCCTGGGTAAGGGTGGTAGTAGTGGTAGGCATCTGGCACCCCTGGGTAAGGGTGGTAGTAGTAGTGACAGGCATCCAGCCCCCCATGGGTAGAGGTGGTAGTAGTGGTAGGCATCCAGCCCCCCATGGGTAGAGGTGGTAGTAGTGGTAGGCATCTGGCACCCCCTGGGTAAGGGTGGTAGTAGTGGTAGGCATCTGGCACCCCCTGGGTAAGGGTGGTAGTAGTGGTAGGCTTCTGGCACCCCCTGGGTAAGGGTGGTAGTAGTAGTAGGCATCTGGCACCCCCTGGGTAAGGGTGGTAGTAGTGGTAGGCATCTGGCACCCCCTGGGTAAGGGTGGTAGTAGTGACAGGCATCCAGCCCCCCATGGGTAGGGGTGGTAGTAGTGGTAGGCATACAGGCCCCTATGTGTATGTGTGGCATTGGTGAGGGCCATCCCGCCCCTATGGTGCTGCTGTTGCTGGTGTAGGTATTTCTGCATTCCTCTGTGTATGATGTGTCGGGTACGTGTAGTTTGTTTTTGTTGTTGGTGTCTGACTTACCTTCTGCGCCGTACGCGTCCGTGCCTGTTCCGGTAATAGAGGTAGAATATTGGTAGGATCGGCACGAAGGGATTCATGGTTGGTTCGTCTCGTTCGTCTTTCTCTTTGCTTCGCCTCGTCCTCATCGCTGGCGTGTTCGTCTCGTAGCCGTGGATCGTGTTGTGGCGCGAATCGGAGCTTATGTGCGCCTCGACCGGATGCTTTGACGTGCCGTGCGTAGCGACGGGTTCGGCGCGTACGGGAAGCGCATCGTACTTGTCCGGCCGGACGGGGCTGCTTTTTTGCTTCCGTGCGGCTCGATTCTACGATTCCGGATCCGCCTCGGTTCGGAGAACGGGACCTGTATTGGGTGAGTACGACTGGGTCGGGATTTGGGCAGTTGTGCGCATCGTACTTGCTCGTTCGGACGTATGTGCGGTTCGGTCGGGAAACAGGCATTCGCCTGGATTTTTTCCCGACCGAATGGTATTAGGTGCGCCTCCAACCGGGATCGGAATCGACCCCTAAGTCTTGAAGGAGTGTAAAGCTGTTTGTTTTACCAGTCTATAATCTCTTGAATGGCTAAATGAAAGGAGACCACCCCAGGTATATATATAAAATATATGTATTTATTTCTAAACACACCCTACTAGTCTCTTTTTGAGGCTAGAGGTCAAAGCACATATGTTACACTTCAAATATCACAGTAAATTAGCACAATATACGATAGGCCCTAGGGGCAAACCAAACCATATACTAAGAAAGTGGTATAAGAACCACAACTTGATTAGACACAAGGCCTAGAGCCTGTAGAATCGCTGGGACCCCAAGGAACCACCCAAGGTAGTGACACAGGGGACCCACGGGGACGTGTGCAGTGTTAGAACACAGCCGCGAGCTCCGTTAGCTTCTATGGGGAACGTCGCGGTTAGAGTTTTAAAGTTTAGGGACACTTCGGAGTGGACTAGGAACAAACCCTTTTGGACTTAGAGGGTTCTAGGGCCAACACCCACGGGAGCACCGGAGTACTCGTGTTACCTCACCCAGGGAAGCCGGGTGCATAGGTGTCAAATGGTGTCGGGTCGCGCCGTCGTTTTCAATGGCCGCCTGCTGGAAAGTGCTGCTGCCGGGAAGATGCGAAGTGTCCGAAGAGATCCAAGCCTGGATCGAGGATGTGAAGAACCTGAAAGCAGAGGGGACAGAGTCTGGGTCACTAGCCAGTGACCAGGGGCACGATAGTTGAATGCCCACCGATGTCGGGTGCTTCAAGTTCGAAGAGGTGAAGATTGTCTCTGCAGCCACGAGGACCAGGAGGCATCGACGACAACTAGGAGCTGGATTCGAGCTGTCCCACAATGGAAGTTGCGTGCTGCGGTGTCAGTGCCCGGATTGGACCCAACAAGCCTTGGCAACAGCAACCCACGCAGGAAGAGAACAAAGGCTTCGGTGTGGACCAGCAAGGTCTGAGGGACTCCCCAAGCAAGGGAGTCAGGGCAGGCCTGGAGCAACCAGGGAGGCCCATTGAAAGTAGAGTTGTCCTTCTGAGGGACCCACAAGTCGACGGACAAGGGATCGCGAAGGGACCTCAAGCGGAATCACAAAATGGCAGCCCACGGATCACTGGGAGTGACCAGGCCAGCAATCTTCGGTGGATTCACTGCTCGGGATTGGGGCTACAAGTAACCCAAAGCACAGCCTCTAGGATTGACCAGAAGCTTATGCACTTGCAAATGTGCACTGTGACCAGAGGTTCCGGTTCCACGGTACCCACGAGGGCTACGGGTCTCAGCTTTGCTGGGGACTCAGGTCAGCCTCTGGGAAGTCTGGAAACCCACCTCCTGGGTTGCAGAGTTGTCGGCGTCTGGCGGGAGCTTCAGAGATGCAGACCGGACAGATGCGTCTTTGGTGCCTGCCAAGCAGGGGAGTAACTCCTTTACTCCAAGGGAGATTCTTCAGTCATCTGGCGTTTAACAGTTCGTCGAAGGTCCAGGATTCAGTTTCAGAGTTTCGTCCAGGGATATCTAAAGTCCTGTTGCCAGGCGTTCCTATCTTATACCCAAGGAAGGGGTTGGACATACTTTGGGGACCACCTATGGGAGGGTTTGGAAAGAGGGGTGGCTACACCCATTTCCTTTGTCCAGTTTCGTGGCAGAGCAGGGGCTGGTAGCCCCTGCAACCGGTTTGAACTGGGCTATGCACAGGGACACCAAATGTGCCCCCGGTGCAGGATTTCAAAGCACCCTGAGAGTGCACCCACTCAGCCCCAATACACTAAAGCCTGTCTGGGAGGTGGTTACACCTCCCTGTGACAGGAAATCTATTGTCCAGGCCTCCCCTGCCGGAGTTTCAGTCAGCAGCAGGAGGCCAGACTCGTGTCTGTGGCTGCAGCATCCATTTTGTGATGCCAGGGCTCTGTTAGCTGGTACCGGGTATACCGGTGCTGTCATGTCTCTCCCTCTAGAAGGGTGGGATCATACTCCCACACCAGTTACTGGTGTGGGGGTATGATTCCAAGGTGTTTGACACCAAACACGACATGTTTCCGTGCAGCCACTCCAAAGTTAGCATTTACCGTTTAGTTATAATGCACTTAAGAGTATATGGTCAGGCTGCATTCACAGACAACCCCGGAGAGGAGTTTCCCAAGGCTGCAGAGGGGCTCTGCTCATGCATGGGCACCCTCTCACATAAAACCAAGCACCCTGCCTTCAGGATTGATAAGGCCTGCCATAGGGGTGACTGATAAGTTTCTATGTGCAGTGATAGGGTGAGATATAGTGAACCTATATCTCTGTAAGGGGTGCATGCACCACCTCACTCAGGCTGCTGTAGCAGTCCTGTGGTGTCATTTTGGAAGGCTGCCCAGGGGTGGCATAATACATGCTTCAGCCCCTGGTAGGCCTCTGGGGTACCTATGCCCTGGGTACATAGTATACCATATACTAGGGACTTATAAGGGCACCCCAGAATCCAATCTGTGGTGTACCTAAGGTACTAGGAATCAATTTAGAGAGGAAGCAGCTAGGCTGGGGTCCTGGATAACAGGGCCCCAGCCAGACTAAAGTCGAAAAACAGTGACACATCAGCAAAAAAAGTGGGGTAACCATAAGAAGCAGATCCTACTCTCCTACACATATCATCTCAGTATGAACATATATTACTTACTTTATTAGCACATAACTCTAAATCTGCTTTTATTTACAAGCACCTTGTCTCATTCTCCACAGTTAGAACCAAATCTGCTTTAGAATTGCAATGGGAAAATTATTTGCATGCACAACGGTCCAATCAATGCTGGAGTAAGATGTGGTCTGCATTTCTTACTGCTTCAAGAGCAGCAAATTTTACACGAACAATGTTTTTTATATACAACAGACTACTTGTTACTCCTATACTACTATACAAAATTAAAATCACTACCCATGACATGTGTTGGTCCAGCAAAGCACCTCATTGGGATTTGTTGAATATGTTATTTCGTTGCCCTCATATTCATGCTTTTTGGCTACGAGTTTGAGGTCAGCTCACTAGGGGGCATATTCTCAAGCCCCCATCGCCACCACAACGTCACTTTCAATGACGTTGTTGTGGCGATAGGGGCTTCGCCCTATTCACAAGGCAGTGTTAAGCCACGTTAAGTGGCTTAACGCTGCCTTGTGAATAGGGCCCCCTTCACGCTGTTTTTAGCGTGAAAGGGGCGTGCAGTGGGTGTTGCGGTGGGCGTTCCACCGCAACACCCATTGAGTTTGACGCTACCTTCTATTCACAAGGGCAGCGTAAATAGGAGGTAGCGCCAAACTTAAGACCAGGAAAAATCTGGTCTTAAGGTGGCGAAACGAGGAGAAATGCTTTATTTCTCCTCGTTTCTGCTTTTTCCATGTTTGCTGCCTTGAGCAGCACACATGGAAAAAGCAAAATGCCATGGTTTGTTCATGTACAGGAAGGTGTCCCTTCCTGTACATGAACAAACCTTTTTTTTAAATGACGTTTTGTAACTTACATGTGTGCTGCATGAAGCAGTACACATGTAAGTTAGAAAGTGGCATTTAAGGTTTGTTTATGTGCAGGAAGGGGCACCTTCCTGTACATAAACAAACCTCCCTGCTTGCAGACACCCTTGCACTATGGTGCAAGGGTGCCTGCATTGGCGCTAAGTTGTGAAACTTAGCGCCATCGCAGGGGGAAACGCAAGGCTGCACCATATCCTTGTGATTAGGGTGCAGCCTCGCGTTTTCGAAGTGGCGGAGAGAGGCGTTAAGCCAAGAAGGCTAACGCCTCTCTCCGCAACTTCCATGAGAATATGGCCCTAAGATTTTTAAAATCAACATTCCATGTACTATACCTAATGTATTCTTAAGAAGCCTGTCCCCAGTTTGGTCTCATCTAACACCTCTACCTCACCTACTAGACATGTTAACAGCTATAGCCCTTCAGCAAATAACTTCTAATTGGAAAACAACATGCATGTTTCATATAAAGATTGGTGACATGCTGTTTGCTTCAATCATCGAAGGGACAGAGTCTATGTCCATCCAATTTCCTTAGCTCTTAAGAGATAATGAATATGGTCACCTTTAACATTGTTTCTTGAAAATTCAAGCTATCATAGTAAATCATAGTAAAGCTGAGGAGGTATCCAAACCTCCCTGAATTGTTCTTTGATGTTTGATTATAGGTTTATGCTGTCTTAAGATTTGTAATGCTTATCTCTAGTGCTCACAGTGTCCTGTATTATAAACTTCCATTTCAGTCGTTTCTCCAGTCTTATATTGTTCTTCTCTTTTCTCTCTCTTCTTTCTTCTGTTACACAGTAGTAATGTTTTCTTTAAACTTGATCCCACTCATTTTACATCATGCTTATTTCTTATTGTTCATACAGATGTAACCTATTATCATTCTCATGTCCATGTGATACCTTGGTACTATTTATGACTATCATTTCAAGAACACATGCTTAAACTGGAAAAAAACAATGTCCACAAATCTCTCCACCCTAGTTGAATAAATGATTTCAACATGCGATTTAGAAAGAACACTATATTTAAATGGAATTACAACACAACACAATAATATGATAGACTCACTATTGCAGAAATGTTATATTTTTATTATAAGATGTTTACTGAGAGTGACAATAATGATGGGTGTCCAGTATAGGTGGGGGGTGTTTGAGGGGAGCTACGGATGCGGGCGGGGCTGGATCCAATTAAGATTTTCAGGATATTCACTACGAATCTAGATGGAACACATTTTGATGGAGAGAGATACATTGAAATGTGGCATGAATCTGGCCCTCGTGGACATCCCTCATTTAAGTGGACTGCTTCCAGACCTCGCCATTTGTTCCACTTACGGCTGAGGTCCAGAGAGAAGTGTGTCTCAAGAACACTTTACCTTTACCACTTTCAAGAACAAAGCGTGTAATTGCTTTTTCAAGATATCAACTACTAAATGCTACATTGGTTAAAGTGTTTACGTTTCTGACATTCTTAAAGTGATGAACAAGGACAGAGCTATGTTTCACTAAAAATGAAAAATGCACCAAAAGTGTCCATCTTTGTTAAATGTGAGCATTAGTCTCAAACTGTAGATTTTGCTTTGCCCACTACGTTTTCCAATCCTACGCACATGCCAGTTTTGATTTTATACTGTGCCTTTTGTTGCTTTGTTGTTCAACTCCCTCGTCGTCTCCAAAGCTTTATGCTCCAGGGCGCTGCAACCCAGAAAGGTGGATCTCGTTCTTTGGTAGGAAAAAAGAGACAGGACAGTGCTTGCCTGCATTAGAAGGAAGATAATGCCTTTGGCCTTAAACTACCCTCTAGCGGCTTCAGTCTCATTTAAGTCTGAGTAGCTTTATTGTGGCACCTATGAGGCGTATTCTGCTGAGGGCTATTAGTATCGTGCAGGAATTATGTTTATAAAGACAGTGGCAAGTAGGATCTCTATTATTTGGAAAGTAGGCTAAGAGAGGGCTTAATGGTTTTATTGTGTAGTGCTCTATGGGAACAGGGAAGATGAATGACTGGTGAACTCTGTGCTCGCTGGTGTCAACAGAAGAACAGAGGGTCTCCATTTTTTGCAGTACAAGCCAGACAATAAAGCCATTTCAAAAAACTATTCGAAGCAGGCCCAGTGCAATGATGCACAATAAAGGGAAACAAAGAGAAGACGCTATTAAAGCACATCACATCCCTCTCTTACCTGAAGGCAAGGACCTAATAATGTATTCTAAATCCGTACAAAGAAATGTACCCAAAATGAAAAGGCGAACACATAATTTCATTTCAACAGAGTACATAAAGGCATATTGACTTCAGCGGCTGCTTCATTTAGCCTCATCTGCTCCTCGCAGACTATTTACTAACTTATCATTTGACTTGCAACTCATAACGAAATGAAAATGCCGGCGAGCAGGCATTGCCGCAGCCCATTCACAACTGATACATTATGCATCTGCCCTTAATTATTTAATAATATTAAATACATATTTTATGGCTGATGAATATTCATGAGTTGTAAAGCAAGGTAAAGAGTTCCATTTTAATTAAAGTATCTTTACAGAGGTCATAAGAAAAGAGTTGATGCCTTGCGCATGGTCGGGCAAAGTGATGCGTCAACTACAAGAAGTAGAGGTACTAGGAAAGAAAAGTGCAAACTGAAAACACTTACTAGGCGCGTAGATCAGAATCACGCATCGGATATGATATGCAACACTGATTTGATTGGCTCTAAAGAACGTGTCCCTTTTGTATGCAGGAGCGCTTTAATTTAGTGACTGAAAACCCGTGATGCTGAGAGTCGCCTCGATGTGGTGTTGCAGATTCTGTTTATGTGTCAAAGTAACACCACAATATGGCACAGGCATGCTTTGGTGTTTAATGTTTGTTCTCTCAGCAAAATATGTTTGGCTTTGGATGGCAATACAAATCAGGGGCATTAAGCAATTTGTAGATTATATTTTTGTGGTACATTATAAATATATAACTATAAATATTTCTCATTGTTGGATATGCTCAGCAGAGACAATTCTGAACTCAGGTGACTAATTATACACCCTATGGGGAAAAATTAAATAGGCTCTTGATTGTGCGAAATTTGGTTATACTTAACCCAATTGACGAGTCCTTGGGCACCTTGGAAAAAAACTTTTGGGTATTCCATATATGGTTCTACGTTAGATTATTTGTTGGTTGCATTTGTTTTAAAGCCTTTATTTAATCAGATAGAAGTGCTTGGTTTAAATTTTAGTGATCATGCTGCACTTTCCTTCCAGATTCGATGGAATAACCCTTTTAACCAGCCTGAAAGAAGAATGCAATTCCCCACAATAGTTAGAAGAAATGGTACTGTACTTAAATGGGCAAAGATAGATAAGGATGTATTTGTCCCTAATATAATTGGCTCCAGCCAGCAGCAACTTAAAATCTGCCTTGATCTGAATAGTGACCCGCCATCTATTGTAGAGGCTTTTGTCTCACTGCTTAAGGCAGTGGAAAGTAACTTATGCTCATGTAATAAGAAACAGCATTCTAGGGCTCCACGATGGTTCGATACGGCCGTACCCATTATAAGGAGTGCAGACGACTGAGGTTGAAAACATTAAAAGAGGAGGCTTGGGCCAATCTGCACGGCGCAGCACTGCTAAAAGATTCAAAGAAATTCTGGGCCGTAGTTAACTCCCCCTTTTTAAATCAAGATGAAGGCCCTTCCTTAGAAGTCCATGTAGGAGAGGGTGAATGGGTGGACCATTATTCAGGTATTTTTGGCACTGCCCCAAACGAGGAAAGTTCAAATGAAGTTGTTTTAAATAAGGATGTATGTACCCCCATTGTTTTCTTTATGGCAGAAGTGAAATGTGGCCTGATGCAATGCAGTGGCTCTAAAGCCCCAGGTCCGGACGGGGCCCCTGTCGATTTCTACTTTGATATCCCTGATCTTTGGGTCCCGCTTCTAACAAATGTATTTAACGCAATTTCTATAGCGGGCCCTCCGGCATCTTGGAAAACGACTACCATTGTGCCAATCCATAAAAAAGGGGATAAGTCCCTGCCTAAGAATTATAGACCTATTTCACTACTAGATGGTACTTTAAAACTAATGGGTCGTCTGCTTTTAAACAGATTAGAAGAATGGGCGACGGAAAAAAATATTTTAATACCGGTGCAGCATGGTTTTAAGAAAGGGATGGGCACCTTAGATCAGTGCCTAAACCTGAATTTAATCGCAGCTAAATACACCCAAATTAAAGAAGGATCTATTTATATGGGGTTCATGGACCTTTCGGCAGCTTTCGATTCTGTGCTACACAGCAAACTATGGATTATCTTGAGAGACATGGGGGTTGATGAGAATATAATATTTTTTATCCGTCAATTATATTCCCAATGTACCGCATGTGTTAGGTTTGATAGCCAGGGCGAATGCTCTAGATCATTCCCTATACTTAGAGGTGTCAGGCAGGGGTGCGTGTTAGCCTCCTTCCTGTTCTCATTGTATACTAATGGCATTGAAGCAGCAGTTGACCAATCCGCAGCTGATGTCCCCATGATTAATAAAAAAACGGGTCTCCATATTGCTTTACGCTGACGATGCCGTCTTAGTTGCAAGGACTGGCTTAGCTCTTCAAAAACTGGTTAATAACTATGTGTCTTATATGGCCTCCTTGCAACTAAAGGTGAATGAGTCAAAAACGTTTATTTTGATCGTGGGAAAGCAACCAAAAGAAAAACCCTCATTTTATATTGCGGAACGCAAAGTTGAGATTACGAAGTCCTTTTTATACCTGGGTGTACTTTTTAACAGTAGGGGAACATGGGCAAATATGATTTTAAACAGATGCAATGCCCTAGAGAAGTGCACTGTGGCTATGTTCTCCTTTATAAAAAAACTGGGCAGTAAGCCATTAGAGCCAATGAAAAAGATTTATTCAGCTAAGGCAATTTCTTCCGCAACATATGGAGCTGGAGTTTGGGGAATATCGAAGGCTGATCACCTACAACGACTAGAAGATGGTTTCTTTAAAAAACTACTATCTCTACCTAATAGTTGCTCAAGCTATACAATGCATCATGAATTGAATTTACCATATATAACAGACGTTATCAGGCACATGCATCAACGTTTTTTGCAAGCGCAAACGGTGCGATTCGCAAAAATCGGCAATTTGCGCCCGCAAAAAGGGCTATTGCAATGCATCAAGGTGTAAGGCACTCGCAATTTAAGAAATCACAATTTATTGCGATTGCATTTAAGGAATCGCAATTTGCGATTCCTTAAATGCTATGCAATAACCACTTTTAAATAGCGATTTCGCTATTTGGAGCCGCAAATTACCGAGCAATTAAACTGGTCGGTAATTTGCTAAAACTTTGAAAAATGCACTAAAGTGTATTTTTTAAAGTTTCATGTTGCACACACACATGCCCTTGGGGATGTTTTTTATATTTCAAATGAATTTACCTGTTTTAATACTGTATTTTTAAATTCAACTTTTTTTACCTTGTTTTTATCTGTAATTACTGATTACTATGCTATGAAAATGAGATATATTAATTGATTGTTTGTATGACTTTCACACTTTTATGATCTTAATGGTTAAGGTCGAATAAAGTTAATTGATTTGATTTGATTTGACTAATTATTTCAGTGAATAATCCCTGACTGTTTTAATCAATGTAAATATGCATCAGCCCAGTTTTGAGTGCTCGGGGAGGGGGAGGGGCTCCTGAAGCTTCCCGTAGCACATTGTCAAATTCGGTATTTCCTAGACCTGCTGGTTCTTTTCCCACCGATTGTGTGGAAGATCTTGGGTGGTCTAGTATTGGATTTAGGGAGCACTGTGGTTTACCACCTCAACTAATAAAGCGGGAGTGGGGGGAGAAGAGTCTTCCCCTCACTGTGCTCAGCATTTAGGAGTAGAGTTCCCACAGGCTCATAGCGATCATCAAGGGTCCAGAACACCACTGAAGAAAAAGAATGATGCTTTTGGAAGCCCTATCAGATTGCAACTCCCACCAGAGTTCACACCACTAGTGGTTATATTGGGGTATGTCCCGTCGTTGCAAGAAGGGGTGGAAGAATCTACACCTGAAATAATGCGTAAGGCAAGATGTTGGTGTGATGATTTCATGGGGATGGGCACCTAGTGTCCTCCCATTTAATAATGGCAAAAAGAGTGGGTTGGTTGGGCAACAGGGAAAAATAAGTTGAGGGGGATTGAATAGTTTTAAATTTCAGACATCATGATTTTGTGAGAAGCTTATTACAACATAGATTGAATGGCCCCAGGTGTACTACAGGAATTTGGAGTCCCCCCTGGGTTTCTTTTACCCTCCTATTAGTTGTTTTTATCCAGACATGCGGGTTCCCAGGCCAAGAGGAGGCCTGGTGGGAGGGAGAGGAATCAGCTAACACCAATTTGCTTGACCAATAGTTTCCAGCCTCTGAGTTGTTTGGATTGTAATGATTGACTGAACCCCGCCCATGTGGGGCTAAATCAGGCAGGAGGTGCTAGACTGAGGAATGAGGTTTGTTTCCTGCCAGAGCATGTCACTAGATCAGTATTTATTTTAAAGGTGGCCAGCTGGAACATCGCAGGCGTAAAAAATAAAAAAGAAGATAAGAGTTTACTTACCACCCTAGTAGGCCCCACAAAAGGTGTACATGAAACTTGGTCTGTGGATAACTTATTCGATGTGGACAGGTTTTCTTCCTTTTTTAAGGCTGCCACACCTTTGCAGCATGAAGAGCTAAAGGGGGTCTACTTATGTTAGTGTCGCTGGAGATCCCGTGTACTTCTTGGGTTATTGAGAAAGGCTCTGATAATATGTTAGCGGTTCAATTAGATTTTAGGAAAGCTCCAAGTTTATTGGTTTTACATTTTTATAACTACTTTGTGTGGGTTAACGCTAATAAGTATTTGCAAAGCTTAAACATTTTCTTGATTTGTATGCTGAAAGTCAGAATTCAATTTATTTGGTGATTATGAATTTCATGTGTGTCTATGCCCACTGGACTGTGTAATATATGACAAACCTCCTTCTGAGAATTTAGATGTTGCTCATTTTGAGCATACCCCACTAAGGGCTTGAGAATATCATTGCTGATTGTAATTTGCAGTGGACTAACAATGAGCTGGTGGCAGAATCTATCAAATTTGTTAGTGAGAGACGATGTAACTCAATATTTGATCATGTCTTAATATCAAGTGTGTTAATTCATTATGTCAAACATTTTTAAATTAAATGGAGTCAGTTTAGTGACTGCAATCCTTTAGAATTTGAACTAATTTGGGACATAGGGGACATTTTTAGGCCTTATGTGGGGCCAGCAAATCTGGGTGTAATTACTAAGGATCAGGATCTCTGACTAAAATGGAGTAAGGTCATACAGAGACCTTTGTTTGTAATCTCTACAATGAATGTGATGAGGACTTTAGAATTTGTCTGGGGGAAGAACTGAATGATTAAGAGATTTTGATGGCTTTTTATGGGATATGTGGGCAGGTTGCCAAAGATCTCAGAAGGCCCCCGGGGAAACAGAAACCAGATGAGAAGAGATGGTTTAATCATAACTGCTCAAAGACTCAACAGATTTTGATGAAGGCACAAAATCATAATCCCAGGGATAGGAATGAGGAAGTTACAAGGAGGAGACCTCATAAAAAAGCTCTGGCTGATCGAAAGAAAGAAATTAAAGAGAGGGCTTGGGATGACCTCCTGCAGGAAAATGTATTGAATAACAGTGCTAAATTCTGGGAGGTGATTAATTGGCTGTTTTTTAAGCAAACTTGTAGCAGTATGACAGACTATGTTATATCCCCAGACTTCTGGCTTTTGCATTTCTAAGGTATCTATGATAATGTACAGGAAGAATCTCAGAACTCAGATCAGATTGCTTTGAGCAGAGACTAAACCTTCAACCTAACAGAGGGGGAGATTTTAGATACTATTGCAACTGTGTCCAAGGACAAAGCGCCCGGCCTGGTGCACGCAGATTTATATAAAGTAGGCTCGCATGTATGGGCAAAAATCTAAACATGAGTGTGCAATGCTGTATGTAGGAAAGGTATTCTCTGATATCCATGCCTGAGGCCATAACTGTCCCCGTCTTTAAAAAGGGCTCAAGATCAGGTTCAAGATGCTGTCGACCAATCTCCGTAATAAATTTGACTGTTAACGTCTTAGGGAGGATGATCCTAACAGGGTTAATGGAGTGGGCAAAGCAGAAGAATGTAATTTCTGGGTTAGAGTATGGGTTTAGGCCGGGCAAAGGTACTCTAGACCAATGCCTGAACCTACAATTGATCATTGGAAAATACACAATAGCGAAGAAGGGTACATTGTTTATGGCCTTTATGAATCAAACCTCCGCTTTTGATCGCGTTAACAGATCAAAACTGTGGAGTGTGCTGATCAACCTGGGGGTGGGCTACAACGTAGTAAACTTCCTACATGAACTTCATTTGGACCTCGTAGCATCGGTAAGGTGTAAACAGGATGGTAGCTTGTCTGGTTATGTAAATCAGCAGAGGGGAGTGAGACAAGGCTGCATTTTGGTCCCTTTTGTATTTACCCTATTCATCAATAACTTGGCCCGACATTGTGTGCAGCGTGCAAGGACATACCAAGAGCAGGTTTCCAGCCTATACCTGCACTCCTATATGCGGATGACGCTGCCCTAATATCTAGGATGGCAGTAGGGCTTCAACAGCTAGAAAATTCCTTTGTAGCCTTCATGAGTTCATTGGATTTGAGTAGTAACTTCTCCAAATCTCACACTATGTCTGTTGGTACAAAAAACAACAGAAAGATGCTTTGGAGGGAGTACAGAATTGTTTAAGGTACCCATCTTCTCATATTTAGGATTTGTTTTTGATGATTGAGGTTCATGGGCCACTCAATGGAAGGCCAAAAGGGACGTATTTTCTGGAGCTGCTGCCACAATTTTTGAGTTTGCCAAAAGACTGGGGGCAAAGCCAGTTCAGGCACTCATTAGGGTTCACCAGGCGAAGTGTATAACAATGGCCAGCTATGGGAGCGATATTTGAGGCTATATGGACATGAAGGAATTACAGACTGTAGAAAATACATCTCTTAGACAAATGCTAACTGTTCCATAGTAAGTACCCTCATATGTCATACATGAAGAGCTGGGTTTGGGGAACATTGTTGATCAATTAGCACTTGCACCTTTGCTAAGATGGGTAAGGATCTGAGTAACCTGGATCTAGCTCGTAATCGAGTAGTGATAAATGATTGCCTGACAAGAGAGGCACTTGAACTTACTAAACCTACCGCCTGGTCGTATATTGTTTTAAAAACCTGGCCGACAGTGGAGCCTTACCTAGTTACAGGTAAAATACCTCATCACCGTTTTTTGTCGACAAGATTTAGAATAAACCTCTTACATTGTTCACTGGCAGTCCCACAGGGGAGACATAAGGTGGATAAGATAGGACCTTGCTCCTGCAACAATTCTTCCCCACAAGACACTTTGCATTTTATTATGTTTTGTCATCATTATCGAGTTTTATGCCTACGTAACCTATTGCCTTTACTGAAAGGGCAACTTTTTGAGTTTGCAAGACCTGCTTTGGTTTACCTACAAATGTTCACAATTCCTTCTATATGTTTTAACATTGCAAGTTTTTTGGTAGGTGCCCTCAGGTTTAAGAAAAGGCAATTAAGTTAATTAATTATAAGATGTTATTTGCACATGATATGAATTTGTACTTTAACTTTTTTCAGTGATCTGTATTTGTAAAGTAAAAATGTATTTTTAAAGAAATATGTTAATATATATCTGCTTTTATGTTTTTATTAACCAAATACATTTTTGCTGACGGATTGATTGATATGCAACACTGATTTGATTGGCTGTAAAGAAAGTGTCCCCTTTGTATGCAGTAGGGCTTTAATTTAGTAACTGAAAACCTGTGATGCTGCGAGTCGCCTCATTGTGGTGTTGCAGATTCTGTTTATGTGTCAAGGTTACCCCCAATATGATACAGGCATGCTTTGGTGTTTAAGGGTTGTTCTCTCAGCAAAGTATTTTTGGGCTTGAATGGCAATGCAAATCAGGTACATTAAGCAATTTGTAGATTATATTTTCTATGTTTCATAAAAATATATAAATATTTCTCATTGTTGGATATTCTCTGCAGAGACATTTCTGAACTCAGGTGATTAATTATATCAATGAATAATCACTGACTGTTTTAGTTAATGTAAATATGCATCAGCTCAGTTTTGAATAAGTGATATATTTAACCTGCTTTAGGAAGTACACAGAAGTAAATGTTTTCCAACAGTGTAATACTGGTAACAACACATACAATTTGCAGATGGTGTAACATTGTGATTAATAGTAATGGGTTCTGTAAATGTAACATGGAAAGTAGTTTAAATGTACTTATGTCAGGGATTTGAAAGTAATCATTTGGGGTCATTGGCCTGCGTACCAATAAAGATGAGCGCTCCATAAATTTCTCTGCAGCACGTCTTTCTGTGAAGCCTTTATTCTGTTAATCTTGGGGTGTGAATTCAGCCAGGTTGAAAGGATTGCCACTGTAGCTATGCTATGTACAATGGTTGTCTTTTCAATGTTGAAGGCATTTTCTTACACCATTTGTGAAGTTCATGATCAGGGTCAGCTTGCTTTACTTGAGGTGGCTGTCATTTTGGAGTCATGTTTGATGCATTTATTTGCTTTAGGATCCTCCTGTGATATACTTGCATTTCTTCACTGGGTGATGCAGGTAATCATCTGCTGAAAATTGACAACTTGTATCCATTTGTATTTCATTTATATTTTGTGTTTGAGATTTTAAGATTTTTATCTTTGTCGGCCATTTTGAATTACAAATTTTCCTTAAAGCAAAATGTTAGGAGATGAAGATTTCATCTAAATTGGCTTTTAAATGACTCTCTTCATAATAACTGGTTGTTTATAGTGCAAATGATATTCGGCTTTAATTGGAGGATGCATAAATAATAATTTTACACTCTATTTCCCCTTTATTGATGGGAGATAATTTAAGTTGCCAATGGTGACTCTCAAGCTTTATTTGCTTAAGTGCTATTCATTTTTTTCTGTCTTAGGTTGTTTTTTGGAAAGAATCCAGAAAGTAACTGGTGTCAAGAAGTTACATGTATCATTTAGAAAATCTGATTCTCCTATAATAAGAAAATATATCTCTCATTGAAACAACCATGGATCCTCATGTCTCCGAGGGTACAAAATAAGACACTTCTACAGTGAATTTGTCTAAACCTTCTCCTTCATATATCTCAGCATAAGCTTGTAAGGAAAATACCTCTTCTACTTTTAACAAGCAGTTTAAAAAATATCCTCCTCTACATTGAAGATTGCATATAAGCTCTCCACTGATGTATTCGTGGATGAAACATTGTCTTTACAACTTTTATGGAGGAAACAAACATTAGATTTCATACAATTGATGATAGTTGGATATTATGAAGGAATGATTCTCGGAAATTGGACAACATATTAGTAACACAGAAAATGTTGCAGAAAAAGTCTCAAACGTGGAATTAGAAATTAAACATCTCAAGCAGCAAGCAGAGAACTTGGAGCATAGAAATAGAAGAAATTATTTGAGGGTATATGGTTTACTGAGGAAAAGGAAGGTGATTAAACAATCTCTTTCATAAAACAAAATCTCCTATCTGCTGGGTTTAGATGGTCCTGTACTAAACATTCTTAGAGCACAAAAATTAGGTGATCCGGTTTCAATGCCCACCAGCACTCAAAAACCGTGAGGAATGATTGTTGTTTACTTGGAATATACATACTGTTTGAGGATGCCTTCTTTGTCAAACAATAGAAAACAATTATTTTGTCTAGTCACAGAATTTTCACTACATGCAATGTCAAAAAGGTTACTGCAGTGGATGCAAACAGTTTCTGGACACAAGACCCTCTATGAGGCAGATGAGTGTACTTTTGCCCTGCCCATTTAAAGTTATGAACAACAAGAACACTATTACATATTTTGACCTGCTAAGCTGAAAGTGTACATTAAGAAAATTCAGAAAGAAATTATAGATAAATGATATCCATCATTGTAAATTTAAAACTGTTTTTTATATCAGTTTTACAATTGGTGTCATTTTTACTAATATTTTACCATTAGACTTTTAACTTATGTTATTGTTTGTAAATACACAATGTTTTGTTCATCACAAAGGTTTTTTGGCTGATATCTGGGGTAAACATCATATGGTGATCTGAGTTGTGGTCTTTTGAGTTCTATACATATATATTATGATCTTAATGTTTGGAGTTTTATTTGTATGATACTGTTTTCTCTTTTAAGTGTGTAGAGTAATTGTGTGGAGTGTAAAAGCTTTAAGCAGCAATATAAAAGGAAAGAGAGAGCTCTTACCAGTCTGATTAATTCAAAGCCAACACTGCTTTACAGACAATGGGTTTGTCTTATTTTTCATATGTAACTTTTCATAAGAACTATGAGATCATAATTCTTCTTCACACTAACTGGAGTGTTAGATTGGATTCACACAGTGAGAGAGGACCAGGCCGATCAGAGTCTGCACCTACTAGGCCGAGGGAGGAGACCGTCATTCCCAGGGTTGAGATGGTTCGATTCCTGAGATCTGGGGAGGGGCCACCTACATGCAGGTTAGGGTCCAGACCAGAAATTACAGGTTTGAAGGGTAACTTGATTGCGTTTCTGGGCTCCTTTTGTCTTGTTAAGACTATATCTATAGTTGTTTGCATTGCACTTGCTTGTTCAGGTTCCTCACTTTGAACCATTGAGTGCCTCCTGGCTCTGTTCTTGCTGGCTGGCAGGGCGATCAGCCAAGTGTTATAGCCCCCGCCACTTGATTCTGTGCTTGGGTAGCCATATCTCGCCTTAGAATTTTTGTGTGGTTAGCGGGGAGGGCTATTTGCTGTCGTAGTCGAGTCTGCTACAGCTGCCGTGCTCCTCGCTTCAATGGATGACATGGTGTTGATCTTTTGTTTTGCAGCGAGATCTGAGCTTTGATTTGGGTCATCCGTTGCCTCTTCCGGGCCGCAAGACTGTGTGTCCTTTGTGTCCTTGTTCCTAGTGGTGTCTGCATGGTTCCAAGTTTTGAACAGGGGATAGGGCGCTGAGTTGTGCTTTGTAGTTCGAGTTTTGTTGCAGCCCTTTCTCCTTATTGCTCGTTTCCCTTTGGAGTCTGCTTCTTCAGCGTGAGGTGCTCTTTTTTGACCGAGTGGGGGTGTAAGGTTGGCCCCAAGGATTTTGGCCATGCCGGTCACACGCGAGCAACTGCTGTCTGCAATGCAGTCTGTTGTAGCCGGGAGTTGCAGTGAATCAGCTTCAGCTGCCCCTTCCATCCCGTCTATTGGCCCAACTTGTTTTATTTTTTGGTAAAATCTCACCTCCATCCAAAGTCATACCTCTAGGGTTTGGGGGCTTAGAGTTAGTTGGGGATCATGTGAGACCAAACCAACACTGCCTGAGGGCATCTCTTGGCCAACCAACCCATTTCCGTGATCAGTGCTTCTACCACTCCTTTCCTACCCAGGTGTACAAGGTCATTACCCCCCAAATGCATTATTACCACGTCGGGCACCCCCTGAGCCCTAGCCAACAAAGCACAAAAAACATTACGAAACTGGGGCAATCGCAAACCCCCTTGTCCATGTAGTGTGACTTCAAATTCCGCCTGTGGGCCCTGTCCGCGAAATTTCCTGCGAAAAAATGTTGTTTCAACCTGCTGACATATGAATGACCTATGATCCATACTTCTTTCTGGCCTGGCCCTGAGGCGGAGACCTGGAGTGGGCGATGCTCTGATAACCAGCGGACGACGGCTAGCTCCCCACCTGCAGCACAGGATGTAGAAACTGCAAGAGATTGAAACAAAACCAACCATTAGCCTCTTAAATAATTAGAGCAGGTGTAAACGCACATATCATTTGTAACAGTCAGAAGACCAATGCCCTATTCTCTGAACTTCATGTCCCTGCAGTCCTCGAGCCGTGGCTTCAGTGGCTGCCCCAATCCTGAAGGAATAGGTACCAAATTTGGATGCGTCTAAGCCTGCCGCCCCCAAAGCCAATGCCAATACTCTTCCTAACTGAAATTTTGTGAGGGGGGTCCCATCTGGTGTATGAGTAATGGCCCTCCTGCGCCCCTTGGCCTGTAGGCCAGATAAGCCTCTAGGTTACCTACTGGACAGCATGCACTCCCATTAGACTTGTGCAGAATAACATGCTCCCCCTCCCCATCTGATCCATTTTTGACTTGGGAATTGTTAGAAATGGGGGTCTCTAGTTGACCATGGCTGGCGCCAATGCCCAAATAGCGACCCTTCTTCCTAAGTCAGGGCAAGTGGGCTACCCCCTTTGATAACCCCTGCTCAACCCTGTGGTAACGTAGCACGAGCAGTTAGGCCTATCTCAGAGGCTGTGTGTGAAGCATTTATGACCATGCACAATAAGGCAGTAACAACACCACAAAAGGACACAAATCAAGGAGGTATAGAAAAATAGTATCTTTATCTAAGGTTTAGTACGAGACTCTCAAAAGCGTTTTAACCAGTCACAATGCTCGTAAATCAGTAGGGACTTTAAAAAGGCAATAACGTATTCACCAGAACGTGGCACTGACTGAGTTCAAGGCCTGGGTCTACGCAACCCGTTGGGCACCAGATACCTGCCGTTGGACGGGGACACAGTACGTAGCTTCTCGAAGAAGCGGAGACGGTGACAGGCGGACTCCCAGCGACCACAGTTCTCGACCGCAGTGGTCCGCAACGTGCACTCACAATGATTCGGGCACTCGGGGACAGGTGGGCTCCCAGCAGCAGCAGCACGCGGCTGCGGCGGCCCGGGCTGGTGGTGGCAATGACTCTTGTCGTGCAGCTCCGTGGTGGGGTCACAGCGGCAACAGCTCTCTCCTAGCTGCGGCGGCCCACGGGACAATTCACGGTGATGCAAAGTTGGCAAAGATGCGGGCACTCAGCGGCAGCAGCTCTCTCTTAGCTGCGGCGGCCCACAGGACAAATCCCAATGATGCAAAGTTGGCAAAGGTGCGAGCACTCAGCGGCAGCAGCTCTCTCTTAGCTGCGGCGGCTCACAGGACAAATCACAATGATGCAAAGTTAGCGAAGGTGCGAGCACTCAGCGGCAGCAGCTCTCTCTTAGCTGCGGCGGCTCACAGGACAAATCACGATGATGCAAAGTTAGCAAAGGTGCGAGCACTCCGCGGCAGCAGCTCTCTCTTAGCTATGGCGGCTCACAGGACAAATCACGATGATGCCAAGTTAGCAAAGGTGCGAGCACTCAGCGGCAGCAGCTCTCTCTTAGCTGCGGCGGCTCACAGGACAAGTCACGATGATGCAAAGTTAGCAAAGGAGCGAGCACTCAGCGGAAACAGCTCTCTCTTAGCTGCGGCGGCCCACACAGTGTTAGTGAAGGTTCTGAAGATTCAAATTAAGGCGGGTGCTCAGCGGCGGAAGCTCTCTCTTAGCTGCGGCGGCCCACACAGTTTCAGCGAAGGTTCCGAAGATTCAAATTAAGGCGGGCGTTCAGCGGCGGCAGCTCTCTCTTAGCTGCGGCGGCCCAAACAGTTTCAGGGAAGGTTCTGAAGATTCAAATTAAGGTGGGCACTCAGCGGTGGCAGCTCTCTCTTAGCTGCGGCGGCCCACACAGGTTCAGCGAAGGTTCAGAAGATTCAAATTAAGGCGGGCGCTCAGCGGCGGCAGCTCTCTCTTAGCTGCGGCAGCCCACACACAGAGTTAACAAGGGTTACCAGTCCACGTTCCTCACAGTAGAACTAGAGGTTCCGGATTACTCGACGGAGGCCTCACCTGCAAGTAGAATCCCTAGCACAGGAATTCAGGCGGCTGACAGGGTGAAGTCTAATGTCCCTGAGACTTCAGCAGGAGGCGCTCTCAATTCAGGCCCTCGGGTAGTTTCTTCAGCAAGCTTGGTGAAAGTTTCAAAGTCCTTTCCTCTGTCCGCTTGGACAGAGTTTCGTCTTGACATCCAGAAGGAACACCCTGAAAAAGGTTTCAGCGCAGCGTTTTATATCTAAAAAGTCTTTGTTCTCTGCAGTCACAAATCACTGCATCCAGCCAGAACCAGTTCGGTGGGGTCGGGGAGCACTTGGTTTACGAGGCGAAATCCTGCCCTTTGAGAATCTGGGGGTCTGCTATCCGACGCCCAGTGGGAGGTGGAGCCATCATTCACCTTGCCAGGCACGGCCCTGCTCAGATCAAAGAGTCACCCCTCACCCTATTCTAAATGCCGATCTCTCTCTCCAGCCAGGTCTGACCCAGCTGGCCCTGCTGCTCCAAAAACAGACGGCCAATACACACGCTAGCAAAGCCTACCAGAAAGCTTAGGCCAGAAAATACCTCGTTTCTAGTAGAGGCATTTTCGAACACGGGCTACGATAATAATCCTTACTAAAAGATGTATCTC
This sequence comes from Calotriton arnoldi, assembly GCA_963921515.1. NCBI lineage: Eukaryota > Metazoa > Chordata > Amphibia > Caudata > Salamandridae > Calotriton > Calotriton arnoldi. The sequence goes on along the minus strand of CAWUFW010006098.1, from coordinate 178,694 downwards.
AATGTTCTGAGCTTAAACATATCAAATTCGACGTTCCTATCAGGTTCCTGGGGGCAGGTAGGATTAGGGCATGTAATGCTCAGCCTGCCCATTGTGGCCTTTGAGAACGGATAGCCTCACAATAGTAACCAGGGAAATGGAGGGTAACTCGCTATTAGAACATGCTACACAGACATACTTTGAAAGCTGCTTCGGTGGGTAGCGCAAATCAGCGCTGCAGGCCCACCAGCAGTATTTGGTCTACCAGCCCTGGGCACACACAGTGCACTGATACTAGGGGCTGACAGGTAAACCAAATGAGCCAATTATGGTTATCCCAATTCATTCAGTTATCTTTACACAGGGAGCATTTGCGCTGTGTCACTGATTGGCAGTGGCACCGCTCCCAGAGCATCTAAATCCAGCCAACATAAAAGGTCAGAAGCGAAAAGAGGAAGGGAGACCCGCGCCAATGATGCCATGTCTAACAGGAATTGACAAAGATACAGATCCTCCTTGTAGTTGAACATGGGCAAATTGCATTCCCCCCTGCCAATCTTGCTTGTTACGTGCCACCAAGGCCCCTACTCTGAAAGCACCATAGAAAGCGAGGGAAAAAGCTGACCTGAACAACCAAATCTCCCCAGCGGAACTACATACTTTCCCTACTGCCTCCATAAGGGCTGACATTACTTCTATGCTAATCGGGTGCTGGATGTCTGGCTGGGAACCTTGCAGGCGATGCCACCCCCTCAGTGCCCTCTGTACTAAAAAAGAGCCCGTGGGATCCCTATGTCCCTGTATCTTTGCAAAAAAGGCTATGTGGCATCTTGCACACACCACAGAATGCCCCTCGTCCCTCAGTCCCCCCACAAATGATATAACAGACGATGGCTCGTGCCATGCCCCTTCCCAGCCCACCCCTAGAAACTTGCAGTAGGTGGTAAAGGCCCCCTCATAGGCCCGCCTAGTCCTGGGTGCTAGGCTAGCTGCCACGAGGTCCGATAGGTTGGGGCACCAATTTGCCACAGATGCTCTGGAAAATGTGTGGGACAGTCCGCTGCTTCTGGGTGATAGGCCCTGAATACCTGCATCTTGAAACGAGATAATGCATCAGCAGCGTGATTTAATACTCCTGGGACATGCTTGGCCCTAAATATCACATTTAATCTTATGCACTGCAGTACAATCTCCTTTAGCAAGCGAAGCATCATCTTACAATTAGCAGACTGTTGATTAATGCATTCTACCACTGCCATGTTATCAGACAAGAAAAATACTGATTGATTACAAAATTGGAGCAGCCAAATAGTTAGGGCTACCAATATGGGGAATAGTTCCGGAAATGAGATGTTACTTGTCACACCAGCGTCAATGCACCAACTGGGCCAACGCTGCACTGCCCATTGTGGACCTAGGGTGGCACTGAAACCCTCACTCCCGGCAGCGTCTGTCATGAGGCCAATCTCCGAGCTGGTCCTAGCAGGGCTGGGTCACACTACTGTGCCATTGAAATCTTGCAGGAATGCCATCCAAATCCGCATATCCTGCTTAACCTCGCTGGACAACCGAGTATGGTGATGCTTTTCTTTCAAGCCAGACATTGCTTGTGCAATGGAACGTGAAAATGGGCGGGCCATTGGAATGACCCGCAACGCAAAATTAAGCATTCCCATTGCCCTCTGAAATTGATGTAAAGTGACCTTGTCTTTGCTCAGGCACTCCTCCAATGCTAGCATGAAACCTCTTACCTTACTCAGTGGAAGGTGCGACACACCCTTCACTGAATCTAGCTCTATTCCCAGAAACTCAATTTGTGTGACCAGTCCTAATGTCTTTCCTGGCGCCAGGGGTACCCCAAATTCGTGCATGAGCGCGCAAAATGCTTCTAGCGCCTTGTAGCACTCTTGTGACCCTGGCGCCACTAACAACAGGAAGTCATCCAAATAGTGCAATACCCATAGGTGCCCAGTCTCCTGCCTGAAAACTCACTACAGGAAGGAGCTGAATTTCTCAAAATATGAGCAAGAGACTGAGCACCCCATTGGCATGCACTTGTTTATGTAGAATTTCCCCTCTAGCTGGAATCCCAACAGATGAAAGTCTTGTGGATGGACCGGTAACAAGCGGAAGGCAGATTCAATGTCTGATTTTGCCAATAACGTGCCCGGGCCAAGTGACTGCAACATTGCAATCGCCTGATCCAATGATGCATATCTCACAGTGCACAGGGCCCCATCAATAGCATCATTCAATGATTGACCCCTGGGAGCTGACAAGTTATGTATCAAGCGGAACTCACCTGGGTCCTTTTTGGGCACCACCCCCAGCGGTGAGCAGACAAAATCTTCAACCGGGATTGTATCAAAAGGACCAGCTAGCTTGCCCAAACCCAATTCCTTCCAGACCTGAGCTATTGCCACCGACATGTTATCCCTCACTGACTGCTGATTGTGGCAGTAAGAGACCCTAAAATAGCCAGGAGCAGGAATCCTGAAGCCATCCCTGAATCCTTCCAACAAAATCTGGGCTGTGTTTGGGCAGCAGTATTTATTTAACCAGGGTATCAAAGCCATTGTGTTTATGGGTGAGTGTGCCTTACTAAGTAACCAACCCTCATTCCTGTTTTTTACCTCCCTTGTCCTTTGATTTCTGAAAACACTTGGATTCTGGGTGGGAGGATAGGTCACAGAAAGAGCAGGCATGCTTGAATTTGCACGACCCATTGGGCCTAGTGCAGGTCTGTTTGTTGAAATCCCAACACGCTCCCTTCTTGCCACCCCCTCCCCTGTCCAGTGCAAATGTTCACAGACAAGTCAAAAGGTAACAGGTAAAAGTGGAGCTTATCGTTGATTCAGTCCTCGATGGTCTTGATTTTGTTCGTCATCAAGCAGCAGCAGTAGTGGCAGGACTTGGAAGATTGGGTCTATGGCGGAAAAGGAAGTGTGAAAGTGAGAAAAGGTTAGTTTCGTCCTTATATCCCTTCCAATCCACCAACTCAGGTGTGGAGATTTTACCGTCAAGTTGGCAGGAAGGCACACTGTGATTGCCCTGGCAGACACACTGGTGGTCCTCCCTCCGAAAGCCACTTTTGCCTATAGTGCCTTCGACGAGGTTGAACATACCTGGCAGAGTCGGCTGCACTCTGATTTCTTTCATGCAAAGAACCACCAGCATCTAAATACAACGGGTGGACCGCCAAGTCTGTGGGCAGGAAGACCGTTGAAAAAGCGATGTTGGGACCCAATCCACCAAGATCTATATCAGGCCCTATGTCTTTCGCCCTACCTTGAAAACACATGAATTTCTCCTGTATAACAAGAATACCCTTCCCTCAGTGACGTTTTGCCTCTTGATCAGTATGATTTTATAATATATACTGATGGTTCAGCTCAAACCGTGATTGGCACTAAAAAACGATACTCAGTCGCATGTGCAGCAGTACACAGTGTCATGAAAAATGGAGAATTCTATCAACAAAGCACATTTTCACAATTGGTAGAGGATAGTAACGCTCTGCTGGCTGAATTGAAAGCTTTAATTTGTCAGCTAGAAAATACTGATTCTGAACTCATCACACTCATAGTGTGTGATTCATATTACTGTGTCCAGTCTTTTAATGGAAACATACTTACTTATTGCCGCTTGAATGGATTCAGAGATGCTAAAGGAAACACTATCAAGCACAAATTGCTTTGGGAAAAGAAGTGCATCTCAAATATTGCTTGCCACAGGCTCATGTAATTCATACAGCATGTTGGAATATACTTAGCAGGGAATTCACTGGCTGATGAAGCCGCCAAAGCGGCAGTTCAGACTGATTTTGAAGCTGCAATTACTCATTCACATACATGGGTGGATGATGACATCTTGGTTGCTTTCACTGCTTCACAAATTGGCACTCCATTACCTAAAAAATATCCAGAAAATACTCCTATCTATTGAGTGCTCAAAACATACCTTTTGCTCGCATTCCCGGATTGGGTGATCGAGTGATACCCAACCAGGAACACAGGCTAAAATTAGTCATAGATGCTCATGAAAGATTAGCTTCTGCCCATGCAGGTGTGGTGGCTACAGTTTCCTTACTACAGAAACGCTATTGGTGGCATGGTCTGTATAAGCAGACTAAGCAATATGTACTTAGCTGTAACATTTGTCAGCAAATTGAAAGTTCCACAACAGCGCACCCACTGCAGACACCTATTCTACTTTCAAACACACCAATAACGTGTCTACTTGGATCACTGTGGACCTCTGTACTCAGATGGCGCGTTTAAATGTTTTCTATTGGTGATTGATTCATGTTCTATATTCCTCTGGGTTAGGCCACAGCGATCAGCTGATGCTCAAACTGTTATTAAAGATTTGCAAGTCTTTATTGGGACATGTGCAGTAGCAGCATTCCACTCAGACCAAGTACAAGCATTTGCCTATAAGGCTTACTAAGATACCATGGGAACCCTGGGTGTTGCTGTGCATTATTCCTACCCCATCATCCTGAGGGAAGTTAAATAGTAGAAAGGAAATACCCGTAACTTAAAGCGTCCTTAACAGCTATAGTATTAGTTTCATGTCGCAGTTGAATCCAGAGAGCTTTAAATAATCTGGCTAGACAATCATTGGGTGGCCGACCTCCTATTAGGTTATTTTTGCCATCCAGATGTACATTCCAGATCTAAATAACCCTGGCACGGCAGATAGGCCTTTTGACATCAATGAATGTTTCACTGTCTTATAGGAGCTCCAAGACTTCCAGGATGAGCACTCAAATGAAATTTCCAAACATTCTGCCACTGACGAAGTGAAGGAGCAAACAGCAACTTCTGGCTGGATTCCTAAATTTGGGGAACCTGGGGCCACAATTACGATCGTTACATTTTGCGAGTTCCTAATTGCAACTTTTTGCCACTCGCAATCAGGAAGTAACTAAATGCAATGTACAACAGTGCGTTTGACACTGTTTGTGATTCCTAAATGGACCTGCCTCATCAATATTCATGAGGCAGGTCTCAATTTGCGGCTCATTGGGAATGCCCAAAATCACAGGGATGGGGCCTGCTGGGGTCAGCAGACCACCATGTTTATGATTGCTTTTTCAATAAAGTAATTTTTGGGGGGGGAAATGCAGCCCGTTTTCCTTAAAGGAAAATGGAATGCATTTCAAAAACAAAAATTAAAAGTATTCTTTTATTTTTATATGAACTCTTAAAATGTTTGCTCCCACATTCGCAAAGGGGACTCCTTCCCCTTTGCGAATGGGTTACCACCAACTTGGAGTTGGTGGTAAACTGCGAATGTTTTGCAATTGCATTCCATTATCAAAACATTCATACATCCCCCTGTGACTCGCTATTAGGAAGGGACGCCCTTAACATGCCTCTTTCTAACACCGACTCACAAACCCTATTTTGTGAATCAGTAATAGGCTACCGCCTCGCAAAATAGGACTAGTACATGTCAAAAGGCTATTTAGCGGTTGCTAATGGCCCAATTCTCCGGTTCCAGCCACTAAAATCTTTTGTAAACTTGTAGCGGCCAACACTGGAGCATTACGTTCCCGGCTAGCATAGATAGAGGTCAACCGGTCGGGTGAGTATCTAGATAAGACCTCACACGATTTGGCAAATACCTTGAGTAATGTACCATGCCACCTAACCATACCTGTAACCAGGATTATCTTTCCACAATAGTGGAAATTCGTGCCCATGCTCCTCGACTCCGAGGCAACTGGAAAATTTTGCGACTTCACCCTTGCTAGCTCCTTCAAGATTCCTAGGATTAGAAAGGCACAGCTTGAACCTAGTAGAGTGGTGGACGGCTCCAAACTCTATTCAGGCATGATTGAATATCAGGCAGCATCAATAGGTCTGGTATGTGCGAACGGACATACTGAGACTCTGACCTATGACCTTAATAGCACACCCATTTTTGGGGCTATATTAGGAGTACCCTGGCTCTAGCTCCACAACCCTGATATTGATTGGGCTTTATGCTTGGTAACTCTGGGGTCACACTATTGTCAAACCCATTACTATGCCACTGCACTGGGACTTGTATCGCCCTTAATTTGTGCTGTAATTGAATAAGGAGCTGTAGCTTCCCTACCTATTGAATAGCAGGAGTTTCAGTATGTATTTGATGAAGAAAAGGCAACGCAATTACCCTTTTATCAAGAATTCGACTGTCATATAGACTTACTGCCAGGCACAGTTCTCCTCTGTAGTCACATCTATGCCTTGTCTGATTCTGAGAGCTAGCATCTAAAGAGTTAGCTGGATGAGCTCCTTGCATTAGGCTTCATTAGACATTCCACCTGTCCTGCATCCTCACCACTCTTCTTTGTCCCTTAAAAGAACCACAAGTAGCGGGCCTGCATTGACTACACGGCACTGAATAATGGAACAATAAAAAACAGGTACCCATTGCTCTTAATCCCTGCTTGCTGGACCAGGTTTCTGACTCTAAACTATACACTAAAGTATACACTAAACTCGATTTGCGCAAATCATATCACCTCATTAGGGTGAAGGAGGGGTATGAATGGAAGACAGCTTTTCAAACCAAGTTGGGTTTATTTGAATATACTATCATGTCATTCAGTCTGTATTATGCCCCGCCACATTTCAATTCTTTATAAATTAGGTCTTACAAGATCTGCTGGACGTATGCATCATCGAGTGCATTGACTACATCCTTGTTTATTCCCAAAACATGACAGATCATATCACTCATGTACGAACAGTCTTACAGTGCCTCCATGACCATGCCCTGTTCGCCAAGGTAGAGAAGTGCACATTTCACACTCAAAAAGTCGAGTTTCTAGGCTACATCCTGTCACCTGAAGGTATAACCATGGACACAAAAAGGTCCAGGCAATTCTGGATTGCCAGCCCTAACCTCCATTAAAGAGGTTCAGGGCTTCCTGGGCTTTGCCAATTTTTATAGGAGGTTCATCACTCACTTCTCTGACATTGTAAGTCCCATTACGAAATTATTGAGGAAGAAAGTATACTTGCTACAGTTGCTGCTGTGCAATTCAGGGCAGTAAAACACCTCACTTGGCAATATGTTGTGATGCTGTAGTACTCTGTTCAGATGTATCGCAGAGCAGTGCGCCCACGTGGCAGTTACCACCCAAGTCACCGGACCTGCTCCGGAGTGACTCAGCCCAGCCGCCATCTTCTTGTCCACGGCCCATGGCAGCAGAGCAAAGGTCAAATCTCACAGAGGCGCTTAGTGCCTCCTGACTGCAGAGGAGCCCTCCAAGGGCTTTTATGTGACTTCTAGCTGCCTTTTTTGGGACAAACGACACTCAGGGGGAGATTGCAGGATCATTTTCGGCCAAACGGGAAGTCACCAGATTATGCGACCACCATCTTGGCCAGCTAGCCACACTCCAAATTGGTTTTACTATCATATGTGGAATCGTAGACCTGTTTCCAAAAATGGTGCATTTTGTTTCCTTAAAACGGATACCAACTTCCAAGACCCTCTCCCTTTTGTTTGTTCAACACATAATGTATCTGCATAGACTCCCCTCAGTCGTTGTATCAGACAGAGGCCCACAATTTTGTTTCCCAATTTTAGAGCAACCTCTGCACTTTTTTGGATTGACACTCAACTCTCATCTGCCTACCACCCACAAACTGATGGGCAGACCAAATGAGTAAATCAGGACCTGGAACAAATCCTAAGGTGTTTATTGACAACCAATCACACTGCGTGGGAGACCTTACTACCATTGGCAGAATTCACCTACAATAATTTCAGTCACAGAGCAACCCAGGCATCACCCTTTTATTGTGTAAATGGGATTTACCCATGTATGTTACCTGAGGATGCTACACGCGAGACTAGGCCTGTATCCACTGTACAGGAATTAATAACGCATTTGTCCTTACTGCAACAAGAAGTACTCAAACATCTCTGACAAGCAAAAGCAGACATGACGAAGCACACCAATAGACGTTGTATACAAGCTCCTAATTATAAGAAAGGGCATCAGGTTTGGCTCTTCACAAGACATCAATGACTCCAGGGGCCACATAAGTTAAAACCTTGATATGTGGGTAACTTCCCTGTGGACAGTTTCATCAATCCTGTAGCTGGGCGCCTCCTATTATCCGATGACTTACCTGTCCGTCCAGTATTGCACTTGTCCCTCCTAAAACCCTACTGTGCCCAGACCCACCCAACACCTTCAACCCCTCCTATAGCTAATACGAGGTTCAATGGATCCTTGATGCCAAAAGAGTGAAAGGGAATTTATATTACTTAATAGACTGGAAATGCTATGGTCCGGACGATCAGTCATGGGAACCAGCTGCCTACGTGTATGCCCTCATCTGGTTTGCCTCCTTCATGCATGGCATCCCTACAAACCCCGCCCAGTAAGCCCTTCTTTGCGGGGGGAACTGTCACGACCCTGACCTACTATTGTTCCCACTCCTCCTGTGCCTTGTGTGTGAGGGGGACTTGCAGGATCGAACATATGTCTCAATGCCTCCCTGGCTGTTCATGGGACTCATTGCCCTGTAGGCTTGACAACATTCTTGGCATGGTAATTATCCCCTGGGGCCCTAGGCCACCGAATTATGAAACACCAAAGTACAAATAGTAAAATCCCCACAGCCTTCAGGCTGACTCATCATGACTATGGTGATATTTGGGCTGAATTGTAGGCATATGGCAATGGGGATATTTGTGCTGACTAACAGGTACATGACTATGGGAATATTTGAGCTGAGTCATAGGCACATGCCTATGGGGATATTTGAGCTGAGTCATAGGCACATGAATATGGGGATATTTGGGCTGACTCATAGGTACATGACTATGGGGATATTTGGGCTGACTCATAAGCATATGACAATGGGGATACTTAACCTGACTCATCAGGAATTGGGAACAGTATAAATCCCACACTCAAACCATGAGGCAGTGCTTGGCTGCCCTCTGTGGTTGAAGAGGACGGATTCTCTTCAGCGATCCCACTCATCTGAACGTCTCCATGATCTGGTCGAGCTTCTGTATTCCTGCTTTCCTGCGAATCCCCAGTGCTGTGGACAGCTCCCCTGCAAAGCCCACACCATCCCTCCAAAACTGTACCTAAAAGGAGAAAACATTGTTAAGCACCAACCTAAAGCTTAGTGCACTAACGGAAAGCGTATCAACCAAAGACTTGTTTTTATAATGCTGAAAATCAGAAAACAGGATAACTCTTGAACATTGAGACATTGTGGGTATTAGTTAACATGCATACTCAGGTCTTGATATCAGTGCCCAGTGACATTCTTATGTGCCATTCTTTAATGTGAAGTAGTCTGTGACTCCAAAAGCACACCCTTGGGCACCTTGTGCCTAGTGTTAAACAAACAAGGTGTACAAAGCAAACACAAGAAGATGATGGACGGAGCGCTGAAACTTTTCAGACACTCACCCCCAGTCACAGATCTGGGTTGAATCCATCATCGTTCTTTAGCTCAATTCGCCACCCCAGTTCAGACCCAGCTATATGCAAATCAGTCTTGACCCTGTGCCTCATGGGAACAGTTCAGACAGAACTGCCAAGCCAGGTCTTCCCTGGACCTGAAACAAGCATCCTGGCACCGGTTTTGAGGTAACACCCCTCATCAGCCAGGCTTTGCTTGAATCCAGTGGCAAAGTGAGCAAGGGACCCACGTCTGGGCATACCCTGCCAACTTAGGGCGAACAAAGCAGACACAAGGAGATGATGGACTGAGGGCTGAAATCTTTCAGGCACTCACCCCGTCACAGTTCTGGGTTGAATCCATCATCGTTCTTTAGCTCACTTCACCACCCCAGTTCAGAGCCAGCCATATGCAAATCAGTCTTGACCCTGTGCCTCATGCGAACAGTCCAGACTGAACTGCCAAGCCAGGTCTTCCCTGGACCAGAAACAAGCATCCTGGGACTGAACTCGGGGTAACACCCCTCACCAGCCAGGCTAGCTTGAACCCAGTGGCAAAGTGAGCAAGGGACCCACGTCTGGGCATACCCTGCCAACTTAGGGCGAGCAAAGCAAACACAAGGAGATGATGGACGGAGCGCTAAAACTTTTCAGACACTCATCCCCAGTCACAGATCTGGGTTGAATCCATCATCGTTCTTTAGCTCACTTCGCCACCCCAGTTCAGACCCTGCCGTATGCAAATCATTCTTGACCATGTGCCTCATGGGAACAGCTCAGACCAAACTGCCAAGCCAGGTCTTCCCTGGACTGGAAACAAGCATCCTGGGACCAGTTTTGGGGTAACACACCTCATCATCCATGCTAGCTTGAATCCAGTGGTAAAGTGAGGAAGGGACCCACGTCTGGGCATACCCTGCCAACTTAGGGCGAAAAAAGCAAACACAAAGAGATGATGGATGGAGCGCTGAAACTTTTGAGACACTCACCCCCAGTCACCGATCTTGGTTGAATCCATCATCGTTCTTTAGCTTTTGGCACGGTATGCCCAGACGTGGGTCCCTTGCTCACCAAATATTTAATGCTTCAAATACTGCAGGAGTCCTTTTTACACTCTTTGGATTCCAGCATATTTGGAGGCATACCACTTGTTTTATTCCTGATCCTTGCTATTTTGGTCCTATTTTTGTTGCTCCGCAATGGATGCTCTACCTCGAGGTCAAATGGTAATGAATTTACCACAGGATACAGCATTTACAATGCAGTCTAAAACACGATGTACCTTTGCAATGCAGTCTTAACCACACTTTAGTCTTTACCACATAGGTTATTACACCTACTATGTCGTTACCACTAGTGCAATTACCATGCATGAGTTTAGAACTATTTTTGGATCTAGATATTTAGCTCACATGCGTCATTACTACGCATTTTGTTACTACTAGTGCAATTAGTACTTATATGTTTTACAACTAGTGTCATTACCACAAATTGTTTTACTACTGGTGTCATTAGTACTTATTTGTTTTACAACTAGTCTCATTACCACGCATTTTGTTACTACTAGTGCAATTAGTACTTATGTGTTTTACCACTTATGTCATTACCGCGAATGTGTAAGTATATGGGTAAGTATAGAAGTAAGTATATGTTATAGGTATTTGGTTAATATTAATTTTATAATTATTTTTTATATATTTTTTAATGATAATAAGTTTTAGGGACGGGATGGAAGGGATATGGGGGTATTGGATGTGGCAGTGTATTTACATTTAGGGGCCGATTCCGATCTCGGTCGGAGGCGCACCCAATACCATTCGGTCAGGAAAAAAGCCATGCGAATGCCTGTTTCCCGACCGATCCGTACAGCACACCGAACGAGTAAGTACGATGCGCACAACAGCAAAGAATCCGGCCGAGCCGTACTCACCCAATCCAGGTCCTGTACTCCGACCGAGGCGAATCCGGAAACGCAGAATCGAGTCGCACGGAAGGGAAAATGCAGCTCCGTCCGGCCGAACAAGTACGATGCGCTTCCCGTACGCGCCGAACCTGTCGCTACGCACGGCACGTCAAAGCATCCGGGAGAGGCGCACATAAGCTCCGATTCGCGCCACAACACAATCCACGGCTACGAGACGAACACGCCAGCGATGAGGACGAGGCGACGCGACGAGGACGACGCGAAGCAACGAGAAGGACGAACGACACGAACCAACCATGAATCCCTTCGTCCCGATCATACCAATATTCTACATTTACTACCGGAACAGGCACGGACGCGTACGGCGCAGAAGGTAAGTCAGACACCAACCACAAAACACATACAACACGTACACGACACATCACACACACACAGAGGGATGCAGAATATACTTACACCAGCAACAGCAGCACCATAGGGGCGGGATGCCCATCACCAATGCCACATATGCACACAGGGGCCTGAATGCGCACCACCACCCCTACCCAGGGGGGACTGGATGCCTACCACTACTTCCACCCTCACCCAGGGGGCTGGATGCCTACCACTACTACCACCCTTAGCCAGGGGGCTGGATGCCTACCACTACTACCACCCTCACCCAGGGGGCTGGATGCCTACCACTACTACCACCCTCACCCAGGGGGGCTGGATGCCTACCACTACTACCACCCTCACCCAGGGGGGCTGGATGCCTACCACTACTACCACCCTTACCCAGGGGGGGCTGGATGCCTACCACTACTACCACCCTTACCCAGGGGGGGCTGGATGCCTACCACTACTACCACCCTTAGCCAGGGGAGGCTGGATGCCTACCATCACCCTTAGCCGGGGGGGCTGGATGCCTACCACTACTACCACCCTCACCCAGGGGGCTGGATGCCTACCACTACTACCACCCTTACCCAGGGGGCTGGATGCCTACCACTACTACCACCCTTAGCCAGGGGGCTGGATGCCTACCACCACCCTTAGCCAGGGGGGCTGGATGCCTACCACTACTACCACCCTTAGCCAGGGGGCTGGATGCCTACCACTACTACCACCCTCACCCAGGGGGCTGCATGCCTACCACTACTACCACCCTTAGCCAGGGGGCTGGATGCCTACCACTACTACCACCCTTAGCCAGGGGGCTGGATGCCTACCACTACTACCACCATCACCCAGGGGGGCTGGATGCCTAACACTACTACCACCCTCACCCAGGGGGGCTGGATGCCTACCACTACTACCACCCTCAACCAGGGGGCTGGATGCCTACCACTACTACCACCCTTAGCCAGGGGGCTGGATGCCTACCACTACTACCACCCTCACCCAGGGGGCTGGTGCCTACCACTACTACCATCCTCAGCCAGGGGGCTGGATGCCTACCACTACTACCACCCTTAGCCAGGGGGCTGGATGCCTACCACTACTACCACCCTTAGCCAGGAGGGCTGGATGCCTACCACTACTACCACCCTCACCCAGGGGGCTGGATGCCTACCACTACTACCATCCTTAGCCAGGGGGCTGGATGCCTACCACTACTACCACCCTTAGCCAGGGGGGCTGGATGCCTACCACTACTACCACCCTCACCCAGGGGGGCTGGATGCCTACCACTACTACCACCCTTAGCCAGGGGGCTGGATGCCTACCACTACTACCACCCTTAGCCAGGGGGCTGGATGCCTACCACTACTACCACCCTTAGCCAGGGGGCTGGATGCCTACCACTACTACCACCCTTAGCCAGGGGGCTGGATGCCTACCACTGCTACCACCCTTAGCCAGGGGGCTGGATGCCTACCACTACTACCACCCTTAGCCAGGGGGCTGGATGCCTACCACTACTACCACCCTCACCCAGGGGGCTGGATGCCTACCACTACTACCACCCTTAGCCAGGGGGCTGGATGCCTACCACTACTACCACCCTCACCCAGGGGGGCTGGATGCCTACCACTACTACCACCCTTAGCCAGGGGGGGCTGGATGCCTACCACTACTACCACCCTCACCCAGGGGGGGCTGGATGCCTACCACCACTACCACCCCCACTCATAGGATGGACAATGCATGACACAACCAGCACACCACAACCTAGGGAATGCAAGAAAAAGACATCCCCCCAACACCATGACAAGCGTGTGTAGACTGTGTCAAATGCCTACAACACCGAACATGACTTTGAACATACAATGTGACCCCCTAGCACATGTGCCACACATATATGTGTGTGGCCCCCACAATGCAAGCAGGCCATGACCATTATGGCAATGGGGTCCAAACCCCCATCATCACAGTGACCAAAATGTAAGTGTGGGGTCCATAGCTGAAGCACCTTTTGAACATTGTGGCAATGGGGTATAAACCCCCATCATCACAGTGACCAAAAGGTAAGTGTGGGGTCCATAGCTGAAGCACATTTTGAACAGTGTGGCAATGGGGTCCAAACCCCCATCATCACAGTGATCAAAAGGTAAGTGTGGGGTCCATAGCTGAAGCACCTTTTGAACATTGTGGCAATGGGGTCTAAACCCCCATCATCACAGTGACCAAAAGGTAAGTGTGGGGTCCATAGCTGAAGCACCTTTTGAACATTGTGGCAATGGGGTCTAAACCCCCATCATCACAGTGACCATAAGGTAAGTGTAGGGTCCATAGCTGAAGCACATTTTGAAGAGTGTGGCAATGTTGTCCAAACCCCCATCATCATAGTGACCAAAAGGTAAGTGTGGGGTCCATAGCTGAAGCACCTTTTGAACATTGTGGCAATGGGGTCTAAACCCCCATCATCACAGTGACCAAAAGGTAAGTGTGGGGTCCATAGCTGAAGCAACTTTTGAACATTGTGGCAATGGGGTCTAAACCCCCATCATCACAGTGACCAAAAGGTAAGTGTGGGGTCCATAGCTGAAGCACATTTTGAACAGTGTGGCAATGGGGTCCAAACCCCCATCATCACAGTGACCAAAAGGTAAGTGTGGGGTCCATAGCTGAAGCACCTTTTGAACATTGTGGCAATGGGGTCTAAACCCCCATCATCACAGTGACCAAAAGGTAAGTGTTGACAAAGAAAGAGCTGCAACTGCCAAACTGCATGGATGATTCCTGGTCACAGAACAAAAACACATCAGTGGCAAAGTAGTGTATGTGTCCCATTGCAACATAAATTGGGTGAGCCAAATACTGCAGTGCAAATAAGACATACCTTTGGCCAAGTGCAGACAAACAACACCCATGGGGGCTGACACTGTCAACATTCATCAATGACACAATGACAGAAGTGACCATCAGAATGCAGACCCACATATTCGCACCAATGGGCACACAAATGCAGATACCCTGTGGAGACTGCAGATGTGAGGTGAACAGATACCATACCATGGCAGCAATGAGACACACAAACCATGATCATTGTGCTGACCGATGACCTAGGAGTCCCAGGGACAGCAGGGGAAACCCACCAAACTACATACAGCCAATGGCACACCCAAGATATGCCAATGCAGTGGTGCAGATGCACAAACACAAACAGGCAGACCCACTCTGCACATCATACACAACAGGTGAGGGGGGTGCCAGTGTCCCCAGGCAACCACACAACACATGAGGAGACCTGAATACCAATCATACAGATGTGCATACAGTGCCACACAAAGGTAACTCATGGATCCAAATCCCCTATGTGGGCAAGCAGGCATTGTCAGATGAGAGGGAGCACAAATCACACATGTCACACAGGCACGTAGGAACAGCAACTGACACAGCAAGACACAGACACACCACAGCACCACCCCAGGGCCCCCACAATGTGGTGACCCTGGGCTGCATTACAATCCCACTGTGATGACAAAGCTAAATGTGGTTCACACTGTGAACCACAGTCATGTGTCCTGAGCAACAAACTACCATCACACCTACACAAGCACAAATCAATCAGCATGGCCAGTAAGCCAAGGCCAACATGGAGGCAGGGGCCTAGCCGGGCAACAACTCTCATCTGCACACACTCAACACCACACCCCTCGATCTCCAACAATGTGCAGCAGTGAAGCACACATGCACTGGTGACATTGCACATGCACCCATGACTATTCCAGGGTGGTGGGTGGGAACCAAGGTGCAGAAACACATCACACATGGCCACTCAACAAGACTCCTGAATGTCTGACACACTGCACACTACGCTGTACATGGACATGACGGCAATACCACACCAACCAATGGGATCCCAGCCACAGTCACACACCAATGAAGAAGCCAATGTCACCCACAAAGAACACACATAGACAACAACCAACATTGCAGCCCGGACCCTGAGGAGTGCCAGCAGTCACACACACAACGTGTCACAATCACTGAAAGATAACACAAACTGGAAATCACATGACAGGGGCAAACAACAAGTGCCAAGGGGAAACCTGACTGTGACCCATCTGCGTCTGCACACAAACTCAGCCCTGACAGCAAACACACCTATGGGTGACACCCTGATGACCAGTAATGTGCCATGCACCCACATCACAGAGAACCCAGGGAGAAGACTTTGGGGGAACATAGGTCAACTCAGCAAGCATCACAAACAGGTACAACACTAGGGAACACAGCATGCACAGCTAAACGGAAGTGAACACACAGACATGCACATACAACACACACCTTGGGCGCAGGCAATGTCACAGGAGTACACACTGCCATGAGGGGACTCCACTCCTGTGTGAGGAAAGCTGTGCCATATGTTGCCTCAGTAGGGCCCCATCATGTCAGCTGAGCACTTGGTCACACAATCAACAATTAGCACCAAATGAGGGCTCCCGTCACATCAGCCTGGTCATGGAAGTGCCAACGGAATCATCAGCACAGATCCAACACACTTGTATAGCAATGTTGCACTGACTACACGGATGAGTCCTTCCCCATTGATGCCCAAACCTGCATGTCCAGTGGAGATGGCCACACGGTCAGGGAAGTAGACAAATTGAACAATGGCAGGCACAACAGATGTGCAGGGGTGGAAGCCACAGATGTGAAATAGCTAATCTAAGTAGGAAATCCCATTGCCAAATACTGAACACATGACACCCTCAGATGCTGCTATGGATGACATGGATACACCACAGGATAGGACACATTCCCCCTGGACCACATGGGTTCCTGCACAGTAACACTTCATTATCATGAGACCAAATATCACCATCACTGCAGCAAGGGCATGGTTAGCATCATCAACAACATGTACATCAGAAGCATAAGCACTAGAGAACAGAAAGTTGCTTTATTCAGCATATGTGTGGAATGAAAACAAAGTCCAGGAAAAACACAAAGGCCAATGGCCAGTCCATTGTCAAAGTCCAAACTTGGTGACAGTGGCAGATGTCACCCTACGCATGCCTGCACAAAACCAGGGACAATCCACTAGGAGGGGCAACCGGGGGGCAGGCCAGGCACCGCAGGGACAGGATCAGGGCTCACCAGGAGGAAGCAGGGAAGGGGTGGTGGGTGCTGGAGAGCCACTGACAACTGCAGTGGAGGTGTCTGACATGGTGTGTGCCGGCACAACTGGGGGCATGACTCAGATGTTGTGGGTGCCGGCACGACTGCAGTGGACCCTGCAGATGGAGAGGACAGGTCCGCCACTGCAGTGCCCAAGTCAGACAGGGTGGTAGTGGACTCCACTGCAGTGCCTACCACCAGGGGAGGAGAATGGGGAACAGGCAAGGTGGGCTGGACAGAGGGGGAGGACACCCTCACCACATCAGTGGCACAGACAAGCGCAGCGGGGGTGTTGTGCCGGGAGAGCAAGTGGCAGGGGGAGAAGGCCGGATCCTCTTGGGGATGGTATATCTGTGGGTGGGGGAATCTGGGGCAGGGTGTGGTGGGGGCACCTGTGGAGTGGGGGCCTGAGGGATGGAGGAAGGAGACCTGGTGCCTGAGCTGCAGGGCGGCGGCGGGGTCTTGCTCTTACGACTCCCGGGTGGACTTGCGGGTGGGGGCCTCAGTCTGTCTGCGCCTGGGGGAGGGTGTCCGGGGGCGAGGGGCACTCTGCTCCGTGTGGGTGGGCTTCCTCTTCCCCCTGGATGCTGGAGCAGCTGGATCGGAGGGGAAGAGGCCGAGGTCACTGAGGAAGAGGCGCTGGGTCTTTGGGGTTGCAGGTGAGGCAAGGGAGGGAGTTCTGGAGGGAGAGGCAACTGAGGACTGCGCAGTGCTCGTGGATGCGTGTGTGTGTTCCAGGGCCCCATCCCCTGTGAGTCTGGTTTCAGTCCCCTGACTGTGCGTGCGTGTGCGTTTTGTTTGTGGCATGTGTGTCTGTGTGCTGGATGTGTGTGTGCTGGTGTGTGCCTGTGCCGGTGTGTGTGTGCTTGGGACGGGTAAGGTGCTGGGGAGTGTGGATGGAGCAGAGGCAGGAGGGGTGAGGGACTGTCTGAGGAGGGACACTGCTGCCGTCAGGGAGGAGTCCATGGACCTATTGCCCCTCTGTAGGTCAGACATGCCCGATGAGATGCCCTCCATGAACGACACCAGCTGAGTCAACAGAGCGGTGTGCGCATGGAGGACACTCAGCATGGCTGTCTGCCCTACATGGAGCTGGCGAAGGAGGTACACAGACTCCTCACTCAGGGCAGCAGGGGACACAGGGGCAGGGGGTGCGGTGCCTGGCCCAAAGGAGACACGCTCCCGAACATGGGAGCCTCCACGGACCTGGGGAATGGGAGCCGATGGGAGGGCGGTGGTGGTGCTGGTGGTGGCGGGGACAGCAACACTAGCTGGGGTGTGGTGGCTGCTGACACCCGCCTCCATAAGGGAGTCATCTTCCAAGTTGCTCTGGTCCTCAGCTGAGGTGGATGGTGCTGAGGACTCCCATCGCCCTCCGTGCCACTGGGTCCCTCCGACCACTCCTCGGCTGCTGACCCAGTCTGGCTCTCCGGCTCCTCCTGGTCCGTGGAGCTGTCCCCTTCCGTGGCCGTGGATGTATCTGCAAACAATGGGGAAACAGACAGACATCAGTCACCTGCACCAAACGCACACACCACTGTGAGCACAGCACATTACAGAGCAAGCCCTGGCATCATTAGTTGTACATTGCTAAAAGTGCCCTAACTGAACAGGAGAAGCCAATTGTCAGTCTGATGCCAACCATGGCACTCACATCCCACATGGCCTTGCACCCATCTGTCTGGTGTCTGTTGGATTGCAACACCCCAGTGTGGACACATGCACCAACTACACAGTAGTTGGACAGTGCAGAGGACACGGTGTAGCATGTGGACATGCACACATCACAACTCTTGCCACTGAGTCAGTACAGGTTTCCGGATGAAAGGGATGCCCAGAGTCAAATAGGAAATGCATGTGATGCATACCAGCGACAGACACCATGATGCACCCATGTCCTGATAGCCATCGCCACAATGGTGTGCATGTAGCACATGTCACTCCCCTGCAGGATCACCAATAAGTAGACACATGCCATGGCGGAGGCATGACTGCTAAGTCATACATCACTGTCTCAGTGATGTATGACTTGGCAGCCAGACAACAACACTCTGCACTGTGTCACAATAGTAGGTCATGGGAAATGCAAGTCCTGGAGCTGCACAAGTGCACATGTACATCCCCCACACAACACATCATCTTAACCCTCATCTGTCCAGGTCATACTTTGATGTTGTGCGTGTGTGTGTCACAGACGTCCATGTCTGTCCTGCAGAGGCAAGTGGGACCACTACCTGTGGGGGTCATGGTTGTTTTGCTGTGGTGTATACATGATACTCCATGTAATGCCAGTGTCCATGTGGCAATACAGGGTCCCTGGGAATGTACCTGTCGTTGAGCTGTGATGCCTGGGGCACATCTGTCCTCACATATCACTGTGGGGGGTGATTGTGACACAGCAGCAGGAGATGGGAACTGTGACACGGCCTCATGATATCCAATGGGCCAACCTGGGACTAATTGATGCCACTTGTTGGACCGTGATGACAGATGTTGGCCATGTATGTACCATACATGTCCTTACGGAACTGCACACTTCATGTAGTTGTGCCTCATAATGATGTATGTTGGGATATTGAGTGTGTTCAATGCCGCATATGTGGGCTGACTGACAATCTTGCTTACTTCTCCTCTGCACTGCCGGGCTCCTGCTGTCCATCGACCATTCCCAGACCTGGCAACGATGGTGGAACCGGACAGCATCCGACGGTACCGCTTCACCAGGCAGCTGATTGAGGATTTGGCAGTGCAGTTGGCCCCACATTTGCAGCCTGGCCGGCCGTATCCTACAGCGCTGACCCCCAAGGTGAAGGTGATGGCAGCCCTACACTTCTTTGCCACCGGTACCTTCCAACATACTGTGGCGACTGCTGGTGGGATGTCACAGACCATGTTGAGCCGTGTGCTCCGCGATGTTTTGGCGGCAATGTTGCTATTCCTGAACCGGTACATCTATTTCCCTAGACTGCGACGACTCACTGACGTGAAGAGTGACTTTTATGCCCTGGGGAGGATGCCGCATGTCATTGGCTCCATTGATGGGACACATGTGGCTTTGGTACCACCACAGGCCCAGGAGCAGGCCTACAAGAACCGCAAGCACTACCACTCGGTCAATGCACTGATGGTGTGTCTTGCAGATATGACCATCACACGCGTGTGTGCCCGTTTCCCTGGTTCAGCACACGATGCCTTTGTGATGAGGAGTAGTCGCATCCCCAGGATGATGGCACAGATGCAGAACCAGCGTGCCTGGCTTGTCGGTGTGTACTGACTTTGTGCCATTGTGTGTGATCTGATCTGTAGTATTCCGCCCACTTTTCCAAGTCAGCTAATGTGCACTTGTCTGTCCGGAGGTTACTCGGGATACCCCAACATGCCGTGGTTGCTGACACCCCTCAGGAATCCTGTGACACCAGCCCAGATGCGCTACAATGAGGCACATGGTCGGACCAGGAGAGTGATTGAGCGGACATTTGGTCTTCTGAAGAGCCGCTTCCGCTGCCTGGACAAAACCGGCAGGTCCCTCCCATATGCCCCTGCGAAAGTGTGCAAGATTATCATCGTCTGCTGCATGCTCCACAACCTGGCAGTGCGGAAGGAGTTGCCTCTCATCCAGGATGACAATGACCAACATCCGCCACCTGTGGAGGATCCTGGCCTGGACCACGATGCCAGTGACGATGATGATGATGATGATGAGGGTGATGTCCGCACACAGCTCATCAACAACTTCTTTAGCTGAATGTGAGTATCCTGAGGTGTCATGTCAATGATGTGAGTTGGCATGATATGTGTAGGTGGTGCTCTGGTGCTGTTGGAGTGTGTCCATGGGCTACTTGACTGGATGTGTGTTGCGATGTGTGCTTACAGGTGGGCTGTACTCCCCAGCAGTGTTGACATGCTAACTTGGTTCTGGGTGGGTATCTTGTAACATGTATTGTGCATGAGTTTTGCTGTTCTGTCCTGTTCTCCATTGCTTTTGACTGTGTGTCATTTCTGTCCTTCACAGGGTACTTTCAGATTCGTTTGGTCAACTGTGTCCACCGACGACGGGATTGCACTTCCAGGGTGGTAGCTGTTGTGTCCCTACAGGTGATGTGCGCCACACCCATGGACTTCCTTCTGTCTACAGTTGTTGACTGTGTGCCCGCTGCCAGGTGGGATTACCTTGCATCTGTAGTGGTTACGACATGTTGCAACTGTGTAATAAACCTGTGCTTCACTTTGTGATGTGCGTTGTCTGTGGTCACACATTTGACTGCCATTTGCTTACTGCACCTGTAGGCTACTTGACTACAACTGGGAATGGGTGTGGTGTCTGTGCATTGCACCGTCTTCCCTGGCAACATCAGTGTAGGCAATGAGTCAGATGGCCTAGGTGTGTATGTGTTGTGTAGCCCTGGTGGTGTGTCTCACTCATATGTGTCACGTTGCCTTTACTCACATGCCTGTGTTGTACTTGCTGTTGCAGTTCGCATACACAGTGTAATTTTGCAGTTCATCATCCCCATAACAGCACCCACGTTGGAATCACAACAGAGGCAAGTATGGTGTATTAGTGTGTTTATTGTGATACATTTGTGTGAATTGTGCATAGGATGGGTAGTGCTGTACATAAATCTTGCAATCAGAAGTTCCTAGGTGAATTGAAAGTCCTGGTAGACAAAATCCCCAGTATCGGGGCCACAGTTGTCTGAGACATTGGTCCAACTTGTACTCCCCATGCAATGTGTGGGAGTAGTGTTGCCGTCAACAGGGTGAACAGTCTGTGCACAAAGGTGAACATCCAGAACAGGTTCAGGCTTCCTGGGAGTTGCGCTTGGCCATCGGCCTCTCACTTGCCCCTCTTCGGACGACCCCTCTTCTTGGGGAGGCCCCTCAAGTACAGGCTGCTGCGGTGCAGGGGACTCTCCGCCAGAGTCATCCTCCCTCCCTGTGGCAGTTGCAGTTTGGGCAGCACCAGATGTTGTTGGCACACAGGGAGGTGTGGACTGGTTGCTGTTCATCTGGCGGAGGCATTGTAAAATGTCCCTGTGCACCGCCGTCATCTCATGCAGTGCATCCCACTTGGACTCCACGCGGGACATGTGTGAGTCCACGCGGGACATGTGTGACTCCACGTGGGACATGTGAGAGTCCAAGCGGGCATGATGGGCAGCCTGCTGCTGTTTCATGTCTCTGAGGAGCCCCACTACCTGGCTGAGGTCTCCGGTGCTGGACTGGTACGCATCAGCTATGCGTACCAGTTGTGGGTCATCATGCACACCAGCAACCTCTGCAAGCAGCGACCTCTGTCTCCCACCCCTCCCACCACCCCTGCTGACATGTGCAGTGCGTGCAGTGGCACGCACAGATGACCCTGGTCCACCTTGGGGGTTGGTGGTGGTGGTGGTGGTGTCCATGGCCCCAGGTTGGTCCAGGGTCCCTGTGCTGGTGTTGCTCCTTGTTCTGTCCATGTCGGCAGGGATGGTATTTGTGGTGACAGTCGTTGGAGGGGTGGTTGCAGGGGGTGCAGCTGGTGGTCCTGCTGGTGCTGCAGCTGGTGGTCCTGCTGGTGCTGCATGTAGACTTGCACCGGATGTGCCAGGTTGGTCTTCTTTGTCCGAGGAGGGCAGAGGCTGTACGACACCAGTGAGCTCCGCATCCTCTTGAGCCTGGGACTGGGACTCCTCAGCGTTTGCTGCTGTGTCCCCATCATCACCTGTTTTTGGGAGACACACACAATGTATGTTATGTTTCTGCAGGCATCAATGGTTGACACACCTGACAGTTGTGACTGTGCCTCTGGGTGCGGGCCTGTACATTGCATTGTCCTAAGTCGTCACAGTCAGGGGTTGATTTTGGTGTGGCACATTGTCCTGCATTATTTGGGCATTTCTATGTATTTGTTGGGGTGTGCACATGGTCTGCATTGGTTGTATTTGGTTGACAGCCGGCCCTCCTTCCCACCCACCCAGCCAGTCAGTTATCCCACCATGGACTGTGCTTGCATTGCAGGGAGTGGAAGTTGTCTCTCAGGATGTCAGTCAGTGGTGTCCTGCTGTTTGTTGGTGCACAGTTCCCAGCAGGGCCTTGTGCTCCCCACAGCAGTAGCCAGTGTCAGCCATCTTGTGAGTCCTTCTCCACTCCCTGTGATGTGAGCATGGTTCAGGGTGGTGTTGATGGGCCAGTTGTGAGGGTGACCAATATCTGTGACTGCCACTCCCATCATGCTATTGCCTCCACCCCACTTGCCAGCATTCCCATACTTACTTGCTTTTGTGGGGAGTTCAGTGTGTGTGGGTGTGAGAGCAATGGCAAGATGGCTGACAGTGGTGTCCTGCTGTTGGTTGGTGTGCAGTTCCCAGCATGCCCTTGTGCTACCCACGACACAGCAACAGTGTCAGACATCTTTGATGGGCCTTTCCACTCTCTGTGGGATGTGCATGCGTGAGTGTGAGCTTGCTGGGCCATGTGGTGGGGGATGTAGAGCTGTGACTACGACTCCCATCATGCTATTGCCTCCACCCCCTTCCCAGCATGCCCATTCTTCCTTCCTTTTGACTCTGCTTCCCTGTGGGGTGGGCTGGCTGTGCTGACAGGATGGCTGGGAGTGTTGTCCTGGCAGTTGTTTGGCTAAAAGTCCCAAGAGTGTCCCTGTGCTTCACACAACATAACCCAGGGTGGTGGTTCTTTGTGGGATCTTGAGTTAGGATGGGAGGCATTGCATTCTACCAGGTGGGTTCTGTGGAGTTTGTGTTGAGGGGGTGTGTGAGGGGAGGTGCTTGTGACTATGGTCAGTGCTGCAAGTCCTCCTTCCCACCCAGCCAGCCAGATATCCCACCATGGAACGTGCTTGCATTGCAGGGAGTGGAAGTTGTCTCTCAGGTAGTCAGTCAGTGGTGTCCTGCTGTTTGTTGGTGCACAGTTCCCAGAAGGGCCTTGTGCTCCCCACAGCAGTTGCCAGTGTCAGCCATCTTGTGAGTCCTTCTCCACTCCCTGTGATGTGCGCATGGTTCATGGTGGTGTTGATGGGACAGTTGTGGGGGGGGCAATATGTGTGACTGCGACTCCCATGATGCTATTGGCTACACTGACTTGGCCAGCATACACAGAATTCCTTCCTTTCAGTGGTCTTCACTGTGTGTTGGTGTTGTTGTGGTGGCTACATGTCTGGATGTGTTTGTTAGTTCTATTTGTGCCACTGCCTAGCTGTAGTTGTAGTTGTGTTTGTACATGTGATGGCACGGTTGGATGTAACTTTTTTGATGGCATGTGTTGTGTTTATCTGACTGACATACACATTTTGGGATGATTCTGTTCTGGTTGCTGTGTAATTGCTATGAGTGCATGGTTTGACTCTCCCCTTGACAGTGATGTGTGTGTGTTTTGTGGCAGAATATTGTGTACATTTGTTGTGTACTCACCAGGCTCTGGGATGTTCTCTAGTCCATATACGCTCACTGGCGGAAGGATGGCCCGCACCTTCTCCTCCCAGGGCCTGAGGTATACTGGCTTGGCAGGAGGGCCACTGCCGGTGTATTGGCTCAGGAGGTAGTCTTTCTTGAGCAGCTCCCGGACCCTCCTGCGCACGTCATACCACCTGTTCTGGATGTCGGTCTTTGTGCGCAGACATGGTGATTGTGTGTTCACCCTGTTGATGATCCTCTCCCACATCTTGGTTTTCTGGGAGATGGGGGTCTGTTGGACCAGTGCGCCAAACAGCTGTGGCTCTACCCTGAGGATCTCGTCTACCAAGACTTCCAATTCACAATCTAGGAACTTGTGATACTTCTTGGGAGGCATGGTGATGGGTGGTGATGGTGAGTGATGTGTGTGTTGGTGTGCAGGTGAGGGTGTGTGAGTGTGTGTTTTGCTGGGTGTATGTGAGGTAGGTATTTGTTGGTGTGCTGATGGTGTGTGGCTTGTGTGAGGGATGAGCTGTGGGTGTGTGGTTGCTGTCTCTTGGGTGCTGGCAGTGGAATGGCATTTGCAAAGGATCATGGTTGTGATTTGTGTCCTTTATATGGGTGGAGTTGTGGGTGTGTCTTTGTTCTCTGTCCCTACCCCCCCAGTATTTATTGGCTTTGTAATTGCTTGTTTGGCCTTTTTTGTGTGATTTTTCCTTTGTACTGTCTGTGCATGTTGGAAACGTTCTTGTGACCGAGTCGGACCCTGCATTTGTCTCGTACGGTGTTCTCCGTTTCGTTCGCGCTGTGTTTGTGCAGTTTTCTATGCTGCGTACGCGTTGGTCGTGGTGTTTTGTGTTGCTTCGGCTCGGTTTTGTATGCGTGTCGGTCGTGCGGCTTGTCCTCCGTCCGACTCGGTCATGGTTTTCGCGCCTTGCATCGTACTTTGCGGTTTGGAGTTCGCGTGTACGTTTCGGTCGGATTTGTTCCGGGTGCGTGTCGGTCGGTTCGATTTGTGTCTTTTTTCGGCCGGATTGCTGTTTTCCGTGCGGCTCGGTCGTTCGGCTTGGGTTCTGTACGTGTCGGTCGGATTTTGCACGCTTTGCATCGTACTTGGCGTGTCGGGCGCCACAGGTACGTGTCGGTCAGTATAATTTCCGGCTCCGAGTCGGTCGGTGCTTTTTCCGGCCCGAATCGGAATCGACCCCTTAGGTATTAATTTTAATAATTTAGTATTAAACATTATGAATTTTAATTGTTTTAAATTAATGATAATTATAATTTTTAAAATATTTAATACAATTGCTAAATTAGTATTTAGGGATGGGATGAAATGGATATAGATATAGTATAAGTATTTATAAATTTTAATTGTTTTACATTAATAATAAAGGGGCCCATTACGATGGCGGGCGGAAGCACTACCGCCGTGCTGGCGGATGCATAAACCACCAGTTACCGCCCGCATGCCGCAGCCCACACGCCCGCCAAATTACGATGTGACAAGGCAGCCAAACACCGCCGGCAAGCCAGCGACGCCGTCCGCCATCAAAGTGCGCCCGCTCAAGTAGCGGCGCAGCCCAATGGAGACACACCGCCAGACGAAATCACGTACCGCCCGGCGTACAAATTACGATGCCGCAAACAAACAGCTCCCACGGCTAAGAGACACCGCACGCGAAAGTGAGGCGGAAACCCGAACGCCGAGCACAGACACCGAAGAGGCGACCCCCGAGCATGAATCCAGCACTGCAGGCCCTCCCCATGCTATACCTGATGCACCACCAAGGAGGCAACGTACCGCGGAGACGCAGGTAGGCACACACACAACAAGGGCACGCAAACAGCGCACACAGTGCAAGTGCGGAAAAGGAGGACATGGCACCCCCAACACCCATGAGTGGACAAGACACATCCACCACTGCACCCACAAATGTAACACAGGGCAAAGTGCAACATCTCGCATATATCATGGGCACACCACCTGGGACCAGGAACTAACGACCCCGTCACGGCACAGCAGCACAGCGGCGATGACGCAGCCACACATGCGCACAACTCAGCGCCCA
Source organism: Calotriton arnoldi (assembly GCA_963921515.1). Lineage (NCBI taxonomy): Eukaryota > Metazoa > Chordata > Amphibia > Caudata > Salamandridae > Calotriton > Calotriton arnoldi. Next base: position 152,348 of record CAWUFW010006098.1, on the reverse strand, counting down.
ACTATAACGCCATGTATGCGTCGCACACAAACAACACAGGGACACAACCAAGCACCACACACACCAGCCACACCCAGAACGCACATGACACGTGACAGGCCTGCCACAGTCATGACCCCAACGCCCAATTCACGGACAACACCCAACGTCACACAACCGACGCCCACATGTCAGTGAAGTCACGCAACATCAGGACACACCCCTGTGTGACAAACATGGCGAAGCACACAGCGGCGGCAACACCACCCAGTAGTACATGGGCCCCGTCGGGAAGAGGTACGCCAGTACTACACAGAAACACCCATACCACCCTGCACCCATGAACCAGACATACAAAACGGAACACCAAAGAGCCCGGGGACCGACAACAGGTGGACCCAAGAATGACACCCACACACAAGGCCCAACGCATAGCGGAAACACAGCCTGCCGCCCACACACGGGAGAGCAGACAGCACTGAATGACCTTCCATTCCAACTCTGTAACCACATCCCGACTAAACAAGCCGGAGAATACAGCCATTGTCCCAAAAAAGACCAACACAGGCATGCAGAGGAAACCGACCACAGGGCAGATAGCGCATATCACCTAAGAACATACCGAACGGGAAAGAAAGGAATATATAAAACTCCCCATGCCGTTCCCATGCAAGTTATCTGGAAGGAGTCACACACCACTGACCTTGAACATTCAGAGAAGCACGTGGGATGAGGGCCCGTGTCCTCCGCACAAGCGAACAGAACACAAGTCCTGCCCCCTACGACCATCACAGATCTCACAGCAACCTCGGAGCCTGCACACTGCAGACTGCACACACAGCCGGAGCACGCCACCACATCGCCCAGCAGCAAAATGGCACCTACAACACACCTGCCCAACTACGCCAAACAGGTCAAACTGTACAAACACAACCTGATACAGCTACTGGGATGCGAACCCCTATCCCTGCTGAACGTAAGTTACCGACTGACTTACCGCATCGCATTGTTCAGCTGCGTCATACCCGTCTTCTACTGTCGGAGGTGTCCCTTCCACCATCCTGTGGAGTTGTGCCTCTCCAACCCGGCATGTCCAAGGGCGGACCTGCTACCACTATTCCACCCTCTGGACGCACACGACAGGGCCTGTTCAGCCTATGGGGGCATGGCGTATGTGGCGAACATCGGACCCACACTGCAATGGGACCACTGTACCTCCACACGACGGATCATGGATCACAGCTACATCGAATGTCACCCAGCATGCCCCATCATGCTCCTACAAGGGACAACTTACAAACAACACCGTGACAGCCACCATCCGCTACATTGGCTGGCAAACATGTATACCACCAATGAAATGGAAGCCCTGCAGGAAGCCATCGCATACCTGACAACCTGTCAATTCGTAGGACCCCGGCGCAATCCCCCAATTGAGCCATGATGTCCGACACTGTACCCATGCTTAGCTTCCGCACGGACTGGCCAGTAACCACCACAACAACCATACCAAACGACCTGCAACTGATACCACACCATCACCGACACTGCCATGACATCGGATGTGTCCGGGACATGCACTCCGTTCCCCATCACATCCAGGAACTCTGCATGTATCGGGGGAGGCAGTGGCATGGGATATGTGTATCGCACCCACATGGACAGAACTGCACGTACAACTATGCCATGACATGGATCCTGCGCCCATGGAGATATGCACCGCCCAGTGGACAGGAATCGCCCGGCTGGAGTATGTGAGAGCTGCACCACTTTTCCCCCTCCCCGGAAATCCCGTAACAGGACCATTGCATGGACGACAAGTGCATACAACAACAACACGACCCCAGTGACTGTGACATGTCCAGTATCCACCATATGGCAACAACAAATGGGACGCCGTTGCATGCACGTAAGCCCATGCCCTGATGTCAACTCACACGCACGCGTGCATGAGTAACAACAGCAGCACACCTGTCACATGGAACTGAGATGGACTGTGCCCATGATGCCAAGCGGTCTGGTAGGCTAAATGTATCCCGTCTGTGTCAAAGTCCGCAGCACCGCAGCCACTTGCAAATGAACATTAGCACAGCAACAGCCAAGCAGATGTAACTCTGAAGCCCACATCCCACATGCAACAGCTAATCACATGTACCCCTACACCCTTAGCTATGTGTAATCATGCTCAGTATATCCCCCACATGCATACCGCTGCCAGTAGTGTCCACTATACTGCATCACAGAGGACATAAGTCACAATACATGGTTTGAAGAAAGAAACTGTCTCTGCTGATTCCTTTCACAAGTACGAATGTGAGATGATGAGAGTGTGTGATGTACACGGCAGTCGTGACATGACTATGTAGTCCACTGTCATTCGATGTCAACGCAAATGAGTAGCACAACTGTGGAAGACACACATGTGTCGTGTGAAGCGGGGAGACGCTTCGCTCAGGTGGGTGGGTGTGACGGGTAGATGCGCACATGCAAAGTTGAAACACGTTGTGTCGGGAGGGGTCCGGAACTGCACATTACCGCTTCCCTGGGCAATGTCAAAGGCCACATGTCGGGGGGGGGATGTGAACACGTGTGTGCACAGCAGCCAGGCACACGAACAATGCGGCATCAGGCGTACACGTCAGCCCACCCTCTGTGGACAAGCTGGATCCTGTTGTGCGCCCGCCAGGCCCTTGACAAGGCACACACAGCCCCTGCCGACCAGGTGTATCCCCAACATTGTCAACCTGCACAGGCAATCCAGGGCACGGGATGGCAGTGGAGCATGGTGGGGGAGAGGACTCGGCGCGCTCCTCCGGGACACATCAAGCAGGCAAAACATCCTCAATGTGTAGCATGGCTCATGTCATATGGAAGTATTGGGGGGACGCACACATCACGAGCAGGAGTGACGTCACGGAAGGTGGCTCGCACCATCCCACCCATTGCCTACATCTCCACACACGTCACATGCCGTTGCAACAGAGAAGCCAGCGCGTGCGCAAGCACCTCCGAGCCCGCCCCAGTGAGGCAAAAGAGTGAATGTGTGGGTCCATCAGCCCCAGATGGACGCGGCATGGGCCGCTAGGGCAGCTACAGCCTCTGTGTGTCGCAGGTGGTGTATCCGGACTGCGGAGACTGCTATGCATTGTCTATGTTGCCCGTGTCTCGAGTCGGGGCACCACGCAGGTGGACGGCGTCCCGCCACACATCATGCCGTGAGACAGACCACTCGTTCAACTGGACCCACACATACACTCCTTGGCCTCTCCGGGGCGAGCTTGGGGCTGCATCTGCATGCGCTAGCCCCACAGTTGCAAATGCATATTGGGGGAGTGAGGGGAGGCCATGAGGACAGGGACAAAGACGACTGTATTACTGTCAGTGAGTTCAAGGAATGACCCTGATGTGGACAGGAAAAGACGTGCCCCGTGTGTATTGCAACTAGTCGCTGATCCGATCACCCTCCCATGTCCTGCATGTAAGCCCGCACCTAGCCCCGCCCACCCACCACATTGAAATTAGCACCAGCACAAAATCATCCACATTCGAAGCACTGACTGGGGGTGACAACCATCTGACACACTTGTTGAGGCCACCCACGCGTACATGTGGGCCCTCCATGATCCATGTCACCTGCAGCCAAGTGATGACATGCGCAATGACGGAAGTGAGGAGAGCTGTCCGCCCCACGCACAGATGGTGCATCAGCTCCACAGACCCAGCAGCGAGTGCAGCAGGGGTCACATGTGCAGGGGCAGCTGTGCCTGGTGTGAAGGCACATTCAAATTGACAGCACATCGACCAATGTGTAGTCTGCCCACATCTACAGTCCATTGTCATGCGGACATGGAAAATGAACATAGGGCAACACATCTGTGTGGGTGCACCCACTGTGACCAACACTGCGCAATCATCGACGTACTCGCCCTGTGCATGTCCCACCACACAAAGGAGGTCACATTCAGTGCCACCATCCCACACACACATCCCTATCACGAGACATGGTGTGTCCAATAGTCAGTACTGAGTTAGCGCCCATCTGGAGGGTCCTGAACAGGAGACACATGCAACCCACTAGGCAGTCGGTGCTGTCACCTACTGGCATTGTGCAGTCAATGTGCAGGCCAGGCTTGCTGGGACTGAGAGGGGCAGCATGGCCCAGCCTGACATCCACACGAGCAACAAGTGCACTGAGACCTGCATTGGCAATTGCAGATGTTGGCCTGCACCCAGCTGGCCCGGGACGCCTACCTCCATAGTGGAACACGCAGGGTGCAACCGCGAGGGTCATCGGAGTTGGCTGTAATGGCCTGGCCCATGTTGGTGACAGTCCGCTGATGCCATGTGCACCACACAGTATGATGTGCGCACTGCATCGTCAGGTGTGGCCATGATGTGCGCGTGGATGCAGGTGCACGATGGACGGGGCCACAACATGCCGTGTGCATAGGCAGGGACGGCCAGTGGCCGGCCCCCACATGTCTGTTAGCATGTCATCATCTGCACATTGGCATGGGTGCATGGTATACGCATATGCACACGCATGTCATCTCTCACTATGTACATCTGCCACTTGGCACGTGCAAGGTTACGTGTCACATGTGATGTGTATTTGCAAGCACACAGCCGTGTTGGCATGGGGCTGTCAATGTGTACACCTGACAATGCTTCTGGAGGTGTGATCCGTACAGTGCTGCACATAGGGTGCAGTGGTGACACCAATGACTGTCTCATATCCCCACGTGCCACAGGTCCCACTTGTCTTGGCCGCTCAGCCTGTGCCCACATCGTCGTTGGTGTGTGCCATACTCATCCAGCCTCGGAAGCAGTGTGATGCACAGCAGCCAGTCATGTTGCCGTGGTGTTGCCGCTTGCCGAATATGCAGTCAGTCCCCATCAGCACGCCTCACAGGTCATTGAGGCCTGGATCCCCATGTGCATGCACATACCAATGGTTTGTGTCACTGCTCATTGCTATTGGTGGGAGACCTGTGTAAGTGTATTGTAGCTGTGCTGTCCCTGCATGACAGCTGTTCTGTGACTCATGTTCTTGCTCTGTCATATCAGTTATGTGTATGTGAAAATGCCATGTGGCGTGTTGCTTTGACATGTGTCCACTCCCATCTTTCCTAGGCGGAGACCAAACATTTACCGCCCTTACCAATTGTTGGCGGACATGGAGGATTCTGAGGTCATCCGGAAATTTCGTCTGGACCGACCAACCCTGCATCGACTATGTGCCATGTTGGAACCCCACCTCCGTCCTCGCAGGGTGTATCCGACAGCATTCACCCCCACGGCTAAGGTGATGGCTGCACTGCATTTTTTCGCCACTGGGTCATTCCAGCACACAGTGGGCAGTGGAGTTGGGATGTCCCAGCCCATGTTCAGCATGGTGCTGAGGGATGTACTGGCAGCCATGATGCTGTACAGGAACAGGTACATCAGATTCCCCAGGGCACGTGAGTTGGCGGCAGTGAAGGGTGCATTCTATGCCCTTGGACAGATCCCACACGTTGTTGGTACCATTGACTGCACCCATGTTGGCCTTGTCCCACCACAGGCCACTGAGCAGCTCTTCCGCAACCGGAAGCACACGCACTCCATGAATGTGCAAGTGGTGTGCCTTGCGGACATGGTCATCTCCCACGTGTGTGCAAAGTTCCCAGGCTCGGCCCATGACGCGCACATCATGCGAAACAGCATATTACCACGACTGATGACCAATCTGCAACAGGACCGTGGCTGGATTGTCGGTGAGTATGTGGAGTTGTGTAGCGTGCTGGCTTAAGGATGCTGTCTACTGTCCTGTTTGAATTGCAACGGTTCTCTGAAACGCATTTGAGATGAACTATGCTTTTGGGGTACATACTGTGTGCCATGGGTGCAGAACGTGACATGTGTTGTGGCAACATGACAGTGCATGGTCTGAGGTGTGTGTATGTCTGACATACCCTGCATATTTGCTGTCTGTTGTGATTTCTGGCCATGTAATTGGACGCATTGTTATGAGTGAGTGATGGTTGTGTGCCACACGACGTATTGCAGATGGTCCAATTCCTTGGTGTGCGTGCTGCCCTGTGCCATGTGCATCACTGCAGTGCTCTGGGGTGTGTGGCCCATGTTATGTGTGTAGTTGCTCACAGTGTGACGTGCGCTTCATTCACTTCTGGCACATGATTTATCATGGGCATGTTTCTTTGCGTGACTACTGTATGTGGACCAGCTGTTCGGATGACATACCTTTCATGTGACTGGGGCTGACGGATGAGATGGATGGTATGTTGTATGTGTGTTTGATGGGTCCAGTGGTGTTCGTGTGCATTTATGTTGTTCCACGCTGTTGCGTCTAGTGTGGTATGTCTTACATGGGCGTAGTTGTGGGATGTGTGGTTGACAGGCAGTAGGGGCTACATGGACAGGACTTCGATGGTGTTGCAGTTGTGTGTGATGGGTTGCACTGTGCCTGCCGTGTGGTTCTGTAATCAGTGTGACTTGTGCATGCAGACGTGGCTCCTTGGGTGTTGCTGTGTCTGTGATGGGTCATGTGGGGTGTGACTCTGTGGTTCATGTCCGTGTGCACATTGTTCACATGGTTGTGGCAGGGAGCTGTGCTGCGTGTTCCTCTGCTATTTGACATGTCCCATGTGTTAGTCGTAATTCAGTCCTCATGCCTCCAGTCACCCCGCCCTGTCCAGTTTCCCACCTGCAGGTTGTTTTTGAGCGTGCACTGGACTGGATGCAACATGGTTATGGGCGGGGGGGTGCTCCATGTTGCAGGTCTGTGGGGGTGGGGGTGGGGGTGGTGTTATGGGTCGTGGTGATGGCTGGACACCCACTGACACCATTTGTCCTGGGGCGGGATGTCTACCTGTCGGCTGCCGGTGTGCACTGCAGTGGCTGCTACGTGGGTGTGGGCTGTGTTCCTCCTTGCTGTGCTGTGGGACTAGGGGCCTGGTGTGTGTTGTACTTCAGCTGTCCCCCCTCCCACCCACTGTGCTTTGTGTTGCTGCTGCTTACCTGTTACTGGTCGGTTGGTGCAGCTACGGCTGCCACATGGGTGTGGGGGGTGCTCGTTGTGGCGCTTCTGGAGTACTAGGGGACCTGTTGGTAGTTGGCTGGGTGTACACATGCCCCCATGGTTTGGTTAGTTGATATGTTTGGGCTGTGTGTGTGGTGGTGCCTGTTGCATGTGTGAGTGATATGTTGTGTATTGTGTACTGGACATGGGGGCGTTTGTCCCTCGGAGCTATGGCATGGTGGTAGTGCATGTGGGTACATAGCGGTGTGCTGGTATACATTTGTTTGTACTTGCCAGCCTCCACTCCCCCTGGTAATCCGGTGAGGATCTCTGGATGGATGATGACTCGCACCTTCTCCTCCCATGCTTTGAAGGTCTTGTAATGCGCGGGATTCCCTCCGCCAGTCGTGGCAGCCAGCTCTCGGTTTTTGCTCTCCTTCTTCTTGACCAGGCTTTTGATGTCGTTCCACCGTTTGTTTATCTCTCCTCTGTTTCTGGGTACGGTCCCGACTGCATTCACCTGGTCTACAATTCTGTTCCACATCCTTTTTCTGGTGGCTAGTGGGGTGTGCTGGACCTGGTTGCCATAGATTTGTGTGTGCACCTTGACGATCTCGTCGACCATGACCGTCAGCTCAGTGGAAGTGAACTTGGGCATTCTGTGTGATGCCATGGTGTTTGTGGTGCTGGTGCGGTGTGTGATGTGTGATGTGCAGGGGGTTTGTGGTGCCGGTGTTTGGTGGTGGTGGTGGTGGTGGGTGTGATGTGTGCGTATCTGTGGTGTACTGCTGTCCTTGCTGTGTCACTGTGTCCTCTCCTCTCCTCTCTGCTTTGCAATGTTGCAAGGGGTTGTGGTCTGTGGAGGGGCTGTTTTTGTACTTACCTGTTTGGGTGTGTCCTGATGGTCTGTTGTTTTCAGGTGTGTTGTGGCTGGTGTTCTGGGCTTTGTGGTTTATTTGTTTGTCCAGGGGTGGTGTGTTTTCGGGATGTGTACTGTGTCTGTGTATTTGTGCGTGGGTTGCTGTGTGGACTTGTTTGCCATGTTGTGTGTGTTTGTTTGAGTCCGGGGCTGTTTCTGTGCAGGGACGTGGCCGCCATGGCTTCTGCCGTGTCCATTTTCTTCAGTGTTGTTTCCGCTGGCGGGCGGAGTATTTGTTGTTTTTCCGCGCTCATGTCGGTGCGATCGTAATTTCACGTGCGGTGTCTCGACCGTGAGGGCGGGCGGTTTTGTGTTGTCGTGCGTCTTTCCGTCCGTGGCGGGCGGTTTGACTCCGACTCGGGCATGGGCGGGCGGTATTTTGTGTGTTTTTGCCGCCGCTGGCGGTTTTCGGTTCGAGGCATCATAATTGCTGGGTCGGTATTCAGAAGGTGTAGGCGGGCGGATTTTTGCCGCTTTCATGGGTGGCGGATTTTTTTACGCCCGGTATCGTAATGGGCCTTATAGTTCTTTAAATATTTAATACAATTTAAAAATTTGCAATTAGGGACGGAATGCAAGGAATATAGGGGTATTGGGTGAGGAAGTGTATTAATACTTAGGTATTAATTTTAATAATTTAGTATTGATATGTACTCATTGTAATTGATATATATTAATGTAAGTTGATTTTTTTTTACAAAATTGTAAAATTAGTATTTAGGGATGGGATACAACAGATAGAGGGATTTTGGGTGTGGGACTGTAGTAATAGTAGTTGAATTTAGTAAAAAAAATATTAATATTAAAATGGTCAATAAAATTAGACATTTAAAGTTAGTATTTAGGGATATGATGTAAGGGATACAGGGGTATTTGATGGAGGGTGTATTAAAACATAGGCTGTAATTTTAATGTTGGGCAGAAAGTCATCCAACAGCTAGCCGGAGGCTTTCCACCTGATATCAATGGTTTCCATCTGACCGCCGTATTGCAATACACAGTGGTCGGAGGGAAACCCACAGGGAAATTCTGCTGTGCTTCCGACTGGCTCACGGAGCCTGTCGGAGCATTGGAAGTACTGAAAATCCCCAAATGGCAGCAGTGCCTGTTCTGGCATCTCCATCGGGATTATGATGTCCTTTTCCCACAGCATTTCCATGTCGGCCTTCCTGACATGGAAAGGCTGTCGGAAAGTGACTTTGGGGGCTCCTAGCAGGGCCGCTGTCCCCCTACGGCATCAGCAATGAGGCCTGTGATGTCCCCCTAAACATCCCTGCACCATGTGGCTGGCACCGCATGGTTCCTGCTACACAGTGCAGGAATGATTTAAAAGTAAATATTTTCTATTGAGGCTGGTGCTGCAACCCGCAGCACAAGCCTCAATAGAAAATATACACTTTGCAACGGCCAGGAAGGCGGTCGCATCGCAATAGTGGAAGCGGGACCGCTGACTTCTTGTCAGGGGGTCTGTTTCCACTACGATGTCGGTCGACACTCGTCAGACCGACATCGCAATTAGGGCCTTAGTTATTAATTATAGTAGTTGAATATTAATAATTAAAAGTAATTTATTTAAGTAAAAAAAGTTGATGTCAATTAAATATATTTTACAAATTATATACAAACATATATTATTGAATTTTAAAATACTATTTATTAATTTAAAAACATGCATTTGTCTAAATTGCATTTTAACACATTATTTGAAAAGCTGTTAATTTAATACAAAGGTGTAATATTTATATTATTTATTTAAACATAGTATAAAAATATCAAAAAATTGTACAAAAATACTAAATAATATAGCGTTTTAGAAAAATATAAAAAAGTATTGTAATAGGTAATATATTTTTTAAACATATTATATCTTTTGTTTCCCGAGGTTTACCATTAAGTTCAATGACAACTATTGTCCCTTTTCTGTTTTTACTTTTCTACTTTATGCTTCCAGTTGTACATATGTTTCTACAGTCAGTGGAGCATCGCAGTCAAGATCAGAAGCAAGGAAGAGCTGCTGTCAGGTAAGAGCAATTTGCTTTACATTACTAAGTATGTAGGTGGCTTTGTTTATTGTAAGGTATGGGGGAAGATAGTTAGATGTTAAATAGAAATATCTGATAGCTTTTTCTTTTGCTTTTATCCTTTTTCTATTCCCATGCAGGTTGTGTTGATATGCTCTTGACTGGACTTTTTTTTTTAAAGTCAGTTTAGAAAAGTTATATGTTTGTAAAAATGTTTAAACTTCTTTGAAATAAAAGCAACATTTTTACTTTTTTGCCTACGTGTTTTTTCAGGAAATGATTTTGTTTTTGGGGAATAGATTTTTTCTGGCTATTGTAACAGAAAAAAAGTTGTAAAAATATAAGGGTATTGGGTTGGGAAGTGTATTAATACTTAGGTATTAATTTTAATAATTTAGTATTGATATGTACTCATTGTAATTGATATATATTAATGTAAGTTGAAAAATAATTTACAAAATTGTAAAATTTGTATTTAGGTATGGGACACAACAGATATAGGGATTTTGGGTGTGAGACTGTAGGAATAGTAGTTGAAGTTAGTAAAAATAGTATTAATATTAAAATGTTCGAAAAAATTTAACATTTAAATTTAGTATTTCAGTATATGATGTAAGGGATACAGGAGTATTTGTTGGAGGGTGTATTAAAACATAGGGCCTAATGTTAATTTCGGGCAGAAAGTCATCCAACAGCTAGTCGGAGGCTTTAAACCCGATATCAATGGTTTCCATCTGACCGCTGTATTGCAATACAAGCAGTCGGAGGGAAACCCTCGGGGAAATTCTGCTGCGCTTCCGACTGGCTCACTGAGCCTGTCGGAGCATCGGAAGTACCGAAAATCCTCAAATGGCAGCAGTGCCTGCTCTGGCACCGCCATCGGGATTATGATGTCCTTTTCCCACAGCATTTCCATGTCGGCCTTTCTGACATGGAAAGTGACTTTGGGGACTCCTGGCAGGGCCGCTGTCCCCCCACAGCATCAGCAATGAGGCCTATGATGCCCCCCTAAACATCCCTGCACCATGTGGCTGGCACCGCATGGTGCCTGCTACACAGTGCAGGGATGATTTAAAAGTAAATATTTTCTATTGAGGCTGGTGCTGCAACCCGCAGCACCAGCCTCAATAGAAAATATACACTTTGCAACGGCCATGAAGGAGGTCGCATCGTAATAGTGAAAGCGGGACGCCTTGTCAGGGGGGTCCGTTTCCACTACGATGTCGGTCAGACGTTGGTCTGACCGACATCGCAATTAGGGCCTTAGTTATTAATTATAATAGTTGAATATTAATAATTAAAAGTAATTTCTTTAAGTAAAAAAAGTTGATGTCAATCAAATGTTTTTTATAAATTATATACAGTATATGTTTCTACAGTCAGTGGAGCATCGCAGTCAAGATCGGAAGCAAGGAAGAGCTGTTGTCAGGTAAGAACAATTTTCTTTACATTACTAAGTATATAGGTGGCTTTGTTTAAAGTAAGGTGTTTATTGTAAGGTACGGGGGAAGGCAGTTAGATGTTAGATAGAAATATCTGATAGTTTTTTTTTTTGCTTTTATCCTTTTTCTATTCCCATTCAGGTTGTTTTCATATGCTCATGGCTGGATCAATTTAGAAAAGTTATATGTTTGTAAAAATGTTTAAACTTCTTTGAAATAAAAGCAACATGTTTACTCTTTTGCCTGCGTGCTTTTTTAATGAAATAATTTTGTTTTTTGGGAATAGATTTTTTCTGGCTGTTGTAACAGAAAAAAGTTGTAAAAATATTTTCCATTTGTACAGTGGGTTTTTTAGAATTGCAATTCATATATTTGGAATAATTGAGTAGAAGGGGATGGTTTTCCATTTAAAATCATGCTTTTTCGGGATTTAATTTTTTTTCTGTGGATGTTAATTTGTACATATATGGATTATTGTAGTACTGTTGAATCCTGGTGACATGTTTAAAAAGTCACCAGGAGATGAAGAAAGAAGGCAGCTTCAGGTAGGAATTCAAAATTTCTATAATTTGGTAAAAGAAAATTTTTAAATGCCAATTGAATTGTATGGAATTGTTAAAACAGGCAAGTAACTTAAGGAAATATTAGTTAGTATTAGAAATGTAATATGCATGTAATACTGTCCAGCAGCAGCGGCCCGTGGTGGGAGTGCTGCCGGGTGGTGATGTGGGGCGGGGGAGGGGCAGGGTGGGGGGTAGTAAAGTACGGAATACGGCCGAATAGAGGTAAGTAAACATATAAATAAATAAAACGAATATCGTTGCGCGCGCTGCATCGCCAAATGCAATGTCTCTTTCCCCCGGCAGGCACCATGCAGAGTCTGCCACATGGTGCAGGGATATGCAAAATGTGTATTTTCTGTACTGCGGCGTGTGCTTGCAACCACCTACCGTAATCCCCATGGTGGGACTGCCGACAGCTAGTAGGGCAGTCCCATTCCCAACAGGATGGCGGTTGGACAAAAGTCCGACCGCCATCATAATCAGGCCCTCTGTTCCTTCTTCAAAATTTCCCAAAAATTATATAGCTTTAAGTGAAGTTTGCCAATTGATTTGCTGAAGGAATTGTGCCATCCCTCAATGCATGGTTAGTCTTTACACCTCCCTCTAACTGGTCATGTAACAGTTCCACCATTTAATGGGAAATCTTGGTCTCCTCCTATGATCCGATCCGCTCAGATGGCCAATCCATGTATCTTTAAAATAATTTAGTAGTGGTGCGAATTTATCTTCAGATAGAGGGGGGAATCTTCCTCAAATCTCCACACCCAAGAGATAAATCCACATTAGATGCAAATGAAGTTTTTCTCATGGTGCATGGCATGTCTTGTCTGACCTTTACATGCAATATATATTTCAGCTCCCCTGATGTGCCCCTGTAAGGGATCTGAAAAGCACCGAAACCACAAAGTTTATTTTTGTCAAGTTGAAAATAAATACGAGGCCTAATTCACAAAGATGAGTGCCTGAATACGTGTGAATTACTCTTGTAGCACTCCTTGCTTACTCATGAATTTCAAGAGTATGTTAGCAGTAAGTCAATGCAAAATGTTTGTCAACCTACTCCTTCAGTGTGAGGAGTCGGGGTTCCTGCATCAAAAACTGGCTCTTTCTGGTCTCTACCCTCCACCTGCATTTCAGCTCCCCGAGGTGAGCATATTAATAGTGTTAACTGCTGATCTGACATAAAAAAGGGGGCCTGAAATGAACCCTGGACACCATGGATCATTTTGGGGAAAGAAATTATTAATATAAACATAATGGGTTGCTTGACTTTATCTGGGACAAGGTATTCCTCTCTCTGACCTCCACCCACCAATTACCACACCATCATACCCATCTGGTACCTGAAATTTCCCCTGGCAGTTTTTTCAAGCAACACAATTAGGAAATTGAGTGAGAATTGTCATGTCAGATCACCTGGAGCATATCCACTGTGTTATCCACTGCTCTCTTTTAAGGGCTTGAAATGCACCATGGATGCCTGGAACAATTCTGGAAAAATATAATGGAAAGTGAGCAAGTTGTTAGACTTCTTGACACAAGATGATCCTATCCCTGGCCTCTACCTACTATGTACTTTTCAGCTCCTTGGTGGAACAGATTGTTGGCATTACCCTACTCATCTGCTCACCACATGGAACCTAAAATGGTTCACATTTTGTGATCATTGAGTAGAAATGGAGTGTGTAGTAGGATATCCAGGCACAAGGGGGACCAGATTGAGTATTATATCTATCATTTTGCCATTCTCTAGAGACCTGAAATTCCATATGCACACAAAGAATTATTGTTTATAAAACAAAAAAAAAGAAAATGAGTGAGTAGCATCCTGACATAAGATGTGCTTCGAAAAGGCCTTTAACCACCATCTGCATTTAAGTCCCTCTGTGGAAGCAGATTGAGGGCATTATGTTGTGGACTCTGACCCTAGGGACCTGAAGTCCCCTGGGTGCTAGCAATAATTTTTCTGTAAATGAAAGAATAGAACAAGAGTGAAGGTCTGGGCTTCCTGGCACAATACTTGCCTTCTCTGTTCTCCAATTGCTTCTATTATCTTCATTTCAGCTCTACTGGGGGAGCGCTTTGACAGTGTTTCTCCTAGTCTGCCATCTTCAAGGAACAGATATGACGCCTTGACTTCACAGACTTTTTTAATGAAATTAAAAAGATGGAAAAAGAGTGAGAAGTCTGAAATACGTTTGTTGTTAAGTAAAGAAATTGAAACAAAGACGGGACCTAGGTTTGAAGGCACCGGTTCCATGGCACATGGCATCAATCTTTTTGCCCCTTACCTACCATTTGGTTTGTAGATCCTGTGGAGGAGCAGATCAGGGAAGTTACTTCCCAATCATCTCTTTGAGGGGACCTTAAATGATCTCTGAAAAACAGATTAAAAATAGAATTTTGGGGGCAGTCAAACTTCCCGGCACAAGGTGTGCATCTGTCGGACCTCTACCCCCCATCTGCATTTGAACTCCAATGGCAGGGCATTTTGTTTTTGAGAGCCACTGATACACAACTTAAGGAATCCAAGATGTCCCTGGATATCAGAAACTATTAATTGTGAAAATAATTTATGTTGATTGTCTGGCTTCATGGAAAAAGGCCTTACTGTCTCTGACCTTTACCTATTATCTGCATTTCAGAACCCATCAAAGTGAGACCATTTGTGTTTTACACTTCCCTTCTCCATATAGGTACCCTTCAGTTAATGTTGAATGGCGACATGGGCACAAGCGATTGATTTTTGTGAAATGAAAATTAAAAGTGGAATGCACAGCTGGGCTTCCTAAACATGGTTCATACCTCTCTGATCTGTCCCCACCATCTGAATTTATTCTCTCCATGGGAGCAGATTCAGTGAGGAGTTAACACCGATCTGCTTGTCTGAAATAGGCCTTAGACACCTGTGATACTTTTATGTGAAACAAAAAAGTGCAAAATGAGTAGAGAGCTGGCTTCTTGGCATAAGGCTTCCATCTCTTTGAGCATCATTGATCGTCAGTATTTCAGCTCCCCTAGTAGAACAGATTGGGGGTGACATGTTTTTTCTATAATGGGGGATTTACACAAGACGTTCACCGTGCTCAGTGTCTGACTCTCTCATCCTTCATCTATACAAGCTACATTCTTGTAAAATGAGACCACATTGTGTGTGTGGGTGTCACAGAGCATCAGCTAAAACTACTTCTGATATCAGTTGCCCAGAATACGTTGCTTCAGTGCAAGGATTTTATACATCTTTACCACTTTCCTGAAGTTGTAGAAACATACAAACTAAGGCCTGAGAATGAAAAGAAGGACACAACCAGTGGTAGAGTTATTAGGGCAGAAAACATCTCTATACCCACCTGCTGGCATTTTTGTGTAATTCTGAACTGAATACCATGTCACATCAGGCAGGTTATAGTGGAAGTGGAGAAAGTCAGTCCATCAGCCTCAACTCCCATGCATCACCTTTACTGGTGTTTCGATCTCTTTTGTCCACTTTCCTCTGGCAAAATCCAGCACATCACATAACACAAAAGGAGAGGAACCAGGGGGCATATTATCAAGAACGGTGTTAAAATTATCACCGCTTTAGTGGCAGGAAACTGCCGCTAAAGTGGCGATAATGGGCTTGATAATATGCCCTTGAGAATTCCAATAGAAGCCCATGTTCTGGTGTAAACATGGGCTTCTATTGGAATTCTCAAGGGCATATTATCAAGCCCATTATCGCCGCTTTAGCGGCAGTTTCCTGCTGCTAAAGCGGCGATAATTTTAACGCCGTTTTTGATAATATGCCCCCAGGTTTTAAGGAGGGGCGGGGGAGCTAAGAAGCCTGTGATTCACGTCTCTATCCCATCATATCCAACCAGCAGAAGGAAAGGAGAAACTTGCCTTACTAGAGACCAATAGCAACACGAAGAGTGTGAAAGGAGGAGGTCTCAGTGAGCCAGGAGCTCGGTATAAATAGCTGTCTTCATCGGTCTAGACGTTTTGTGGGACATAGAAGAGTGATGTTTATGGACTCTTCTGTTTCTTTATACGGGGGTATGGAATACCAGTCCTAAACAATCTGAAGGTAATACAAGAAAGAGTAGGAATAATTCTGACAAGACCAGAACCTTTGACTATACCTCAGAGACTGTGTTAGCTTTGGAAGAATAACATTTGTAACTGGAAATTAAACATTCACGAAATGAATCTGCTATATGGAATAAATCACAGTTTCTAGTGATTCCAGTGTATTGTTGCTTCCTCTTGGTCGGACTTTATGTGCCACAGTGGTCATACCACAGCAGAGAATGACAGACAAACCCTGCATCCTTGTATCGAGAATTTTGGATGCATGGTTTCTCATTAAGATTTGACAAGTGGTACTGCTTTTGTACCCAGGGAAACCTACTAATATTGTACGTTTTGGAAAAGTAGAGATGCGGGAGAATGTAATGAGGTATGTTCCATATGCATTGCACAAGCTCTGCTTACCTCTAATGCCCTGCAAATGAATAAATGGGGAAAAACACTACATCTTCACATTTACCAAATGAAGAATCCTGCAGTTCACTTCCTTAAACTGTACTAGTAGTAGTAAAACCTTTATTTCGACCGGAAGCCATAAAAGTACAATATAAACACCAATAGACATTGCTGACAGCTGGGAAAGTGCAAACAATAATCACAATGTCCAGATACAGCAAATGTCATATATAAAGTGCATTGGTGTCACAGACAAGCAGCATGCAAATAGGGTGCATAATAATCATCCATTCTAGCATATTAAAATACAAAACATATTTTAAAAAACTGTTCTAATGCATCCAAGAAGACGTATGCGTCAGGTTTTGCTTAAATATTAGCTTGCAAAAATGATCTTATTGGCGTAAGTAATTGAGATTTTTAGGAGGGGCTGTATGTCCCAGGTGGAAGTGATCTAGAAGGAAGGGACTATGCCACATGCAAGTATCTACTATTGTAAATGCAATAATCCTAGAGGTATCAGAGGTATGAATCCTAAGGGCAATCATAAATCTGTCAAGGCCCAATTTAAGGCAAAGGGGACAAATTAATTTCAGCCTGGGGCCGATATAATGTGGACAGAAAAACAAAAAATGGGCAATTTCCTCCGTTTTGGCATCTTGCCTCTAAGGGTCTTTACCAGTAGATGGTCCTCATGTCTTCTTCCAATGACAGACTGTAAGCTGTGTGAATTTTGTATTCACACAGCTTACACTCTGTTATTGAAAGAAGACGTGGGGACCATCTGCTGATTAAGGCACTTAGGGGCCGATTCCGATTCCGTTTGTAAACTGAACCGACCGACACGTCCCGGGAAAAAGTTCCGACCGACACGTATTGCCGCCGTACGACCCGCGCAGTACGATGGAAAGCCTGTGATTTCCAACCGACTCTCCCGAATATGATCCGGACGAACGATCCGTACGGAAAACTGGGTTCCGGCTGGAAAAAGACTTTGAGTAGTACCGACCGACACGTACCCGGAACGGAGCCGACTGACACGTACCCGCGACGTACGAGTCGCAAAGTAGAAGCCTGTACGACTCACCAGCAGCGTCCGGCACGGTCAGAAGAACATCTCATACACACGCACAAATAACAGCTGACCAAAGACAAAAAAAGGACCAAACAAGCACTGACAAAGGCAATATATAAAAATTAAAAAAATCAATTAAGAGAGACACACCCACAATTCAACCCATTTAAAGGCCACTAATCACTCCCATGTGCCTTTGCTATTTCCTGAGAACTTCCACACACACAACTCTGCAGACACTCACCATTACCACCTCACCAACAGCATTCACACACAGACACCCACAAACCTCACTTGCACCCAAACACACACACACACCAATCACCACCACCACCACTACCACCACCCCCCACCACGACCCCAACCCCCATCCACTCCACCCTCACCACCAACACCACCACCCCCCACTACCCCAACCCCCCATCTACTCTCCCCTCACCACTACCACCACCACCACCACCCCCCAACACCACTACCCCAACCCCCCATCCACTCTCCCCTCACCACTACCACCACCACCACCACCCCCAACACCACTACCCCAACCCCCCATCTACTCTCCCCTCACCACTACCACCACCACCACCACCACCCCCAAACACCACTACCCCAACTCCCACATCCACCCCCCTCACCACTACCACCACCACCACCAACCCACCCCCTCACCACTACCACCACCACCACCATCACCATGCCCCCCAAGAAGAATCCAAAGTTCACAGATAGTGAGTTGACAGTGTTGGTAGATGAAATCATCAGAGTAGAGCCACATTTGTTTGGCACATTGGTACAAAAGACCCCCATGTCCCAGAAAGCCAAGATGTGGGAGAGGATCGTCAACAAGGTGAACGCACAAGCACCTTGTTTGCGCACAAAGGACGAGTGCCAGAACAGGTGGTATGACGTGCGCAGGAGGGTCAAGAAGCTGCTGGAGAAGGACCATCAGCTCAGCCAGCACACCGGCAGCGACCCTCCTGCCAAACCCGTTTACTTCTGGTCCTGGGAGGAGAAGGTGCAGGCCATCTTACCACCGGAGAGCATACATGGTCTGACTGACATCCCAGAGCCTGGTGAGTACACAAATAAGATACTCAAAATTGTGGGGCCATGTACACATATCACCGTCAAGGGGACAGGCAAAACAACTTCCGTTAACAAAGCCACAGTAACACAAACAAAGTCATCCCTACAGGCATATGCCCGGCACAGCAACACAACACCTGCTATCTCATACCAACATTGAACTATGTCATCACGTGTACAAACCTAGCAAAATATAGAGCAACTCAGTGCCACAAAACCCCAACAGACACTGCCCCACAGTCTGCCACCACTGTCACACCACCTCACAGGGAACCTGACCCACAGGAAGGAAGCTCGGGGATGTTGGGGAAGTCAGTGTAGCCAAAAGCATGATGGGAGTTGTAGTCACAGCCAATAGTCCCCCTCACAAATGGACCATCAACACCACTCTTAACCATGTGCACTTCACAGGCAGTGGAAATGTACCCTCAAGATGGCTGACACTGGGTCCTGCTGTGGGGAGCACAAGGCCCTGATGGGGTTTGTGCACAAACAAAATGCAGGACCCCGCTGCCTGACATCCTGAAAGTCAACTACCACTCCCTGCAAGGGAAGCATACACAATAGTGGCCCATCTGGCCATGGAGGGAGAAGCCCTGCCAGCCCTGACCATGCCCACCACCATGTGCTGTCACACACCCCTCAACACAAACTCCACACAACTCACCTGGGAGAAGGCATTTACCCACACTCCATGCAAACATCACCCAAAGACCCACCATACTGGCTACTGCTGTGTGACGTACAGGGACTGTTGCTACTTGTGTACAACCACCACTACACCACTGACTCACAACCTCAACATCAACCCACACTCACAGCCATTGAAGCATGTCTCTGTGTGAGTTGCCTGGCCCCTGGGGGAGGAGGAGGTACTGCAATGACACTGAAAACCATTGAGGCAGCTGCAAATCACATCTTCCCAGCCAAAACTAACAGCACTTCTGGGAACACTCACTGCCAAACCAAAGAGCAGGGCAAGATGGCTGACACATGTATCCAATGTAAGAGTAGGCTGCTAGTCACACCCACGCATCGACCAACCCAATCACAGTCACACTGCCAGCTATTGAAAATGTACCTTTGCACTCAACTTCCGGGGATGCAATGTCCCAGGGACCCCCCCTGGCCTGGATGGGTAGGCGAGGCTTGTAGTTGACAAGTGCTGAGATGCAGACATACCACAGAGATCTAAACACACAGCAACTCACATACACAGCAGTGACAGGGGACACCTGACTGACTACAATGGACCTACCAACATCCCTCACACTGTAGCATGCTGACATACACTCAAACTCCCGTTGTGAGCCACATGACACGCAGACATTGTCCAGTATTGTAGGCATCATCCACACCACACAGCACTCACTGACATGGACACTGTGGACACAAGGACTAACATGGGCTGCACTGGAGCAGGCATGCAACTCACAGCTGAAGCAACCGAACACACACCTCTGGTCACGACTCTGGTAAAGAAAGACAGCCGCAGCGAATAGGCCATACCACCATGGAGGACATTGACATCACAAAGCATGTGAGCAACCACAAAACTCAGACACAACTCCATTAGCAACAGTGACACCATCACCTGCGTGAAATGGGATGTGGACTGGGGACACAGAAGAGAACATCAGGACAACCCGGGCATGCTGGACTGTGACCAGGTTGTGCAGACACACTAATGTGATGCACATTGACTGACACAAACTGGCATTACACATGCCCAAACAGAGATCACAAGCTAGGTGCCTTTGCAAGGATGCCAGTGTCAAAGCACACATGTTGACAGGGATGAAACACCTGTGTCAGGCATGTGACAGCACCAGAGTAGGAATGGCACAGTACAGTCTAGCGTGCAATGAAGATGCCAGGCAGGCAGACAGCTAGACTTGACAACCAAAGTGCCTCAGGGTGTCAGGTGAATGCACCACACAAATGGAAATCTCCGTCAGTGACAAAGTAGGATGATGCAATGGACAGGCATGCAACACCAACCACAGTGGCCAATGTCATGTGTACGAACCATTGATGTCCACGAATACATCACTAACATTGTGTCTTCCTTCCAAACACAGGGGCAGATGTGGACTCATCCACAGACGAGGAAGAGTCCCAGTCCCAGGCTCCGGTGGACCCACCTGGCTCCGGTGGTGCACAGTCTCACCCCTCGTCAGACGACAACCAACCTGGCCCCTCCGGTCTTGGCCCTCATGCAGCCCCTCGGCAACATTCACCTGCCCCCCTTGCAACCACCCCTGCAACTACTGATACACCGCAAGCCACCCCTGCCAACACGGACAGACCTACCGAACCATCAGACGGCACAGGGTCACAGGGCACCAGGGCACCTGACAACAGCAACAACATTCAAGGTGGCCCTGTGACACCTGTGTGGGACACCACAGGTGCTGGCCGTGTGGCGAGGGGTGGTGGGAGGGGTGGGAGGCCGAGCAGAGGCTCCGCTGAGGGTGCGGGGCTGCAGGATAACACCCACCTGGGACGCATCATGGCTGCGTACCAGGAGAGCACCGGAGGGTTCAGCCAGGTAGTGGGGATCCTCACGGACATCAAAGAACAGCAGGCTGCCCACCATGCCCGCTTGGACTCCCACATGTCCCGTGTTGAGACACACTTGTCAAACATGGAGTCCAAGTGGGATACCATGGAAGATATAGCAGTGGTGCACCGGGAAATGTTGACCTGCCTCCGCCAGATCAGCACCAACTTGAGGCCACCTCCCTGTGCGACGACTACATCTCGGGCAACAACATCTGCCACTGCCACAGGGAGTGAGGGGGGGTCTGGCGGAGGCCCACGTGCACGGCAGCAGCCTGCAGGTGAGGCTTCCCCTGAGAAGAAGAAGAGGGGTCACCCGGTGAAGGACAAGTGAGATGAAGATGGCCATGCACATCCCCCAGGAACGCAACACCTGTTCTGGACAGTGTCCTTTGTGTGCAAACCGTTCACCTTGTCGTACGACATCGTACTCCCCCACATGACATGGAGGGTCTGAGTTGGAACTATGTGCCTAACGACTGTGGACTGTACTCTAGACTTTTCATCTACCAACACTTCTAACTTGTTATCTGTGAACTTTGGATTCTAAAGCCAATGGACAGCACTCCCAATCCTGAGCGCCATCCCCACTTGTGTGCTAATAAATTCACCTAAACACAAGACGTGACTCTGTGGTGATTAAGAGGTTGTCAGTGGCATGTAGATCTGGATGTGCTGAAGAACACTGTGCATGCAAACCTGTACTGTGATGAGAACACTGTCATGTCAGTCAGGCCAATGTGCCACATATGTGGGAGACACACCACCAGGTCTACTTAACACATGCTCACCACGTCCAACCAATTCATTGCCAACATCAATGTTGACAGGCAAGCCTGTGGTATGCACAAACTACACACCCATCCTGAGTCAGTGGTGACAGGCCCACAAGTGCAGTACGTCAATGTCAGTCTGATGTGTAGGCACAAACAACACACATCAGAAGGTGCAGTACAGTTTATTGTCAGGCAATTGCAACATGTCCCTTACTACACACATGCAAGCTAGCAACACCTGACAGTGGGCACACGGTCACCAAGTGGATAACTACGGAAGTCCTGGGGTGCCTGGCACATCACTCGTCGGGACACTAACGACTCCATCCTGGCAGTGGAGTATGGGTATCAGGGGTCTCAGTACACCAAACAACAGCCACAGTACCCTGTGAAGGACAGACAGAAACACAATTGTTAACACTGCATGACGCCATACAACTGCAACACACATGGCAAACACAAATCACAGACTACACCACCCCAAAATACTAATCATCACACAACTGGTGGGGAGTACAGGTAAACTGGATGGACACATCACTGCAGGCATCCACACAAGTAGCACAGAGCCACACGCAAGGTGCACCACACACACAAAACATGCACACACAACACATTGACAACACATCACTGTATACTCACATTCAGGAGAAGAAGTTGTTGATGAGCTGTGTGCGGACATCCTCCGCAGCCTCATCATCGCTACTGGCATCCTGGCCCAGGCCAGGATCCTCCACAGGTGGCGGGTGTTGGTTATTGTCATCCTGGATGAGGGGCAACTCCCTTCGCACTGCCAGATTGTGCAGCATGCATGCTATGATGATGATCCGGCACACCTTAGCAGGGGCATATGGGAGGGCACCTCCTGTCTTGTCTAAACACCGGAAGCGGCTCTTCAGGAGTCCAAATGTCCACTCTATCACCCTCCTGGTACGACCATGTGCCTGGTTGTAGCGCATCTCGGCTTGTGTCACAGGGTTCCTCAGGGGTGTGAGCAACCATGGCATGTTGGGATATCCAGAGTCACCTACATACAGACACATGCACATTAGAGGAGTTGGAGAAAAACAGGTAGCAAAAACTGGCAGGCACACACAATGAGGAAAAGTCAGTACACACCAACAAGCCAGGCACGTTGATTCTGCATCCGTGACATCAGTCTAGGGACGTGACTACTCCTCATCACATAGGCATCATGCGCAGACCCAGGGAAACGGGCACACACATGGGAGATGGTCATGTCCGCCACACAAACCACCACAGCATTGATGGAGTGGAAATGCTTGCAGTTCCTGTATGGCAGCTCATGTGCCTGTGGTGGCACCAAAGCCACATGTGTCCCGTCAATGGGGCCAATGACATTTGGCATCCTCCCCAGGGCATAGAAGTCACCCTTTATGTCTGCAAGTCGTTGGGGCGTTGGGAAATAGATGTACAGGTCCAGGAAATGTAACATGGCCTCCAACACATCCCGAAGCACCCGACTGAACATCGTCTGCGACATCCCTCCAGCAGAAGCCACAGTGTACTGGAAGGTACCCGTCGCAAAGAAATGAAGGGCTGCCATCACCTTCACCTTGGGGGTCAGTGCCGTCGGGTATGGCCGACCAGGTTGCAGGTGTGGGCCCAACTGCCCTGCCAACTCCTCAATCACTGCCCTGGTGAAACGGTACTTTCTGATGGACTCACGTTCCACCATCGTTGCCAGGTCCGGGAATGGCCTAGGTACATTTGGGGCCCTGCAGTACAGACAGAAACAAAGGATGAAGGCACACCCTCCAGCCATGTCACAAAGCCACAGCAACACAGCCCATCATGAACAAACACATCACACAATGAGCTGAGGTGGTTGCCACAGGTTACAGACACATATGTCCCATACATGGCATCAACGCACATTGAAGCTCAAGATGTGTACATGACAGGTCCCCTGTTGTGCCATGACAAAGCAATGGGCCCTAGCACAGTACATCTGCCCTGTTGCCACCTACCACACAAAGCCCACAGTGACTAGCGAGGACAGATATCTTCTCCACATCACAGCTCCCTGACTGACTGTTACACAGGCATGATGTGACGTATCGTTGACATAACACACAACAAGCATGTTAGCCACAGTCCATGTGCCCTGTCGCCACAGGAGGACATATGTAGGTGTCTGTGCCACCCCCACACAACAACACTGTGCATGTACAAACCAATGGGATGTGTGGATCGGCTCACATTGGATCACTGACAGATCAAACCACATGCACACAGATAGTGTATGTACATCACAATGTCGACACTGGTTCACCCTGCGTTGAACCTACAAACACTGATGAGACAGGATACATGTGACACGACACACACGCACATCCTGGCTGGGACTGTGTCCATTGGCAATGTCCTGGACTGCATTGCTGCACCCCCTGTGGCAATGGGCACACCACACATGTATGTGTCCACCCACATCCGTGTCCAGCCTGGGAGTGCTTGTCAACAAGTGGCACACGACGAAACACATCTTGTGCCCCAGGCAGTGGTGCCATTGGTGTGCCCCATAGTCCCTAGCTAGTGACAGAGGATGGCATCTGTCAGGAATTGACAGCAAGGCTGGCCGACACGTTCAATGTCCCCAAAACGCAAATAATTGGATTGGACCGAGCCGCGCGCACGTCTGGGCCAAACATTACAATGGCGACGGACGCATGTGACGCGTCGATCGTGTATGGACCGAGCCACGCGCATGTCTTGCCCATTGAATCTGATGGAGACGGGTGTGTGTTGCCATTCAAAATCCGCGTAGTACAGTCAGTTGCCGAGCCCTGCACCCTCATTGGCTATGAGCTGTTATGGTGATGGACGAGGATTTTAAATTTGAACGAGGCGTGTGCAGGAAATTCAGTTGGAGTCGTACTACATTGTTGCAATTGCCAGTGTGTCATGGAGGTGATGTTTTAAATGATGCTGAAGGCGTGTACGAGTCGTGGATTGGCCATGGTTTGGCCAAATTCATAGGATGCTACCTTTTTGGACCTATCCCTTTGTACCCCAGGGCAGACATGCCTCCACAGCACAGATATAAGGCTGCCTGACCCCCAGAGAACCCACTTGCCTGCACCACATGCTACTGGAGCACATCACTCTCATCACTGCTGCTGTCTCTGCTTCCTCTGGCTTCAAGGATGGCACGTACTGTGGAGAGGGCCCCAGCCTTCAGTGAGGAGGAGAACCAGGCCCTGCTGGACTGGCTCCTGCCGCAGTACACCAAGCTCTATGGGAAACCAGGGGAGCAGGTGAGTGTGCTGTCCACTGCTTTGCTAATTGTGCTACTGGTCTGACCAGCAGCAGCATTAGTGTGTACACCAGTGGCTTGGTTGCCCACTGAGTACTGCTCTTGACACAAATGGGGCACCCACATGTACTGCACAGTTACAGTGCAGTGCAAGGTGGATTGTCACTAGGTACCCTTCCCAGGCTATGTCTCAAAGTTGTGAGTGCTGGACACCGGTCCCTCATCCATAGTTGCACCACCTGTGTACCTCATTAGCCTTGCTGATGCCCACATGTATGACTGCCTGTGTGTTGCACTAATATGTTGCAAGTGCAGTAATGTCCTTTGCACTTTGTCATCCTCACAGGTTGTTGCCCAGAAGAAACATGAGATCTGGAGGAGCATCGTCCGGGCGGTGAGATCCGTGGGGGTCTACAAGCGCCGGATCCGCAACTGCCAGAAGAGGTGGCAGGACCTTCGGGCTGGACCCGGGGGATCGCACGGGTCCAGCTGAAGCTGTCGCCTCCTCGCAGGAGGGGCGGACACCGGACCCTGACCCCCCACATGCTCCGGATCCTGGCTGTTGTGTTCCCGGACCTGGATGGGCAGCTGAAGGCCAGACAGCAGCAAGGAGGGGGTAAGTACATGACTGCACTGTGTGCTGTTTCTGACATGCTGTGTGCCCCCCTCTGGCCTGGTAACAGTTCAACAGTACATTGTTCAGATAGTCCAGGACCCATGTCCCTCTCTGGTGACTTGCCCTCTTCTCATCTGTTTACCAGGTGTGGCTTTTTCTGTCTGGGCATAGTGTCACGTGGAAACTGTGCCCTTACATTTTGAAGGTGCATGAGATGTGGGCCAGCATTGCTTCAGGGGACTCAGTGTTGGGCTTCAAAGGTGGGACCATTGTACATTACATGCCAGGGTCCTGGTATTTATCTGCATGTACTCCTGTCATGTGGCCAATTGGCAGCTCAGGCTCACCACATGTGCCTGGGGCATTTGGCACACACCCATGCTGCTGGTGGTGAAAATGTTGGGGCCTCTGGAGCATGTATCTCAAGTGTGTCACACATGCATAGCCACCTGCCTACTGTCCATGGCTGTCACCTGTTCCACGTGGAGCAGGACAGTCATGGCTAGTCCAGGGCATGCAACAGTCTGTACTCCCACTCCTGTGTCTCGGTTGGCACTTTGTGCCAGGTGAACAGTTCCCTCAGGTGTCTGCCCCTGTGTCATTGTGCTGTGGCACCGTTGTCAGGCCCACTGGTGTGTACATGGGTTTGGGGTCAGCATGCAATCTGATATGTGCCCATGTGAGACAATACCTCTGTGACATGTAGGGATGTGATGACTTGACTGTGCACAATGGTGCCTGCAACTGGGTAGTTCCAGCAGCTGGGTGTCATTCACAGCAGAGTGCGAGTTGCTCAGCTTCAGAGTGCCCTGTCCCATGTCTCTCATGCGTCCAATGGGTCTGGGGTGGGCACATCAGAGTCCAGACGATGTTGTTTTCTGTGGATGGTCATGTGTAGTTGTCAGCTACAGAGTTTGCAGGCCCCATGTCCTGGGAATGTGACACAGTGGTGACAGTTGTTGTCAGGCTGCCCTGCCCCCTGTGACTGGAGACTGTGATGTATGATCTCACAGGCATGGCTGAGCCATGGGACTACACTACCTAGGGGTGATCCTGCAGGAGTGTGTCATGTGCAACATGCACTCCATTGTGCCAAGGAATGCAGGACTTGCGGGGCTCAGGATGTCTGGTGCATGAACTCAGCCCCAGCCTCTCAGATGCAACACTGGCCATCCCTACGTCCAGGCAAATGTACAGATCCATAGGCAGCAGATGTGATGTGTGCATGTTGACAGACCACTACGTATTTTCAGGTCTTGTCAACTAATGGGTAGGTGGTGCATGTGTCCTCAGTGGGGTGTAGGGATCCTACATGCGCAAGACAGATGGGTGCAAGGGCAGGAGGGATGTGAATGCCATGCTTGACTCTCAGACTAACCATTGGCCTATGCAAATTTGTGTGAGCACTCCTAGCAATGTTCAACTGATTGATGCCCGCACTTGGCCACTGATGTGCTGTACTTTCTGTGGTGTGTGTGGTCAGTGCAGATGACTAATGTGTTTTATTCTATTTTTCCTGTGCAGATACAGACACGGACACAGAAGGAGACCGCTCCACGGACCAGGGGGAGCCAGAGAGCCAGACTGGGTCGGAATTTGAGGAGTCAGAGGGACCCAGTGGCACGGAGGGCGAGGGGAGTGAGTCTGTGGACTCCTCGGCAAACACCACCGCAGCTGAGGACCACAGCAGCTGTGACGAGGACTCCCTTGTGGAGGCGGGTGGCAGCAGCCACCATCCAACACCTGTTGAGGTTGTCCCCGCCCCCACCATCACCGCCCTCCCCATGGCTCTCACATCTAAGGTCGTGTTCATGGGCATGTCTCCTTCCAGTCAGGCACCGCACCATCTACCCCTGTGTCCCCTGCTGCCCTGAGTGAGGAGTCTGTTGACCTGATGCGGCAGATCCATGTGGGGCAGACATCCATGCTGCGTGTCTTCCATGTGCACACGGGTCTGTTGAACCAGCTGGTGTCGTACATGGAGGGCATGTCATCGGCCATGTCTGCCCTACAGAGGACCAGTCAGGGCATGGCCTCCTCACTGACGGCAGCAGTGTCCCTCCTCCAGCAGTCCCTCCCCCCTCCTGCCCCTGCCCCATCCCCCGATTCCAGCACCCTACCTGTCCAACTCACACACACACCTGCACCGTCATTGCACACAACAGACCCAGGCAGTACACACACACCCAAGCCAAAGTCTAAACATGCACGCACGCATACTCAGGGGACTGAACATACACTCACCTGGGATGGGTCAGACACACACACACATGCATCCACAGGCATTCCGCAGTCCTCCGATGCCTCTCCCTCCACAGCCCCTTCCACAGCCCCTTCCACTGCCTCAGCTGCATCCCCAGCTGCAAAGAAGCTCTTCCTGGTTGACCTCGGACTCTTCCCCACTGATCCATCCACACCAGCACACAAGGGGAAGAGGAGGTCCAGTCACACAGAGGGGAGTGTCCCTCGCCCCCAGACACCCTCCCCCAGGCGCAGGCAGGCTGAGACCCCACGCCGCAGGTCCCCCCGCACCCGGAAGAGCAAGACCCCACCACCGGCCCAACGCTCCACCAGACAGTCTCCACCCGCCATCCCCCAGGCTCCCACTACACAGGTCCCACCACCACACCCTGCCCCAGGTTCACCCACCCACCGCTACCGCATCCCCAAGATGCTCAGGCCTTCCCCCCCTGCCTCTTGCTCTTCCACCACCCCACACCCTGCTCAGCCTGTGTGTGGCACTGCTGTGGAGGGCGTGTCCTCCCCCTCCGTCCTGCCCACATCACCGGATCCACTTTCTGCTCCCCTGGGGATGGGCACTGCAGTGGAGTCTATGCCCTCCCGGTCTGACTTGGGCACTGCAGTGGGTTCCCTGTCCACTCCCTCTGACCTGCCCACTGCAGTTGTGCCGGCACCCACTGCTCCTGACTTGTGCCCCCAGTTGTGCCGGCACCCACTGCTCCTGACTTGTGCCCCCCAGTTGTGCCGGCACCCACCCTGTCAGACCCCTCCACTGCAGCTGCCGCTCCTGCACCCACCACCCCTTCCCTGTCTGTTTCTGTTGATCCATGATCCTGTACCTGCGGTGCCTGGCTGGCCTCTATGTATGCCCCTCCCAGGGGTATGTCCCCTTCCGGTAGCAGTGCAGGCAAGCCAAATGTGGCATTTGGACACTTGACCCTGTTGGGTCTGTTTATGGACTGGCCATAGGCCTTCATGGTTTTCTTCTTGATTTTCCATTTAAAGAAAACTAGGCTGAATAAAAGCTCCTTTTTGTTCACTAGTGGTTTTGCTTCAGATGTACATGATGTTGATGATGCTTGACATGCCCTTGCTCCAGTGATGGTGTAGTTCATGGCTGGAAAATGTAGTGTCACTGTGCTGGAGCCCATGTGGGCCATGGGGGATATGTCCTATTGGGGTGTGTATCCATGTCATCCTTTGCAGCAATTTGAGGGGGTCATGATTATGGTCTTTGGAAATGTGTTATCCATCTTTTGTTAGCAATGTCTCATCAGTGTCTTACACACATGCACACCTGTTGGCCTTAGCATGGTTCAATTGGCCCATTTCACTGACTGTGTGGCCATCTCCAATGGACATGCAAGTGTAGGCATCTATGTGGATGGACTCATCTGTGTCCTCAGTGCTACTTCATCTACATGTGTGTTGACTCTGTGCAGTTGACTCAGGGGACCCTCCCGTGCCCAGGCTGCTGTTACCAGGGCCACCAATGTGTGGTATATGTTGGCTGTGTGACAAAGTATACTGCTGACATGCTGGTGGCCTGCATGGACGACATATGGCACAGCTTTCCTTCCACAGGAGTGGAGTCCCCTCATGTCAGTGTGTTGTTGGGCGACATTGGCTGGGCTCATGGTGTGTGTTGTGTGGGCATATTTGTGTGTTTTCCCTTCCCTTTGGCTACACAGGCTGGGTACCCTGATGATGTTTCTGTTGGTGATGCTTGCTGAGTTGTCCTATGTTCACCCAACATCTTCACCCTTGGTTCCCTGGGATGTGGGTGCATGGCACACTAGTGCTCATCAAGGTGTTGTGCCTAGGTGTGTTTGTCGTATGGGCTGGGTATGTGGGCAGACACAGATGGGACACAGTCGGTTTTCCCCTAGGCCCTTTTTGGTTTCCACTTTCATGTAGTGTTACCTATGTGGTATGTGTCTGTGATTGGAACACATGTGTGTGCCTGCTCCCACTCCTCATGTTCAGAGGTGCAATGTTGGAAGGTGTCAACATGTGTTCTTTGTGGGTCTCCTTGGGTGCGGCATTGCCCTGGGACTGTGACAGGGATCCCAGCTAATCTTGTGTATTGGTAATCAGGGCCATGTTCCGCATACTGTGCATTGTGTCAGACATCCACAAGGGATGTTGAGTGTCCTTTGTGTGATGTGTTTGTTCACCTTAGCTGCCCCCCACCAGCCCTGGGATTGTCATGTGGTCTTCTGCTGTATCAGCGGTCCCTGTGGTGTTGGCTGATGCACCTTGATACAGGTCAAGGTGTGTGGTGTTCTGAGTGTGTGATGAGGGTCATGACTTGTATAGTCCCCTATCACCATGTTGTCCTAGTATTGCAGGCCATGTCCAGGGCTTTGTATTTGTGTGGGTCTGATGGAAGTTTGTGTGTGTGGTCAGCTGCCCAAGGTGGCACAGGTGGGTGTGCTGCACAGTATGTGCCACATCTACCTTGGTCATCAGAGTGGCCTTCTCATGCAGTCCTGTGTGACCCCAATGTAGTGTCCCTGGCTGTGGTGCTTCAGTGGGTCTGTCTCTGGCTCTGTTGGTTGTTGATAATTGCAGCTTGTGTCAGCTATGTCTGTTGTGTTCCCTCTCACCTTGCAATGGCTGGTTGCCCACTAAGGGGTTGCCCAATTCATGCTTCTCTGTTGTGTGGCACTGTGTCCTCATTGGTGACATTGTAGTCCTGCCCCCTCACATGTTGTGTAGTTGCCTGTGGACACAGAGACACAGACATACACATGTTTTGTCCGATGTGCTGTGTGTTTCTGGCTGTTTGTAATTGTTCATCTGCAGCAGTGCTTTTGTATTGGTGTTGTGGGCCATTGGCTGACTGGTGTCTGTGTGATTTCCCATGTAGTCCCTGCGAGCCATGCGACAGCCTTCTGCACATTGCTCCTGTTTGGTGCGTCCCCCTGCTGCCATTGCATGGGTGTTTGTGACCTGACACCTCCAGTCCCCACAGGATGTGTAGCTTTGTGGGTCTGTTTGTGGAGATGTGTGTGGGTGTGCATAGTGACAGTCATTTGTGGAAATGAGTGATTCAGCTGTGTCTGCAATGTCACCCCCCCACGTGTGATGGTTGTCTGCACATCTTTGGGTATATGTTTTGGATGCAGTGCACTGTGTGCATCAACACAGCTCTGTTGGTATGGGACACAACCACTACTTTGCAATGGAATTGGTCATGTGGTGGGACCAGGACTCGTACATGCTGTTTGACAGTTGCAGCTTTCAACAATAAGTCACTTACCTTCATGTCACTGTGCTGATGAGGGTTCAGACCCCATTAGCACAGTGCTCTACATATGCTGCATGTGTGATCCCCACACTTACCTTCATGTCACTGTGCTGATGGGGGTTCAGACCCCATTAGCACAGTGCTCTACATATGCTGCATGTGTGATCCCCACACTTACCTTCATGTCACTGTGCTGATGGGGGTTCTGACCCCATTAGCACAGTGCTCTACATATGGTGCTGTTTAGTACAACACAGTTACCTTTTGTAAACTCAAGTGATGGGTGTTGAGGACATTACTGCAGTGCTCATGTGAGGCTTGGCTTGTGTTAGCCACACTGTGGTATTGCAGACACGTGTTGTGAGTTACATTGTGTGTACATGGTAATGTTCACTGTAGTGGGAATTTTACACAGACTACATGTTGTGGTCATGAGGTTGTTGGGGATATCCTTTGGTTTACAGTCCTTATGTTGGGGTATGTGGTATGTGTTACACATCACCCATCCTATGTGTGTGGGCATTGGTAGTGGTACTCACACAGTTCACTATTGGTGGGGGTGACAGGCAAGAGGCCCCCTATGAGTGGGGGTGAGAGTAGTACCAGCCAAGAGGCCCTCTATGGGTGGGGGTGAGAGTGGTGACAGGCAAGAGGCCCCCTATGGGTGGGGGTGACAGGCAAGAGGCCCCCTATGAGTGGGGGTGAGAGTAGTACCAGCCAAAAGGCCCCTTATGGGTGGGGGTGAGAGTGGTGACAGGCAAGAGGCACCCTATGAGTGGGGGTGAGAGTGGTGACAGGCAAGAGGCCCCCTATGGGTGGGTGTGAGAGTAGTCCCAGCCAAGAGGCCTCCTATGGGTGGGGGTGACAGGCAAGAGAAGGGCATGGGTGTTTGTCACAGGTTTACTGGTACGTGTCGGGTGTTTGTTTGGGGTGTGTGTCTCTTACCGTCTCCGTCGTAGGCGTCTGTTCCGGATCAGGCCATGGATGTAGAGGATCGGTATGACCTGTGCGATGGGATTCATGTCGACACCGTCTCGTATGCACTGGTCGTTGGTTCGTTTCGTCCCAGTTGCAGGCTTGTACATCTCGTGTCCGGGGATCGTGTTGTGGCGCGAATCGTTCCTTTCATGCAGCTTTTCCGGATGCTGTGACATGCCATACGTGTCTACTCGCTCGGCGCATAGGAAGTGCGCATCATACTTGTCCAGCCGGAAACTGCTCTGACATAGCCCCCGTGTGAGTCGATTCTGCGTTTACGGAACCGGGTCGTAGGGAGTATTGAGTATGTATTTGGCGAGTTCGTGTCGGTCGGGTTTTCAGCACATGCACGCATCGTACTTGATCGGCAGGACTGACCGGCTCCCGGGACGAGTCGGTCGGAAGGTAAGTGTCCGGACGGCTCTTTTTTAGCTGTCCGACCCGAATCGGAATCGGCCCCTTAGACGTAAGATGCCAAAACGGAAGTTGATGTAGAGACTTTCTGCAAGGGGGGGCTAATCTCATCAAGGTAATCCTCGAATTAAGGGAATGTTTCATGGGTCAACATATGGATAGATAGAGTTCCCAAGGTGGTTGATTGATGCCACTATCCAAAACGTCCCAATAGTCCCAATAGGATTTTTAAAAATAACCTTAGAGTTTGAATTGATACACTCAGTGGACATGTAGATCGACTGAAGACCTAATTTTGTAAACCAATTGTGTAGATGCATGAACCATTTGATTTTATGGCCTTGGTCTAAACTCTTGACTTCTAAAAGGTCCCTACCATACAGATCCAGATCTCTGTTGAACCAAAGACTGACCCAATAGTGGAGTGGTCTATTATCCTGCATTCACCCAACACTGTCACATTTACATTTAATGACAGTGTGACACTATTGTTGGTGATTTATGTTCAGTGCAGCATAGTTGTTATTTAGCTAGATTTGGCCATGCAAGTGACACAGTCTGTAAACAGTGAGCAGTAGTCGGATATAGAAGTCCCAGAGACTGGGCATATAGATGCATTCAGGGTGGGAATCTAAAAAATAGGCATTAGGGATAAGCCAGCTCAGGAGTGTGTTCTTTCAGTTGCAACACATGCCTGAAACACTTTCTTGTTGTCACACTTCGACTACTTCTTCATGTAACAAGCAGGTAGGACATTTGGAAAAAAGATAGAAAAGAAAACACGCAAGTGATTTTTTCCATGTTGCTCTGATGAGTTGTAGTTAAGGCTTTCTACAATCTACAAGGTGCAGCTTGCTCACCAAAGAAAGATTTGGTAACAACACACAAAGGACATCACTGGCCACAAAGCATTGTCTATGCCACTCTCCTGACTCACCTTTCCACCCTTCTCATTAAAGAAGAATTACTTTTGCCAAACTGGCCTACTCCCTTGTCGACTCCTGTCATCACCACGGCAATCCCCCGGATAAAAGGACTCAAGACAGGGCAGCACAAACAGACAAAAGAATTCATCCAATGCTCCACTACCTCAAAGGCACCACCAGCAGAATGGAACACTTGACCTTTAAACTCCTCATCACCGCCAAATACACTCTGAGCAGCACCCTCGTCTACCACCCTTCCAGACCACGCACCAACTTCGGTAGCACCATCATAGACTTGATCCTTAAATCCAGTGACTTCATCCTCCTCGGTGATCGCAACTCCTACTTGAAGGACCTTACCGATCCCAACACGACCAAACTCATCAAGAACCTGTCCAACCTCAGACTCACACAGTGAGTGGAAGACTGGACACATGTCACAGGACACCTACTGGACCCCATCTTAACCAGCTTCGCCATGAACACAGTAGACAAGCCCACATCAATCACCAGGTTGGACCACAGCCTCATCGACTTTAGCATACCCATTGCACACCACTGCAGAAACACCATCAGCAAACTCTTCACGACGGTCCTGGAATAAGATCTCAGAAGCCTCCTGCTTTAGCAAACTCCTACACCACAGGCCTCAACACAACAACCTCCTCACATCCATCACCAACTTGAACACCTGGATCAATGCCTGAGCAGATACTCTGGCTCCTCTCAAAGCCATCAAAACCATGTGAACCAGACTGCAAGCAAGCTGGTGCTTGGAAAAGTTCAGGCTCACCAAATACCACTGGAAGCAACTTGAATGCAGATGGGAACAAAGTCAGAATGACACCGACATGAAATCTTTACCATAGTGAAAGACTTTACCTATCTGGCAGCAAGCTCTACCAGCGTATCCCCCTCTAAGGACTTCTGCACCCAGTTTTCCCTATTCTTCAGCAACAAGATTACCAGTATCTATAAAAACTCTGAGCCCAAACCAGACCTTTCCACCCTTGCAGCCCTCCTGCCCATCTATATTTACAAACACCTAGAGGACCACACTGACCACCTGGCCCACCATCACCCCTCAAGAAACTGCAATGACCATGCAGTCCATATAATCCAGAGCACCCTCATCCTGTCCTCACCAATTCTTGATCAAAGTACTGGAATCCATTATCACAGCCCTCACCCTGATCCTGAATGATTCAATCATCACAGCCACACACCAAGATGCCTGGAAACATGCCACAGTACTCCCCCGCCTCAAGATTTCTTCAGCAGAACAAAAGATGCTAGCCATCTATCAACCTATCTCTCTGCTATCTCACTTGGCAAAAGTCATGGAAAAGGTGATAAACAGACACCTACCTAACCACCACACTGACAACCACCTCCTCAACACCACTCAATCTGGATTCAGGCCCACCCTCATCACTGCAACAGCAGACATCCTGATGATCATAGACAGAGGTGATACAGCGGCCGTCATCCTACTGGTTATTTCATCAGCCATCAACACCATCTCCCACCCCATCCTAATCTAACAACTGCACAAAGCCAGAATCCAAGGACCCACACTTTGCTGGATTTTCTCCTTCCTGAGAGGCTTCATCCAGTCAGTCAGCCTGGCCCCCTTCACCTTGGATGCAGTTATCCTCATCCCACAAGAATCCTCATGCAGCCCACTCTGAACCATGCCTACATGACCCCACTCACCAACATCATCCGCACCCACAGAATCAACATCATAGCCTATGCTGAACACACCCAGCTCATACTCCCTCTACAACAAGAAGTAAAACACCTGGACCAATTTCTCTGTCTGCATGACCGAAGTTGCCAGAGCGCAAAAACCAACTGCCTCAAGCTCAACACAGACAAAACAGAAGTAGTATTCCTTGGCAAAGACACCCCACTCTGGGATTCCATCTGGTGGCCTGATAAACCTGGACACACACCTCTCCCGGCAACCCACGCAGAGAACTTCTGAACAGTAATTGACCATCTACTGCCCATGACCGGCCCAAGTAGAGTCAGTCTCCTTCTCCTGCTTCCACACATTTAAGATGCTGAAGAAAATCTTCAAATGGCTCTCCATCAACATTTGCGGAACCATAACCCATGCCCTTATCACCAGCAAGCTGGAGTACGCCAATGCCTCTATACTGGAAAGAACACCCAACTGACTAGAAGACCCCGGACCATAAAAGCGTAGCTGCCAGGCTCACTCTGAACCTCCCACTGAGCACTCACATCATCCGACACTTCAAAGAGATCCAAGGAATCTCAACCCACAAATGAGCTCTCTTCAAATTCCTCACACCCTCAAACATTCAAAGCCTTAGACAACATTGTCACCATGTACCTCTAAAACTGCAAAAACTTCCAGGTGCCACCTCTCATCCAGACTCCTACTAGCACACAGCCCCCCATACGCAGAACCAGATGTGGCAGTCGTGCCTTCTGCTGCATTACTCCTAGACCCTGGAACGACCTGCCCCTGCACATCAAAGCCTCTACCTCAGTTCTTGAATTCCACAAAAAAACTGAAGGCCTTTCTCTTCAACTAGCCTCAACCCGTCCAAGAACTTCATATCTGGGTGGCAGCAATACTTTTAGAATGGACTTGGTTAGTACCCGGGAATATCCAAGGAGCCCAGCAAATTAAAAAAAACTAGAGACCCATGGAAATCACACAAAACATGGCTTAGATGGATTCAATCTATTCTTCTTACTCAGAATGCCCTGCAAATATCAATCATTAAAACAGCCATTTCGTCTCATTTTCCATGGGAGATGGACTTTGAGTTGTTGACAACCCAGGAAACCTGATCAACTCTGCCAGTTCACTGCATATGAGAGAAAGTTTCGTTCTCCTTCTTAAGTATCAGAGTGTGGGACTTACTTTCTCTAAAATGTCTCATGGGATTTCGCTTAAATAGCTTCTCAATCCTACTAAATTTGGTAATGATAAGAAATCTTGTCCATATAATATAACTAGCTATTTACTGGTAGCTGGAAGTACTGACATGCAAAACAAGTATTTCCCTTTTATTAGATGGTCATTTGGCTACGAAGTTGTGAAAGATTTTAGCTTGATTGATATTTCATTGATAAGGGGACTGGGAGAGACACTTGTGTTTTATTTATTATCTCTTTATTTTTATGAAATAATACGGGTTAGCGGGCAACATTAAATTAGGGCCTACATATTTGGATAAGTTGAAAACATGCATTTACAGCCAAAGATGTATATTTGCATTTATATTGTAGCCAAAAACTCACTAATGCGTCAGTGATGGAAGAAAACTACAGTGTCATGTTTGTATTAGAAACATCCTAGCGAGGCCTGCTATGCAAAGTGAAACTTTTTCTTTTACAATGAAAACTTGCAGCACAAACATGTACACGTACATATGTCATTAATACTTGGGCTATTAGAAGTAGAAATAACTGTACTGAGTGAGAGGTATTTTATTCTTAAGTATTTCATTCTGGAATCACAGTTCTGTAAGTAGTGTAAAAATGGATATTGCAGTTCACTTCATCGGAAAATTGCATGGATATAATTTAGTTATACACGAACATACTTCGTTG
The DNA here is from genome assembly GCA_963921515.1 of Calotriton arnoldi. Lineage (NCBI taxonomy): Eukaryota > Metazoa > Chordata > Amphibia > Caudata > Salamandridae > Calotriton > Calotriton arnoldi. The sequence continues at coordinate 115,138 of CAWUFW010006098.1, read as the reverse complement.
TTGTTTTCATTTGACTGAAAGCACAGTCTTCTCTTTCCTCAAGGGAAAAATAAAATGCCATATAGAGATGGCATGTCATCAAGGCGACATACATAACAAACAGAAGCTATATTAGTTTCTCATCATAGCGCAGAGTAGTTTTTATGAGTTGATGTACAAAGGCACACAAAGACATGTTATACTTTGGATCAGATTCCAACAGAGAACAAACATTAGATGCCAATGGGTGCCTGACACATGACACAGACAGCAATTTAACTCTGGAAGTTGGTGCAAGAGCACCTCCAGGAGATTAAACATGAAACCAGCGTTACTGCACTAGTCAAGTTAGAAGCTTATGTCAAAATGACCCTTCCTTGGAGCGAGATAAGTATGAGGGAGGATGAGAGACACGCATTAGGCTTTTGGACATTGCACATTTTTGCTGCTTCCTTTGTAGCTATCAGACTTTAACCATTAGACTTGCTGACATTACATAAGCTAGTCACCATTATGCATCAGCCATTACACAAAGCCATGGCACGTGAGACATTGGGACATTGTAGATGTGGACACAACTAATGTATCACTAGACACTCGAGCGAAACAAGCATTTGCACTGCAAATTGGTCACACATTTGTGCGAGTTAGAGGTATTGGCATTGTAAATGACAGTCTTTTAGCTATGTGTTTTGGAGTGGAGTGTATGTATGTGGTGTAGTGGAATTATGTGGGTTGAATTGGAATTGAATGATGTACCTGAATGATCATGCTCATAAAATGTGGATTTAATGTCTGAAGTATGATATGTGTGTCTAACATCACTTTTGACCCTCATCTCAATATACCCACATATGGCACATTACAGCATACCATATCACACCATGTTGGCTTGTGAAAGGATGACTCTAAATGTATGGCAAGTGAGTGCAGTACATACATAATAGACTATATTGTGCCATATGAAGTGGAGTAGCCACAACTGGATTGTAAGTCCATGACATGAAAACTCTCTAGCAAAATCCCAGGGCCCAAGATGTATGGAAATTGATGTGGATGAGGGTCACACTGATGCCAGTTGGTTTGTGTTTGAGGAGGGGTTTATGGGCTGCTAATGTGGATGTAGAGGCAATGAAATATATACATCTGGTGGCTGAACCGCACAGGGTAAATCCAGTGTAAGAGGCAACCATCCAAGCTTCTACACTTTACCACAATGTGTGATCCTAGCCAAATGTTGAATGTCAGCTTGCCTCTTCTTTTACCATATTCACATGTAAGTGACAGGTTAAATACCTGAGTTCAGAAGAAGTGCTGTACAAGACCTCATCCAGTGACAGCTAAAATCTACCATGATGTCGTACATGTATAATGGGAACACAGATCACGCACAGATTGCCCAGCACAAATGTGTGACCTCCCAGTCCTAAATGGTCATTGCGAAGGGGACACAAATGTTACCTAAAATTTACCTCACTGTTAGGTATCTCACACATTAACTCTGCAATGCAGTGATATTATCTGACATGCAAAGGAGAAACTGGCCCTGGGCTGTATTTTGAGGTACACTCCTTTAGATTTGTCAACAGACCACATCATACTCATGATGCATGATGAGCCTAACAATGGAGGTGTATCCAAAGGTAGGCAGAGCTTTTCATCCTAATTACCGCCTTCCTTCAAATATCAGTAACCTTCTAATACACGTTTGTCTGTTAACGTGATATCTCATTGATGTCAGTCCTCTGTGGAGTTAACAGCTGACAACTGCTGCTGGTGACCAGGGGCCCGCATGTAAAGGTCAGAAGGAAAACATGCGGCACACTGGCCATAAATTGCATATCACTGGTCTATACCAATGAAATATACATGTCAACTCATTGCTATCATCCCGTGCTCTTGAATATGGACATGTGTGTCTCATTACAGTTGCTGGCACAATTTCCTCAGTGCTGCAGACAACACCCTCCCGGGGTATGCAAGACATCCTGGCTGCAGCAGTCAAAACCATTCGCATCTTTCCGTCAGGTAAGTGTGCCATTGAGTGTTCCCAATGATGGATTTCAAAATCATTCAGAAGACCTAAATCCTTGGGAAAGGACTTTAGCAGATTTAGCCCCTTCTGCATAGCATCTGTAGTTGGTTTGTAAAAAGTTACATACATAGTCAATCAGTTTTCTGTCTGTCACGTGTGCCTGTTTGCATATTAGTCATGCAGATCATTAAGTATGGTGTCACTTCCTTCTGAAGCTGCTGGATCGAGGACCACATCTTCTGCTACAACTACAAAGAGCAAGGCTCAGCAGTTGACATCACGGGGAATCTCAAATCAACATAGAGCTTGCACATCTCCATTCAACACCTCAGTGCTATGGTGTGAGCTGTCAAGTGTAGGTGTACCGAAACCAGGTCACATGTGCATCATCCGTTGAAATGAAATGAAATGAAATGAAATGAAAAGAACATTTGTATAGTGCATGGCTACCCGGGGGCATCCCAGCGCTGATAGCGCCGGCAACAGAGTCATCAACTAGGGGAAGAGCCATGTTTTTAACGACTTTCGAAAGGCAAGATGGTTGGGTTCCTTGCGCAAGTAGAGAGGGAGGGAATTCCAGTATTTGGCGGCATTGTATTAGAACCGTCGTCCCCCACTCCTGGCTTTCCGAATCCTAGGAACTACAACAAGATGAAGATTGTCTGAGCGGAGTCATCTATTTGCACGGTAGGGTCGGACAATAGAAAGATTAATAGGGGGGCCCTTTCCGGCTAGCGACTTGTGAACGATGCACATAGCCTTGAAATGAACTCTCTCTCTCTGATAGGTAGCCAGTGGAGAGATTTCAGGGCAGATTTGGCTGATTGGCACCTCGGGATATCCAGAAGAATTCTGGCTGCCCAATTTTGGACTATCTGAAGTTTTGTGAGAGTGGTGACTGGGGCCCCAAGATAAAGGGCATTCCCGTAGTCCAGGCGGGATAAAATGAGTGCCTGAACCAAGATCTTCCTTGCCTCGAAGGGGAGGAGTGGGAGTACTTTGCGGAGCATCTTTAGGATGCCATGACATGAGGCTGCCACATTACGGTTAGATAAAGGTTAGATCACGATCCAGCCATACACCCAGGCTTTTTATTTGATTCTTGGGGGCAGGCGCAGGGCCCAGGTCGGCTGGCCACATAAGATTAGGATCAAATAGAGATGGATTCCCCAAAATCATGATCTCCGTTTTTTCTCCATTCAATTTCAGAAAGGAGGCATTCATCCATTTGGCTACCTCTTTCAAGCAGGTGGAGAGGCTAGAGGAGAAATTCTCTGTCTGGTTGAGTCCCACCACCAGTTGCGTATCGTCATGTGCATCATCCGTTGATGCAAAGTTCATTTGAATCAACCCTTGTGTTGCACCACATCATATACCAGGTCAGTTACTTATCTTGTTGCAACGTCTGTCTTCCAGGTGCTGGGGGAGATGATTACATTGGACCTTCCACCAGTGGTGGATGACGGACAATCGAAGGGGTGAATCTACTACTCTTACAAGCAGCCATTTCAGCTGCCAGTAATGCGCAAGAGGAGGAGGAGGAGGAGGAAGTACAGGAGGAGGCGGATGAATTGGAGGATGATGGAGACTATCTGGCCCTTCATACAAAGGATGAGGAGTCAGATGCCCTATAATATTCAGTTCACTGGGCAAAAAATATAAGGCCGCCCCCGCTCCACCCAGCAAAGTGCCTCATTATCCAATGCCCAGGATTGGCTGTTCTAAGCAATGCATTAACCAGCCACAGCTCTCAGATACCCCAACACAGCCATCACTCCCTCACAGCCCTCACATCCAGGACAACCATGGAGGGTTCCTCTACACACCCATCCCAATATAGTGCATTCTGGGCATTCTCTCACACATCTGGGGATCTGCCATCCCCTGGTGTGGTGCAGGTATCCCCTGGGCAGCAATCTCCTGCCCACAGCCCATCACCTGCCACCCCACCGCTGGTGGACCCGAAGGTCGTATCCACTGCCATCCTCTGCAAAGGGGGTTAGCAGATGGCCATGGTGGTCAGTGGGAGGAGAAGTTCTTCCAACAGCAGGATGATGTGAGGCAGGACATTAGTGCCATAGGGGCTACTCTGTCAGACATGTGAGAGGCACTGCAAGAAAGCGTCAAATCCCTCAGGTGGTGGACAGACTGACTCAGGTGTTGGACAGGATGAATGAAATCATATACATCCATAGGGAAGAGAGTGTAAGACACCATGCCTTGGCCATGAAGATGATGGAGGGCATGCTGAAACTGATTCAAAGTTTCCCTTCAAGGTCTATGCAGAGAGAGGAGCCATCACATCTACTTTCAGCACATCACACCCACTAACCTATACAGAAGCTGAACAGGCTCACTGCAAATGTTCACAGCCACAACCATGCTTGCACCTGCCCCCACTGCACATCCACCATTAGCCCTTGTCCAGGCACTCCCACCACCTGTACAGACAAACTCACTCTCCCCACCTGTACCGCCACCTTCAGCCCATGTCCAGGAACTTTACCCACCTGTACAGGTAAATGCACCACACCAAGCACCTCAGCAACAACACAGCAAAAGCACTTACTCACAAAGATCAGCAACACCAAACATTTGAAGTCGCAAGCACAATCCCTCGTGATCACAGGAAAACATGTTATCAACGATATATATAAATAAAATATAAATATCCCCCCCAAGTCAAGACTAAGTTGTCTATTATGTATTGATGGTCAATTGTTTACCCTTGTGGTGGCCTAGAGATGTGATGATGAATGTGTATGAGTGAGACATGTAAAAATGTTACACCATCAGTGTAACAAGCTATCATGTGTAAAGCAATTATCGACTCCCAAGGTATATATCCATACTTTAAACACAGAATCTACAATTAAATAAACAAGATAGAGATTGTTTGTCCAAAATAAAACTTTCTGTATCAGAGAATGGATGAAAAATAAATAACCAAAAAACAGTCCGTTTGGAAGGGAGAAAGGAAAGCAAATACTCTTCTTCACCCAGAATGGACAAGGGGACTTGGAGGAGGTTGGGCAACCTAATCAAAAGACATCAGGAAGCGTCAGGGGAACCAGTCTATATAGAAGGGGCAAAGTAAACGTCCAAAAGCAAGTCATAGTAACGTCAGTCAACTGTCCTCCTGGTCATCCCCAATTTGCACAATGTTCGGATCCTCTGAATCAGATGCAGGCTCCTGGCTGGTCAATGCAGAATCAGACACCACTCAGGGTTGGGACACACAAGGGGTATGTCGAGAAACAGTTTGGGTCAACATACAGGGTGACATATTGAAGGGCATTTGGGAGAGACGTTGGGCAAGGGCAGAAAACATGACCCAAGGAAGTGATAGAGGCATCACAGAGCTGCAGTAGGATCCAAGAGGACATGTCTGGCTCTCCCTCACGTGCCCCCATCACTTCCTGGGATGCAACCACAGGAAAGACAATACAGGGAGGGGTTTGAGTCTGACATGAGGACTGTGGTGTGTCAGGGTCAGAGCCTTCCCTTGGGTCTTCCTGGCAGCCACTTGGAGGGGGACTAGTTGCAGGGGATGCAGCTGCACCCCCCGATGGAGGGACGTAGGGCAAGGGCAGAAAACATGGCTGCACCCAAGGAAGTTATAGAGGCAGTAAGAGTGGCCATGAATCTTGCATGTAGCTCTCAGAACATACGTAGCTCATCACAGAGCTGAGGAAGGATCCGAAAGGACATGTCTGGCTGTCCCTCACATGCCCCCATAACTTCCTTGGATGCAACCACAGGAAAGGCAATACAGAGAGGGGTTTGGGTCTGACATGAGGACTGTGGTGTGTCGGGGTCAGAGCCTTCCCTTGGGTCTTCCTGGTAGCCACTTGGAGGGGAACTAGTTGCAAGGGATGCAGCTGCAGCCCCTGATGGAATGGGGGCCTCTACAGTTAGGAAGGGTCTGGTGGCAGGCCCAGGTTGTGGTGTGACCTGCAACGGGGACACCTCAGCAAACATAAGCTGTTGACTGTCAGGGGGAGAGTCGATCTCCTCCCTCCCTGGCCAAAGGTGTCCAGTTCTTCACCACCCCCCGCAATGTCCTCAGCCTCCACCTGGTCTGTAGCGCTCCAGGTGTGTTCTGGCTCTGTCCAGGTAGGCACATTTCTTCTGCCTTCAGATGTTGAAGGTCCCTCCTCCTCCTTCTCTTCAGTGCTGGAGAGAGGTCATGGCTGGAGGTGCCTTAAGGATGTCCTGCTCTGCCCATGGTCCTGCTGGTCTTTGCAAGCTGGGCACACTGAAATTGAAGATAAATCATTATGTAGTGGTTCTACACATCAGAAAGACACACATAACTACATGAAGCAAGTGCAGACTTTGTTCTCCTTTGATCTCACTATCCAAATAGAAGTGACTTGGAACATAACGTATGTGTACGCTCACTGTAAAGCCCTGATTTGACTCACACATTGACATCTTACTTAAATTTAGATGGCATGCACTTCTGTACTGACCAGCCCTAACCTTCAGCATTCTTGTAATCTGTGTTTCCTGTCATTGCTACATAGGCATCTTCCAATGACAGTTTACTAAAGGAGACAGTCCGGATGGTTCTGGGATAATCCTGTGATATGGAGTCTTAGCACTCTTACTCTTACACTTACTAACACATGTCATCTGCTGTGTAGCATTGTATGACACAACACAAATGCAGATGTGGGTGTACATATCTAAATAAGGGCTTGGATATTAGCTTTGCTAAGAGGTGAGTCTAATAATTTGATATTCCCTAGCAACAGCAGACACTCTAGAGACACAATTCGCCTCTAAAGACTGCTTAGCTAGTGCTGTACCCTGGTGAACAGTTGTGACTAGTTGTTACAGATACCCTGACTAGACAAATGCCAAATGATTTGCTGTTGGGAAGATGTGTATATGTGTATATATGGACCCCTTTGGAGAAGTTGGTATCACTTCAGAGTGAGACAAGGATCTCAAAGTCTGTCTTTACTCCATACCACATGATTATGTGTCTTAATCTCAACCCAAACTCACAAAAGGCATGCAGGGTACAGCATCCAACAGCCAAAGGCCTCTGATCCACACACTGGACAGTGTCTGTGCCATTCCTGACCCAATGCACACAGCACTTATAAGGCCCTTGTTTGACCAGTAATGGTGCTGCCAGTGCAGTTTTACATACAAATGCACATGTGTGGCTCTTTTCCCCCGGTAGCTTCCAAAAACAACAGGTTCCAGAAATCACTTTTCTCAGTGCATTCTATGTGCTACAGTGAGGCTTTGGCCTAATAATAACTGCTGCATTTGCACAGATTAGCTGCAAAGGAGACATGAGACACCTGATGGTACAGTTCTGTCATCCGTCACATCATACTTTTAGACACATAATGCAGATAATGGGCTTACCAGCTCTCTGATGCTCATGCTCCTCCAGCTAAGCATGGAGGGTGACCAGGCTGCCCTCAGGACCCTCCTATTTAGTGGCAAGAGGCAGGCCAGTGCACATATCGCTGGAGGACTGGCCCAAGATTTCCTGGGCCTTTAACCTGGCCCAGAGTATTAGGTCCTCCCATCGCTCACGTCATGCCCTGCCCATCATACACGCCCACTGCACTCCAGTGCTCCATAATAGTGGTCCAGATTCGGGCATGCCTGCATTACTCAGCTGATCCTCAGGCCACCCATACAGCTGACGGTACTTCTCTAGCACCCACTCTACTAATAGGTCCAATTCCCTTTCGCTAAATGGGGGTGCTTTCTCCTCAAGTCCCTCAGCCATGTTGGGGCAGTTTGGGTGTACATAGCAGCAGGATGGCAGAGGATCTGATCCGGTGCAGAGGATGACTCAGAATGAACAGAAAATGGCTGCCAGCAACTTCTTGTGATGTAGTTCCTGCCTAACATTGCCTAACATTTCCTGTATGTCATTCCCTGTATGAAAATCTTGGGTTCTGGCCCAGTTTCGGAATCTCTGGCCCAAGTGCATACTCCCCACATGCAGGGCGGGGACGCCACATACTGAGCAGAGATTCCGAAAATTGGGCAGAACGCAATTTTTACAAAAAGGAACATTAGGAATGCGAGATAATTGGTAGAGGAGGTCATGAAAATCAGTTTGAGAAGGGAAAAAGGTGTAGCCAGACACTACATCCCATCCCAGAAAAGTTTTCTCCTCTGCATCATGGTACATGCAGTCCACAATTGATGCTCCCCTCAGTGTTGACTGTAGGGTTACACCAAAGTCAGGGAAGCATTTCTGTGTATCCTCAGACACATAGGGCCTGATTCACAAAGTGACTCATCCCTCATGTTGTTGGGGAGTCATTCCAGTTAGGGGCAATCCTACACAATGAGATAGTGAAGTCCCTTTGTGAATCAGGCCCCCATTGTCAAAAGGTCCTGGGAGGTCTAACGCATGCACAGAAATTTAATCCTCTAAGGCAATGGATTCCTTTGAGACATTGTCAACACTAATTGCTGACATCTGCACATGACAAATTGCAAAGCCAATATTTTTACTCCTGTCAACAGGTGTTGTTTACATACATTGAGGTGGCTTGCAAAGTAGTCTCAGGTTGGAATTTATGGATAGAGTGTTAAATATCCAACTATCTTCATTGACAATAGACTGCAAACCAAATGTTGTCCGTACCACAACAGGTTGCTCAGGTGAAAAAAGTGCTAACCATCCTATCACGGACTCACATACCCTGCCCTCTGTTCGGGGCAATGGCCCGGTTGCCCGGATTCAGACCTCGCTGAGGGTCCAGAGGTATGTGTAAGCCATGACTTAAAGCACAACAGGCTACTATAATCTTGCACACAACGTCAGGAGAGTTCAGCAACACCCCCTGTATGGTCAACGCATCTGAACCATGACTTCAGGAGACCAAAAGTGTGCTCTATCATGGCTCAAGTACCTATGTGTGACCTATTGTACCTACGCTAAGGTACAGTGGCTGCATGCCTGTATGATGTGAGGAGTTGAGGAGAGAGTGCATACCCAGCATCACCTAAGGAGGGAAATTAGAGAACTTGATTGCATGTCCCTCTTGCATCAGTACAGTGCATAATCTATACTTTGGTACATGCAGTGTCTGTTGAGGCCACATATGTGACATGATGAATATAGTTGTAAAATGGTTGTTTGTGTGAGATGGCATTTATACATCACATTTAAACATTTCACACATATTTTGTGCTTGGTACATACCCAGTAGCCACATGTTGCCAAATTCTCCTGCTGCCATCCACTGGGCAAGGGGTGACCTGTGGAATGTGTAGCTGTCATGGGTACTGCCTGGAAACACTGCATGCACATCAATGAATCTACCACTGAATCACAAACACCCTGCACATTGATGGAATGCAATTGGCATCTGTTGAAGAAGATGTGTGCAATGTGGTGAGGTGGCTGAAGATCCACATTGGTACAATCAATTGCACCCAGCACATGTGGGAAGCGGGAAATGAGGTACAAATCCCTAGCTACCCTTTGCCTCCTGTCCAGTGTATAAGACATCTGTAAGTGGAGGTGGGCTCTCCTATTGATGCAGCTCAGTACCTGATGCAAGCATCGGGACTAGCTTGCCAGTGAGATACCCACAAGGGAACAACCCTATAGCAAACAAATGGAGAGCTGCAAGGATCTTGATATAGGCATGGTGCAGAGCAACAACAAACACATTTAGCGACATTTTAAAAGGTCTGAAAGGGTTTGTAGGTGGTAGCTCTGCTTCTATGATTTTTGCAGGGCTGGGATTGGCTATTGGGCTGCAGTGCTTCAGCGGGAGCCTGTTGGTGTTAAGCTCTCACACAGGTGTTTAGGATTGAAGGCAATGTCCATCCAGCCCAAGCTGGAGATTTCACCCTGAATGCAGAGATTCTGGCCCAACTGTAGAGATTCCGGCCCGGGTGCAGAGATTCCGCACTGACTGCAAACGTAAAAATACGACTCATAGGTGACCTCTGTGAATATCACTTTGGCTCAGTTTGCCTTTGTGAATCGGACCCAAATTATAAACACTGTGCATGTGTGCTTTCTTGGGGTTGCTGTTGGGTTTTAGTGAGACTTTGATTAGGTAGCATTTTGTTAAAAATGTTTTATTTTGTATGCTTTTGATGTTGCAATTAAATATGTATTTTAAATATTAATTTTGTGTTGCTATGTTTAATTATTACGTTCTTTTTTATTTACTATTGTATTTACAGGGTTGTGAGTTATATTGAGGGATAAGGCAGGCAGCATTTTGAATAAATTAAAATAAATAGTCACTCAACTTTATATAATAAAAGCTGATTTAAATATATTTAATAGTATAGATTTTAAAATAAAATAATCTCATATTTAATGTAATTATATTTTATGCTCAATTGATAATTGCAAAAATATTTGCAATTTTTTATAATTGAACTTTTTTTAGATTTTTTGTAATTTACAATAAATACTTTTGAAAAATTATTACACAATAAATGTATTTTAATTACATAAAAGATATTTACAAAAACCATTGACATTTTTTATTTTTTTCATTCAATATATTTAATAATTTTAATTAAATTATCAACATTGTTATGCAATATTTTGGTCATCGATTTCTTTGCTATTCTGATGTTAATTTTAACACTCAATATAATTGTAATCTATATATTGTAGTAGGTATTATTTAAGTAAAGTTATTTTGTAGGACTATTTCAGAATCAATATTTTCATTATCTAAATTATAAGTATAGGATTTGTAATATTTTGGTAGGAAATATTTTGATTTCAAAATGTTGGTAGTTGGTAGGTTGATATTCTTGAAGTCAATATTCAAGAGAGCAGTCATACAGAGGATATTCCTAGGTCCCAGCACACACACATATATATATATATATATATATATATATATATATATATATATATATATATATATATATATATATATATATATATATATATATATATATATATATATATATATATATTGTTCGACCTAGCATCCTTGGCGTGGGTCTCCCTTCCATTTTTTGAGGATGCCTCCAATGTTATTGATCTGTTTTTGCTGGTTTAGATGCTTTGGGCACTGTGCCACTGCTATTCAGTGCCCCAGTGCAAGTGCTCCCTATGATAAATTGTGTTATGTATTAGTGACTCCATGATTGGATGATTGGTTTACTTGACAGTCCCTAGTACAGTGCACTGAGTGTGCCCAGGGCTGGTAAATCCAATGCTGCTGGTGGGCTTGCAGCACTGGTTGTGCCACCCACAGAAGCAGCTTGTAAAGTGTGTCTCAGGCCTGCCATTGCAGAGCCTGTGTGCAGCCTAGGGCTGCCATGTCGACTTGGTGAGTGCACCCACTTACCAGTCCCTAAACCTTCCCTTTACTGCATGTTGGTCACCCCTAAAGTAGGCCCTAGGGCAGGGTGCATTGTAAGTATAAGGTAGGACATGCCCTGGTGTGTGTGGCATGTCCTAATAGTGAATTACAGCCATTTTCGTTTTTCACTATTGCAAGGCTACCTGTTCCCCATAGGCCAGAATGGGCAGTTTGATTATTACACCTTATAATCCTAACAGACCCAGGGGACATGGTAGAGAAACGAATTTAGTATGCCTGAACTCAAAATGATAAAATACATCTTTTAGTGAAGTTGATTTTAATATTCTGTGTTTGAAAATACCACTTTTAGAAAGTAGGTATTTTCTTGCCTAACCTTCCAAGCCTGCCTCTGTGGGTTGTGTATTCCTTGTCTGGAGGTTGAGTGACAGGGGCTGGGGGTGGCTCCAGGAGACAGGGTGAGTCAGCACAGGGCTGAATAGAAGATCTGCATCCAGAGTGGAGGGAGGAGTTGCACCTGGGTCTGAATAGGGCTGTGCCTGCCTTCCACAATGCTGGCTCCCCCTCCTGCTGGGCGTCTGAGTACTCTGCCCCACATTCTGAAAGGAAAGAAGGAGTCCTGTAAACAAAGTGCTCCAGGACTGACCAGAACTGGTTTTGGATTAGGCAAAGGCCTCTCTGCCTTCAGGGTACAAAGAGAAAAGGTGTATAAAAAGGGGACCCAGACCCCTAGGAAATTAGATCACTTTTGGGAAACAAGAAGAAACCTTTGCTGAGGAGCAGAACCAAGAAGAAACTGAGAAGAAGACTATCCCTAAGCTAGAGGGATCTGCCTGCAGTGGTTGCCTGACTGCCAAAGAAAGGAGAAGGGAACTTTGTGTGTACTTTCATCAACTTGTGAAGGATCTCCAAGGGCTTGATTTCAGAGCTTGCCTCCTGCTGAAGTCTCAGGAACAGACTTCACCCACCAGCTCCCCTATATTCCCTTGCTGGGAATTTGGACCTTCTGACACACTTGCGTGTTGCTGGGAGCTGGAAGCTCGACTCAAGACGAAGAAGCGTGTCGCCGCCGCAGCCGCTGCTTCTCGCATCGCCGGAGAAGAGTGTCGACGTCGCATTAGTCGCCGGCGCATCCCCGAAGAAGCGCGCTGCTGACACCCTCGCATCCTTCGAAGCGCCTCGCAGCACCGGAGAAAAGTGTCTCCGTCGCATCAGACGCCGTCGCATCCCCGGGGCAGAGCATCGACCTCGCATCAGACGCCGACGCATCGCAACACGAGGCGCCCCGCATCCCAGGAGAAGATCGTCGACCTCGCATCAGACGCCGTCGCATCACCAGGGAAGCGTGTCGCAGGGCCTGTCGCGGCTCCAAAGATTTATCGAAATCACCGCACGGCCGTCGGGCGTGCACGCATCACCCCTTCGTTGTCGCAACATCAAGAAGACGCCATTTTGTTTCTTTGCACCAGATCTTCATCGCATCACGGCGCTGCTTGTCGCATCGCCACAGAAGCGCAGTAAGAAACCGATGCATCACCTCCCCACGCCGAGAAGAACCGATGCAACACTGTCCCCTGCGCATCAGTAGGGAACCGACACATCACCGTTCTTGCGTGTAAGGAACTGATGCATCACCTTCCCTGCACCACTTTTTGTTGTATCACGTTACGCATCTCGGGTACATTGAACGCAAAGTGTCGCATTTCCATTTTAAGAGACTTAAGCTAATTCTACCATGTTTAAAGTACAGTATTGTGGATTATTTTTGCCGTTTATGGTCTTCTGGTAAATCTATATAAAAGATACTTATTTTTACAATACAACCTGTGTGGTGTCCATTTGTAGTGTTGTCACTGGATTACTGTATGTGTTCACAAATGCTTTACACACTGCCTCTCAATTAAGCCTGTCTGCTCGTGCCAAGCTACCAAGGGGGTGAGCAGGGGTTATTTCAGGAGTGTACCCCCTTACCCTGACAAGACGCAAGGGTCCCTATTTGGTCAAAGGTACCTACCTCTGCCAACTAGAGACCCCCAACTCTAACATTGGTGGTCAGCGGTGAGGATTCTGGACTTGCATTTGTGACTCATGTACAGTGATTGGTGAACACTACCTAGTGAGTGCAGACCATAACGCAACCACATACTTTTGGTAGATATTCTTTTCTGGGACTTTCTATTTTTGCTAAAAACTGCCAAGTTTAATCACCATGGATACAGCAGCATCCATAGCATCTGTTGATTGTGATTGGGAAGAGGAGAGACTAGAATGCTACAATATCAAACAGCTGAAGCACTTCTGCAGGAAATTTAAAGTTGCTATGACCGGAATCACCAAGAAGGATGAGTTCCAAAAGGCGCTGAGGGCCTGGGTTCAAGCAAGGAATACCCCTGAGAATGAGGAAAGGGCTGAGAATGCAGATGAGCAGCTGGATGGGCCAGTGGGTCCAGGGGAGAGGAGAGCACCTTCCCCCGTAGGTAGCAGTGTTTCTGCCAGAGGTCTGTCCCCAGAAGAGCTGGAGGACAGAGAAAAGAGTAGGATGCATGAGATGGAGCTGACCAAGCTCAAGTTAAAGGGGCAGTTGGAATTTGAATTGCAATCTAGAAAGTTGGCCTTAGAGGAGAAAAGAATGGATCAGGAGCATGAAAAAGTTTGAGGGAGATGGAGTTCAGAGCCAAGAATTTAGAGATTACTCCCTCTGGTGGCAGCACACCATCCATGCCTGTTGAGGCTAGGGTGTATATTCCTAAGGATGTGGTTAAGGAGTTTTTTAAGAATGATGATATTGGGCAATGGTTCAAGGCCTATGAGGTAGCCATGACTTCCCACCCGGTCCCTGAGAAGGATTGGGGAGCGGGGTTGTGGGGTCGGTTCCTTAGTGAGGGGCGGGATACCTTGTTGGACTTGCCCTCTGAAGTCTATAATTCCTACAGCCACATGAAGAATGCATTGATGACCAGGTATGGGTTGACTCCTGAACTCTATAGGCAGAGGTTCAGGAACTGTAAGAAGATTGAAGGCAGTACCTGGGTTGAGTATGTGACCTTTTTTTGCAGAGCCTTGGATGGTTGGGTAAAGGGTAGCAAAGCAAATGATTTTCAGGCGCTCTTTGATTTGATTACATGGGAGCACTTGTCCAGTAATTGTTTTCCTGAGCTACGCCAGCACCTGATTGATAGTAGGATGACTAACCCTAGGCAGGTTGCTGAGGAGGCGAACCGCTGGGTGAGCACCCGGGTCCACAAGGGTCACGTGGGAGACTCCGCCAAGGGTGGGCAGGGTCCCCAGCAGAGGAATGGGGGGGACAAGGGTAAACAGAGGGAGTTCCAGAAAGGGCCCCATAGTAAACCCCAAGGGAACCAAGGGAAAGGTTCCCAGCCTCCTCCTGAGAATAAGCACGGGACCCCGACAGGTCCACCTGTTCATAGGGGACCCCTGGTGTGCTACAAGTGTGGCACCCTAGGCCACAAGGCCAATGATCCCCATTGCCCTTTGTTTGGAAAGCCAGCACCCCCTGGTGCAGTCCCCCGGCAGTTGGCTAGTGTAGCCCTGGGGGAGGAGATGGGTGCCCAAGGTGGGCGGGATCCTGTAGTATAGTCCCTTGTCTCATTAGGAGACTCTGAGATGGTCCCTAGGACCCAACTGCCTGAGAACACTAAGAAGTACAGGCAGTGGGTGACCATCAATGGCCATAGGGTGGAGGCTCTGAGAGACACAGGAGCCAGTGTGACAGCTGTCAAGTGTCACCTGGTGTCTAAAGAGCAGGTGGTCCCTGATGCATTCTATCCAGTTGTTGCCGCTGACAACACAGAGAGCCACTGCAAGGTGGCTCAGGTTCCCTTTGAGTGGGGGAGGGTCTCTGGTACTCTTCAAGTAGCTGTGAGGCCAGCCATGCCTGTTGACTGTTTGTTAGGGAACGATTTGGAGAGCTCCCCTTGGGCTAAGGTGGAGCGGAGTGCTCATTTGGAGATGTTGGGCTTGCCTGATTGGGCGTGTGTGACCCCCGGTCCATGGCAGCCAGAGGTGTTCAAGAGGACCTGGAGCCTGAGAGGGAGGCCCAGGTGCCTGCCGGAGAGAGAAGAGGCAGGGGGCACAGGAAACCGGCCCCCGAAGTTCCCACGGTCCAGGAGGAGGCAGACCCTGAGGGGGATGCCCTGGAGCCTACAGGGGAACAGGTAGCTGAACTGGGGGACCTGCCTGAGCTGACCCATTGGCAGCAAGATGGAGGACCCTCCAGGGAGGAGTTCTGCGAGGAGCAGAACAAGTGCCCTTCTCTCGTAGGTCTGAGGCAACAGGCCACAGACCAGGCAGCA
This sequence comes from Calotriton arnoldi, assembly GCA_963921515.1. NCBI lineage: Eukaryota > Metazoa > Chordata > Amphibia > Caudata > Salamandridae > Calotriton > Calotriton arnoldi. Next base: position 99,509 of record CAWUFW010006098.1, on the reverse strand, counting down.
GGTGATCAGTCTGGATCACATTTGATCTACTGGGAGAATGGTCTCCTGTATAGCGAGCCTAAGGTTGCTGAGCCTGGGTCAGCCCGTGTGCTGGTGGACTTTATCAGGACATCTGGACATCTGGGGCAGGACAAGACCTTTAAAAGGCTTGTCACCCATTTCTTTTGGCCCAGATGCGCAAGAGTGCCGCCACTCACTGCAGGACCTGTCAGACTTGCCAGGCAAGTGGAAAGAGTGGGAGGAAGCAGAAGGCTCCTCTCCAGCCATTCCCTGTAGTCAGCAGCCCCTTTGAACGGGTGGGTATTGACATTGTGGGGCCGCTGGACCCCAAGACAGCCATGGGCAACAGGTTCATCCTGGTCTTGGTGGACCACGCCACCCGGTACCCTGAAGCCATCCCTCTGAGGACAGTGATGGCCCCTGTGGTGGGACGGGCACTGATGGGAATTTTCTCCCGTGTGGGGTTCCCTCAAGAGGTGGTGTCTGACAGAGACTAACTAACTTTATATCCAAGTATATGAAGTCCCTGTGGCAGGAGTGCGGTGTAACGTACAAGTTCACCACTCCTTACCACCCCCAAGGAATGGGTTGGTTGAGAGATTCAACCGGACCCTGAAGGGCATGATTATGGGTCTGGAAGAACCCATGAGGCGTAAGTGGGACGTCCTCTTGCCATGCCTTCTTTTTGCATATTGTGAGGTGCCACAGAAGTCTCTAGGGTTCAGCCCCTTTGAGCTTCTGTATGGTCACCCAGTGAGAGGACCTCTTAGTTTGGTCAAGGAAGGCTGGGAGCAATCTCCCAGGAAACCTCCCCAGGATGTATATAGCTACATGCTGGCCTTCAGGAACCAAACTAGGCGTTTCAGGCAACTTGCGGAGGCAAATCTGGAAGCCAGCCAGGAGGAAATGAAGCGGGGCTACGACCAGAATGCCACTCTGGTTGAGCTTCAACCTGGTCAGAAAGTGTGGGTCATGGCCCCAGTGGAGCCCTGTGCGCTCCAGGATAAGTGGACCGGACCCTTTGAGGTGGTGGAGCGCAAAAGTCTTGTTACCTACTTGGTGGACATGCGGTCTCCCAGGAACCCCTTGCGGGTCCTGCACGTCAACCGCCTGAAGCCCCACTTGGAGAGATCCCAAGTGGGCATGCTCTTAGCTTCAGATGCTGGGATGGAGGAGGAGACCGAGCCTATTCCTCACCTCCTGTCAGCCCAAGAGCAAGATGGATCAGTGGAGGGTGTGAACCTCTCTACCTCCCTGACACCTGAGCAGCAAGGTGACTGTCGCCAACTGTTGGGGCAGTTTCCTGACCTGTTCTCCCTGGTTCCTAGTGTCACTGACTGGTGCGTCCATGATGTGGACACTGGGGACAGTCTTCCTGTCAAGCACAAGGCTTACAGGGTGACTGACAGGGTGAGAGCTTGCATCAAGGAGGAGGTCTCCAAGATGTTTGCATTGGGGGTAATTGAGTCCTCTCACAGCCCTTGGGCCAGCCCAGTGGTCTTGGTCCCAAAGGCTGCTGCGTCTGGTGCCACACCCAAACTCCGGTTCTGTGTGGACTACCGAGGACTCAATTCCGTCACCAGGACTGACGCACACCCCATCCCCAGAGCTGATGAGCTCATAGATCGGTTAGGGGCTGCCCGGTACCTCAGTGCGTTTGACTTAACGTCTGGGTACTGACAGATCACCTTGACTGATGGGGCAGAGGAGAGGTCAGCATTCTCCAAACCAGATGGACACTACCAATTCCGGGTGATGCCCTTTGGGATGAATAATGCCCCTGCCACCTTTCAGAGGTTGGTCAACCAGGTGTTGGTTGGACTGGAAGAGTTCAGTGCCGCCTACCTGGATGACATTGCAGTGTTCAGCACCAGTTGGGAAGAACATCTGCGCCACCTCTGGGAAGTGTTGATGGCTCTGCGGAGGGCAGGCCTCACGATCAAGGTGAGTAAGTGCCAGATCGGGCAGGGTTCCATGGTGTACTTGGGACACCAGGTTGGGAGCGGCCAGGTGGCGCCCCTACAGCCCAAGATAGATACCATTCTGGCTTGGGAGCCCCCCAAGACCCAGACAACGGTGAGAGCCGTCCTAGGACTCACCGGGTATTACAGGAGATTTGTCAAGGGGTATGGCAGCATTGTTGCACCCTTGACAGAGCTGACTTCCAGGAAGCAGCCCAAGAGAGTGATTTGGACTGACACCTGTCAACAAGCTTTTGACACCTTGAAGACAGCCATGTGCACGGCGCACGTGCTCCTGGCCCCCAACTTCTCCAAAGAGTTTATCGTTCAGACAGACGCTTCAGAGCATGGTGTGGGGGCTGTTTTGTCACAGATGAATGAGGAGGGCCTAGACCAACCTGTAGCCTTCCTTAGTAGAAGGTTACTTCCACGAGAACAGAGGTGGAGTGCTATTGAGCGTGAGGCATTTGCTGTGGTCTGGGCGCTGAAGAAGCTGAGACCATACCTGTTTGGGACTCACTTCCGGGTTCAGACAGACCACAGGCGCCTCAGATGGTTGATGCAGATGAGGGGTGAGAATCCAAAGCTGTTGAGGTGGTCCATTTCCTACAGGGGATGGACTTCACGGTGGAACACCGCCCTGGTACAGAACACGCCAATGCTGATGGTCTGTCCAGATTTTTCCACCTTAGTGAAGAGAACTCCCTAGAGGTAGGATAGTTCTCCCCACATTTCAGCTGGAGGGGACACGTGTTAGACCTAGCATCCTTGGCGTGGGTCTCCCTTCCATTTTTTGAGGATGCCTCCAATGTTATTGATCTGTTTTTGCTGGTTTAGATGCTTTGGGCACTGTGCCACTGCTATTCAGTGCCCCAGTGCAAGTGCTCCCTATGATAAATTGTGTTATGTATTAGTGACTCAATGATTGGATGATTGGTTTACTTGTCAGTCCCTAGTACAGTGCACTGAGTGTGCCCAGGGCTGGTAAATCCAATGCTGCTGGTGGGCTTGCAGCACTGGTTGTGCCACCCACAGAAGCAGCTTGTAAAGTGTGTCTCAGGCCTGCCATTGCAGAGCCTGTGTGCAGCCTAGGGCTGCCATGTCGACTTGGTGAGTGCACTCACTTACCAGTCCCTAAACCTTCCCTTTACTGCACCTTGGTCACCCCTAAAGTAGGCCCTAGGGGAGGGTGCATTGTAAGTATAAGGTAGGACATGCCCTGGTGTGTGTGGCATGTCCTAATAGTGAATTACAGCCATTTACGTTTTTCACTATTGCAAGGCTACCTGTTCCCCATAGGCCAGAATGGGCAGTTTGATTATTACACCTTATAATCCTAACTGACCCAGGGAACATGGTAGAGAAACGAATTTAGTATGCCTGAACTCAGAATGATAAAATACATCTTTTAGTAAAGTTGATTTTAACATTCTGTGTTTGAAAATACCACTTTTAGAAAGTAGGTATTTTCTTGCCTAACCTTCCAAGCCTGCCTCTGCTGGGTTGTGTATTCCTTGTCTGGAGGTTGAGTGACAGGGGCTGGGGGTGGCTGCAGGAGACAGGGTGAGTCAGCACAGGGCTGAATAGAAGATCTGCATCCAGAGTGGAGGGAGGAAATTTGAAATTTTGTACTTGTAAAGCGCACCTATACCCCCAAAGGGGTGTCCAGGCGCTGTACGCATACCGCTGTGGAACCCTTCCTGGCCTTTCCCTGTGAAATGTCCACTCCTGGGCACCCCCAGGGTGAAGCCAGGCATCCCAGCGCTGTTGGGGCCGTTGTGGAGATTAAGCAAGCTATTGCCCAGAGTTGCAGAGTGGGACCCATGATTAGAATAGGCACTGAGGCAAGAATTATCAGGTCCGAGGAAATTGAGCCCAAGACCCGCCGAGGCGGGAATTGAACCCTGGTCCCGGGCCAGATCTCTGCATCAGGGTCTGCCGCTCTAACCATTGAGCCACACTTCTCCACCTGGGTTGCGCCTGGGTCTGAATAGGGCTGTGCCTGCCTTCCACAATGCTGGCTCCCCCTCCTGCTGGGCGGCTGAGTACTCTGCCCCACATTCTGAAAGGAAAGAAGGAGTCCTGTAAACAAAGTGCTCCAGGACTGACCAGAACTGGTTTTGGACTAGGCAAAGGCCTCTCTGCCTTCAGAGAACAAAGAGAAAAGGTGTATAAAAAGGGGACCCAGACCCCTAGGAAATTAGATCACTTTTGGGAAACAAGAAGAAACCTTTGCTGAGGAGCAGAACCAAGAAGAAACTGAGGAGAAGACTATCCCTAAGCTAGAGGGATCTGCCTGCAGTGGTTGCCTGACTGCCAAAGAAAGGAGAAGGGAACTTTGTGTGTACTCTCATCAACTTGTGAAATCAAGCTCCAAGGGCTTGATTTCAGAGCTTGCCTCCTGCTGAAGTCTCAGGAACAACAGACTTCACCCACCAGCTCCCCTGTATTCCCTTGCTGGGAATTTGGACCTTCTGACACACTTGCGTGTCGCTGGGAGCTGGAAGCGCGACTCAAGACGAAGAAGCGTGTCGCCGCCGCAGCCGCTGCTTCTCGCATCGCCGGAGAAGAGTGTCGACGTCGCATCAGATGCCGGCGCATCCCCGAAGAAGAGCGCCGCTGACACCCTCGCATCCTTCGAAGCGCCTCGCAGCACCGGAGAAAAGTGTCGCCGTCGCATCAGATGCCATCGCATCGCAAGGGAAGCGTGTCGCAGGGCCTGTCGCGGCTCCAAAGATTCATCAAAATCGCCGCACGACCGTCGGGCGTGCACGCATCACCCCTTCGTTGTCGCAACATTAAGAAGACACCATTTAGTTTCTTTGCACCAGATCTTCATCGCATCACGGCGCTGCTTGTCGCATCGCCACAGAAGCGCAGTAAGAAACCGACGCATCACCTCCCCACGCCGAGAAGAACCGACGCATCACTGTCCCCTGCGCATCAGTAGGGAACCGACGCATCACCGTTCTTGCGTGTAAGGAACCGACGCATCACCTTCCCTGCACCACTTTTTGTTGTATCTCAGGTACATTGAACGCAAAGTGTCGCATTTCCATTTTAAGAGACTTAAGCTAATTCTACCATCTTTAAAGTACAGTATTGTGGATTATTTTTGTCGTTTATGGTCTCGTGGAAAATCTATATAAAAGATACTTATTTTTACAATACAAACTGTGTGGTGTCCATTTGTAGTGTTGTCACTGGATTACTGTATGTGTTCACAAATGCTTTACACACTGCCTCTCAATTAAGCCTGTCTGCTCGTGCCAAGCTACCAAGGGGGTGAGCAAGGGTTATTTCAGGAGTGTACCCCTTACCCTGACTAGACGCAAGGGTCCCTATTTGGTCAAAGGTACCTACCTCTGCCAACTAGAGACCCCCAACTCTAACATATATATATATGTGATCAAGGCCGCAGGTCGGCGGCCGAAACGCGTAATGTGGACCATCTTTGGCATGAAATAAACTTTTGATGACATCTGCTGCTGTGGTCTGTGCCCGTGTGTTCCTTGTTGGGTGCCGACACTACGGGACTTTGGTGCTGATATATATATATATATATATATATATATATATATATATATATATATATATATATATATAACCAATAAACCTCCTTTCCATTTTATAAGAGCCCATGCACTTGAGAGAGGTTGAACAATGGTGAAACTTTATTAAAACATTGCAATCCCAGAGACGCGTTTCAGCACTTAATTGCCTTTTTCAATCTGAAGTCTTGTGGTGCTAAATTAGAATACTGTAATTAATCCTCCATTTGTGTAAAAAATGAAGCAAATACTCTTCGTAACTTTCGCATGCTGGCATCATGGTAAACGTTCATGTACAAAAAACCAGCTTGCACTGTAAGTATTTGAATGTTACTATTTTCATTCAAGCATCACGAAAAGTTCTTTGTTACAATGTAACAGCTTTAGTTTGTTCACCTTCGGTCTTTTTTCGCTCTCACTCATCTCCGCCGTTATTCAGCAGCACCCTGCTCCGAAGTCCTTGAAATTATGCAAGTAAAGACGGGCCAAATCCACGGGCGCCTGCCTCTCAAGCTCCGAGTTTGTCTCCTCGCAGTGATGGCTGGCTGCCCCTGCCGCGTCCCACCTTCAACTTGACAGGCTCGGGGGCTCAACGGCTGCTAAGTCGCCACTTCCCAAAGATTTGCGGTCTGCCGTTCAGCGCCAAATCGCAGGTGGTGCATGGAAGGACGCTACCGGAAGGCGCCTAAACATTACCAAAAAACCTCCTTTCCATTTTTAAAGAGCCCATGCACTCGAGAGAGGTTGAACAAAGGTGAAACTTTATTAAAACATTGCAATCCCAGAGACGCGTTTCGGCACTTAATTGCCTTTTTCAATCTGAAGCCTCGTGGTGCTAAATTAGATTACTGTAATTAATCCTCCATATATATATATATATATATATACACACACTTAAATAGTGAATGAAATACATATGAGGCACTCACCTACATCAAACCATCAATTGAAGCATGAAGGCAAGTAGATGTCCGATCAGCCCTCGACAATAAATGGACATATATAAACTGTCATAATCAAGCAAATGTAAAATGAACATGAAAACTGTCAATATCATTGATGTGAAAGTGTTGTGGAATTTTCCTTTAGCCTTGTGAGTGGTCTCCCTAGTTTATACTGACTTTGGTTGAATGAAGAATGTCTTTCTTTAATATGCAGTATCTTTAGTAACTGATCAATGTGAAGGCCTTTTCAGTAACTGGACTGTAACACTTATTGTCTCTTTAATACCATGTGCAGTGTAGATATATAATTACAGACTTCTTTTAACAATTGGAGGCTTTAGTGACCTCACTAGACCATCGTATACAGTCTTGATGTTGTGAACTAACTAGGATGAATTAATGTCAGAAAATGGGTTCTGACCCATTTAACCACCTGGAACTTTTGTTTTTGTACAGCCTGGGCCTTTGGAAGTTTGCTGTGAGTGAGTCTCACTAACTTAATCTCACTCACTTAAACCTTTGCTAAAATGGATTGGGAGTGCTATCTGCCAGTGTCTGCCTTTTAAAAATAAAGGTTGTTGCTGTGTAGCTGAGGTAAGAGGTTCTGGGTTATTTGCACATGAGCTTGTGTACTCACACGTGTGTGTGCATGTGTGGGATGAGTGAGTGGTACTACCATCAAGTGCAGTTTGGTATCAGTGCAGTTGCAGAAGGGACCCTTCAGGTATTGATGCTGTACTGATGTAGGCCTCATAATGTGACTGGCCCTTTATAGTGTATGTCTGTAGAGCTTCATTTAAAAGGGTGGGTGCTTAACTATATTGTACATTATGGGTAAATTCTGCATGGAAGTACATTTTTGTCATAGTTAGGCCTAGAGGCTAGCATGACACACTATTCTTGTGGTAATATGGATCCCGAATGTAGATTTGTTGTCACTTTGTCATATCTGCACTCCTTCTGGGACTAGAAGATTAATCATATTTCTCTGACTCTGCTTCTATTTAGATTCCTAATGTTGCAAGGCCGAATATTTGATGAAATGTCTGGGAGGCCTTATCATGCAATATTCTCATAATACACAGAGATCATCCTTTTTAGTGTGGCAAAGAGCAGTCAGGCAGTACTGGAGGAACATGTGTATAGCATTTTACAGCACCATTATGGTGCATAGGAAATTGAGGCAAATTGAAAGAATTTCAACACCAATCTATAAAAATAGAGCTTATTTTGATATAAATACAGACACCAAAACGAACTTTGTATCAAACATACAAACGGAGTTGTAGATTTTTAAAGTGTTCAAAACTAGATGCATTTCATCTGTCAAACTGATCCTGTTGAAAAGAATGGGGGATAACAGAGGTGACACTCGGTCACTTGCAGTGTGACTTCAAACAAACCCTCTTGAAGATAAGGTCATGCGGGTCCTTAGACCAAGTTCCAACAGTAGTTACTTCGTTACCTTACCTAGGGAGTCCGAGTGCAGAGGTTGCTTAGCTGTCCTTGGTACTGAACTGGATCCACCGAAGCTGTCAAACTTGCAGCACTTGACAAAACCACACCTGGAGATGGAGTTCCACTCTACCTACGAACAGTAGAGGCCTTTGGGGAACTAGAACCCTGGTTCAGCAGCTGGATTTCTTCTACCGTGCTCAGCGGCTTTGGGTGCAGAGGTAGCTGGCAGCTGTCAATCACAGGCGGCAGGTTGCGCCAAAGATGCTTTGCTACACACTCAACAAAACCAACTTCAAGATGCAGGAACACAGCAATGGGGTTGTTGCTGATGTCAGTCGCTGTGAGTTGCTCTCTGGGTGATTTGTCACTCAAGGCGTCATCGATCACCTGACTGGCAATCACCACGCCTTGATTGCAGCAAATGTAGTCAACAGTTACTTTGGCCGCTGGAGGTCAACAGGAGTTGAGTGCGGATTGAAACATGGTGAAATCTTAGCTACCGCTCCTGGCTTGCAGGACACCTCTTCTCTATGGGCTTACTCTCAAGAGGCCCAGCAGGTCACAATTCTTGTCACGCAGCACTTCGATTTTCCTGCAACTTGAGGGACTGGTCACACCAATCCAAGGGAGTCTGCGTTGGTTTCTGGCATCCACTGGAGTCCCTCTTGCTGGGAGCAACGAGCTTTTGCCACAGACACATGTCAAACACACTGTTCCAGGTTAAGGTCTCTTCAAGGCAGTGTCCTATCTTCACACTGTGGTAGAGTCCACGGTCCTGTTGTCAGTGACAGCATCTTCTTTGTGCCTCCAGTCAGATTCAAAGTCAGATCTGAGATTTTGGTGTCAGGAGAGCCCCTTAAATCCTAGTTTAGGGGGCGTTAAGGGCATGAGGGATATTGGCCAGTGGGCTACTGGTCCCTGCGGCTATGAGGGATAGTGGCCAGTGGGCTACTGGTCCCTGCGGCTAACCCGTCCGTGAGGTGACAACATCCTATGGGTATATGTTACCCTTCTACCCAGAGTCCTCTAATTTAGGGTCTTCCAACATGGTAGAACACTTCCTTGGCTGTACAGACCTCTTAGCCCATCTTAAAGGTGTTGCTAGCCTGTTGGATGTGTAAGCCTCCTAAATAACTAATTTTCCCACCTACCAGGCTGGACAGGGTGGGAAGAGGTTTGTCCTTGAGTGAGGGACAAGTAATTTCACTTCAAGGGCAGTGAAAATCTTTGAGGCTCACCGCCTTGATGACTGTACACACTAGCCATCCTGGGAGAGAGGAGGTGTGACCTTCTTCCTGCCCAGGCCTTTGTCTCCATCCTGGAGAAGTGCTAGCACATCCTACCAGGAGGGCAGACTCTTGTATTAGCAGCAAACGGTTCAGGGAAGCCTGCCAAGGCACTGGGTCACTGGGACCTAGGGGGGCACCCATTCAGGGTGGCACCCCTGTGTATGCAGCTCACCCTCAACACATGAATTGTGTTGGGGATGAAAAAGCACAGTGTTTGACACCAAACACAACACAATTCAGTCGTTCCATAATGGAGCTGGCTATCTCGAGTTTCCTTGGTATCCAGCCCATGTTACTCTATGGACCGCCAGTCACTTACAGTAAAATCTTGCTTTACAGGGTTACTGTAGGGATATATATGTATAAACATATATAGCCACACCTTTAATATAATGCACTCTACCCCCTGGGCTTAGGAGGACAACTTTAAGAGTGACTTACTTACATTAAGGTAGTGTTGTTGCCCTGCAGCACCTATTGAGTGCAGAGTCACTGTCGAGCATACAGGCTGCTCGTGCAGGGCTGCAATGGCAGACCTGCAGACACAATTTACTTGGGTCACACAAGGTGGCACAGTACAGTGCTGCAGCCCTGGTGACCCCCGTACCACCCTTCCCCTGGGTATTACTGGTACCATATACTGGGGAATTATATGAGGGAAAAGTACCTTGCCAATTGGGTGTACCAATTCACATCACTTTTTTTTTTTTTTTTTAAATATCTTTATTCAGTTTTTAAACAACAAATTTTCGCCCTCCCCCACCCCCTCCCTCCAGGTCAGACAAGTATACATACATTTATAAAATGAGTTACATTATCAAAAAGACAAAATTGATACATACATTAGTACGCCCAGATCCGGTTGCACCTTAAGTCAAAAAACAAATTCATTCCGTGCGACCTTGCAATTGGCACCATTCTTTTAGAGGGGTCCAAATTTTTAAACCTCTTTTCCGTCGCCTGCTGCCCTTACGTTTATAGATAGCAATTTCAATATTTGAAATGGCGAGAAATCTGGCTAACCATTGTTGGAATGTTGGGGCAGTAGCATCCAACCACGCTGAGGCTATACACAACCTAAAAACGGCCATTGCTATAAAGATAAGTTCATGCCCTATTCTAGCGTTTCCGGGATCTGTTGCCCCTAGTAGAATAACACCGCTGGATAAAACTATCGTGCTATGCACCACTGTAGATAGAAATTTCCCTATCTCTTGTTTGACAGATGTTAACCCTTCGCAGGTGGAAAAAATGTGTATACAATCAGCATTAAAAAGCATACATCTAGGACAACATGTGCTCTTACCAGTTCCCCACTTGGCTATTTTGTCCGGTGTATAATATAGGAAGAAACAGGTTTTAAAAAATTGTGCTTGGAGTTTGGTTGATATTAGAATTGTTTGCGACATTTCATAAGCATAATTAAACTCATCATTTGGAATTGCTGCTTTCTCTAACCATTTTTGCGCAGTTTTCTCCATATCATCTGGAAACATAGCATTAATGCGTGAATAAATACCCCCAATCGTGTTTTTGGTGCCAGATAAAAGTATTTCTACTAGGTCTATTTTTTCCACCCCCCTCCCGCCTACCTTCCGTGACAAAAAATCTCTAATTTGCAGGTACTTGAAGAAGTCCGCCAGTCTAATCCAAAATTGGTTTTTAATTCTTCAAAGGACCGAATCCCAACGGAGGAAAAGAGGCAGCCGATCTGGACAATTCCTACATCATGCACTTATGTATATAACTATCATTAAAAATTTCGGGCAGTTCTGGGTTATTCTTTAAGGGCGTATAGAAAGACAGTCTCCCTATACCAAGCATTTTCCTAATGGTCTTCCACACCTTGAATCCACTAAATAGTGTTTTAAATTTGACCTTTTTTTGGTAGCTGTCGTGTAAATATCTCCACCAGTATCCTCTGCTCTCCCTGCCTAGTAGTAATTGGAAAATAGATGGTGCATAGGCTTCTCCCTCCATACCTTCCCGGTTATTCTGAAGTAACTCATCGCTATACAATAGCATGGTAGCCCAGTAATATGCCTTCAAGTTTGGGAGAGCTAGTCCACCTCGCTCCTTCTGGAGAGTGAGGAACTTGTAGGCCCGCCGAGGTTGTGAATATGCCCAGATAAAGCTAGAGAACATCCGTTCTATTGATTTGAGCCAGGATGAAGAGAATTCTAGGCAGATTGCCCTAAATATATACAAAATTTTAGGAAAGAAGACCATTTTAATTGCGTTCACTCTTCCAATGATAGAGAGATGTAAATTGTCAAGACGTTGGAGATCTTTCCGCATTGCACCTGTTATTGGCTTCAGATTTATATCAACCAGATTTTCAAGATCAGATGTGATGCAGACTCCTAAGTAAGTAGCCTGTTCCACAACTCGAGGATCCCTCCATTCACTTTTCCTATTTAAAACAATCTGAGTTTTGCCCTGATTAAGTACATAGCCGGACACATCTCCAAATTGTTTAGCCTCCCTCTCGATAGCAGTCATAGCCGTGTTTGGATCGGATGTCACGATAGCGATATCATCCACATAGGCTAGCGATTTAGTGACATACCCCTGTGATATTATAGGTTTAATTTCTCCCTCCTTTTCCAATCGCCGGATAAATGGGTCTATATAAATTGCGAAAAGCAATGGCGAGCAAGGACAGCCCTGCCGTGTTCCACGTGATATAATCAGCTCTTCAGTTAAAATACCATTTACCAATACTATGGCCCTTGGATTCACGTACAGTTTTTGGACTGCCTGTATATAGCCTCCCTTGATACCCATTTTGGACATTGCAGTCCACAGGAAGTGCCAGGAGACCCTATCGAAAGCTTTCTCCGCATCAAGCAGAATCAGCGCCATAGGGTCTCCTGTAACATCCATACCATCGAACAAGGTGATTACTCACTGAATGTGGTTGATAGTGGACCTGCCTGGAACGAAGCCATGTTGGCTCTGAGCAATCACCTTGTGGATAATGGGAGCAATTCTATTAGCCAAGACTTTTGAGTAAATTTTGGAGTCTGAGTTAATGAGGGTAATGGGACGATATGAACCCATCTCTTCCGGCGGTTTGTTCTTTTTAGGGAAGATGACTATTTTTGCCCGAGACCAAGATTTCGGGGGATGGCCTCCTTTAAAGATATGTATAATGAGCTCTATCAAGATGCATTTAATTTGATCTAGAAAAGAGGCATAGAATTCCGATGGGATGCAATCTAACCCCGTAGCTTTCCCTCTTGGCAAATCTTTGATTATGCCAATGATTTCTCCCTCTGTGGGTAGCTCCTCTAAGAGATTTGCATCCTCATCTTTAAATTTCTCATTAGAAAGCTGATCTAGGTAATCCTCAATGCTTGCCTGGTCACCACCCCCCGATTCAGTGTATAAATCTTGGTAAAACCGCCAGAAAGCTTCTCTTATGAGTTTAGGGTCTGCTACTCAGACTCCCTGAGGATCCTGGATTTCGCGGATCAAATTTGATGAGGCCTGTTGTCTCATACGAATGGCTAATTGGTGTCCAATTTGCTCGTTCACTTCATATATCATTTCCTTTTGTGAGAGTGCTTTTTTGATTACTTTTTCCATGAAAATATTCATAATTAAAGCCTTAGCGATTGCCACCTGGTTCTGGACTTTCTCTACTTCTTCCTTCCCTACTGGAACATTTCCCGTTGTAACACTTATTAAGTCTTCATCAGCCTTTTTCAGGTTATCTTGTAGCCCCTGCATAGCTTCCCTAGCTAGTTTGTTAGCTTTTAAAGAATATTACAGGGTCTCCCCTTGGATCCCTGCTTTTAGCGTATCCCAGACTATTTCAATTGAAGAGCTCCCCTCATTGTCAGATAAAAAATTAGGGATCCACTCTCGGATGTGGCTGCAATAATTCTCATCTAATAGCAGGGCTTTCTCGAAAGTCCATGAGCTAGGAGTGTCACTTCTATTGTCTATTTCCACGGAACAAATGAGAGGATTATGATCCGAAAGGATCCGGGGGAGTTTCATGATTTGGCACTTGGTTTTTATTGCATTGGACATTAGAATATAATCCAATCTTGCATGGGTGAGATGTGGATTGGAGAAATACGTAAACCCTGGATCATCAGATTTTAAGGTCTGCCAGCCATCCACCAGCCCGTGTATGCAACACATTTGTCTTAATGCTTTAAATACTTTGGGTTTGCGGCCGGTATAGTGCCACCCCTCCTTTAAGGACCAGTTGTTTGGCAGGTTAATGTTAAGATCCCCACAAATCATTAAAGGTAGTGGCCAATGCATCAATTCGTTTGAGATCTCATCAAAAACTGATGCCTCGTCGCTGTTGCTGCCATAAATGGCACATAGAGTCATCTTTTGCCCACTCCCATATTGACATTCTGTAATTGCCCAGCGACCAAATTTATCTGCCTTAGAGTGACTAAAAACGAGCCCGCTCCCCCTGGCTAAAATAGCAACCCCCTTACCCTAGCTCCTTGTGACGTGGCACAGATCAACCTATATCCTAATGATTTTAAGATATGTGCTTGTGACCCCTCAATATGTGTTTCTTGCAAACAAACAATATTTGTGCCCCAAGTTTGAAGTCCTACTGCCACCGCCTGTCTTTTCCTAAGATCGTTTAGGCCACAAATATTCATTGATAATACCCTTAACAGACCCATCTTTTTCCACTACATGATCCGTGTATATAGCCACACTTTTTTCCTTTTTTCCCCCTTTTACCGACAATCAAAACCAGGTAACAAACTAAATTAGTTTGGCTCATTTTTGTAGTTTTCTTTTTACAGTTACCATTTAGTGCAACCTGTCTGACCTCCCCCCCCTTCTCCCACCCCCCCCACCCTCCACCACCTTTGGAGGTTACCTGGCCAAGCCAGGGATTTGACATCCGACGAGCATAGCCAAGACGAAAAAAAAAAAGAAAAAAAAAGAGGAAAACATTTTCCATAACCTCTGGTAGCAGTTACCCCCAAAAAAACCAACCGCATGCCTAATACCATGTGGGAAAAAAATACCTAAACTATGTCATAAACGACAAGGCGGATTCGGCAGAAGAAGGAGCTGCTAAGCCTTGTAACCTGCCTTCCCTTTCAACAAACTACTCGAACATTGTCTAGCTATACTTAGCGCATTGCCCCAAGTGTACTTTGAGATAATTAACTACATTATTTGTGCCCCGAGAGTTCCTCTAAGTAGTTTTGCACCTGAATTTCAGAAACAAAGCTGCGGATAGTCCCTTTGTATATTATTTTCAACCGGGCCGGGTTCTGTAAGTACACCTCGGCCCCCAGCTTCTGAAATGGTTCAAAGAGCTGCCGGAGCCTCCACCTGCGCTCCACCGTGGCATGAGCGAAATCGGGTCTGGTGAAGAAGGTAATTCCATCAAAGGTTCGTTTCTTTGTGGGTCTGGCCAAGTCAAAAAGAGTTTGGCGGAGTAAAAAGTTTCCGAAAAATAAATGCATGGCACGAGGGTGCTGTGATGCCGCTGCATGCTTGCCGGGAAACAAGGGAAATCTGTGGGCTCTTTGAATTTCCCTGTCCAAATCCCATGATTGCAGTTCGGGAAAAGCCCCTTTCAATAAGGTAATCATAAATTTCCTGGGATCATCTTTTTCAACCCCTTCCGGAATTCCTAAGAAGCGGAGGTTGTTGCGTCTCTGTCGATTTTCTTGCTCCTCCAGTTTCCACATCATGTCTTTTACCACCCCCTCGTGTTCATCGTGCTGAGTCTGTAGTGAGGCATCATCTTTTCCCAGTTGTTCCGTCCTTCCCTCCACCATAGCCATTCGATCCGCAATATCGGCACAGGTTTTGCCAACCTTTCTAACTGCCCCTTGCAGTTTTTTGACCGCCATACGGGATCTACGACTGTCTGCCTTGACTTCCTCCTGGAAGCTTTTGATGGACTGTAAAACATCTGTCAGGGCAGGTTCACTTCTTGTGTCTCGGTGATCGCCGCCTTTGCCACTGCCAATGCTTGTTTGATTATGCACAGAAGCGGTGGAGGATTCTGAAACTAAAGTGAGAGGGGTGTTGTTGTAGTCCCATGTTAGCTCTTTTACACCCGCATTATCGTTATCAGATAAGTCGCCCTTTCTTTGCGCACGATCTCTGCTCTATTTTTTAAATAGTTTTTTAGTACCAGGTTTACCTCTCTGGGTGTCAGTATTAGGACTGCTGTACCATTTCTTTCCTTCCTCCCCACTAGACAACGAGATGCTGATGTCTGACATTTCGGATTCCTCTGTCAGAGAATAAAACTTATCCTGATTGTCTGGCGTCTTTGAATTCCAGTCTATAAGCGCACGATCTCCAAGGGGCGCTAGTGGAAGAGGGTTAGCTGTGGCTGCTGTGTTGTTAGGAGCAGACAAATTGCTTGCCAAAATACTAGGGTTATTGTGCATGCTGGTCGAGTTACCCTCCGGACTAACCTCTGCTGGCATGGTTACCGGTAAAAGGGCGAGGGCTTTACCTGTATCATCAGATGAAGGAGTATCTAAAAGCTGCCCTGCCGCACATGTCGACCCTCCTGTACCCAGGCTATCTGCGCCGCTGACAAGCATATTGTTCTCTTTCTCACTTGTTGCTGCAAAGCGACTAGTAATTAAAGGTTGTGAGCCATCGGCTTCCTTAGGTGTGCGAGTGGTGCCCTTCTTCCCGACGGCCATCAGTGTTGAGTCTTTTTCCTGCGAGGTCTTTTTTGCACCGTCACCTTTCTCACCACCACCTCTGCCTTTCGCGCTTAAGGCATCCACTCTTTTTTGCCGTGTGAGTGCCAGCGCTGCTTTTGACTCAGAGGGCACAAGAAGAGTCTTCCCAGCCCTCGCCCCCTTGCCGGTCATTCTTACTTAGGTGAACTGGCAGGAAATGCCTTTGCTGCAACAAAGTATCTAGGCGCCGAACCTGCTCCACGCTCCAATTCCAATCCTATACCAATTGCAGCGCCACAATGTTGCCACAGCGGGAGACTTCTCCGCTCTGCTTGAAGATCGCGCCGTCCTCCGCACAACCCTCCGCTGCTCAGCCGGGGAAAACTCACGCAGGCCAGGTTCCATCCATGAACCCAGAGCTACCTCGGCGTCCTCACGGCAAAGGCAGAGCGTAATGACAAGCAGCCGAGGTGAGTCTTGTGGTTTCAGCATCATTCTTTCCCTTTTCTTTCAGATTGCTTTATGGGGGTTTAAATCGTCCTCATTTTTTCGCTACCTAAGAGGCGAGTAGAGAGCATTCGAAGCCGCCTCAATTGGGGAGGCTCAGAGGAGCATCTTCACGGCGATATCAGTCGGTCGCCATCTTGCCTCCTATCAGTCGTTCGCCCTAAAAACCAATTCACATCACTTTTAGGGGAAAGAGCACGGATACTGGGTCCTTGTTAGCAGGTCCCAGTGCACTATCAGAGTAAAAAATCAGCATCTAGCAGTTATAATGGGCGCTACCTGCAATGAAGCCCAGTTTCTAACACCTGATTTTAATTCAACATTCTAGACCAAGTTAATTACTCTGCTAGCCAGATGAAGGACCAAAAGCCTCCCCACATGATTGGGCCATTTGACAGTAATTAGACGTTCTCTTGGGAGAGAAAATAATGGGGACAGAATTTGATTGTGCTAAATACATTTTACACTGCACCTGCACTGGAAGCCTCCCAAAGAGAACAAAGGGGAGAAGGCCAGACTCTTGGTGTGCATCACAGGAGTAGCCCCTTTGAAATTTTAGAGGGAAGGGACCAATGAGCAGTGGTAGTCAGGGGACCTGCTGGGTAATGTGGAGAAGTGATCCCCTGAAACTTCTGAGGACTGGGCCTGCAGAGGGGTAACCTTTATCAGAGATTCAGTCATTGCCTTCTGCTGCCACTTGGATACCCTGCAAGTGGCTAAAGTAGGCTATGGGACCTAAAAAGTGCAGGCGTTAAGGGTATTCTGTCTTGAGGGCTGAGAGGTGCTTCTCGAGGCGACACAGGCTGAGGGGAACACCAGACAATGGAAAAATGTCAGATTATGGGCCAGGTGTGAAGAGGCAAAGAATAAGCATAGCTCCTAGAAGCCAAGAATATATTAAAGGCAAGGGTGCCTGAGAAAAAAGCCTCCTAGTAGGAGAAAGAGTTTTTTCCCCCCAGAAACCGGCTAGGATTGGGCGCATGGGGCTCCTTCCTATTTTAAATCTTTCACGGGTGGGGCCAAAGTTCAAGGAGAAAAATTGTCAGTGTGGCATTCGTGGTGTCCTCACCTTACATTTTGTTTGTTGTCCCCATGAGCCCCCATTCCCTGGAGACAAAAGAGAAGAGGACCGTCTCAAGATGGGAATCAAAGTAAAGAACAAGCACCATTGCACGCCACCATTGTGGTATCCAGGGGCTGCAGTTTCCAAGAGCCAAATGAAGTAATTGGAGTGCCACTGTATTCCTGAAAAATTGCCGCTGGGGATCCCAGGACTTGGGAGCACCATGTACTGTCTTCTCCGCTCGCCTTGCCCCTGTCTGGGGGAAGCAGAGAGCACACTGCATTCACTACATGGACACAGGAAGGGAAACAGGAAGCAGCCAGCTGAGTCACATGAGATTAGGCCCTTATATGACTCAAGGACTGCTATATCCTGGATGCCCCAGAGAGGGCATGGCATCCACGTAACTAAGGAAAAAAGACACAGCACAAGGCCAGATCTGCAATAAAATATGATTGTTGCATCATGAGGCAGCTGACCAAAGGAAAGAAGAAGATAGTCCAAGGCAAAATAGGTGCCCTAGAATCCTTTTGGGGTGTTTTATATCAATGGGGATACCCAATAGGCTACTAAACCTGGGTTACAAGTGCGGTACAGTAAAGAAATGGTCAAGTAGCACTGACTGCTTAGAACAAAAATCAAACAAATCAACGCATTCACAATACCTAATTTTAGATATCACATTTGCAAATTTATGCAGTTTATTTGTATTAAAGTATTGATTCGTAAACGTGGCAACGCAGTTGCTCTATCATCTCAATTGAAACCAAAAACATTAGCAAAATTTGGTGCTCAGGTTGAGGGGAATAGGGAATGGAATGTGGTAGTGATTAAAGTGAAAATGTGGGGGTAGTGGACAAGGACAGGGTGGTGTGACATATATACATCATCATCATATGGTGGTGCTGATCCGGACTTATTGAAAGGTCAATTGTTCCACAGAAAACGCATAGCACTATATGAACACTGTCACATTAATTACAGTTGTCCTCGCATGCGTTCAGATTGAAGTCGACGTTTCGACCCCTTGAGGGTATGCTAGGTAAGTTCAGCCTTAGGGTGGGGTCTTCATCAGGACTAGTGGGGTAGGGAGCACCTAATTTGACATCCGACGTGTTCCTTAAGGGCTGATTAGTAGTGTTGGGTGGGGCTCAGCTGAGCTCTTATAAACAAAATGGATGTACGGCCTTCAGTGCACGTACATTCAAAGGGGAATTGCAGGTCAATCGATCACTGTCAATTTCTAGATCAATCTCATTAAACGCCCGGCTCCGTAAGCACAATAAATTAAATATGACTTGCTGTGGTGCCCCAGAAGGGACAGAAGCACAACCAACATTACTAAAGTTATTTTGGGGCTCCCGGGATGGCAGCAGCTCTTAATGTAGCCCAACTTAAAATTCAGAATGGTCACCCTAAGTCTTGCAGGTCAAGGATACATGACTTGAGAAGGCTGCCCCATATTTTACAAGCAATCCTGGAGCTTGAGATTTAGCCTAAACACTCTGTAGTGCACATATTCCTATTGGTGGGTCCTAATGCTGCTTTATAGCATATGTAAAAGTAGAAAAAGCACATGCACACATTTAAAAAAAATACTTTATTGATAATGCTAAAGATAACAGTGTATTATTACATGTATTAATGAAGGCCACTGAAATTCATAATTGACAATGCAAAGTTAACAATAAATAATTGCATGCCCTAATGAATGTAATTGTAAAATGGTATCATCCTTAGAGGGTTTAATGGTGTTGCGTTGGCTTATTATGATGTATTTCTGCATTTGTTAATATGGTGACAACACTCTGACAAAGCCAGCAGGCCTGCCTTTGGTAATTAAACCACATTATATTTTGTCCACTAGATGTGAGGGATATTTTGGTTTTAGGGTTCAGGCTCACTAGTGGTCGGAACTATTAGGAGTGCGTCAGAATAGGTATTTCCACCTGCATCATGTGTATATTTGCAACTTATTGCATAGTATTGAGTTCTGTTTATGTAATACAGTATGACTTCATGCAACTTTGCTGCCCCTGTGTGGGGGAATACAAGCCCCAGTGATTATCAAGCCCTGAGCGTCAATGCTGAGGAGGGGGAGGAGAAGCCTCTCCAGTGCTACAAAGCGCCTCAAATCTCCCACTGCACATGACTCCACACAACTTTACTGCCCTGTAGGGGGACTACAAGCCTCAGTGATTATCGCCACCTGTGTGCCAAATCCAAGGAGGAGCCTCTCCAGCGCTACAAGGTGCCTCCAATCTTCCGCTGCGTGAGATGACACACAAATTTGCTGTCCTGCGGGGATATCTCAAGCCCCAGTGGTCATTGCTGCATGAGCACCAACACCGAGGAGGAGTCTCACTAGCACTACAAAGTGTCTCAAATCTCCTGCAGTACTGGATGCAACACAACTTTGCTGCCCTGTGGGGGGGACAAAAAGCTGCAGTGATCATTGTGCCCTGAGCACCAACGTGGAGGAGGGGGAGGAGGAGCCTCTCCAGCTCCTCAAAGTGCCTCCAATCTCCCACTGCGCTGGACGCCACTCAACTTAGCTGCTCTGCGGGGAGGGACCATAAGCCCCAGTGGTCATTGCGCCCTGAGTGCCAATGCCGAGGAGGAGTCTCTCCAGTACTACAAAGCGTCTTTAATCTCTCGATGCATGGGATGAGCAAGGGCTGCGCCCAGGCAAAGCCCACACTAAGGGCAAGCCCATCCATGACCGTTTGGGTCCTGGAAGAGGCTGGATGGGCCACCCTCTTGGATTTTCTTTAAAAGATATCTTTTGTCTAATTTCTTTTAAGTCTGGGCCTTGCTTGTTTGTGTCTTTCCTTGCCCAGCATTATGGGAAAGAAAAACGCTTTTGGCGGTCAACCCATCTTTACTCCTCCAACGATTGGCACCTTAATTGATAGGATGCTAGAGAGGACTATGGAGGTCATTTTCACTAATATTTCTTTGATTGAAAGACAAATTTCATTGAGCTTGAGGTCTGCTTTAGTCTCTCCCTCAATGAGGCTGTTATTGACTCGTCCATGGACCCCTCATCTGGCTTGTTCTCTCCATTTCACTTACTTATCGAGAGAGCTGCTTGCACTCTTAATCCACCTATTATAGCGTGGAATGATGCCAGTAGCCCTTCACCTCTGCCAATACCAGCAAGAGGGTCAAGCAGGGAACTTGTGTTAGGCATGGAACATCACCTAGCCATATTCATCAGGCTAGTCAGACTATGGACTCGAGCTCTGCATCTCAGGTCCCCACTTCCCCAGCTTTACCATCCGTTTCCCCTTTTTCTTTGGTGGGGATCCTGGGGGATTTGAGTTCCAGCCAGTCTTGCATTGAACACCTTTATGGAAGATTTATGTGCAAAATTTAAATCGCTCTAACTAAACTTTCTCCACTGACGGAAAGGCTTAAACTGATAGAGTCTCAGCTAGCCATTCTTGCATGGCTGTCTCCACAGCCCACCTCCATTTTAAACTCGCCTAACCTTGAACATCCTCCCGTACCTGTACTCCAGTCCCGCATTTGCAGTAAAACCTCCTCTGGATTATCGGGAGGGTTCACTGCCAGGGATTCTGCTCAGGAACAGAACTATGCTTGGAATCCTAGAACATCAGCATGTAGGGATTGAGTCACCCTGCTACCTCAGTACCTATGAGCTTGAGTCTGACGAACTATAGTGCCTCACTTGCCCTCCTAACCTTATTATAGGAACAAGCGAATTGGCACCCCAGAACACAACACTCTCGACCCTCTCAGGGATCGCAGTAACAGGACACAAACTTTCACACTTCTCACTCGTACTTGTCCACAATAAAATAAACAAAAGACACAAAGAAAGTTTAGAATATTTATTCAAACAATTGTGTCCTAAAATGCAGTTTTCATGTCACAAGTAGAAAACAACTGCATGTTAAAAATACTGTTAGCATGGCTAATGAACCATATACTATAAAAAGCCCTGTCATGCTAAAAGACAGATTTAGCCTAAAACCCCCTCCTTTCTTTTTTTTCTACTGAAGCTAAAGGATTATATATCAGAGATCTCTTGGATTAGTGGCGGACCCCTTACCTTAGTGCACACAGATGGTCACTCTACATCTCAACTGCCGCAGTGATCTTGTCTCAGAACTCTCACTCCATGTGTTTTCTTAAACTCTTGTGCTCAGTTATATGACAAGACGTGAATACTATTCATAAACAACAGCTTCGTTCTCGTGTTGTATCTAGGTGCTAGTGTCTGACCAGATGAAATAACAAGGGGCATTATTGTTTGACCTTGTCTAGGGTGTTCAGACTAAATCCCAGGAAAAGAACAGAATCCGAAAACATATGCAGATTCTGTGTGAAAGTAGAGTGTGGCACAAAGCAAGTATGTTTATATAGTAACACGTGCAAATGAATATGTGGCCTACAACATGCACAAATAGGCTAACATAGTGAAAACTACAATGGGTCATGGAGGAAACACATGAATGACACCCTCCATTTGGTCAGGAAAATACTAAATGTAATAAGAAGGTAAACATACTCAAAGTATAGTTTAAAAATGGCAGTTACAGAAAATGATTAGACGAAAATGTCAATTTGTAAAAATAGTCAAATTAGGTTGCTTCGGAGGAATCCATTGCGACACTCGCCATCTCAAAGGCTAGAGACTCCATAAAGGAGTCTGAATCCACTCATGATGATTGGTCAACTGCCCAAGTCACGAGCTCCAAAGAACAGACATGATCTCCAGTCACAGCTGATGCTGAGACGGCTACCGGGCAACCTGCATCTGTGTTAGCAAAGCCTATGTCCTGTGATTCATGTGCCGATGCGCCCATTTCCTTGTAGGCTAGAGGCTCAAACTTCACATTGTGAAGAAGTCAAAAACCCAAAGAACACTTCTGAAAATGGTTCGCTAAGGGACTCATTAGCAGTTCAATGTCCAAGGTAGCAGGTGTCTTCGAAGCCAGGCAAATATCCAGTGCCCCTTTCGAAGATACAGTGGAACACGGGTTGCACACAGGTAAAACAGGCAGGCGAAATGTTAGGGATCGATCAAGGTGCAGTTCCTGCAGTAGTAACCTTCCAAAGATTTGAAGAATATGCTCACGGTAGGGTTGGAGAGGTGCCAGCTCCAGAGCGCCCGCAAACGTAGCATCCATTGAGGAGAAACAGGAACAGTTGAAAATGCGAGATGACAACGTATTTATACTATTATCAACAACAGCTAGCACTTTATCTAAATGATCTTGGTCAATTTGTCTTCAATGTACAGCAGCATCCTTTTGGGACAATTTCCAAATTTTATTGTAAGTTGTATATAAAAATCTTTTAGACCATGGGGATCTGGGACCTTAAAGAAAATCTTATAAATTTACGTCTTCAGACAGGAGACAAAGATGTTGCAGACAGTGTGGAATGTTCCAACCATTGTTGACATTACTTTCCCACCGAACAGGTGGTAATAATACTAGAATGTGCTAACTGGGAGTATTGGGGATCAGGTCTGCTTGATTTAAACCCTGGCGTGGAATTATGAAAATTGGCATGACAACCATCCGTGTCATATCCCGTAAAATTCGTGCTCTTGTCCTTTTTCTTTCTGGAACTCCCTTGAGGGGTAGTTGGACAATGTTTCTACTGTGTAGAATTAAAATGGGGATGCTGTCCACTGGCTTTGTGGAGAAATTCTTGTCTCAGAACTCTCGCTCTATGTGTTTTCTTAAACTCTTGTGCTCAATTGTATGACAAGACATGTGTGTTCATAAACAGCTGTGTTCTCGTGTTGTGTCTAGGTGCTAGTGTCTGACCACATAGAGTAACAAGGGGCATTGTTGTATGACCTTGTCTAGGGTGTTCAGACTAAATCGCAGGAAAAGAACAGAAAGCAAAAACATATACAGGTTCCGTGTGAAAGTACAGTGGGGCACATAGCAAGTATGTTTATATAGTAGCTTGTGCAAATGAAAATGCAGCCTACAACGTGCACAATTAGGCTAACACAGGGTAAACTACAATGGGCCATGCAGGAAACACAACACTGTCATACATTTCACTATGGTGC
Organism: Calotriton arnoldi; assembly: GCA_963921515.1. NCBI lineage: Eukaryota > Metazoa > Chordata > Amphibia > Caudata > Salamandridae > Calotriton > Calotriton arnoldi. The sequence continues at coordinate 76,022 of CAWUFW010006098.1, read as the reverse complement.
CGGTGTCTACATCAACCCCTGGGATTACTCAGCTACCTGATGGGACAAATCAGAATGGCCAAGAGGATATTCACTCATCTGTTAGTGTCCATAAAGCAATGCAAATGCCTTATGACAATATTCCAAATAGCAACCGTATTAACCTTTAATCTCCCTCCTGACGCCTGTCCCTATGTTGTAGTACTCAATGGAGGTCCTCTGCTACGTAGGGATCAGGGGGATTCCCATATGGAATTACAAAATAAGGTTCTGGATTGGCTGGTCCGTAACCGTTGTTTTCCTTTTACTTCGGCTAATGAAATCTTTCTGACCCGTAGGGTGGGCTGAATTGGTCCAGGCCATCAGACACATGTGAACTTCAGATCGATTCATTTGGTGCAAAGTTTACTATTTAGGCCTATTAGCAGGGCCGGCACCAGGGGTAATATTTCCTAGTTCCATTAGGTTATTTCTATAGGCCTTCTTCACCCCCTTTGCCAGCAGTCCCCCAGCAATCCTCTAGGGCTGTGGACAATGGTGGGTGGAACCAGGAGTCTTTTCCAACTGCACTTCAAGCATCGCAATTGGCTGGCCAATCCGCACATGTTGCAGCTTACCGTGGGGATCAGTTCCCAATTCCGGTTATGAATCGCTACGAAGTTCTCTCTAGCTTGGATTGACTATAGGCTGGAAATAAAAAATCCTATCCAGAGTTGGAAATCCTAGAAAAGGCCCAAAGTCCATCATTAGACACATTCTTTTTTCCTTTTTGAGCCTGAACATTGCTGGGCTTAGAGATAAACTGTTCAATCCTACCTGGCTTGACTTTATTTCCAAATACGATTTTATCACCCTGCAGGTATCTTGGGACACCACCGCTTGCTCATGCACTAGTTTTGCATTCTATTCCTTTCCCGCCATTCCATCCACAGGTGGCAGGGCTAAGGGAGGTCTCCCTGATTGGCTAAAATTGAAATTAAGAGTTGAACTAACTGGTATTGATGCAGGAAGTTTTACCTGTATGGTGTTGCTCATTACAGACATTTCAAGTCTTTTTACTTGTAGATGGTTAATTTTTATAATAATGACTTTATGAATCAAGTTTGTGCCTTTTTGCTCAGTTGTTTTCATTCTTATTGAATTTAAAGCTGCATGAGGCTGGTTTTCTATTACAGCCTAATTTTATACTCTGTGGGGATTTTAATGCCAAATTAGCAAGCAATTTGGAGGGGCAGGGATCCAAGTGCTGTGTCTCAGACAGGAGAGGAAAGAAGTTAAGTCTGTGCCTGGCTATGCATGGTCTTGTACATATTATAGACTTGTTTAAAGGAGATGGCCCGCCCTGGGCAACCTTTAGAGGAGTGGGACGGGCATCAGTCATTGACTAAATATTTGTCACTAGAATTTTCTTTCCCAGGTTCTCAAAGGGTGCCATTATTGAGACAGAATGGGGGGACCATAATCCTTTAACTGCAGCAGGATATTTCCCTGTGTTTAGATCAGTCAGCCCTGCAGAAATTACCCCTGTCACCCAGCATACTAATAATGATCGTAAGCTTGTATGGCACCTTAAGGAACCAGGGGCCACACTCACTCTACTTTTACGAACCCACCTTAATGCTTTTTTGAACTGTCTGAGTGATGATTGTGTGGGGGCGATGGCAGATCACTACAAACTTGGTGTATTAGGAATTACTTGTTGAAATTGGACCAGGGGTACATGAGAGTCCACGTTGGTTTGATAGACAATGCTCAGCAGCTAGCTGTGAGTTAAGAAAGACACTTGTTTCAATCCCTAAAGATCCCACCATGGTTTGTGTAGATCAGAGGATTTATAAAATTGCCCTGAAGGCTAGGTAGGATGCCCTGAACAAGAAGGATTGGGCATGTTAGAAAATGCAGCACTGCTGAAAAACAGCACAGTGTTTTGGGACATGGTGAAGAAATTTAGACAAAGGTAAGTTTCAGTCATTCCCCTCTTACAATGCAATATTTTGGATTCTGATTGGGTTTCACACTTCAGCTCCATCTATCATGTGGTCCCAGAGGATGGTTAAGGGTATTACTTCAGGACAAATTAGAAAATTCACCCGCTTTGTTGGTCACTTTACCAGAAGTAGAGGAAGCCATCAGACAAAGCTCAGGCTGCAAAGCAGCAGAACCAGACGGGGTCCCTATGGACCTCATCAAATGCCATATTAATTTGTGGCATCTCCTCATCACAAATGTGTTTAATAGCTCTCTGTGTAAAATGATCCCTCGTCCCTCGGCACTTTCTATCATTGTCCCCATATTTAGGAAAGGAGACCGCATGTCACCTAAATGTTATTGACCAATCTCCTTGACCGACAGCACAGTGAAAATAATGAAAAGGGTGATATTCAATCGATTACTATCTTAGGCTAATTTAAACAATACTATGAGTCCCTATCAATTTGGTTTTCATCCAGGGCTGGGTACCATGGAACAGTGTCTGAATTTACATCTGATTGTAGGAAAGTACACCATTGCCAAGCAATGTCCCATGTACCTGCCGTTTATGGACCTATCCTCAGCATTTGGTTCTGTAAATAGAACCAAGCTTTGGTTGATACTGTTAGGTCTGGGGGTTGAGGTGTCATTGGTGAATTTTCTGTACAACCTGCATGAGAACGTAGTTGTGAGGGCTCATTTCAGCAAAGCAGGCAAAATGTTAGACACCTTCTAGCTTGCTAGAGGGGTGGGTCAGGGTTGTATGCTGGCCTGATTGTTGCTTAATATTTATATCAACAATTTGAGTTCTTTTTGATTGACACAGTCAGGGATGCCACCAGGATTGCCAACCAGTTAGCATCACCCTTGCTATAAGCCGATGACGCTGTACTTATCGCACTGACACCTAGGGCTCTCTGTATGTTAGTGGAGTTCTTCATGACTTTTATAAATACCTCGGACCTGCACACTAATTTTGGAAAGTCATATGTCATGGCCTGTGATCCAGGAAGTTAACGGTGAGAGGTCAATCTCTGAGCAGCATGTCTGATTTCAGCTACCTAGGGATTGTCTTCAATTCCATGCGTTTTTGGCAGCAACAGGTTACTAGCTCCCGCTTGCAGCTCAGTAGGGTGACCAGAGTATTCTCTCAGTTACCTCAGTCCACAGGAAGGATGAACATCTTCCCTCATTTGACTGTTTACAGGACCCAATATGTTTCCACTGCTCTGTATGGTGCTGGGGTTTGAGGCTATCACAATGTTAGTGCCCTGCAGGTCGAGGAAAACTGCATATGGAGGCGGCTCCTTGGTCTTCCCCATTCCAGTTCTCATTTCATCGTTCACTCAGAGCTAAAGCTGGAGTACATAGCTGATAAAGCTAGGCTGGCCCCTCTTTTGTTCTGGGTTGGCATCTGGTCTAACCCTGAAGCTGGCTAAAATAGAAACATCGTTTTAGACTGCCTTAGTATGGATAGGGGTCTTTGCATCCCCTAGTTCGGATATGTTTCATAATCCTTAAAGGATTTGGGCCTGCTTGATCTGTTCCATCCTTTTTAAAAACTGTTTTAAAGCTCTTTGGGGCATATTATCAAGAACGGCGTTAAAATTATGGGCTTGATAATATGCCCTTGAGAATTCCAATAGAAGCCCATGTTCTGGTGTAACCATGGGCTTCTATTGGAATTCTCAAGGGCATATTATCAAGCCCATTATCGCCGCTTTAGCGGCAGTTTTCTGCCGCTAAAGCGGCGATAATTTTAACGCCGTTCTTGATAATATGCCCCTTAGTGTTTCGCAAGTGCAGGATTGCATTGCTGCATCTCCAGTTGTTAGGTAGTCGTGATGTCTGCTACAGAGTCTGCTCCTTTCTTAAAGCAGCGGTGAGGTGTATGAGATCAATGGAGGTCTAAGCGTGCAGAAGCGTGGTAAGAGGCCTTCTCATATATTCAGGGCCGGCTTCAGCTTTGGTGGCGCCCGCTGCGACAATCATTTTTGGCGCCCCCATGACCTCCTCCTCGGATTCTCTCACTACCACTGGGCAAAAGTGCCCCTCATCTCTCCAACCATAAGTTATTGCTAAACACAGCACACCCCCTGAGGTCAGCGCCCCCCTCCACAGGTCAACGCCCAGTGCAGCCGCACCAGTCACATTGCCCTAAAGCCGGCCCTGCATATATTCACTTGCACAGTTCCGTAGTTCGAATCTATAAGGTTGAATCTTACTGTATGCATATCGTCATCTGTGTTCTGCTAATTAGCTTTTATTATGTTGTTCTGTCAGATTTATTTATTTTGCTACGTGTATAATTTTGAATTTTATCGCTATTACTGTATTGAGCCATGGCTATACTTACTTGACCCTTTTGGTACGTTGTTGCAGTGAATGTGCTTTATTATTCATGTACTGCCACAACGTGCCTAGGTTATATCTATTGGACTAACTGGCATGTTGATGTAGCATATGCACTTTATTACCTATGTATTTCCCAAACGTTTTGTCAAGTCAGTATGATGCTTTCACGTTATTTTAATGTATTTTGTATTATATGAATATTTGATGGCCACTTGTGCCGAAGTAAGTGTAATTGAATTGAATTGAGTCTGTAAGAAATAGCAGGGCAATGGTGTATTGGATTTCGCTTGCATGCCTGCACACCGGGGTACTCGCCCACACCACCTCCCCTGAGTAGTCCTCGGACAGCTCTGCCTGAATGGGGCACTTGGCTTTGTACCAAAGAGAGGTTGCAGGTTACTTGTAAAGGACTCACACACTTCCCGATTAATAACTAATCTTATTACAATTATTTATTGCGTCTAAACAAGGTCAAAGGTGAACTTTGGTTTAGGAATACAATGCTGAAGGATCTTTGATACCAGTGAGGGCCAGGTTGGTTTGTCTAGCACATTGGCAGCCCAGCTCAGATATTAGCCTTCACGAATGCGGTTTTCCCTCAAGTATGAGGAGTGAGGGAGCCGGGAATCCAACCTAGACTGGTGCATGAGGGTAGAAAAATTGGCATATCAGGCACCAGGTTACCTAAGAAAGTTGGAGAAAATATGGAGTCCCTGGAGTACTGTCGAGTATGGGGCCCCCTAGTGGGCACCAATAGGCCTTGGGACCGGGCAGAGGGTGGAAGCAGAGGGTCACCTTCAGCGAAATGGGGAACTTTTTTAAGCATGTTATGCCGAACAATCAATCAATCAAACAAGTGGTATAAATGCCTGCCAATCAGTCAAAGCAATTTGGTATGGTATTGTTACTAATGTAATTAGACCGGTACTGCTCACAAACTCGTTTGTGGGTAGTGGATGATGCATTATGTTTTCAAAAAAAGAACATGTTTGAGTACGAGTCTGGGGCACACTGTACTCGATATACATTAATTGCCGCAATTCTGGTTAACCAAATAGGATAGACGTTGCTGGTATTGTTGTTCTCAAAGGAATACTTTCCTTCTAGTGTGACTAATCATATTGGTTCACGGTTTACCTGTGACATCTGTGATGAATCCTATGAAAAACATAGGGGCATATTATCAAGAACGGCGTTAAAATTATCGCCGGTTTAGCGGCAGAAAACTGCCGCTAAAGCGGCGATAATGGGCTTGATAATATGCCCTGGAGAATTCCAATAGAAGCCCATGTTCACACCAGAACATGGGCTTCTATTGGAATTCTCAAGGGCATATTATCAAGCCCATTATCGCCGCTAAAGCGGCGATAATTTTTTGCGCCATTCTTGATAATATGCCCCATAGGATCCTATGTCTTACATACAGATGACACCTGAGGGCAGTTATTCTGATTCGTGGGCTTATTCTTGTAATATCAGGTTCTATTCCCCATACCTGTGGTAAGCTGAGAATGGAACCATTATGAATATACTTGGAACTCATTGTCCATACCTCAACACATTGGTTGCAATAACCAATCTGACTACTGAGTTATTGAGATAAATATTGCTGCAAACATATTCTCCTTTTAGTGTCTTTTTTGCTTGTGTCTGTTTTGTTGTAGTTATTTGTACATCTCACAGTCTGTCATTGTTATGGCAGTGCTTGGTTTGACTTTACAAATGGTTCTGAAGGTTTGATCACATTGGTGACAAATGTTAGTGTTCAATAGGTAAGACCGGTGAACTAAACTAAAATCATCACACATTTACTGGGCAGTAGGACTGCCCAATGTCCGGCAGAAATGTATTTCCGTGCTAACGAGTGATGCTCAACTCACCTTAGCCCTGAATGGCATATCTGATGTGTATTGTATGTATGCTGGTAGTTTGATCTTAACGTGTCCTGTTATAGGATAGTGCGTACTGTGTCCCTGTAGGCAGCTCCGCGCCATTGGTATCTAGCTGCATTAAATGTCTGTGCTTGTTTAGATTTGAGGGGCATATTAGCAAGACCGGCGATAAAATTATCGCCGTTTTAGCGGCAGGAAACTGCCGCTAAAACGGCGATAATGGGCTTGCTAATATGCGTTATGGAATTCCAATAGAAGGCCAGTTTAGATGTGCAGGACATCTAACCTGGGCTTCTATTGGAATTCTATAACGCATATTAGCAAGCCCATTATCGCCGTTTTAACGGCAGTTTCCTGCCGCTAAAACGGCGATAATTTTAACGTGGGTCTTGCTAATATGCCCCCACATGTCTCCGCAGGGACACTGAAGGTGATACTGTGGTAGATGAAGCTTCCTAGAGAAGGAAATCGATTAGGTCTGCAACCTTTTAATTGCAGTGACAACATGCACGATTTTTTAAAAATGTTGCATAATACAAAACTGCATTACGCAGCTTTGCATCAGTTTTTTCTTGCAAGAGATTGATTTTAGCAAGAAAAATAAAAATTGCTGCTAAATATATACTGCGCGAGCCAGACTCCTGTTGTATCTCGCATGACTTTAGTACATGAGCTACGCACTGGTGTGACAATGTTATGTGCCATACCTCCAAATTACGTTTTGTGCCATACATATGAACTTGCAAACTTTTTATGACATTTTGTGAACTTTCACAAAATCAATCTGTTTTGCACACTCCTAAAATTGATGCAAGTGACAGGAAACCTTACCCCTCCCTACCAAAGAACAATAGGCTATAGAAAAGCAAGAAATCAAGGAGCTTTGGGAGGAGCTGAGCTGAAGATACCTATGACTACATCATGAGCACATCAATAATTAAATGGGTAAAAAAAAAAAAAAATGTAAGTCAGTTTTTATATAGCGCAGCTACTCACCCTTACGGGTCTCAAGGCGCTGGGGGCCGTAGTGGAAATTAAGTGAGCTATTGCCCAGAATCACATGGTGCTGAGCTGAGCTGCTACCGGAGCTGGGAATTGAACCGTGAACCCTGTGCTCCGAAGTCAGCTGCCCTGGCAGCTGCACCATACCTCTCCACCATGGAGACAATGGTTACAATGGTTAAGTAGCCACAAATAAAATAACATATAACATAACCACTTTAGCAACTTGTAGGCATCAATGTACACCTAAGTTTAAGTGTTATTTTTCTTTGTTTGCAATTATTGGTACTCTATTACATTTCTCTGTACTTGTAACACGGATTTTGCACAGCTTGTGGATAACAGCAAACCCATTGATTTTTCTGCAGATATTCTACTGGCTAAACTTACTAAAAGCCTTTTATGGCCTAACAGATCTTCTGCAAGGAATATTATATTCCATGCAAGCAGATTTACGTTCGAGCTCAAGGACTGATGGACAGTTCTTGTGGCAGAGTTAGAAGAACTGTGCTGTCTTTTAAATGATGGCTCAACTGCAGACTTATTACTATTAGAGCTGTCAGTAGTATTTGACACTATAGGGCATCAGGTCTTAACATCTAAACTTGGTGAGCTCGGTTTCCAAGAGTTGGTGTTAAAATGGATCTTAGACATTCTGACTAAGAATCTAACAGATGTTGTATCCTCATTGGTTTACACTTTAACCTCTGTATGGTTCCTTTCACTTATTTTAGTCTGTTATGTGGTTTTTTGTTTTTTTTTGGTCTGGCGTTAGACAAGATCTTTGGATTTTACTAAAATTATATGTGTAATATACTCACTTAAAGGGGCTTTCAGCCCCCTCTCTTCATCCATTGATCAGCTGTTGTGTCATTCACATTTTGCTTCTTCCCACTACAGCAAATAGCATGGGGCAGCCTTCAGCCGCTAATTAATGTTATTTTGAGTGACTGCATTTTGCTCTTTCACAAAGAACACTTCCTTTCAGCAGGTAGTTCCCTTCAGTGCCAGTGTTTTTGTTTTTACTTTATAATTACCTTAGTGTTGCCTTTGTGTTTAGAGCCTGAGGTGAAAGCAGGACCTAAAAAAGCAGATGTGAGCACAGGCCATATTCCACTTTTCATCAGTTCCTGCCACCTGCCAATGAGGTTGTAAAGTCCTTTTGAAGTGTCCTTTGCTTATCTGGCTGCTGGCATTTCACAGTATACCAGGTCGCTTACATTTGAAAATGTTTTGTATTAAGTTATTCTCTTTTACCATGCATGCAATACACAAATGGAAAGTTTCAATATTATACATGTGAATTCATAAGCGGACAATTCTTCAGAACATGTCTATTCTGGACTCAATTTCACCAATGGTTCTTCAATAAACTTTGCCCAGGAAGAAAATCAGCCTTTATCATGTTTGTTTCTAAAACTGTATTTTATTGATTTTTCACTAACAAAAATACAGTGCATTTTATCAAATCCAAAAGAGAATCTTCAGCAGATAAAAGTTAAAAACATATGCAGTCCAACCAGATCTAAATTACAGATATCGAATATCCCATTAGAGAGAGGGGGAGCCGATTCCAAAAGGATATGTAAGTTTCCAGACTGGACAACATCCTGTCGACATTCTGACGCTGGGCCTCTGTATGGGTAACCCAGATTCTCAAATATCGAAACCCATCTAATTCCCATCTGATGCCCACAGCTGGTAGCTGATGTGGCTGCTTCCCAATCAGTCCCACCTGGGGGAACACCAAGGACTTACGAATGTTAAGTTTCAGTTCTGAGACAACACCAAAATCACCCAAATGCCTCATCAACAACGGGATGGACTCTCCCGGCTCAAGAAAATGCACCAGCGCATCGTCCTTGTAGAACGAGACTACATGGTTACTATTCCCCACCCAAATGTCCCGAGGGGCCATCTCTGCCCACAGTAATAGTGCCAGTGGCTCAATCACCAACGCAAACAACAAAGGCGAGAGTGGGGCGGCCCTGATGGGTGCCCATCCCCACCAGCCAAGTGTCCGAGAGCTGCCCTCCCACCTTGATACGTATCGAGAGCTCAGCGTATAAAAGCTGAATCCAGGCACAGATATTGGGACCAAACCCCATACCCCTCAATACAGCCATGAGAAAGGTCCATTCCACCGTATCAAATGCCTTTTCTAAATCCAATAAGATCAGTGCCATCTCCTACTCTCTATCCAGGGCAGTATGTAGCACATGTGTCAGTCTATGAATATTATCCGCAGTATTTCACGCTTGCATGATACCACATTGGTCTTCGTGGAGTAGATCCCCGATAACCTCCCCCAGTCGTGTGGCCAGAATCTTACATAAAAATGTTTAGGTCGTTAATAAGCATAGTTAGGGAACTGTAGGTGGATGGGTCCTCAGGATCCCCTCCAGGTTTCAACATTAAGCACACCAGGCCCACTCTCATAGTTTGCAGTAAACGCCCTTTAACTTTAGCTTCCAGATAAACCTCAACCAGTTTCTCTCTAACAGTTGGAGAATAAGCCCAATAAAATTCTGCTGGGAACCCATCCCCACCGGGGCCCTTTGATTTGCGCAAAGCCTTAATGGCCTCGCCCACTCATCCACCGAGAGGTCCTTTTCCAATTCTAACATGGCTCTCCTCTGCAGCCGCTGGAGCCCCGACAGAGCCAGAAAGCCCTGAGTCCTGCCCTCGACATCCAGGGGCCCTGCGTTATATACTACCTTAAAGTGGTCCAAGAGCGGCGTTAGCTCTTCATGGTGCAGAGAGTGCAGATTACCCTCCGCGTCCCGTATTGAGATAATGAGGGGCACCTCCACCTCCCGCTTTAGTATCCATGCCAACAGTTTACCCGATTTGTCCCCCTACCTATGCAGCAATTGGCAGTAGGATTTAGGAACTGTTTTGTCCAAGGTGTCCCAGAGACAGTGTGCCTCTCTATGAGCCTCCAGTACAGCCACACATTCCCCAGCCACAAGAGCCATCTGTTTCTGATGAGTGGCCAATGGGTCCTCCTGACTTTTTAGGTCCGCTATGAGTCTCCTATGCACCCCACAAACAGTACTAATACATGCACCCCATTCAACAACCTTTAGGGCCTCCCATTCAATGGCCCTGATGTTCATTGTCCCCCAGTTATTATCAAGATATGTGTTAAGAACAGTTCGCAGGTCCTCCCTACACACGGGGTCCTCCAGCAAGTCAGAGGGCACACACCACGATCTGCAACCATCCGACCCCCCATTCCAGTCCAACGTCAGTAGGGTCGGAGCATGATCAGACAGAAACCGGGCCATATGTGTCACAGCAGACATCTTAGAGTGATCCAAGCCACCCACCAAAAAGCGGACCTGCCGACTATGTGTATCATGTGTTATTCGCGGCCCTCCGAGTGCAAAAGGCGCCACCCATCCTGCAGCCCCAGATTCTGCATTGCCCATGTCAAAGCACTTGTCATCACTGGTTTGGTCCCAACCCGAGGGGGGTGGGGGTCCCCCACACCATCCAAAACACAATTAAAATCTCCCACCCAAATGATGGGGGATCCTACACTGTTCGACAGTACATGCTGCAACCCCTGAAAGAAGAACCTGTCATCTAGGTTGGGGGCATATGAATTGAGCAATGTGAGCTCTCTCCCCTCCAGAGAACCCTGGATTAGTACATATCACCCTCCACATCCGCCTCGCAATAAGTGAGCCGAAAGGGGATCCCCGGGGCCACCCATATGGCCACCCCCCTAGCATACGCGGAGTAAGAAGCAGAGAACACCTGACCCCTCCACTTTTTTTGAAACTTTTGCGCCTCAGTATTTCCTAGGTGCATCTCCTGTAAGCAGGCAATGTGAATCTTATAGTGTCTAAGGAAGGAGTGGACCCTATAGTGCTTTGCATAGTCTCCGAGCCCTTAGACATTCCAAGTGACAATGTTAAGTCGGTCAGCCATACTTCGGATGAATGTTCCCTCTAGTCCGCCTCATCACTCAGAGGGGTCAACAGAAGGCCTGGAAAGCCAGTCACATTTTTCACTGCAGCAGAACATAAAACAGAACAATAAAAAATTATGAAGAATCTCCAACTGGGGGATGCATGAAACTCCCCCCTCCCCAGTGCAGTATAACAGCCTTTATCATGTTTGATTTGCAGCAGTTATGACACGTTTTTTCATGTACTTCCTTCTTTCTTTGTTTCTTTCCATCTTTCTTCTTTATTTGTTTCTTTCCTTTGTTTTTGCTTTCTCTCTTGTCTGTTTTCTTTCCTTCTTTCATTTCATTTTCTTTTTGCCTTCCTTTCTCTTTCTTTCTCCCCTTCTTTCTTTACTTTCTCTTTCCTTCTTTCTTTCATTCTTTTTTGCTTTCCTTCTTTCTTTCTTTCTTTCTTTCTTTCTTTATTTCCTTCTTACTTCTTTCTTTCTTTCTTTCTTTCTTTCATTCTTTCTTGCTTTCTTTCTTTCCTTCTTTCCTTCTATCATTCCATCTTTCTTTTCTTTTTTCCTTTGTTCCTTCTTACTTTTCTTTCTTTCTTTTTATAGCTCCATCCTTCTTTCTTTCTTGCTTTTTTTCCTTCTGTCCTTCCTGCTTTCTTTCCTTCTTTCTTTCAGTTTCTTTCCTTTTTCACATTCCTTGTCTCTTTCATTTCTTTTTTCTTTCTTTCATTATTTCTTTTTTCATCATTCCTCCTTTCTTTCCATTTTTATATCTTTCCTTCTTGCCTTCTTACCTTCTTTCTCTCTTTCTTTCTTTCTTCCTTTCTTTCTTTCTTTCTTTCTTTCTTTCATTCTTTCTATGTATCTATCTCTTTCTTTCTTTGTTTCTCTGTTTGTCTGTTCTTTCCATACTTCTATTCTTTCTTTTATTCTTTCTTGCTGTCTTTCCTTCTTTCATGCTTTCTTTCCATCTTTCTTTCTTTCTTGATTTCTTTCCTTATTTGCTGTCTTTTTTCGTTTGTTATTTTGCTCCTTCTTTCTTTCCTTTATTCTGTCTTTCTCTGTTTCTTTTTTTCTTTCTTTCTTTCTTTCTTTCTTTCTCACAGCAAGGCAAGAGGTTGGCAGCCAATGGCAGAATCATTGGCTTGTTTAGGTCTGTGTTGCCAAGACCTTATGATTTTACTAAAATTATGTGTATGACATACTTACTTATTGGGGTTTTCACCACACTTCATCGATTTATCAGTTGTATCATTCACATTGTCATTCTTTTTTGCTTTCCTTCTTTCTTTTTCTTTCTTTTTCTTTTTTTCTTTCTTTCTTTGTTTGTTTGTTTGTTTCTTTCTTTCTTTCTTTGTTTCATTCTTTCTTGCTTTCTTTCTGTCCTTCTTTCCTTCTATCATTCCATCTTTCTTTTCTTTTTTCGTTTGTTCCTTCTTTCTTTTCTTTCTTTTTCTTTCTTTCTTTCTTTTTATAGCTCCATCCTTCTTTCTTTCTTGCTTTTTGCCATCTGTCCTTCCTGCTTTCTTTCCTTCTTTCTTTCAGTTTCTTTCCTTTTTCACATTCCTTGTCTCTTTCATTTCTTTTTTCTTTCTTTCATTATTTCTTTTTTCATCATTCCTCCTTTCTTTCCATCTTTATATCTTTCCTTCTTGCCTTCTTACCTTCTTTCTTTCTTTCTTTCTTCCTTCCTTCCTTCCTTCCTATCTTTCTTTCTTTCTTTCTCTCTATCTATCTATCTATCTATCTATCTCTTTCTTTCTTTCTTTCTTTCTCTGTATGTCTGTTCTTTCCATCCTTCTATTCTTTCTTTTATTCTTTCTTGCTGTCTTTCCTTCTTTCATGCTTTCTTTCCATCTTTCTTTCTTGTTTTATTTCCTTATTTACTGTCTTCTTTCATTTGTTATTTGATTCCTTCTTTCTTTCCTTTATTCTGTCTTTCTCTGTTTCTTTCTTTCTTTCTTTCTTTCTTTCTTTCTTTCTTTCTTTCTTTCTTTCTTTCTCACAGCAAGGCAAGAGGTTGGCAGCCAATGGCAGAATGATTGGCTTGTTTAGGTCTGTGTTCGCCAAGACCTTATGATTTTACTAAAAGTATGTGTATGACATACTTACTTATTGGGGTTTTCACCACACTTCATTGATTTATCAGTTGTATCATTCACATTTTTCTCCAACCCACTCAAGCATGCATCTAGGGGCAATGTGTCAGCCCACTTAAGCCATTTGCTGATGCTACTATGAGTTATGGCATGCCTCCCTTTCACAATGAGCACATCCACACACCAAGTAATACCCTTCAGTGCCAGGGAGAACTAAAGTAATGTTTTTTTTTTCTTTTTAAGAGCAAAAAACATTTTGCCTTTAGTCAATGCTTTTTTATAGATTAATGAACACCCGGCAGCTAACTGAACAATCAAGTTTTGCAAATACCTTGACAAAACAAAACAAGAATTGCCAAAGGGCTGGCGACATATATATTGGCTTTATCAGTGCTTGTTTGTATATGCAGACAAACCTCAGATTGTCTTCGAAATCACAAAACACTTGCATCATGCTCCACAAACCGGCATGATTTCTTGATGCTCTTGAAAACTGGATGTGCTTCAATCAACATAATAGGTGATAAAATGGAAAGTCTGTTGTTCTTTAGTGCTTCTCCCTTTTGTTACCAACCGTTCTGGTTGCAGTCGTTTGGGGCTAAACCTGTCCCAATGTCTTGTGCAAAGAACTTGGGTCTAAGATTTGATTCTCAACTTGACCAAGCTCAAATAAATTCCATAAATAGTATCTTTTTTTTCAGATGCAGGATCTGAAAGAAAATCTGCCTTTCTTTTCCTTTTGCATAAAGCTCATCTAATGAATACCTAACCGCTCTGATCAATTACAGTAATGCTCTTTATCTGGATGGCCTAAGCTTCAATTGGTCCGAAATTCGGCAATCAAGTTAACTCTGGGCCTGAGTAGAGATCACGTTTCTTCAGCTTTGGTATTTTTGCATTGATATCATTTAGAAATGACTCTTTTTATGTCGTTTGCACAGCGCATAAAGCCATTAGCAATCAGAAGCATTCTCCTTTGTCCTGTTGCTTAAACTGGTACCAGCCTCGATGTTCTTTGAGGACCACAGATTAATTTCTACTACAGGTTATTATAGTGAAACGAAACACAATTGGTGGGGGAGGCTTTTCGACATCAGCCCCATCCTATCAAAACTCTCAACCTCTTTGCATTCATTTTCCCTTATCAATCTGCTGCTCGACCATCTGCTCTAACATGTTTTTTCTGTTTGTTTTTTGTGACTTTGAGCATCAAGAAGCCTTCAGGTGGATGTTGCACTTTACAACTCTATTACAAACTACGAAGCACTTGGAATATTAGCACACTTTAAAATGTGTAGCAACTCTAGCAAGCATTGTTCATTTCCATGGACTCAGCATGTAAGTGTAAATTCAGAAATATAGAATGCCAAAGCCATTTTGTTGGTGTGGTGAGTGAAGATTTGTTAGACCTGCCATCCTTGGCGCGGTTTACCCTGTCTTTTTGCCTCTACCCCCTGTATTTTGGACTGTGTGCTGGATTCCGTTTTTGCTGGTTTGTTTACTCTGGGCACTTTACCACTGTGATCAGTGCTAAAGTGCAAAAGCTCCCTGTGTAAATTGTAATGGTGATTGGTTTATCCATGATTGGCATATTTCATTTACTGGTACGTCCCTAGTGAAGTACACTGTGTGTGCCCAGGGCCCAAAAATCAAATGCTACCAGTGGGCTTGCAGCACTGATTGTGCCACCCACATGAGTAGCCCTGCAAACATGTCTCAGGCCTGCCATTGCATTGTTAGTGAGTGCAGTTTTAAACTGCTATGTTGGACTGGCAAGTGCACCCACTTGCCAGGCCCCAAACCTTTCCTTTGTCTACATCTAAGACACGCATAAGGTAGGCCCAAGGTAGCCCCATGGGCAGGGTTCAGTGTATGTGAAAGGTGGGACTTGTGCTGACGTGTTTTGCATGTCCTGATAGTGAAATACTACCAATTTCGTTTTTCACTATTGCAAGGGCTATCTCTCCCATAGGTTATCATTGGAGCTGCCCTGCATCATCTTACAAGTGTAACTTTCAATTGGGAAAAGATAGAGATTTGGAGTTTGGGTTCCCTGAACTCAGGATTTAAAAATACATCTTTGAGTGAAGTTGGTTTTTAAATTGTGTGTTTGAAAATGCCACTTTTAGAAAGTGGGCATTTTCTTGATTTACCATCCTGTACCTCTACCTGCCTGTGGAATCAACGTCTGATTCAGACTGACTGGGGCTGCTTGTGCATTCACTCTAGACAGTCACACAAAGGGAGCTGAAGTGTGCCTTGAGGCCTTCCTGAGCTAGGGTGGTGGGAGGAGTTGTAACTGACACCTGAATAGGGCTGTGCCTGCCCTCTCACATTGCTGTCTCCACCCCAGTGTGGTGTGTCTGGAGTCAGGACAGGGCAAGGCAGGATCTCTGTACTACAAAGACTATCCTTTGAAGTACGCCTACTTCAAAGGCCAAAAGGGTATAAGTATTGGACCTGTAACCCCAGACTTTTAGAACACTTTTGGACTGAGGACTCTGCCAAGAAGAAGAGCTGAATAGTTGTCAGGAGGAGTACTGCTCCTTTGCTGTTTGTTGCTTTGCTGGGTTGGCTTGCAGGTGCGGCTTCTGTCTGTGGGCAGTGAAAGAAATGGACTTGGTTTTCTTTTATCCTGCTTTTCCCAGGTTCTCCAAGGGTTTGTGTGTGCTTGCCTCCTGTTGGAAGTCTCAGGGCCATCAAAGACTTCATCTGCAGCCACTCTGAACTCCACTACTGGGAGTACTGACCTGCTAAGTGGTGCTAATTCCAGCTCTGGGCCCCTGGAGGTGGTTCTGCTGCTTCAAGACTTGAAAATCCATGCATAGCCTTTCCAGTGCCTTTTTTCCCACCGCAAGCTTGCTGCGCGTTGAAAAACCAATGCATCGCTGTGGTGTGGCTGAAAAATGGATGCAGTGCCTGTTCGTGGTCCAAAGAACTGCCGAAGCCCGAGTCCAGAGCACCGTGTCTCTGACGTGTGAGACCCCTGCTTCGACTCTGACGCAGGCCCTGCTGTGCGACTGAAACAATCGACGCATCACAGGTCCACGGCTGAAAGACCCGACGCAGTGCCTGTTTCACTATTGCCGCATTGACCCCAGCGCATCTGGTTTTCCACGCATCGCCCCTGTGTGCCAAGTTTCTAATGCATCACCCCGCCGAAAGGAGTCGCCTCTGGAAATTGACACATTGCTTCTCCTTGCAGTAAGGAATCGATGCAACACTTCACCTGTGAGCAGCAGAACTGACGCCTCCATTCCCCTGGAACTCAAGAACCGACGCATCACTGTGTTTTCTGATGCTTTCCTCCTTTGCAGATGTTTTTCATCTTGGATTTTGTGCAAAAATCAACCCATGCATAGAGTTCTATGGACAGAATTGCTTAAACCTTTTCAAAGTGATAGTTTGAGGTATATATGTTGGATTTTTGTCATTTTGGTCTTGTTTTGTTTAGATACAAGTTATTTTTCTAAACTGGTGTGGTGCCCATTTGAAGTGTTTTTACTATGTTACTGTGTGAGTTATGCACAAATCCTTTACACATTGCCTATGAGATAAGCCTGACTGCTCGTGCCAAGCTGCCAAGGGGGTGAGCAGGGGTTATCTTGGGTGTGTAACTTCCTTACCCTGACTAGAAGGAAGGGTCCCTACTTGGACAGGGTGCAAGCCACTGTCAACTAGAGACCCTGATTTTTAACAAGATTCATATTGGCAGGACCTAGCCTTCTGTTGACCATCAGGGAAATGGCTATATCTCCACCCATCCAGTCACGATGGGCGGACATATTGCCATTTTTTTGCTGTCCAAAAAAACCAATGGATTTAATCCAGATCGGTGACTAAGATTGAATCTTCAATTTGTTCAACATTCCGTCAATCATCTCTTCTTTTTGCATTTGTTCTCTAAGTGGAAAGGGTTTGCCCAGACGTGGGTCCCATGCTCAATATGCCACTGGATTCAAGCTAGCCTAGCTGATGAGGAGTGATACCCCAAAATCAGTCCAAGGGTGCTTGTGTCTGGTCCAGGGAGGACCTGTCCTGGCAATTCGGGCTGCATTGTTCCCATGGAGCGCAGGGTCAAGATTGATTTGCATATGGCTGGGTCCAAACTGGAATGGTATGGCGAGCAAAAAACCTATAGATTCAACTCAGATCTGTGCCTAGGGGTGAATGTTGGATTTGTTCAGCATTCTGTCCATCATCGGTTCTTTTTGCATTTGTTGCCCTAAGTGGGAAGGGTATGCCCAGATGTGGGTTCTGTGCTGGCTATGCTACCAGATTCAAGTTAGCCTGGCTGATGAGGGGTGATACCCTGAAACCGGTTTCAGGATGCTTGTTTCTGGTCAAGGGGGGATCTGGCTTGGCAGTTCAGGCTGGATTGTTCCCATGGGGAGCAGGGCCAAGACTGATTTTCATTTGGCTGGGTCCAAACTGAAATGGCATAGGGAGCAAAAAAACGATGGATTTAACCCAGATCTGTGACTGGGCGTGAGTTTTGATTTGTTCAGCATTCTGCCGTCATCTGTTCTTTACCCTAAGTGGGAAGGGTATGCCCAGACGTGGGTCCCGTGCTCGCTATGCCATCGGATTCAAACTAGCCTGGCTGATGAAGGGTGATACCCTAAAACCGGTACCTGGATGCATGTTTCTGGCCCAGGGAGGACTGTACTGGCAGCTATGGCTGGGCTCTTCCCATGGGGAGCAGGGTCAAGACTTATTTGCATATGGCTGGATCCAAACTGGAATGGCATGGTGAGCAAAAACATGAAGGATTTAACCCAGATCTGTGACTGGAGGTGTATGTTTGATTTGTTCAACTTTCCATCCATCATCTGTTCCTTTTCCATCACTGCCCAGCAAACCCTGCAGGGAAGGGACAGTAAAATGTTAATCTTCGCCCCTTCACCATGGTAGATGACTACCATGGCGAGGGGAGCATAACATTTTATATTTTCAAAAAGAAACTCCTGTTTCAGGATTCTTGACAATGCATTATAAATGACCACCTGGTTAACTGTCATTTTTGGTAAGATGCGAGCAGTCCCTCCTCTAGGGGGACAGACTATTTTACTCTGTTCTCCCTGGCAGAACGACTGGCCGTCCGCCAACTTATAAATGAGATCCTAAGTGATGTCTGAAATACAGTCTATATCTGGGGCCACTTTCTGACACTACTCTGTGTCTGAACACATGGGAAGAATGAGCCATGCACCTGTTCCAGAGGAACAACATTGTCCACAGCACCTGCACCAGTTCCACAATCCTATGACTCAGTACATGCACCAAAGAAACAGCAGCTAGGAAACATGTAGCAGCCACAGCTTTCTGGTACACTCATCCACAGCACACATCACCCGTGGAGCCACCAAGTGAAGGTATACTCCTCAGACAGTGTGAATTGTCATATACAGGCACAAGGCTTCTTCTGGTCCCACTCAAAGGGACAGAGTGAGACTAAGGCTCAACACCTGGTCTACTCTGTCAGTCTGGTTTTCTTATTTACCTGAGTTTAAAAATACAGAAGTTCAAAAGCAAGTTTTGCCTCCAAGATGTCATGTTTTTCCATGACTGTGCTGTTGGGATTGAGAATGCTCTCACATTAGGAACCAGACATTTTTCAGCTGATTAGTAAAAACTTATCAGAAAGAAAACTATTAAACTTTCAGGGGCTTCGTTAATGTCATAGGTGTTGCCAACCCTCCATAGGGCCAGTAATGAGTGGGAGACAAACATTGTAGCCTCTCCATACCTCCCTCTACACAAGTTCAATTAATATTCTATTGGATGCTTGTCCAATAGTGCATGCTTTTGCTAATGTGTAGGTATGTATGAGAGTGCATGGAAGTGTACATTTGTATGTGTGCATTTATATGCATGCGTCTGCCTGTTTGTAAGAAATAGAGCCCATATTTGTGTGTGATAGTGAAAAGGTCGGAGAAGTGCGTGCGAATGTTCATAGACTTGCAGGTTTGTTGGGTTTCACAAACTTACAAAGCAAACAACACCCCACCCCTTCTGTGAGCCTATCCCTGCGCAATTTCATTCAGCTGTGGTTTACAATTAGGGAGGAGGTTATAGATTTCTGGCTGCTGGTCATCTTTTTTGACTGTCTTGTAGCCATTTCACTTTTGAACATGATTTACAAGCACAAATGTATTTATGAATCGGGGCCCTGTGTTACAAGTATATATTATTTCAATAGCTATAATTTTGTGTGAGTACCTGAATGGGCATACCTCCTCATATATAACCAGTAGTACACCGCATTGGCTACAAACCTGCTAAACACCCTTCAAACAGGTACACCTCTACTTATATAAACATACATATTAAAATCAAACCCCAATAAGTCATAAACAGGAACACACTTAAAATACATCCCACATCACATATCTATCCAAGTTCCACTATGACACCAACCTATATAACCCCCAATGCAAGAAAAACACTTAACAAAAATGTACAGCCTATGAGCTTTGTCAGTATCTCTTTACTGGGAGACCATCGTCATCACGGCCAGGAGGCCAAAACACACAGGGCCTCATTTAAAAAAAACTGATGCATTTCCTTGAGACTGCCCCAAATGTCCTTGCAACACCATGGATGCGCTGTATTTACAATAAAGGGCTCCATGGTGCAAGGATTAACTGATGCGTCAGAAATTCTGACACATCTGTTGTGCAAAAGTGACGCATTGCTGGAGTTGGTTATAACACTGACGCAACTTCAGCAATATGCCAGAACATATAGCCGAGTTGCATTGTAAAATACCTGTGCCATTCCTTATGCCTGGTCTGAGCTGGCGTAAGGATTGTGACGCAGTGAAGTCATAGAGTGACACAGTGAAATGTTTCACTGCACCAGTTCTACGTGGCTTTTTTGCATGGGAACGCCTACCCTGCATACATTATACCTGGCCCAGGTATAATGTGACGCAGAGATCTACAAACTGACACATTGGACCCAATGCGTCAGTTTGCAGATATGGCGCAGTCTGGCACATTGATTGCACCACCGTTGATTAAAAAAAATTAACGCAGCGGTGCACAAGTAGCTTGTAAATGAGGCCCCCCATCTGTCTTGCGTGCAAATGCAATAAAGTAACGATCAGGCTGGTTGCAGAACACTCACTACCAACACATTTAATAACGGGGCAGTTAGTGTCAGCACAAACATTTATTTCGATGCCTACATATGCCATTTATACAATGTCTTAATATGTCTACACATTATGCTAAAAAATGTAACTTCAATCCAAAGACGTTATAATTCAATTTCCTTTGCATTTTGTACATAAAAACACAGCTTTCTATAAAAACATGTATAAAACACAAAACATTCGCAAATCATTTATGATTCATGGATGCAGTAGAATTGAAAAATACACTTTCTGAACTGTAAATTGATTTCTAATTTTAAATTATCTTTAGAACAAGAAAAATCGTTAAATCCCTACTTGCAGCTACTAGATTTGTCTTTCTATTAGGTTTGACACAGATTGTGTAAGAGCAATTTTCCTGCACATTGGAGAATACCTGCACTAGTTTGAATTACGGAGCACAAAATAGATTGGAAAGATTTTAGTACTGAGAAAACCTACTGGGAACAAAACTCATAAAAGTGCTTCTATTAAACTATGTGTAGGTGATGGAAATACAATTACAGCACAGTGTGTGCAACAGTTTTGAATAAAAGGCAGTACAAATCAAATATATTACCAGATCACCGACTGCTGCTGAAAGCATTGATACCAGTACATAGGCCTTAGCATGAGCAAAAAAACAAGCTACTGTTCCTTAAAACAATGGAGGTTACTAAATGGGTTTGTTGATACAGTAATTCATGCCTCAATCGATTCAACAAGCAAAAGAAATAATACACGTATTTGTGGATCATGGACCTGTTTCTGAAAGCAGCGTCTTGCAGTGGTGTAGTAAGGACGCCAGGGGCGCTAATGCAAGGACGCAAAATGCACCCTCATCCCCAGGTTAGGTTCTGAAATGGATCCATAATTGTGGTGCATAGGGCAGGGCCGGACTGGCCGTAGCAGGTATTGGGCATTTCCGCGGGAGGCTGGCAGGGTGGGGGCTGGTTTTGTTACTGGTGTCCGGTTTTGCAGCAGTGCTGCAATATTGACCCCCAGTGGGCTGGTCCGACTAATTGCCAGGGCTGCTTTGGGTTCCCAGTTCGGCCGTGGTCTCCATGTTTGACCATAATAATATCACGGTGCCGTTCCCCAGTGAACAAAGACGAAATCAACAGGACGAGATGTTTCCTGTTAATAGTTCTGCGAAGACATTAACATTTTGCCAGTTGGAAGGGGGTCAAAGATATCTCAACAAATGGACCAGATATCTCCAGTTACAAAAATATCATTTAAGAATATTTTTCTATAAGTAATCTTTTTTATGTTGATTTTCTTTCTGATACAAAAGATCCTGACAGTTCGATTTCTCTATATTACAAGGCTAGAGAGCCCTGGATCTGGTTTTACTCTTTTTCAGGCCGGGCACAATCCTGCTCCAAAGAACTGTGATACCTCTCTCCTCCTCCACCATCTGGCTGGTCTCCATCCACAATGAAGACCAGCCAGGTGAGCAGATTCTGAAGCTCCCCATATTTTCATCAGCTTTAACTTATCAATTACAGGCTTGAATTGTTCTAACAAAGGGGGAATCCGAATTTAAACTAAATTGCCTCAAATTAGCAATTTTGACTCCTATGAGGAAAATAAATTGAAGTTTGGACCTAAGAAGCCACGCAGGAATAGACATAAATATACCACAATCGGAGGACGAGAGAAAGCACAAAAGACCACATGCAGAATAAATAAAATCCTTGTCAGTGCTGGGGAACTAGAAAACAGAATGTTGTCCCTTACTCTGAAGGACAAAGAAACCATGCAGAGTTCAGTATCTAAGAAAGAGCCCCCAGCTAAGCACCTACAAAAAAGTGAACATGTTCATAATGAACACCCTCTCCTGGAGTTAGTTTTCTAATGCTAATAGTGCCAGAATTACAGTGCGCACAGTGATAGTGTTCTACTAGGTCAACTAGGCAAAGAAACACTACTGTCTTCTAACTGTAGGTCTTTTTTATGTACATATCCGCTACAACTTTTAAGCGCATCCACATTGCATTGTGCCTGATGATTTATAGGTGAAGGCAGAAGACATCCTGCTACATCAAAGGATGGCTTTTACCACAGGCCTAACATACAAGTAAGAAATACCAATCGATTAAACTCAGTCCACTCCAGTGACCTGCTATGTGGCAATTCTGAAAAATGACCTCCACCCTACTCTAGTAAATAGGTTAGACAGAAGGGAAATACAAGAATTTTTATTTAAAGAAAGAACACTGAGTTCAACTTTTGTGAAGCTTGTGAAACTACAACATTTATTGGGAGTGCATAGAGTATCAATGGGTAGGAGACGTGCTAAACATATAGAAGTCTGTTAGTCAGCAATTACGTTTAATAATCAAAGTTTTACTGGAGTTATTCCGCGAAAGGAAACAGATGTCCAGTAGACAAGAATTAGACAAAAGCTACAGAATTAACAGCACGCCATTCCAGCAATACGAAGGGTATAGTAACTACATTAATCATAAACAGGTGAAGCAATGCCCCTTACAGGAAAACACTAATTTACAGTAAACGTTTAATGCCTACATTGCCCTTACATAGGAAAAATAAATTGATGACTTGAGTCCTATGGAACATTGAGCACAGAAGCCACATCTGAAAATACTGCTCACACTCGAGTGTCTCACTTAGAAAGCCAGAAAAAGTGATGGGTGGAATGTCTGAATTACTTTTAGCCACGGATCCATTCCAGCCCTTTATGTTTGCCCGTTGTATCACTCCAGACAAGGACCAGCCATATGCAAACCAAACGTAGTATTTCTCCATAAAGAAGGGATCAGCTACAACACGCCCAGACCAGAGGCGCTCTATATGGTAATGCAAGCACCACCAAATTGGTTTCATCCTTGTGGAGCTTCATCAGTTAGGTGCAGCTTGAATCCTATGGCACAGTGACCACACGATCAAACATATACCTGCCTCATACAAGAAATATCACTAAGAAAAACGAAAAAGTGAAATAGGTGGAATATTTCAATTAATCTCAGCCACCAGTTCTTACTGGGGTCACATTCCATTCCATACTTTTTACCCACTATGCTCCGGCAGACAGGGACCACTCACGTGCAAATCAGACTTCATCAGGATCTAATAGAAATAATCCAGCCCACACTGCCTTTAGAAGGCAAAACTATGGTGTCATATGATTTTCTACATGGCCCTTACTGCAAGTCATATATAGCATACTGTTAGTAGCTCAATTCACTTCCTACCCACTACTAGAAAGCTCGACCCAGTAGTCAGTTTGGAGTCTGAAACCTGTATATATGAACCAACACCATTATCTTTTAGTTACACAAATATATTCATTCATTCATTATACTCATTAACAGTGACCATTGAAGAGGACACTGAGGCAGCATGTTTCCAGCACTTTTGGCAGAAAACATCACAATTACATAAAACAAATACATGAGTCATTTATATCTTCAACTTCATTCTTCTAACAGAATCACCCCTTTTGCTGGACACTCTACATAGAAAAAGTGTACTTAGAAGAGTGGATTCCTAATTACATGGATGATTTAGAGCCACCATTCCAACATGAGCCTCTGCCATCCCGGTGGAGGACTCTCCGCCCTATAGAAAAATCCCCATCTGACTGATGAGGATGCCTGTGCTGGCAAAACAGCTTCTCACGCACAACCCACTTTGTAACTCAAGGAATGCATAACCTCCAGAAACATTTTGGCTAGATTTACAAGGAATCAATGCAGCAAGCCGTCTGGCTGCGCTGTGCTGCGTTGACTCCGAAGCAAAGGGATACGTCATATGACGGATCACTCCACTGCCCCCTGCGCTTGCACACAAATAGCTGCCATGCACCCACACAGTTACCCTTGCAACATGGTGCAAGGGTGCCTGCGTTACGGGGATGATTGTTTTGGTGCAGGGGCACCTTCTTGCACAAAAACAATCACTAGAGGTGATTTTCACTTCCAAGGTGTTGTTGCAGAATGCTGCACCCATAGAAAGAACAAAAAATGTTGAGAATTGAAAGCATATCTCCTTGTTGCGCATCTCTACGCCTCCCCAGGTGGGGCATATCATTCTGATGCATTAAAGCTGGAAATGCGGCAAAATAAATGGGTGTTGTGTGGTAACACCCACAGCAACACACCTGGCACGCCGC
Source organism: Calotriton arnoldi (assembly GCA_963921515.1). Taxonomy (NCBI): domain Eukaryota; kingdom Metazoa; phylum Chordata; class Amphibia; order Caudata; family Salamandridae; genus Calotriton; species Calotriton arnoldi. Next base: position 51,527 of record CAWUFW010006098.1, on the reverse strand, counting down.
TAACATACAAAGTTTCACATTTAAAGGTGACATTTTCCCAAGGACATGAAAAGCCACGCCATTTGGCTTTACATGTCCAAGTAAGTAGGGGCCAGCCGGTTGCTCTGCCAGTGTGTCACAAAAAGTGACCCACCTGCGGCGCTAGGGGCTTGTAACTAAGCCCCATTGAGTACGCCACTTAACATTCAACTGCCTGTGGTGTCAGCTCCCCTCAGTCCAATGCCTCACAATGATGGATATTGCAGCTGTGCATGTTAAACAATGTGCAAAAAGTGCACATTCAGCAGTGACATTTGATCACTACATACATCACCCATTTCAAATATGGATGTCCCAACCACATATGATTCATTTCCTCCAATCCCATTTGGAGCAGGATCTTTTCAAGTCATACCTCACCTTGGTCCATACCCTCAACATAATGTTCAGCTCCTCGCTTTTGGCAGTGCTCTTTGTCCAGGTTCAAATAATCTGACCTGTTTCACAATTTGTCATTATATTTCACGATGGCATGTCCCGTCGAAAGATCCACCTCCTGCCCTTCCATCGTCCCTTTTCACCTTCTTCCATCAACTTTTGTTTCCCCTCCATTCATCCAATCTTACTTTACAAACTTTCATCCCCTTGGCCTTCCACCCATCACTCTGTTCTGTGTCAAATCTGATTGGTCTGCTTGCCAAATTACTACGTCTAAATGTATTTGTCATCACATTAAATCATTGTTGCACTATGATGTGTCTAAACTAATCCAGTTGCCTAAGTAGACTCTTCACAACCCTCTCACTCCTATTATCAAACCATGACCTATGATGCATGTGCACTCAAGGCCTATCCAGCTACAATTATCTCACCTTTTACACGTGTTAGACCTGGCATCCTTGGTGTGGGTTTCCCCTGTACTTTTTGCCTTTGCCTCCTGTGTTTTGACTGTGTGTTGGACTTCGTTGTTGCTGGTCTAGATGCTTTGGGCACTTTGCCAATGCTGTTCAGTGCCAAACAGCAAGTACTCCCTCTGTAAATTGTTGTCATGGATTAATGTTTCTATAATTGGCTTATTTGGTTTACTGTTAAGCCCCTAGTACAGTGCGCTGTGTGTGCCCTGGGCCTGTGAACCAGATGCTGCTAGTGGGCTTGCAGCACTGATTGTGCCACCCACACTTGCCAGGCCCTAACCTTCCCTTTTCTTACATGTGAGTCACCCCTAAGGTAGGCCCAAGGTACTCCTGTGGGCAGGGTGCAGTGTATGTGAAAGGTGGGATATGTCCTGATGTGTGTGGCATGTCATGATAGTGAAATGCTGCCAATTTCGTTTTTTACTATTGAAAGGCTGCTATCTGTCCCATAGGATAGAATGGGAGTTTATTTCTAACATCTTAAAATATAACTTCCCATTGGGACAAGATGGGAAGGTAAAGTTTAGTATGCCTGAACTCAGAATATAAAGATGCATCTTTTAGTAAGGATGATTTTTACATTCTGTGTTTGAAAATACCACTTTTAGAAAGTGGGTATTTTCTTGCTTAGCCTGGCTGATGAGGGTTTTGAACCCAAAACCGGTCCCAGGATGCTTGTTTCCGGTCCAGGGAAGACATGGCTTGGCAGTTCGGGCTGGACTGTTCCCATGAGGCACAGGGTCAGACTGATTTGCATATGGCCATGTCTGAACTGGGGTGGTGGAGTGAGCTAAAGAATGATGATGGATTAAACCCAGATCAGTTGACTGGGGGTGAGTGTTTGATTTGCTCTAACGCTCCGTCCATCATCCCCTTTGGTATCGCTTTGTTCGCCCTAAGTTGGCAGGGTATGCCCAGACGTGGGTCCCTTGCTCACTTTGCCACTGGATTCAAGATAGCCTGGCTGATGAGGGTTTTGAACCCGAAACCGGTCCCAGGATGCTTGTTTCCGGTCCAGGGAAGACATGGCTTGGCAGTTCGGGCTGGACTGTTCCCAGGAGGCACAGGGTCAGACTGATTTGCATATGGCCATGTCTGAACTGGGGTGGTGGAGTGAGCTAAAGAATGATGATGGATTAAACCCAGATCAGTTGACTGGGGGTGAGTTTTTGATTTGCTCTAACGCTCTGTCCATCATCCCCTTTGGTATCGCTTTGTTCGCCCTAAGTTGGCAGGGTATGCCCAGACGTGGGTCCCTTGCTCACTTTGCCACTGGATTCAAGATAGCCTGGCTGATGAGGGTTTTGAACCCGAAACCGGTCCCAGGATGCTTGTTTCCGGTCCAGGGAAGACATGGCTTGGCAGTTCGGGCTGGACTGTTCCCATGAGGCACAGGGTCAGACTGATTTGCATATGGCCATGTCTGAACTGGGGTGGTGGAGTGAGCTAAAGAATGATGATGGATTAAACCCAGATCAGTTGACTGGGGGTGAGTGTTTGATTTGCTCTAACACTCCGTCCATCATCCCCTTTGGTATCGCTTTATTTTCTTGCTTAGCCATCCCGTGTGCCTCTGCTAGGTTTGTGTATTGACTGTCTGGCTTTTGAGTGCCAGGGGCTGGGGATGTGCATTCTGTTCAGACAGCCACTTGGGGGGGTCCTGTCTTTCCAGTGTGAGCCAAAGCTGGGCTGAATAGACCTGGGATGCATTCAGAGTAGGGGGAGGAGATTTCTTTCACACCTGAATGGGCCTTGTCTGCCTTGGACAATGCTGTCTCCACCTCCTGCCGGGCAGCTGCACCAGAGAGGACAGAACTGGTTTTGGCTGGGCAAAGAGCTTCTCTGCCACCAGAGAACAAAGGAATTTGTTCTATAAAAAGTGGGGCTCAGACTTTTAGATTACTTCTGGAATTCAAGAGGAACCTTTGACAAGGAGAAGAGCTTGAGAAACTGAAGGAGAAGTACTGCCCCTTTGCTGTGTGCTGTCTGGGGTTGGCCTGCAGTGGCTGCTTCTGCCAAGGAAAGGACAAGTACTTTGCTGTGTGCTGTGTCCCCTGCTTGAGGAAGATCTCCAAGGGCTTGAAGTAGAGCTTGCCTCCTGTTCTGATGTCTTAGGAACACAAAGACTTCAACCCCAACTCCCCTGCACTTCCTTGCTGGGAGTTCTGACCTGCCAAGAGGTGATGGTTGCTGAATTGGGCCTCTGGAGGTTGTTCCTGTGTTTGGGAGCTGAAAAAGTGACGCACCTATGAGAAGTGCGACGCATCCGCTCCTGTTTCCAACTAATCGCTGAAGAAACCGACGCATCGCCTGCCCGCGGCTGGAGAAATCGGTGCACGCCGCATCGAGTGCACTGATCTAAGAAGGCCGAGATCACCACACCGATTCCGAAGCAGGCCCTGCTGTACGGCTGCAAGAACCAACGCATCGTGGGACCGTGGCCCGGAGAAACCAATGCAGCGCCGTTGCCGCAGCCACATCGAGAACCGATGCATCCCCGATCGTCATACATCGCACCGGGGTGCAAAGTCTAAGAGAACGCTTGGGCCGCAGTAAGACACCGACGCATAACCTCCCCGCACAGTAAAAAACCGACGCATCACCTCCCCAGCGTGGCAGTAAGGAACCGACGCATCACCTCCCTGGAGTAAGGAACCGATGCATCACCTTTCCTGTGTGTAAGGAACCAACGTATCACCTTCCCTGGGGGTGTTTCTGTTTATAATTTTGACGCATCCAAGGTACTTTGTGTTAAAAGTGTTGCAACTATAATTTGCGATTGACAGAACTGTTTCTTCCTTTTAAAAGTCATATTTTGATTACTGTATTGTGGATTGTTGTCGTTTTGGTCTTGTTTGGTTTAGATAAAGATTACATTTTTTTCTAAACTGGTGTGGTATCCATTTGTAGTGTTCTCACTGTATTACTGTATGTGTGCACAAATGCTTTGCACACTGCCTCTGAGATAAGCCTGCCTGCTTGTGCCAAGCTACCAAAGGGGTGAGCAGGGGTTATTTTAGAAGTGTATCCCCCTTAACCTGACTAGGAAAAGGGGCCCTACTTGGACAAAGGTGCAAACCATTGCCAACTAGAGACCCCCATTTCTAACAACACTCATTACCAGTCTGTCATCATCCTATCCTGCTGTTGCCATGGCTTTGTAACTAACAGAAGGTCATCCATTTAGTGTTTTTCAATCCCTGGTTTGTAGGTCACAGTTCCTAAACACTCTGATTCCCAATCTTAGCTTAATATAAAAGTTTGATGCTGAATTTAAGTTACTCCTTTGCCCTACAGTGCCAGGCCAACCCTGCCCCAGTTGACATTCAAGAATTGGACATCTTTCACAAGCTCACTTGCTCAATCATGTATAGCGTGTGCTAACCTATGCTGTGATGTTGGTCCTGTTGACATTCTACAAGACATGGTGGGCCACACATAACAGTCTTATGTGATGAGGGACTGTCATCTAGCATGATGCCATGGTGGAGGATATTGCCCATTGTCCCAATACCTGGTCAAGTCCAGAAATAATGCTGAGTGTTCCAAATAACAATAGCTAAACATGTAAGGCAACCCACTAGGAAGCCCATCACACACTTTGCAAATGGTAACATTGTCTTCCCAGTAGAATTTGACAGCCTGCAACACCCAAGATATTGTGAGACCACAAACTCAACATATCCCTCCAATGTAGTGCACCCATTTTACTGGGTTCAAGTGGTGGCCCACCCTCCAGAATCCTAAATAAGGGTACTGAAGCATAGGGGTCATACTCATTTTCACCATGATTAGTCCCTGTAACTTGTATCACATAATGTAAGAGGGAGTAACTCAGCTCACATTTCCACTTTTGTGACACGTGTATCACATTTCCTAATGTCAATTCCACACAACAAGATAACATGTTCACAATACGCCAATGCTCAGTCATGCAATGACATCATTCAGTAATTATGTTTGAACATGAACTACATGGATGCTGTGTCTGTCAAACGAAAGCACATACCAAAAAATTGCTCTGCATTCAGGTCAGCTCAGCCCACTACACAATCAGCGATGTACAGTGGCACACCAAATATCATGAAGAACCATAGGCACATCCAGATATTGTCCTGAACATTTATGTAAGCACACTTCATATTTAACAGCTACAACTTGGCAATGATAAAGCAAATCATCCCTGTTGTACACTCAGTGACACAGAATATGTTCCCATGGGTAAGAGGAGAGATGACATTACACACTTATCTGAGAAAACAAATGAATCACAGACACTACTACTGCAAAAGTCATGCCAGACAATGCAGCTTAAAACAGCACAACTAATGACATGAATCGCAGACAATGTAAACCACCAGAAATGTTTGAGGGAAACTCCATCAACCTAGCTCTCATCTAAGGGACCGGACTGTGCATCAAGTACACATCTTTGTACTATTCAGAACTCCCAAACATGCCTTTCTAAATCCTTCCCTCTGACTCTTCCACCTCCACCTCCCTTTTACTCATCCCAAGCCTCCTCCTACTGCTATAAGCTCCAAAAAAAACTATTCTAAATCCTTCCCTCTTCTATCTGTCCACTATCCTTTTCAATCCAAATAGCAGACTAACATGTCCACAACTAATATTAATTTCATATTTCACTATACTAATTCACTACTAATCCTTTATGGGTTCCGTAGTAGCGTGCTACTCTCCGAAAAAGCTCTTCAACACCTCATCAGAGGTAGCAAGTGCTATATAAATGCAAACCTTTTCCCTCTTCTATCCCTTGACTATCCTTTTCAATCCAAATAACGTATGAACATATCCACCGCTCAAAGTACTTTCATATTTTCACTATACTAATTCACCACTAATCCTTTATGGGTTCCGGAGTAGCGTGCTACTCGCCGAAAAAGCACTGCAACACCTTATCAGGGGTAGCAAGTGCTATATATAACCTTTTTTCCCTCTTCTATCCCTCCACTATCCTTCTCAATCCAAATAACTGACTAACATATCCACCACTCAAATTACTTTCATTTTTCACTATCCTTAATTCCCCACTAATCCTTTATCGGTTCCAGAGTAGCACGATGCCCGCCGAAAAAGCACTTTGATGCCTCGTCAGGGGTAGTATGCGTGATATAAATGCAATACAATACAATCATATTGCATACACACAACACATCTCCTATCACAACTACAAACAATGTCTACAAGGGCATTTTGTGTGTATCACAGTGGTAAACAGCACTGCATGTGCCAGCACAAACACACAATGAATGCATAACAGTGTCCAATATATGAAATACACTTGCTCAAAGGTGTCTGGACTTGCAGTGTATGCAGCATACTTATGCCAATGTTAATCTCCAACCACCAGACGCACATCACAAATAATGTATGGTTTCCCTAAACTGGCCAGTTTGCAACAACATGTGAAGATCAAAACTCACAGGGTCAAATGAATTCTGCTGTCATGTCCATGCCTGACCCATTGCAAGTGTTACCGACAGATTTTTTACAGTCAATTACACTTTTTGCTCTAATGGGAGTAACCCCTACAGCCATTGCCATGTGCCATGTGAGAGTAAGGATAATGAGTGATAAATTTGTTTAAAGGTACACATACAGCAAGACAATTACACCATGGAAGTATCACACAGGACCAGCTTCTTTGTGATGTGTAAACTGTAAACTAATGGCAATTCAATGGCACAGATGCCGGTTATTTGTCTGTACCACACCTTGTGGAAGGAGAACGTAGAATGCTGCACACTGGACACAAAGTCAAATAATGTAATCCACTAACACATCCTGAAAGTCGACTAATGTACCTTTTCTCAATTTTCTGTTTCAGCTGACCAAGGCTATGACGTATTGCCATGGGTGATGACACCGATCAAAGTGACCCACACACAGAGAGGCTACAACATGGCATTAGGCCACACATGGGCCATTGTAGAGAGAACATTCAGTGTCCTCAAATCAAGGTTTCTGTGCCTGGACATTTCCGGTGGAAGGCTCCTTTACAGGCCAGAGTTGGTATGCCAAATCATACTTGTTTGTTGTATCTTGAACAACATTTGTGAGAGGACAAATACACCTCTGCCTGAGGACCAGGAAGAGATGGAAAATCCTGATGATGGGCTGGAGGAAGAAGTGGAGCCAAGCCAACCTTCAACTTCTGCAGCTGCAACATTGAGGAGGGATGCCATCATCAACAACTTCTTCAGCTAATGTCACCTCTCATTTTTCTTGCATCACGTATAACTTTGCACAAATAGGTCCACCTCGTGATGTAGTATAATAAACAACCACTTCACCAATGTCTTGTATGCTTGGTTTGTGACTTCAGAAGGTGAACAAGCATGAAAACGTAAGTGCTCCAAACAATAGTGTCACGCAGAGCTATCGCCTAGCAGGGTATATTACACCAACTAAACTATGATGGGGAATGGGAAAAATGTTGTGGGCCTCAGAACTACAGAATGCATATGGGCCATCATTGTGAGATACAATGTGCTTCTTGTGTGGTGCCCAAGCACAATCAGGTCCATCTTCGCACAAGAGTGTAGGTGTCAAGACAATGTGTGTATGGTGCATCGATGTAGCTGGGGCCACACAGCTCAAATGTAATCCTAAATTGTGACAAACAATCTCTGTGTGTAATCTGTGCCACTTGAAAAATGTTTTTCTGACAAAAGTCACAAAGATACATGACCATGGTGAACAGGATCAACTTGACGGTGGGTATGCTGAAGAATTAAAGGATATTTGAACCAGACTCACGGATATATCACTACAGTGCAGGGAATGCATTTTACACCAATCATATCAATCAATCAATCAATCAGGGGCTTTTAAAGCGCGCTACTCACCCTTGAGGGTCTCAAGGCTCGGGTGGGGGGTACAGCTCTGGGTCAGCCGAAAAGCTAGGTCTTGAGGCAGTTCCTGAAGGTGTGCAGGGTAGGGGAGCGTCTGATGTTGACTGGGAGCTCGTTCTTGGTTTTGGCTGCGAAGTAGGAGAAGGCTCTTCCACCTGCTCTGGCTCTGCGGATGCACAGGGTCTCTGCTTGGGCGAGGTCGGCGGAGTGGAGGTTTCTTTTGGGTGCGTGGAAAGAGATTCGTTTGTCGAAGTATTTGGGTCCCATGTTGTGGAGGGATTTGAAGGTGTGGGTGAGTAGCTTGAGAGTTACTCTCTTCTCAATGGGGAGCCAGTGGAGGTCTCGCAGGTGTTGGGTCATGTGCTCATGTCGTGGGGTGCCGAGGACGAGTCTGGCTGCAGTGTTCTGGATGGTCTGGAGTTTGTGTAGCAGGGATTTGTTGATTCCAGCGTAGAGGGCATTTCCGTAGTCCAGTGTGCTAGCTATGAGTGCGTGGGTGATGGTGTTTCTGGCTTCAGGGGGGATCCACTTGAAGGTCTTGCGGAAGATGGGGATGGAGTTGAAACAGGTGGAGGCGACGGCCTTGATCTGGCGAGTCATGGTGAGGAAGGAGTCTAGAATGATGCCGAGGTGGGTTTCTGAGGGTGGAGGGCCACCAGGAGCTGTCCCAAGTGGTGGGGGGTCCGAGGACGAGGACTTCTGTCTTCTCCGAGTTCAGCTTTAGGCAGCTGTTGCTCATCCAGGCTGCGATATCTTTCATTCCTTCCTGGAAGCTGAGTATGGTGTCTTCGGGGTTCTTTGTGAGGGAGAGGATGAGCTTGGTGTCATCGGCGTAGGATACTATGCTGAGCTCATGCTGTCTGACGATGGCAGCGAGGAGGGCCATGTAGATGTTGAAGAGCATGGGGATGAGCGATGATCCTTGGGGTACTCCACAGTTGATCTCTGTGGGTTCAGAGAGGAAGGGTGGGAGTCTGATCCTTTGGGTTCTGCTGGCGAGAAAGGAGAGGATCCAGTCAAAGCGGTTCCCCGTATGCCAGTGTTGTGGAGTCTGGCTGCAAGAGTGCGGTGGGAAATGGTGTCGAAGGCTGTGGAGATGTGTAGCAGGATGAGGGCCGCGGTGTGTCCCTGGTCGAGTAGCACGTGGATGTCGTCGGTGGCAATGAGGAGGGCAGTCTCGGTGCTGTGGTTGCTGCGGAATCAGGACTGGGAGGCGTTAAGGATGGCATTCTCATCGATGAATGTGGTCAGTTGGGCGTAGACGAATTTCTCGGTGACTTTGGCTGCAAAGGGAAGGATAGAGATGGGCCAGTAGTTTTTCAGGTCCATCGGGTCAGCCGAGGGTTTCTTGAGGAGGGGCTTGACCTCAGCCCGCTTCCAGTCATCAGGGAAGATGCCGGATTCAAAGGAGGCGTTGATGGTGCGGCGTAGTTTGGGCACAATGGCGGTGGAATATGTGAGGCTGGCAGGGGTCCTTGGGGCTCCTGAGTGGGTGTTCTTCATGGTCGTGGTGGGGTCCAGGTGGTGACCGGTGTCCAGGTGGTGATGGCGAACTGGCTGTCATTGATGGAGGGGAGGGTGGTTTCCGGAGTCTGATCCCTGAAGTTGTCGTAGAGGGCCATGATTTTCAGGTGGAAGTAGGAGCCGAGCTTGTTGCAGAGGTCCTGGTATGACGTGATGTCCGTGGTTTTGCTGGGGGGTTTGGTGAACTGCTGAACTGCTGGATAATGTTGAAGAGTTCCTTTGAGCTGCTGGCTTTAGTGAGGATTTTGTTCCGGATGAAGGTCCTCTTGGTGGCTCTTATGAGTTGGTGGTATTCTGTCATGGCGTGCTTGTAGGTGGACTGGTCTTCAGTGGTTTTGCTGTTTCTCCATCATTTCTCGAGACATCTGCAGGAGCGTCTGGCTTCTTGGAGGTCGGTGGTGAACCAGACGGCCTTCAGAGGGCGTTGTCTGTCGGTGTGGCAGAAGGGAGCGAGCTGGTCCGCGCAGCTGGTGATCCAGCGGTGTAGTTCTGTGGCTGCAGAGTTGGCGTCGGTCGTAGCGGAGGGGGGGTCATGGATAAGGGTAGAGTTGAGGTGGTTCTCTGTGACCTTGCTCCAGTTCCTTTGTGGCGGGCACGGGACGGGCTTGTGTGCGGTGGTGGTGCTGAAAGAGAAGTGTACCCAGTGGTGGTCTGTCCTGAGAGGCTGCGAGGTGTGGCTGAAGTGGATGTTTGTCCCTCCTGCGAAGATGGGGTTGAGGATGTGTCTGGCCTTGAGGGTGTGGGTGGTGACAAGCTGCTTCAGTCCAAGGTTGGCGAGGTTGTCCATGAGGGCGGTGGAGTTGGGGTCGCTGCGGTTGTCGAGGTGGAAGTTCAGGTCTCCGATGAGTATGTAGTCCGTGGAGGCGATGGCGTGGGGTGCGATGAAGTTGGCAATGGCGGTGGTGAAAGGAGCGCGAGGCCTGGGGGGTCTGTAAGCGAGGGTGCCGCGCAGCGTAGTTCTGGGGCTGGTCTGGACCTGGAAGTGGAGGTGTTCGGTGTTAGAGAGGGAGTCGCTCGTGCTGGAGGTGGAGAGTCGAAGGGAACTCTTGTGTGCGATGGCGAGCCCTACTCCTGGGAGGTGGGGACAGTCCTTCCTCTGGATCTTGTAGCCGTCGGCAATGGCAGTGGCGATGTCGGGCGGAGGCAGTGTTTGTCCAGGTTTCCGTGAAGGCGACGTCTGGCAGGAGGGTGTCAAGGAGGTCTCAGATCTCTACGACGTGTCTGTGCAGGGAGTGCACTTTGAGGAGGATGCATTTCTGGGATTCTTTGGTGCGGGCGTCTGGCGTGGGTGCGGAGGTCGGTGGGGTTCTGTGGATGGTGAAGGAATGTCGGCGGTGTCGGCAGGAGAACTGGCCGTGGGTGGTGTTCGGCATTGACAGCTGGCAGTTGTTGTTCCTTCTGGGGTTGAGTGTGAGGAGGGCCGCTGGGTTGTAGCGGTGGAAGGTCAGAGGACCAGGGTCCCTGGCGCTGGTCGCGGTCGGTCGCAGATGGGCTTGCCTTTGGCACGCCCTTGGCACGCCGGCAGCGCGGCCGCCCAGCGGCCACCATTAAGTAGGGAAGGGGGGAGGGTATCGCGCTGGGAGGCGGGAGGAGGGAGGGGCCGCGTGGCAGCAGTAGTGGGAAGGGAAACGGGCAGGAAACAGGAGAAAAACAGAAAAAAAGGAAAACAGGAAAAAACAGATAAACAAAAATGCAGGGGCAAAAGACAGAAAAACAGGCACAGTTACAAAACAGAAAACAAAGACAGAAAACGAACAGAAAATGGGCACAATACAGCACAATACAGCACAAACAGCAGTGGAACCAACAGAAGAGCAAGGCTCTCCCACTGGACCACCAGGGATGAGGCGCAGGCAGGAGCCTGCAGGTGGAGGAGGGCCTTGAACCCCTACCTGTACTGAGCACAGCACGGACAGCAGCACTTACCAGGGGAGCTGCAGGGGGAGAGAGCAGGTCCCTGACCAGGAGGTAGATACACACATATCCTGCGCTAGCAAGTGACACTACTTCCCTAGCTAACACATATGTCACTGTACTGATAAAATAGGAAATGTATTGCATACAAACACTGTGTTTGACTCCTCTTACAACACTGCACTGACCTAACAATGCTATAAAGTTATCAACACACACTGATACATAGGTTAGCCATGGGACAAATGTTAAAGCATCAGCATTCACCAACGAGTATGTAGGACAGTAGAGATGGCACTGCAAAGACAAGAATGTATGGATGTCCCATGTCCACCACCATGAGTGTGGCATGGCAATTAATGTTGGGAACTGGCACTATCCTCATCCCATCACTTAGGGGCATTTTCACTAGTACTTAATGCTGCAGTAGCATCAAATTGTTTACTCTACGGCGGGTTATTTTAACCGCCATTTCTACAACTTGCCGCTAACTCCAGTTAGTGGCATATTTCTTGCGCGACCCTGAAATGTCAATAGCGGGACTGCTGTTAGCGTGACTTACCAAAAATGAGATGCATGGTAGGCATTCTTGTGTAAAAGCTCAGCAAAAACATACGCTATATTTACAAGGATTTCCTTGTACGTTGCCATAGACAAAAAAATGCTGCTAAGTCCAATGTAGCCAGTTTTTCATTGTCAGAAAATATCTGGCCTGAAGAATGGTGTAAACACACTTGGGGCCTCATGTAAGCACCTTTGGTGCTGGACAGCACTTCAAGGAACCTTGCTGCACTGCCCTGCGACAAAACTAAAGGGCAGGAATGCTCCCTATCAACAAGATAGGGCACCTTCCTGCATTTTTCACCTACGTTGGAGCGCAATGCCTGCCCTACGCACTTCAAGGAACCTTGCTGCACTGCCCTGCGATGAAACTAAAGAGCAGGAATGCTCCCAATCAACAAGATAGGGCACCTTCCTGCATTTTTCACCTACGTTAGAGCGCAATGCCTGCCCTACGCCAACGCAGGCACCCTTGCGCCTTGGTGCAAGGGTGCTTGTGTTGCGGAGCACATTGATGTTGTGCAGAAAGGGACACCTTCCTGCACACAATAAATCTATCCAGGCGATCTCCTCTTTTGATTAGTGCTGCTGAATGACAAAAAGAGGTGAAAATAAATCCTTTAAAGTGGCTTTATGTGGCCATGTATGCATGCTGTGCCACATTGCGGCACCGGAATATTAAAAAAGTGATGTTACAGCAGTGCAAAATTTCCTCTAGTGCCTCTGGCAAATGGAAGAAGTCTCACTACCCATCCTTGGCAAGGTCAACAACGCCATAGCCCTCCTGCCATAACTGCTAGGATCACCAAGTAGACCACCACCACCACCCCTGTCATGCGTCACTCACCTGAACAACTGCTCAGTTCCCTTTGGGTGACAACTGGACCTGTCCCCTCTAAGTGCTGACCTCTGTAGACTGGAACGTCAGCAACAGGAAGCATGACACTGGGAAGCGCAGAAAGCCAGAGACTCTCCAGAGCCATCAGGAACTGTGGAAGAAGGAGAGACGCACTACCAGATGCACTACCAGTGACCCTCACAAAAGGTCTTCTGCCGTCTGAGGAGTCACATCCGGGGGCCCTCCGGACCCTGAAATGGATGGCCATGTCGCATTGGAGCCATCATTCCTGGGGGAGCGTTCAGGAGAAATGTTGGGGTCCTGTCCCTGAGTGGGATTGTGCATTGTTGCAGCCGCATGCAGTGCCTTCCGCCTCTCTTGTATATCCTGCTCAAGATTGGGGGTGGTCTGTAGTTGTGGCAGGGGATGCCTGCTCCTCCGATGCCTCACACTCCGTGGATGATAGCTTGTTGCGCAGAGCCTTCACTTCCTGTCCGCACCACTCGCAGCCTTGCTAGGAAGACGTGGGTGTTTTTGATGGGCAACTCCTGGAGGCATCGCTTAACCACTAGAGACTTCCCCCTCTGCCTTTGCACCCATGTGGCGTAGTCTGGGAAGGTAAGTACTGTTGCATTATCCACTTTCACCTCCCCCATCTTCCATACATCCCTTATGACTGCATCACAAGCCCTGTAAGAGACAGAAGAGTAAGGGTCTATGAACCTTCCCTGGTGGCGGATGTCTCGCCACCACTCGATGGACTCGCTCCACAACATATATTGGGGTGCGTGCATGCGGTGCAGTGCAGTGTGGCTAGCTGGCCCCTCCCCTTCAGTCAGGTGTATGCTAGCCAGTAATCTTTGTTTGGGCGGCACCGAAGGAAATACTCCATACACCCAAGAGCTCAGTACAAGGGGGCGAGGAAAGGCAGCACCACCCGGTCGCCTCCTCCAATCCAACAGTGGTGATTAAATTCCGTGTTCCCCAGTGCCCCAGCGAGCACCAGTGGATCAATCTACGCACCGAAGGTCCTGGGCCTGAAACGACCCCTGTGCCTCTGGCACCCACTGCCACCAAAGGCCAATATCACTGAGTTGATCCAGTTGGCGGAGTCCCCCAACAGTCTTGTGCAGTGTCCGCGGTGATGTTGGTCCACTCCTTCATAGGGATTGCTCATGGCACGGTATGCATCACCCACAGGCGCTAGCCCTGGGTCTGACACGCCCCCCAGGCCTCCTCCGCTCCCCGTCCCACATTCTCCTCACCTGTAGCTTGACAGCATGGCTCATTCCATCGGACTCTCAATGAATCTGTGACTCTGCCAGCAGAATCCTCAGCCAGGCCTGATTTCACAAGGCTGTGTACATCAGTCGCCTTCAATTCTGCTGGGGAACCTCCAGATGCAGGTGATGCAACACGTCACCCTTAGGCACAAATTTTCTGAGCTCCCGCCACACTACTTTGGCTCAGCTCATGGGCCTCACCCTCCTCAGTGTCTGGACAGCGCCACCTCCTTCGGCCTGTGATGCAGAGAGTAGTGGCCCACCATCGGCAATCTCCTCCGTGCACCCCCGTGCAGTAGTGGCACATGTCGTGCAATGCAGACTTCGCTATGTTGGTGAGCAGGAGCCCCTCTCCCAATCACAGCTCCAAGGGGCACCAGTTGGTCTGCTCACACAGGGTAACAATGCGTCTCCATGCAGTCTGCCAGACGTCTCCACCAGGTAAGGGCAATGGCTGATGCCTCAATGTCTATAGCCGTGGCCCACAGGTTTGGGCCCTATGAGGCCCGCCTCCACAGTCAAGCCGCACCAGCGCCTCTCACTCTGGGTCTGTGACGCAGGCCCAGCAAGGCCTCCAGGCCCCTCGGACTGTCTGCGCTTCCAGCCATCAGCTGCTATGGTGTCACAAGGATGGCGAAAAGAAAAGTTATGCATCGCTGTTTTCCACCAGCGCTGCACCACTCATCATAAGTGAGGCCCTGATTCAGCATTTCCTCATTCCCGGGGACTCTGGGTGGAAATCCTGGTTGTTGGGGGTGAGGGGGTTGTTGACCTGTACTGACCTTGGTCCTGGCTGCTCCATTCCACATTCTGGTGATTCTAATTTCTTTTTATTCCTTTGAGGTGCATTTGTATGCTATTTCTGCTGCTAGATGCTGGGAAGTGACGTTGGACTGACTAACATGAGTTCATTTTCCACTAATGGGCCGCTGTCACTTTTTTCACTGCCATGTCCTAATTTAACGACTTTTTGTAAATAAGTCTCAAAAATGGAGTCGGGTATTGGGAATAGACAGCGGATAAAAATTGCCACTGAGCAACAAAACTTCAGCTTGGCATGAATCATTGTAAATATACCCCCTACTGCGTCTTGACAACCCAAAACACTTAAAACAGACAGAAACATGACTAAAGTGTGTCAGGAGTACCAACAGGTACGTCAGAAAGTGTCAAGTAACATACAACGAATCACAGCATCAAAGGCCAACGTTTCTGTGCAAGACGTATCACGATAAACATGGTAGCATAATGAAGTGGCATCACCTCCCTCTGGAATGCCACTACAACATGTTAAAATAAGATCGCATAATTCATGTAAGCTGGGCATTTCTCACTACTGTACATGGTAACATATCTCGCCATTTGCAAACACAGTTGATCACAAATCAGACCATACATCATATAATAGATGGTCATGTCACATAAGGTTGTAGCTCACCAGGAATGTACACAATACTCATGAACACACACACAACTCAAACATATGAGTCATATCATCTGAACCCTCCATCAACTTACACACTGCCAATGACTTATAGCGGGACATAATACAAATATAGCTGAAGCATGCTGGACACTTATACAAATCCTATCGCATGTAAATGGTCAGGTCTAATGTATGTCTAAAATGATCTGGTCAACACTTACCAGTGAAAAGTGACATTGAGCAAAACAACGTAACATAATGTTTAAGTCAACGTTAGGCACATACACATGCTCCACTTAGCATGAGAGGGAGATGCTAAGTGTTTTTCAGTGGCTCTTGCTCTGCAACTTACTTTGTGTGATGATGCTATAGCAGATGTGGTCATCTGAGACTGTACCGAAATATGTAATGGCTCAGATAAGTAGTCTTGAGAATGGTTATACAATGTAAGAGACATAGCATGAATTTTTCAGTATGCAAAGGAAGTGGTGAATGCATATGGCAGCACACATTGACACATCGTCTCAAGATAAAGCTTTGTCAGGGGCAAGCAATGAGGATAGGTCTGAGTCAGCTGTTTTGTAACATTCATCCACAATTTGCTTTATCTTATCTTAACAAGCAGGGATGATGCATTTGTACTGAAGTTATATGGGGCTGGCATGTGTATGCCCTTGTGGTGTTGTCTAACCATCAGGGCAGTCCATGTTACTGCATATGTGTGCCATCTACAGAGGGTGAATGGCTTCCTCTTAAAGTTTTTGTTCACATTGAGGAACCCCTTCCAGCCCAACATTATAATGATAGATGATTTTCAAGATCCATGTGTGGTGCATAATGCAGCACACATGGAAATCAATGTAGATCACAGAGAAACATTTCACGTCAACGTTTCTAGGCTTGCATTTGTACAATTGACACAGTCATTAAAGTCGACATAGCCCCAGGGGTATCATTCTGGACAAGCATCACAATTTCTGAATGTTGTGCTGAACCCTCCTAAAACACACCTGTGTCACAACCATTCACTGTATTTGAGTGCTGTGGCATGGAAACCATGAACCATGTGGCATCAAGTCACGTTGAGTGTCTTTGCAGAAACCAGTGTAAAAGTGCATGTCATTGCCTCCACCTAAGCAAATACTCCAATGAGAATCATCACTCCTCATCACAAGTTGTGTATGCTTGTTGTACATGTTAGTGTGTGTGGCAAGGCCATTACAGTGGTACAGACCTTACAGCAATGTGTTTTGTAACAGCCTCACATATAGCCACAACTACTACATATGTTAAGTAGTATGACTACCACTGAAGCATGAATTAACTAACAAACCGTAGATTATATGGATATGCATAAATGTGAGGAGGGAGTGCGTGTCATCAGATCATATTTTCTGATATCAAAACATATCAGACTGAATGAAGTCACCTACACAACACAGATCCCATGCCATATGGTGTGGTTAGGCATGCAATATCCTACAATATGGAACATTTGCTGATCAACAGGCACTTTGCGGCAATTGTTTAGCCGGTTTTAGCGTAAGCGTTAGTTTCTACCTTCCCGCTATGGAAAAACTCATAAAGTAGCTGTGTTGACAATGGAAAATTACCGCAAACCCTTTTGCGGCAAAAAATGTGACGCTGAGTCCAAAAACTGGACGCAAACGGCCAGGAAGTGATGTCAGCATGCATCCTGTTTCATTGAGGAGTGTTGTACACTTTCACTTTTAACAACACTGTTAGTGTCTGTGAAGATTTGTGGAGGTGTTTGGAGGAGTCTTCTGGTTTTGTGGTGTGAGAGAGTGGTTTGGTGTCTAATCTTCTGTCCCTACTGTCCATGTCAAGTCCTGTGCCCCTGTCTTTCCATTTTTTTTGCGTTCTTGTGATTATCTTGTTAGGTGTTTGTCTACGGGTATATTTGTTAGTTATACAGAGTTTTTGGGTATTTAATTGGGTTTTTCGTTGATTAGTGGGGTTAGTTGTGTTGTGGGAGATGTTGGGTGAGGGTAGGGATGTTAGACTGACAGAGGAGGCATTGGGGGCCTTCTTCTGGCTGATGAAGTTTTTCTTGCCAAGGATGGTGAAGACTGGGGGATGTGTCCTGCAAGGGTACGACTTGCAGGTGCGCAAGTTGAGGTGGGAGCGCATCTGCCACCACATGCTGTGGATATTTGGAGTAGACAGGACTGCCTACCAGTGGAAACACTGATGGCAGGATTGTGTTGGCTGTGAGGGAGACCTTTTGGATCACTTGGGGATCATTGTTGGCAAGCAAGGTGGTAAGTACATGACAAAAGTTGTCTGATATCCCTGTGTGTGTTCTATGGTAACAACTGTAGTCAGTGACACAATGTAATGTACGTAACAGGATGATGCCATCAACTTTGTAAAAAATTACCCTGCCTAGCTCCAACGCAGGCACTCTAGCACCATTGTGCAAGTGTGCCTGCATTGAAGGGAATGATTGTACATGTGCAGTAATGTGTTCCTTCTGGCAAACAAACAATCAGAAATGGCGTCAAAACACTTCTATGTGTGCTGGTTAATGCAGCCTACATAGAATTAGCACAATGTGATTCTTACATGATGTTTGTTTGTGTGCAGGAAGGGATACATTCCTGCACATTAGCAATGAATGGTGTATTGCTGGGCCTATGTGTGCTGTACAATGCAGCACACATGGAAAGAGGCACAACGGGATGGAATTAATCGTCCATCCTCATTGCGCACGTGTAAAACCAGTTTTTTAACTTCTCTTAATCTAGGCGTTGGACCATATTTAGAGCAGCCTTTTAAATATGGGGCATCGTAAAATACAATGGGTGTTGTGGTGGAAGATCCACCACAACACCCATTGCCCGCAGCCTTCACACTAAATATAGTGTGAAAGGGTGCCTTATTCACAAGGCGGTGTTAAGCCACATCAAGTGGCTTACTGCAGCCTTGTGAATAAGGCAGAGTCCCTATTGCCACCACAACGTCAAGAAAAGTGACGTTGTGCAGGCAATTGGGCCTTGTGAATGTGTCTCTCAATTTGTAGTCACTATATAATCACCGTTATTTGCAACATTGTCTCGTAGTCCACAAGTCTGCATTGGTCATATGTTGTGTGTCAGACTGTCAATTTGCATCCCTTCATGTAGGCAATATGAACCGAGACATGAATGTAATTGTTCATAAATTTTTATGTAGATGACTTCAATATTGAACATGACACATGTGACACCTCACTACTGATATATGCTCTTTTTTCTTGTTTCACAGCTGGAAGACCATTACTCATTGTAACATTGATGCCTTCAGGGACCCACACGCCACTGGTGAGTGCCTTAGTTCCTGTATGTTGCTTTACAAAGAAAGATTGTTTGTGATGAATGCTCCAGTATGTTGTTGAACACAGTCTGGGTGTGCATGATATGGATATCACCTCTCCCATGATGAGGCAGCCTCAGGAGGAGAGTTTTGGTCATATTTTTGATCAACTGATGGAGCACAGCATTAGGCTTCTTGGCTTTACACAGCTCAGCCCCAGTTTGGAAATGTACGCCTGCACCGTACATTCAACAATACGGCTAATTTCAGTGTTTTGCCCTTTGCTGAAGCAAAATTTGCTGCCTCCCAACAATGTAGGCACTCTTGCACCATTGTGCAAGGGTGCCTGCGTTGGTGCTAGGCAGCAAAAGAGGGCACTGTTGTCTTGGAAAACTGCTGGGTGTCCCTTAATATGGCAAATTCCTTGCATCCATGCATATGCCACATGTTGGAGCAGATTGTGAACCAATTTTATATGATACCACCCTACACCAGTCTTATCAAAGGGTGCCCACATACTATCTTTTTATTTAATGTTCTGTTCTATGGTATCCATTGGGTCCATTCTTCCAATCTGCTACTGATGCTGTGAGCCGTGGGTGTTTCTACCAAGCTTAATACTGTATAAAGTTGTTACATCATGTACCTGCAATGTGCGTAGTATTGTGAAGTCAACTGCAAATTATTATTCACCTCACTAAGGGAATATGCCTTCTTGGTAGAGTAGCATGTGTACATGGCAGCATTAGTACAAGTTGTATGGCTACAGAAACATTATATAAAAATGGGGTAGTCTGTAGTGACTCTGTGAGTCAGTGAATCTTGTAGATTTCCTGTAGCACTTTCACTGTGGCCATATGTCCAAATTGTGTATATTACTCTATCAAATGCATCTGGGTTTCACAGTGTACATACCGGCAAAAAAAGGTTGGAGGGATGTTGGTGATGTGTATGACCAGACATGGATTCCATGTACACACTGGCCTGATGTAGCTGTCACTGAGTATCAGTTCATTGGAGCAACACTTGTCAGTGACAAGTATCACTTCAATGAGGCGGTTTCATACATAAGCTGAGATCTGGTGTACGTGACAATGTTGTATGAGTGATCTAACCCAGACCTACAACTGGTCAGAATAAGTGAATAAAAGCTGAAGACATAGTAATGTGCCCAACAACACTTTCAAGCATTATTCCCTGTCTTACTTCCAATGAGCTAAATATATGACCTTTTGTGTTTCAAATAGCTGAGTTGGGACATAGGATTACTCAGATGCTTCAAGTAGATGTATACAGCATGAATCCTGGATGTGTAACTTTGGAGATACATCCAACTATGTAGTGATTTGATGAAATTAGAATCTGTTTACTGTTGTATATGAGTAACACTTTGGTGCTTAGTGGTCTGACACTCTTTCAAACAGTGCATCCTATATCTTTGGGTAAATGTCATGTCCTGGGTCTGCAATGGGCCTGTAAATCTGTCTCCTTGGGTACATTTCCCTGGTAGACTCAGTCTGAGTTTGTGTCAATGTCATAATTCAACTCAGCTAACCTTAGGCATTGTTGACACCTCTCAAGTTTGATGGTCACAGACAACACACATCAGGGAAATTTAAGTGCTTTTATTTACATTTGTGAATTTGAAATAGTCAGACTGGACCAGTTCTTTCGACAACAACCCCCAAATTGTGTACATACCCAGGTGATGGCCAGACAGAGTCCTTGTGGGGGACATGTCATAAGACATGTATAGGAATCAGAAAACGTCAGTCAGGAGGATGATTGCAGTGTCATTGAGGATCAATGGCCACATTGACAGTCCATAAAATGTCTAAGGTGAACGTAGCATAGTCACTCTGAGGGCAGTGACTGGTGATTTTCCGAGGCATGATGGTAAGCACAGGGCTAAGCAGAAACTAGCCATTTGACACAGATGAATGCTACTGCTGACTTCTCCTTATGATTGATGTTTCATCCACATCTTCCTCCTCTGATGTGTCTGGTGCCTCCCGTGAGGGTGATGTTGGACTTGTGGGAGCCCAGGGAGACACAGATACATCAGGGGCAGTAGAGGTAGATGCTGTAGGTGCAGCAGCATTCATCTGTGCCAACAGATGAGGCATGACTGCAGCAAGGATGAGCTGCAGGGCTTGCAGGACTCCAGAAACATCACAGTGGTAGGTAGAGGGGGGCGTGGCTTGAGCGCACGGCAAGATGGCCGCTCACTAGAGAGGCTCTGCCTGGCTGAGCCTATAATCCACCTAATATCCGCCTACAGCACTGCCAGAAAGCGCGGTAAACAGAGCAATCCCTACCCCTGCTGTGTCCTGCCCAGATTGGAGCCGAAATTGCCGCCCGGAATCGCCGTTGAGTTAACAGGCGCAGGGGAATTGATCCCGGCGACCATCCTCTAAAATGGCGGCGCCCGCGCGGCCCGAGGTTCGATGTGCAGCGGCCTAGCCTGTGACTTGCAGCGTTGGCGGTGGGCTCTCCCAGCGGGGCTGCCCTAGATGACTGCGCACACTCGGTGCTCCTAGGCGACCCCTTCATCGGACCGCTGCTCTGCACAGCGAGATCGCACAAGCCTCCGGGGGGACGAGAGCGGCGGAGCCTCGGGAGTGCGGAGGCTCGAGAATCCTGACCGAACCGTCTGGAGCTGTACGAGAGAGCGGCGGACCTCGGTGCGCTCGACGACGGTTGCGGTGAGTGGGGGGCGGCCTACCCCTTGGCTGGTGACCGCGGAGGTGGCTCTGGCGGAGGGAAGGGCTGCGGCCTGCGAGCTGTAGCTGAGCATCTGAGTGCACGGGAGAGTGACTGACTGCGTTGGTGGCACCTCAATGAAGAGACGGTTCGGGGTAATAGCTAGCTGCTAGAGCCCGGCCTGGGGCCCGAATTGCTTTGGCCTGACTGAGAGCGGAACCCGGAGTGACTACGCGACCGCTGCTACGCTGCTGCGCTGAGGCACATTGGGCGCTGACTGGGTGTTACATAAGGCTGTTCATCTCTGTGTGTAGAAGAGGCCTCCCAAACAAAAAGAAGAAAACCTCTGAACTGACCTATACACTTTACTGTACGACCTAAGTCGGTTCAAGCTATGCAACCAGCTTCAGAGAAATTATTGACTAAGTCATTTCTGTGCAAAAAATGCATACATCTTTATTAATTTTTGATCTTCAAGCATAAATAATTCATAAAAATACATCTCATATGAGGTTGTCCCAAAATTACATTCATATACTTAGATGTCTACCACAAGCTGGATCAAAGATTTAGGATACGTAATTGTTCGACGACATGGAATTTGGATGTCTTCACGCCATTATGCTCTTTTGAGTTTTGTCTGTGTATCTGCCTTTATTGATACCCCCGTTCATCCCATATGAGATGCTTTTTTGAATGACTTTTTGGTCCTGAGGAAGGTGGTGTCATTTCGAATCCCACCGAAACGCGCGTAGACCATTATTGTTTACCTGGAGAGTTCCTTCAGAGACGGATACAACTACTAACTTGAATGTGGAACTGTTCGTCTGTTTCTGTCCTCTTTAAGTTCTCTAGGATCTCCATGAAGAAAGGATTTTGTGTTTGTGTATGAGTGTTAGGTTGCTTGGGTTCAGTTGAGGAGTGAATGTAAGAGTGAAGTGTAAGCGTGGGGTGTCTCTTATGCACACAATTTTTGTTTGTAAATATTTGCTGTTTTTTAGATTCTCTGCTGTTGTCCCATTTCAGGCTACATAGCCACAGATGAAGATCTGATTGTAATGTAATATATTGTTTTTTAATCTGACTTAATATTTTGCACTGATTGTCTAAAATGTGGTCATTCTATTCTTAAAGTGGTAGACATCTAAGTATATGAATGTAATTTTTGGACAACCTCATATGAGATGTATTTTTTATGAATTATTTATGCTTTAAGATCAAAAATTAATAAAGATGTATGCATTTTTTGCACAGAAATGACTTAGTCAATAATTTCTCTGAAGCTGGTTGCATAGCTTGAACCGACATAGGTCGTACAGTAAAGCAATATAGGTCAGTTCAGAGGTTTTCTTCTTTTTGGTTGTCATATTTCCCCTCCTCTTGGACCTAGAAGTAATTTGGGGAACCCCTTTTTTTCATTGTAGAAGAGGCCTCCCACCTGAAATATCGTGTATGGTCGGAGACTGCTGCTTGGAAAGCTGCGTTCCACTCTGCCTCAGGAGCCCCGCAGGGGCCTGTACACTACCGGAACCACTTGAGCTGCGAACTGCCACGCTTGGAGGGGCACTTGCATCCGGAGACCCAGTGTCCTGCGTGGACGGTGGGGTTCATCCCCCTGCCTAGGTGGACTACATTACCTGGGGTTGCACCACGAAGGACGTCATTGCAGAGGCGGGCGACTATCTGGGCCCTCAATCAGTGTGCCCTGCTCTATCTGAACCAACAAGGCCTACGAGCCCGGCCTGCATTCTGCCATGGGGCGAACGGATAAATCGCAACCCCGCCTCATGTTTGAGGCACGCAAATCTACCAAGACCATGCAGAGAGCGGCCTCAGATTCGGAGGCTGACACCCCGGCTGCTGGGACCCCCACCCTTGAGACAACACTTCTGGCCATGCAGCGCAGTTTGCAGTCTATAGAGGGGACAATGGCTGCAGTCAATCACCGACTAGACCACATGTCGGCGCAGCTTGAGAAGCACAGTGCTCGCATGGGTGAAGTAGAGCAACGCGTGTCGGCGACGGAGGACGGTTTGAGCGAGGTAGCCGGGAAGGCATTGAACATGGAGAAGGTGCTATCCCTGATTCAGGCAAAGAATGAGGATTTGGAGGCCCGTTCTCGACGTAACAACATTCGCATAATGGGCCTTCCGGAATCCACGAATGTTGGCAAGATGGAACTATTTATCGAGAACTTGGTTAAAGAGATCTTTGGCGATGAACAGTTATCACCCATGTTTATAATCAAGCGGGCGCACAGATCCCTCGCGGCGCGGCCTGCGCCCGGCGCCCCACCCCGTCCCATTATAGCGCAACTGTTAAATTACAGGGATCGAGATGTGATTCTCAGAATGGCCCGCGACAAGGGTAACATTGTGCACCAGGGCAATTCTCTTTCTTTCTTCCCTGATTTTACGGTTGCAGAGCAGGCCGCATGGCGGGAGTTTGGTGCTGTGAAAAAGTTTCTGCACTCTGAAGGGGTCCCGTACGCCATGTTATATCCTGCTCGCCTGCGTATTGGTTCAGAGGGGGATGCCAAACTCTTCACAAACCCTAAGGCCGCACTTGAACATGCTAAGCATTTAAAATGCTCCAGGCGAGAGTCGCAGGTGGCCTCTGACACTGAGGATCAGTAGGAACCCAACAGCTTGATTTCTACACTGCAGCCCGGTTGTTTATCACTGTTTAAAATTAGTAATACTACCACTCACCATTATTCTTCTCCTCAGGTTGATTTAAATGGGACTAACTGACGATATAAGCTATCCTTCGACCGGGGGTAGGGGGGACAATGTACTAATGTATGTAAGGCATAGCTACCATGGATTTTCAGCCACCTCTTACCAGTTGGGAGGCTAGAAGCACGCTGACGCCCCCCACATGGGAGAACCCCATCTGTACTGGTTTTCTTGTTTTTTGGGTTGGGTAGGTTGGGTCAATTTTGGGATGGTTACCATTGGCGGGGGTGTTTTTTCCACACAGGGATGGCTTAAGCTAGTTGGGGTGGCCGAAGTGGGTGGGGGGTCGGCGGGGAGAGGTGGGCTGGGTACGGTTGGCACTACCTGAATGGCTCAAGGCTAACATCTGGCACAAGGTTTCAAATGATGTGGTTTGCATGTCAATGCAGGAATATAATGTGGTCCTTTGATTTCCCGATTTGGCATAGATGTGGCCTCTAAAGTCCCCAGAAGCTTTGCACTATCGACACCCGTTGCACTGTTCACCATAATGTACTTACAATGTGTAGGCATTTACACTGTATATGGGCCCTATGAGCGGTAACTTTAGATTTCTAACATAGAATGTTCGGGGACTCAACAGCCCTAAAAAGATACGTACAGTGATAGCGAGTCTAGATAGGTTGAATGTGCACGTGGCAAAACCAAAGGGGATGATGGACGGAGTGTTGAACACTGCAAGCACTCACCCCCAGTCAACTGATCTGGGTTTAATCCAGCATCATTCTTTAGCTCACTCCGCCACCCCAGTTCAGACATGGCCATATGCAAATCAGTCTGACCCTGTGCCTCATGGGAACAGTCCAGCCCGAACTGCCAAGCCATGTCTTTCCTGGACCGGAAACAAGCATCCTGGGACCGGTTTCTGGCTTAAAGCCGTCATCAGCCAGGCTATCTTGAATCCAGTGGCAAAGTGAGCAAGGGACCCACATTTGGGCATACCCTGCCAACTTAGGGCGAACATAGCAAAACCAAAGGGGATGATGGACGGAGTGTTGAACATTGCAAGCACTCACCCCCAGTCAACTGATCTGGGTTTAATCCATCATCATTCTTTAGGTCACTCCGCCACCCCAGTTCAGACATGGCCATATGCAAATCAGTCTGACCCTGTGCCTCATGGGAACAGTCCAGCCCGAACTGCCAAGCCATGTCTTTCCTGGACCGGAAACAAGCATCCTGGGACCGGTTTCTGGCTTAAAGCAGTCATCAGCCAGGCTATCTTGAATCCAGTGGCAAAGTGAGCAAGGGACCCACGTCTGGGCATACCCTGCCAACTTAGGGCGAACATAGCAAAACCAAAGGGGATGATGGACGGAGTGTTGAACATTGCAAGCACTCACCCCCAGTCAACTGATCTGGGTTTAATCCATCATCATTCTTTAGCTCACTCCGCCACCCCAGTTCAGACATGGCCATATGCAAATCAGTCTGACCCTGTGCCTCATGGGAACAGTCCAGCCCGAACTGCCAAGCCATGTCTTTCCCTGGACCGGAAACAAGCATCCTGGGACCGGTTTCTGGCTTAAAGCCGTCATCAGCCAGGCTATCTTGAATCCAGTGGCAAAGTGAGCAAGGGACCCACGTCTGGGCATACCCTGCCAACTTAGGGCGAACATAGCAAAACCAAAGGGGATGATGGACGGAGTGTTGAACATTGCAAGCACTCACCCCCAGTCAACTGATCTGGGTTTAATTCATCATCATTCTTTAGCTCACTCCGCCACCCCAGTTCAGACATGGCCATATGCTAATCAGTCTGACCCTGTGCCTCATGGGAACAGTCCAGCCCGAACTGCCAAGCCATGTCTTTCCTGGACCGGAAACAAGCATCCTGGGAACGGTTTCTGGCTTAAAGCCGTCATCAGCCAGGCTATCTTGAATCCAGTGGCAAAGTGAGCAAGGGACCAACATCTGGGCATACCCTGCCAACTTAGGGCGAACATAGCAAAACCAAAGGGGATGATGGCGGAGTGTTGAACATTGCAAGCACTCACCCCCAGTCAACTGATCTGGGTTTAATCCATCATCATTCTTTAGCTCACTCCGCCACCCCAGTTCAGACATGGCCATATGCAAATCAGTCTGACCCTGTGCCTCATGGGAACAGTCCAGCCCGAACTGCCAAGCCATGTCTTCCCTGGACCGGAAACAAGCATCCTGGGACCAGTTTCTGGCTTACAGCCGTCATCAGCCAGGCTATCTTGAATCCAGTGGCAAAGTGAGCAAGGGACCCACGTCTGGGCATACCCTGCCAACTTAGGGCGAACATAGCAAAACCAAAGGGGATGATGGACGGAGTGTTGAACATTGCAAGCACTCACCCCCAGTCAACTGATCTGGGTTTAATGCATCATCATTCTTTAGCTCACTCCGCCACCCCAGTTCAGACATGGCCATATGCAAATCAGTCTGACCAATCTGTCCCAGGATGCTTGTTTCCGGTCCAGGAAAGACATGGCTTGGCAGTTCGGGCTGGACTGTTCCCATGAGGCACAGGGTCAGACTGATTTGCATATGGCCATGTCTGAACTGGGGTGGCGGAGTGAGCTAAAGAATGATGATGGATTAAACCCAGATCAGTTGACTGGGGGTGAGTGCTTGCAATGTTCAACACTCCGTCCATCATCCCCTTTGGTTTTGCTATGTTCGCCATAAGTTGGCAGGGTATGCCCAGACGTGGGTCCCTTGCTCATCTTAGCCAATATCTTGGCATCAATGTTTATTATGGAGAGGGGCCTGTAGGAGTCACAGACATTAGCTTCCTTATCTGGTTTCAGAAGCATAACGAGCAGAGCTTCCTTCAAGGAGGGAGGCAGGTCACCCGCGTCATACGCTTCAGCAAAGACTTCTAGTAGGCGCGGCGCCAGAGCATCCGCATACGCCTTATAAAATTCACTAGGGAGCCCATCTAGTCCGGCTGCCTTGCAGGTTGGGAGGGACATTATGGCTAGCTTGACATCTTCCACGCCGAACGGTTGCGTGAGGTATTCCCGGTAGCTAGGAGGAAGCCAGCCTGGTGCCACATCGTCCAAGTAAGCGTTAATTTTGTCCGCCCCCGTCTGTTCCCGATCCCCGTATAGGTCCGAATAATAGTCCAGCACCACTTTGCTAATGTCAGTAGTGCCAA
The DNA here is from genome assembly GCA_963921515.1 of Calotriton arnoldi. Classification (NCBI taxonomy): domain Eukaryota; kingdom Metazoa; phylum Chordata; class Amphibia; order Caudata; family Salamandridae; genus Calotriton; species Calotriton arnoldi. The sequence goes on along the minus strand of CAWUFW010006098.1, from coordinate 24,327 downwards.
AGTGCATCACACCCTCCCCGTCCAGCAGTTCGGTAATGTGGGTCTGACTACGCGGGGCCACCAATTTTTGTGCCAATGAGCGGCTAGGGTGTCCTCCCTCTCCGTAGTAACGAGCAATGCACCTCCGGGACCTGTGCACCATTTCTTGATCTACAGTTTCGTTATGTTCCGTTACCAGATCATGAATCGCAGACAATGTCTCAGAGGCCGGAGCAGAGGCATAGGGTCAGACTGATTTGCATATGGCCATGTCTGAACTGGGGTGGTGGAGTGAGCTAAAGAATGATGATGGATTAAACCCAGATCAGTTGACTGGGGGTGAGTGCTTGCAATGTTCAACACTCCGTCCATCATCCCCTTTGGTTTTGCTATGTTCGCCCTAAGTTGGCAGGGTATGCCCAGACGTGGGGCCCTTGCTCACTTTGCCACTGGATTCAAGATAGCCTGGCTGATGACGGCTGTAAGCCAGAAACCGGTCCCAGGATGCTTGTTTCCGGTCCAGGGAAGACATGGCTTGGCAGTTCGGGCTGAACTGTTCCCATGAGGCACAGGGTCAGACTGATTTGCATATGGCCATGTCTGAACTGGGGTGGCGGAGTGAGCTAAAGAATGATGATGGATTAAACCCAGATCAGTTGGCTGGGGGTGAGTGCTTGCAATGTTCAACACTCCGTCCATCATCCCCTTTGGTTTTGCTATGAATGTGCACGTGGCCATGTTACAAGAGACTCACCTCACTACCCTATCTGAGCGGAACGTGGGATTACGGTGGGCGGGGGTGCGGATTGCCTCATCCTATTCCTCATATTCCCGGGGGGTGATGATTCTGGTCAAGAAAGGGGTCCCCTTTCAGGTTCATGGCACAGACACGGATAATCAAGGTCGGTTGGCCATTGTGCATGGGACGCTAGGGGGTACGAGTGTGATCTTAGCGAATGTATATGGTCCAAATGTAGACGATCACCCCTTTTTTGCGGATGTATGGCTTCATATTTCTGCTTTCCCTATAGCGGAAATTGTCTGGGGGGAGACTTCAATACCTGCCTAGATGTTAACGCTGACAGAATGGGTGTAGGGGCAACACGACATAGACTATCCACTACCTCGCTGTTGGGTATACTGGAGGCTGGGAATCTGCAGGATGTTTGGCGTATGAGGCACCCAGGGGCCAGGGAGAGTACATTTATCTCAGCTGTGAATGGTACTTGGTCCAGGCTGGAATATTGGCTGTTATCTGAGGCTGCTTGTACCTGGGTTATGGATGTGAAACACCTAGCGAAAACACTGTCCGATCATTCTCCCGTCCTCCTGGAGTTGAAGGTCCCAGGCCATGAAAGACCCCCATTCACGTGGAGACTGCAGCCGTCATCCCTGTCGGATCAGGTTTTCAGACACACAGTCGATGAGGCTATTCACAACTTTTTCTGAGAAAACGAGGGGACAGTCAACAGTCAGGGGGTTCTGTGGGAAGCATTTAAGGTTACAATTCGGGGAGTATGTATTGGCGCCAGGCAGGGGTCCTTAAAGATCTACTCCGCAGAATCCAAAAGCTGGCTGGGGAAATTGCAGCACTGGAGCGAGCCTATGCCTCTGCTCCGGCCTCTGAGACATTGTCTGCGATTCATGATCTGGTAACGGAACATAACGAAACTGTAGATCAAGAAATGGTGCACAGGTCCCGGAGGTGCATTGCTCGTTACTACGGAGAGGGAGGGCGCCCTAGCCGCTCATTGGCACAAAAATTGGTGGCCCCGCATAGTCAGACCCACATTACCGAACTGCTGGACGGGGAGGGTGTGATGCACTTTGGCACTACTGACATTAGCAAAGTGGTGCTGGACTATTATTCGGACCTATACGGGGATCGGGAACAGACGGGGGCGGACGAAATTAACGCTTACTTGGACGATGTGGCACCAGGCTGGCTTCCTCCTAGCTACCGAGAATACCTCACGCAACCGTTCGGCGTGGAAGTTGTCGAGCTAGCCATAATGTCCCTCCCAACCTGCAAGGCAGCCGGACTAGATGGGCTCCCTAGTGAATTTTATAAGGCGTATGCGGATGCTCTGGCGCCGCGCCTACTAGAAGTCTTTGCTGAAGCGTATGACGCGGGTGACCTGCCTCCCTCCTTGAAGGAAGCTCTGCTCGTTATGCTTCTGAAACCAGATAAGGAAGCTAATGTCTGTGACTCCTACAGGCCCCTCTCCATAATAAACATTGATGCCAAGATATTGGCTAAGATGATCGCAACCAGGCTTCAGCCACTGGTCCCCAAGCTGGTCCTGCCGGACCAGTCGGGGTTTGTGCCCTCACAATCAACGATGCACAATCTCCGCACCATTTTTTCAACCCTTCATTACTTTGAACAGGATTTCCAAGCAGTGGCCGTGCTCTTAGACGCGGCTAAGGCCTTCGATTCCCTTAAGTGGGAGTTTATGTTCACTGTTCTCCTCCGGATGGGCCTACCACCGTTCTTTTTAAAATGGATTCACCTCCTGTACACAGCACCAGTGGCACGGATCCGCCTGAATGGCTGGGTCTCTGATCCCTTTTTTATCAAACGTGGCACGAGACAGGGCTGCCCCCTGTAGCCTATGTTATTTGCATTGGCACTAGAGCCTTTGGCGTGCAAGCTGCGGCAACTGCATGGGCAGGCTGCGCTGAGGTTCCGACAGAGACCTTTGGTGGTGTCGTTGTATGCAGACGACATGCTGCTCTATGTCCGAGAACCAGTCACCTACTTACCTGCGCTTATTCGTGAATACGTCAAGTTCGAGAGGTACTCGGGATTAGGCATCAATTGGACTAAGTCCACCGTATTTCCGTAAACGGCAGGCACCGCGGAACTTGACTTGGACTATCCCTTGAAATGGTCCGTTGACCCAGTGAAATACTTGGGCATATGGTTGCATAGGGACCCCGTGGTAGTGATAACAGCTAATTATGGCCAGGTTGTCGATAAGATTACAGATCAAGCTATGCGCTGGGCCAAACTTCCACTTTCACTTGCGGACCGCATCGTGGTCATTAAAATGTCTTTCTTGCCTCAGCTCCTTTACTTATTTGTTAACATTCCTATTCGTTTGAATAAAGCATTGTTCACTACACTGCAGTCGGCCCTTTTAACGTTTGTCTGGGGGGGTGGAAAACCCCGCTGCAGTTGGAATGTATTGACTCAGCCCTTTGACCGTGGCGGCTTTGAGGCACCAGACTTATGCTTATATTATCTATGCGCCCAGGCGCAGTTTGCGCACTTCTGGTATTTCCCACAGAAGTTTCAACCGCACATTGCGATCCAGGCAGACTCTGTGCTACCGATGCCTCTGAGAGCGGCGACGTTGATGGGCGGGGGAGGAGGCCCGCACTCGGAAATTAGCCCGGTTCATTGTACTGCCTGGGCGTGGAAGGCCCTTGCGCTTAGAGCACAGTCAGATTATCTGTACGCACCAAACCTACCGCTTGCTGCACACCCTGGTATATCGGCCGCTGGGGATCCGGCAGCCCTGAAGACATTGAGTAAGGTCGGAATTATTAATATTGGTGACTTATATAAACAGGGTCGATTCCGAACCATGACTGATCTGCAGGCGGGTCAGGACACTGGCATGATGTTGGGATTTACCTTTGTGAGGGTGCGACAGGCGATTCGGGACGTTTATCCAGAGTTCCCTAATGAACCGCGAACGCTGCTAGCCTTACGGGCTGTTTTAGGAGGGGAAAACCGAAGCGGCCTAATCACCAAATTATACAATGCATCTCTCAGGGAACCAGAGATAAGTGAATCTCCCTCTTATACGAGGTGGAATAGCCTCCTATCCTCTCCACTGACATTGGAGGCTTGGAAGTCTTGCTGTGTCTTAACGGGGCACCTGACGGCGAACTGCAATCTCCGCATCATCCATTTGAAATATTTACAACAACTTTATTACACACTGACTCAATTATGTAGATTTGGCTTGCGTGAAAGTGCGTGCTGTGTGGGCTGCGGCCAGGCTGACGCGGATTTTATACATTTAGCATGGTCTTGTGCTGGTATCTCGAAATTTTGGACGCGTGTCACGCAGGTGTTAACTGAGATCATTACGGAACCTGTTGGGTGTGTACCTGAGGTGTGTCTGCTGGGATGGGTGCAGAGACTTAAGCCCTGTAATAGGCGACTAGTAGCCATAGCAACCCTGTTTGCTAAGAGAGCTGTGGCAGGGTGCTGGGGGGCTCGTGCTGTGCCAACAGTCGGGAGGTGGATCCAGGATTTAATATATTGTAGGGACCAATTGGAAATATATGCGGACGAGCTGCCCGAGGCATCTCGCCCAAAGGACTTCTGGGCCCCCCTCACTGGACATCTTCTCACCAATCCAGATCTGTCATAACTCACTGCATAGGTGAATATTGCATACCAGCCGAGAGTTATGGGACTGCATTATGGGGCTATGCATACCACAATGTATTACTACCAGAAACCATGAATGTATATACAAGTGCGGGGGGAGGGGGGATGGGGGGGAAGGGTTTGTTTGCAATATGATGTTGTTTCTTATATGTAAAATAGCTTGTACGAGATGCGCTGTCACAGACAGAATTGCTACCCCCCCTGTTGGGGCTATGATTGTAATAATTAACAAGCTGCTCAATAAACAAAAACAAAAATAAAATAAACAGTGGTAAGTAGCCATGGCAGCCAAGTGGGAATCCTGCTTTCGCTCCATGCTCTCCAGGTTCTTCTTCATTGCCCCCAACTCTTTGGCCACATCGTTGGTGCCACTTTGGAAGGACAGTTGTTGTTGCCTCTGCGTCATGACACCAGAGATGTCAGCCAGTGACTGCTGGAGGCTAGAGAGCGGACTGTAGGTGCCTTTGGTGGCAGCTGAGTGGTCCCTATTAGGACTGAGGCACCCACGGATCCCCTCAAGTTTGACTGACAGGCTCTCCAACCCCGCCGACACCTGGTCTGCCATCTCATGCTGGACTCATACCGTACGGCGCTGAAATTGTAACTATTGGTCCTCAGAGGCCAGGTTTGTGGCTGTGGTGGTAGGTGGTGCCTGCCGGATGTTTGGTGGGGCATGTGGAGATGCCACAATGCTGCTGGATCTCCCCGGATCTGGAGATGGGCTGCCTATGGAGTTGAGCGGCTCTTGGAGGGTTTCATGGTTGATGGTTCTGAGATCTTCTTCCACATCATTGTCATCACTGAAGAGTGGGACAGGCTGCTGAGCAGGAGGTGATGTTTCATCCTATGCAATATAAAAGGCAGATACTGTTGGATGTGTCTGTTCAATTTCTCCAAGCATTTTAGCATTTGTCAATCTGAGTGCATGACACATTCCATTCTCTTGTGTTACATGGTACACCTATTACACGCAGCTTTGTATGTCAATGTACAAAGTCCATGACTGTTACATTTAGGTTGTTCATTGATTTGGACATGTGCCCTGTGTGCCAACAGTGAGGGGCATATTTATAAACCCATACTGCCCCTGTTACATCATCTATTCATACCTACCTGGGGTGTTGGTTGCTTCACCTTATTTACAATGCAGCATTATGCTACTTCACGTGGATTCACACTGCAATAGGGATTAGGCACCCTTCCATACTCCAGTTTCTGTATAAGTGTTGGTCTCTGAGGCCCTCATTTATGAGGTCCTACCGGCACTATTGCGCCGCCGGTAAGTCACTTTTTTAACGTTCCGGTGGCGCATTGTGCCACTGGTATATTTATAAGGCCACTTAAAGCCATGTTACGTGGCTTTTCATGGCCTTATGAATATGTACCCCTTTCACACAGAAAACTGTGTGAAAGGGACGTTCTATGTGTGTTGCAGGGGGCATTGCCAGCAACATCCATGGCTTTTTGACACTTTCCCAGATTTATGAGAAATCGTAATTCTGAGGCATTCATACGCATCCCCAGTGGAGGTATAAGGGAGGCACAACGAGGAGAAATATCTTTATTTCTCCTTGTTTTTCCTCTTTCTAAGTGTGCTGCATTCTGCAGCACACATGGAAAGTGGAAAAAGCCTATTATGATTGTTTTTGTGCAGGAAGGTTTCCTAATCATACCCGCAATGCAGGCACCCTTGCACCATTGGCGTTGGCGCACAACAGCGCATTGTGTTCCGGCGCAGGGGTAAAGGATAGGAATGCACCATATCTATTAGATACAGCGCATTCCTGCCCTTATCTTTTGCTGTAGGGCAGCGCAGCAGCAAAGCCTGCTGCGCTGCCCTACAGCAAAATACATATGAGGCACAGAGTTTTGTGGTGGACATTCCACTAAAACCCCCCTTGATGTTGCCACTGCCGCCTTTTTACAAGTGTGGCTTAAGGATGAGGCCACTCATGCACTTGAGTCCAGGAATACATAAATTTCATGGTTATTGAGACAAGGTGATTTGTTCAGATTATCCCGATCTAACGTGCCTATGTGTTTAATTGTTTGCAGCACACATTGGAATAGGTCAATCCCTTGAAGGGATGTTTGTGTGCATGAAGGAACACCTTCCTGTTCATTGACAATCATTCCCTCTACCCAGACCCCTAGCACTTTGGTCCAAGGGTGCCTTGGTTGATGCAAGGTAGCTTCAATACCCACAGGTACAATTACGAGCGCAGGGGTGAAGCTTAAACACACACTTTGCCTTTCTGTGGTTAAGCTACTACAAAGTGGCTACATTCTAACACATGTTTCAAATGGTAACCACAGACAACCTTTGTATTGCATTGTTTTGAGTGTAGGTGTTTAGCAAGATGTGAGTCAGCATAGGTATGTCTTCTGAACATGGGTATGTGTCCATTGATCCCTCTGTGTAGTTAAGACTGAGATCAGGACAAACAACTGACTGCCACACGGTTATCTGACCATGTTGATGAGTATTTTGTAATGTGGCTACTACTCTTGCGTATTTTGTGGCTTGCCACAACAGTAAGATGCTGCAATCTGTTAGAGGGTGGCATGTGTCATTCAGCACACCAGGGGATGCGTTATTCGTGTTAATGGTGTGATTTTACTACATATATCCCTTAAACAAGATTTTGATTAGACATGGTGCAGCAAATTGTTAAAGTGCTCAATGCAGCATGTGTCTACAAACACGGGACTGGGCAGGAGTGAAGAAGTGAGTGCCCTCCCCTTGTGTTTCCCACAGCAGAGACAATCAAGACTTGATGCAAGCAGGAGGACATGTGACTCTGAAGCATGCTTTAGGGATTGGTGTTTACAGACATCAGTATCTATGCATTTTCTCCCAGCCACATTTGAATTTACCTAAGACCCATGTTCTACACATGTCTATATGTGTCGTTGACCAAAAAACCCAGGACCATGAATACAATAACATACTGCCAACGGAACATCTCATTAAGCAACTTTCATGTGGATAAATGCATTTTGAAGAATAACAAAAGGCAGCATGTAGCCAAGTAATGTGCATTATTGCAACATTGTGAATAAGGCCCCATCTCACCCTTCACTTACCATAATAGGAATGTGGAATGCGTGGCACTACAAGCATTGCATACACAACAGGCATGTTGATATTTATAATGTACACATTCCTACAATGCTGGGGCAGTAAACAATACTTAGAAATGTGGAACATGTGTGCAAACATTGAAAGCACCTTGCACCTCCAGTATGTAATTTATAATTATTATGGAATGTGCCCATTAGCAGCACAAGGTGCTTGCAGAAGTTGTGCAACTTTTCATGTGAACAACAAGGGTGAGTCACCTTAAAATAGTTTCATCCAACAATTTGAAATGTGGTTATGTGTGCTGCATTCACCTGCACACATCAGACCAGCAGATGAGCAATTAATGTTAACTGTAGCATATTTCAAAGCCACTATCACAACAAGACCATCACTCTTTTGGACTTTCCTGTGTGAAACCGTGCTTCGCATTATTTACTAGGCAGTGTTGACCCACCTGATGTGGCTTGGCAACACCTTGTAAATGTGGCACACTTTCACACTGTACTTGTAAGCATATGTACAAGACTGTGACAGACCACAGTGTTAGCCTTCTTGGCTTGACACCATGCTAAGCAACTTCTGACACACTGGTCTAAACCATATTTACAACAATACAGTGCAGCATGGCATTTCACTCAGCGGTGCTGAAAAATGTAGCTGCTTAGGGTAAATGTAGACACTCTTGCACCATTGTAGGAGAGTGCCGGCATTGGCGCTGGGCGGCTACATTTTTCAGCAGTGCATGGTGAAACACAGGTCTGAGCCGTATTTTTGTACATACGACACAGCACTGCATTTCAGGTGTGGTGGAGCGCTACATTATGCCAAGGAAACAGACGCAGAACTCCGTCGCTTTTATTGTAAATATGCCCGAGTTATAAGACACATGACTGATCAGTTGATATGGTATGTATGCATGTGTGCTTGAAGTCCCTTACACCACCATTATATGATTTTCAATGTATTTGTTAATGATAACATCAGCCCAAGGGACATGTGAATGTACCCCCAAGTACATATGTAGCTGGCATTTGTTCTCCACACAGTGTGGGTAGACAATGAGACATAGGTAGATGGACGGAAAAACATTGCTTCCCACCACCCCCCCTGTCCCTGGTTGTTACTTACCCTGTTGCTTATGTAGCTGGTCATATTCAGCACTATCCTGTCCCTCTACTTCAAACACCGACTCCTCACTGATGACTGTGGACACCTGTTCCTCCAAGGTATCGAGCTCATCCTGTAGAGCTGGACTCCCACCTCCAGTCTGCAGTGCTGCCTGTCGATTGCTGGCCTCTTTCTGCTTAGTATTGCGCTTGGCATCATGCCAGCACTTCTTGCAATCAGTCACTGTTCTCTTGACTTCTGTTACAGCGTTCACCTTGCTGACAATGGACTGCCAAATGGCATTTTTGGTCCCCAATGACACATTGGAGCTGACGAAGAGCTGGTGTTGATTCTCCTTCACCTCCGCAATCAGTATCTCATTTTCCTCCTGACTGAATCTGTTTTTCCTTTTTGGTTCCAGGCCGCCCCATTTTTCATTGAGGGTTTTTTCTTGTTTTTGGGTGTTTGAGGCGTTTTTGTTCACTTTTCACGTGCTAGATGCAAAAGACTTGACATCAGGCTGGTGAACGTGAGTTTTCTTGCCGCTAATTGGCCAGCCGTCACTTTTTTCACGCTAGCATCAAAAATGTTATTGCCGTGATGCTCGGGTTAGTGGCAACTTTTTCAGCCGTGAGCTGATCCTTTCGCCATGCAGCGACGTATTGTATATACGTCGCAAACATGGCGATAGTTTTCGGCGATAGACACCGTTAAAAAAAATTGCTGCTTACCAGCATCAAAACTGGTTAGCAGCAATTCTTATAAATATACCCCAAAGTGTTTTAGTAGTTGCAAACCCCAGATTCTGTAAATTGGATGGATTGAGACTGCTAAAACCATTTTGTAGTGTTACTCGAAGCATCTCATAATCAGTTTATATGTCAGGCAAGGATTTCGGCAGCTTTTCAGCTGCATCAATCCCCTCTCTGATGGTGAATCAAGCCATCACATAATTTACTTATCTGATGTCACATCTTACAATTTTGAAGTCTTCACGATCTTTAACCTAGACTCTTCTAGAGTCTTCATTTCATCGTAATATCTATTTTGTCTGTCTTCCAATTCTATTTCAGCTCTTCTTCTTTTTGTACCTCTCGTTTCTTTCTTTGTTTTCATACGTCTATTAATCTTGAAAATGATAATACAGATTACTATACATATAGCAATTGTTAAAATGGGCTTCATGATTTTTCCCAACAATCAACTTCCTAAATCTGTAAACCATTTACCTATAGAGGAAAATCCTTTCCCTATTGATTCTCAAGCACCAACAGCCTTTAAACTTTTTAAATCTTTGTCAAGGTGTGTAATGTTCGTATTGTATCTTTTCAAGTCCATACTTCTATCTGGAATGTAAGTACAACATTATTGCACCTTTAACATTCTACAGACTCCGCCTTCTTTTGCAATAAGGACGTCTAAAGCAAGGCTGTTTTGAAGAACCATGGATCTCATAGCAATAATTTCAGTATCTATTGCTAAGAATCCACCAGCCTTGTCAGTAGATAGTTTGTCTACTACAGTGGAGAACTTTCGTATTCTGTGAGAATTCAGTATCACTCCAACAGATGGTATTATGGCTCCAAAAATATCCCCCATTATCTCAACATTACTTGCATCTGTTTTAAGTCTTTTGTGTGTCACTTTGTTGGTTTCATCAGATTGACCCACATGATAGATTTTCAGGAAAACTATACCCATGTAGCCGGATCCATACCATTTTTCAGGCTGCCTATAATAGGCATTTTCCCACAAATGTAATAGACTCCAGGAAATACAGAATCTACACTTCCCAGAAACAATTCCCAGTTTCCCAAGACTTGGAATGTACGGTCGGTCACATTCACTGGAACCAACACATTTTGTATTTACTTTAGTTTTACTCCTTAATATACATAGCTTTTCTCTATGTTGCCAATCTAAAGCTATTGCAGCTTGATTTCCCACTACTCTAGGCTCTGGTTCTTTGGGTGCCCAACATGGTATTTTTGAATGATTTGCAGCTTTAGCCACAATATCTCTTCGTCTATCTTCTGCCGATTCTAAAAATTCCCTTTCTACCTTGTGTAAAATACAAGTTAGGGTGTATTGATGTGCATAAGCTGTGTCCAAGCTTTGTGCAGGCTTGAAAACTTCTTCCATCGTTTCTGCTGTTTTAGTATAAGGTACAGGATTTAAATATTTTTTCATAGGTACTTCAGAAAACATTAGATCATAGTTAGAGTAGTAATATTGCAATGGTCCTTTGCCATAAAATTAATTTGTTAATACACTAGAAGAAATCCCATATGTCACAAGAAGATGGGGATAGGTCACTCCCTCCGACACTGATGTAGGCAGCTGTATGCACACATAACAATCACAAGCAGCCATAGTCTCTACATATTCATATACGAGCTTTGTTAATACATTCATTGAAAAATCACCAGTGGACAAGTCTCCGTGTAGTATGTTGTCGTCCGAAATGCTTAAACTGTTGTGATCAGGGAAAGGCATTCTAGGCACAGAAGTAGGCTCAGTTTTTATCCGGTATATGTGATGTGGCAAATTCAAAACTATACGAAGTACTACAAGCATTATTGAAAAAATAGCAAGAATACATGCATATACACTTTTGTGTTTAAATGATATCGCATTTGGATCCATTATTTCTTTGGAATCAGACCTTGCAACTCCCAATAAAATGTGGATAAGATGTTGGGTAGAGTTTGCAGCACAAGCAAATTTCAAAAGCTTTCCGGCAAGACTTTTCAGCAAAGTCTCCTATAGAACAGTTCAGGTTTTCGTTATGGCCTTGTAAATGAATTTCTCAACAAATGCACAGTTCTTGCTTTATTGTTCAATATCTCCAACACAAATTGACTCAGTCTTTTTACTTGGAAATTAATTTCAAAGTTCAACTGGAGCATAAAGATTTATCAAGGTGGTTCATTCAGGCTTGAATAGCTGTAACAAAAGGTGTGATGTCCTTTCTCCCAATCATTAATTGCCAAGTAAGTCCATTCAGATGCTGTGTATCTTTGACTTGGTATTCTGGCTCTTTTGGACCTTCTCACTGACGGTCGTTCACCGTCACTCTTGCTCTGCTCAGACTAGCTAGAGATCTCTGTGATTGTCCGTGGTATCTTTCTCTCTGTCAAGATGTGTCTCAACTTTTCTTGACTTCTGGGCCAACGATCTCCGGGTAATACCCGTGTTTCAGGTGTACTGATCCACTTGATGGGGTCAAAATCACGCCTAAACAGCCCTTTCGCTTGTAACCCTTCGGTACCTACAAGAGACCGCTCTCTCGGACCCCCCTCGGGCCAACTACATAGAATCCCACTAGCTTGTGTGTCCTCAACAGCTTGGCTGACTTGAATGGGTTTTCGCTCTGCAACCACCGGCACATTCGAGACAGGCACCGTATCATCAAGAGGACATGGGACTCTGCGGGTATGGGCAGCATGTACCCAATTTGGAAGACATGAAACAAAGGTACCATAGCACTCATTACAGCAATCCCCATGAAGTGTTTCCACTTTTCTTTAGTAATCAGTACATTCAATAATTCAAGAACCGGAGCCAAGTGTTGTATCTCATAGAAGCTTGTATTTTCAATCAGCGAAAAACTGCCAGTCAGGAAAAAACAGCTGACACTTGTTTCGTTACACCAGTGACTTTTTCAAGGCTCTAATCATATACATATATACATATCAATCGATGTACACATTGTAAGAACATCTTATTCTAGAATTTTCTTAACAGATGCGTGTCAAAAATTATATCCGTATACTGTAAACTTCAAGAAATTGTCTTCAGGTCTTTACATATGTTACATGTTACGTGTTACATATGTAAAGACGTCGAGACGATTTCATTATTTATAAACAACTTTACATGCTAGTCGAAGGATCCGTTAGGATATATACATAAGAATAGGCCAACTGGAAGGTTATTTGTTTACTCTTTGACGAATTTTGGGGTCAATCCTCTGTTGATTGTTAATGTGGTTAATATATCTCGAGTACCTGAAGACTCATTATCCATATACAGGGGGATTATCATGGCTCGTTTGTTATTTCACTGCCTTTGAAAGGATGAGTAACAGTAGGACGTTATTGGCGTCGTGGCTAGTTTCTACTCTCACCATTTTTGAAGAGACAAATTACAGAAGGACGGTACAGACGTCCTCCACTTCCAGGGTAAGTGTCCACTTCGATGTCTGGTTCTTGTCTAAGTATCTACAGACAATGTACTTCGGGATTTCTTTCTAACAGCACCATGATTTTTTCTTTAGGACCACACGTGGTACTTACACAAGCCTACGCCTAGAAGCCGCTTCCTTTCACTCAAAATATTACTCCAGAAGGGTGGATTAATTACACATACATTGCAAAGGTCTCTTCGGAAATTTTAATCTTATGTAAGTTCTTATTCTAGAGCATACGTACAGTCTTCCTCTTGGGCCTTCACAGAACGTTCGCAATCTTATATATATATTTTCTTCTAAGCAGCCAATACCTCATCTAGACCGCTCAACTTGATCGCCACACAGGATCAGCGGCATTGTACCATTGCTTTAGGTCAGTCTCATAAATTTTAATTTCCGGTCATCTACCATTTTACACTATTCTCTTCACAGAGCCGCATGATACTTGACCTTGGTATTGACTAATGTCTCACAAGTTCACATTCACAGGGTTAATGGTACCTTTCTTCTTTCCTTTTCTCTATAGTATTACTTTTCTTACAAATATTTGGTGGATCTACGAAGTGCATGCACAATGACAGACTGCACGGGACCAATTCTCCAGTCATTCCTACTACTTTTTGCATGATGTTCAGAATGGTGAACAAAAATTACCAAACTGGCATGCGGGCAGGGGTTCCACTTTCTTTCCTTCCTAGCTTAAGTCTACAGTATACGGGTATAATTTTTGACACGCACCTGTTAAGAAAATTCTAGAATAACATGTTCTTACGATGTGCACATCGATTGATATGTATATAGGTATATGATTACAGCCGTGAAAAAGTCACTGGTGTGACAAAACACGTGTCAGCTGTTTTTCCTGACTGGCTGTTTTTCACCAATTGAAAATACAAGCTTCTATGAGATACAACACTTGGCTCCGGTTCTTAAATTATTGAATGTACTGATTACTAAAGAAAAGTGGAAACACTTCATGTGGATTCTTGTAATGAGTGCTATGGTACCTGTCTTTCATGTTGACACGGAGGCCCTAGGCTAAAGTGTGTTATGCATTCTGGGTAGTATGATGCATGTCTACCATACAGCACCATATTGAAAGAAAATTTCGTTGGACAGTGTTGATTACAGACACAGCTGCACATTACAAGAGAGGTGCGATCTAATTTCCATCACTACCCGTTCCAATTGATTGCAATTTGTAAGGTGATCAGCACTCTCTTGTTTGCAGGATACACTGACCATACACTTCTACTACATAGTGAGAATGGCAAATTTTGATGATGATAGAAACAAGATAATAGAGGAACTGTTCAATGATCGAACAATGTCTAGGATGGAAACACCCAGTAGCACTAACAGAGAAGGACTTAGACAAAAATTCATAAAACTTGAACGTGCAAGGAAACAGGAATTGTCTAGATGGTGGGATTCCACCATCCTTAAAAGATACATTGACATAAAACAAGTCCCTAGGGGATTACGGGTTATCATATTCCCCTCTTTTGAAGACTTAGACAAAGATTTACTTAACGAATGGGAAAATCTGATTTTCTCATCCTCATTCAGCATGATGAATATACTCATCAAACATGAAAAAGAAAAAGGGAGGCGTTACTTCTAGAAATAGAAAAAATTGAGGGTGAAATTAGAAGTCTAAATCTACTGGAAGGCACAGAAAAAAACTTTTCCATTCTAATGGACGTTCTAGCAGGACACCAAATGTATTTGAAAGATAAAAAGATGAGGAAACTCAAATGGGATGAGAATGATTACCGCAACGGTAGAATATTCACATTTGCACGCAAATTTGATGGCATTAAGCCACGTCAACAAATGGTTGATGATGGATCTAGAGCAACTCCGATTTCAATTTCAGCCAGTGAATCGAACATTTCAAGTATCACCAGTGAGACAAGTGAACCTTCTGATCTGTCAAACTCTAGGCCCACTATGAATACAGCATCCACCTCCTCTTTTTTAGCAGAACTAGAGAAATACAGAGAGGTAACAAGACTGAACTTCACCAAACAAACAGGTACAAAAAAACAAGAAGGGGAGGGCGCTACAAACACCAGAGAAAGGGTAACAACACGGTCTGTATCCCGCAATCAAAAGAACTGACACCTCTACAAAATGCCCCACATGAAATGTCACAACAAGGAATCTATAACAACAATATATCAGTTATCAACCTGTCTGATAATTTGTCTCAAAAACAAACAGATGTCTTATGTGAAGGTCTAAATTTTTGCACAACTACATGTTGATGTTTATAAATTTGTGAGACATTTAAAATTTAAAAAGTACTTTGAAGAGCAACCTAATTATGTTCCTCCAGTGGTTCCACACATGTCTGAGTGTAACATAACTATCAAGGACATACAAGATGTCCATTTGATCGTATCACTAGATGACAATGAGCAAAACCCCACAACAATGTTAGACCTTCTTTCTGATTTAGATATATCCTCTGATCTTAATGTGGATAGTGGGCTAAAACCAAAATCAACGTTCTTACCATTGCTACCTTCAGATAATGTAATAGATACGTTTCACAAGGCAGTCATCAATGACTTACACAAATTGGAAAATAAGACACACATGAGACCTAGATCTCCTAAGGAGAATTTAGACAGACAAGAACGGTTGGCACTGGAGACACTCAAAAAGACATCCACAATTGTGATAAAGGAGGCTGATAAAGGGGGCAACGTGTTGGTGATGAACAACACAGATTAATTTGCAGAGCTCAATAGACAGCTATCTGACACCACTACGTATCTAAGACTAACCACAAACCCAGTTAAGGAAACTATGAGAAAGATTGAGTCTAAGCTGAATCATTGGCGGGATCAATGTCTTATTAATGACTTAGAGTATAAATACATGTACAATACATATCGACGTGCACAGTGTATTTACACTCTACCAAAACTTCACAAGGATGATAATTCTCCACCGGGTAAACCCATCATTTCAGGGATTGGATCACCAACAGAAAGAATCTCAGAATTCATAGATGTTTTTTTGCAGACCTTTGTGCATAGACTTCCATCCTATATACGGGATACTGGAGATCTATTGAGTAAATTGGAGGACATTGAATGGTTAGAGACCTCTCACTTTGTAACACTAGGGGGTCGATTCCGATTCGGGCCGGAAATCTCTCCGACCGAGCCGGACCCGGAGAGATTTCCGACCGAATCGGACCCGTGCAGTCCGACCGAACGAGTCCGATGCATTCGTATGCCACCGGACACGAGTCGGTCGGACTCCCATTGAACTCAATGGGAGCCGGTCGTACAACGCGTACGCGGGCTCCCATTGCCTCAATGGGTGCGAGGCGGACAAGGGCGCCCCTACAGCGAGTACGCCGCGAGCGCCCGCGGCGTACACGCACAGGTAGGGGGACCCATGGGTCCCCCCTGTGTGCGCCTCGCACGGGTACGCGTACAGGGGGTCCGACACGGACCCCCAAAGTACGGCTCCGACAGCGAGTTCGAGTCGGACGGCGCGAGTCGGTCGGAGCGGTCGAGGTGCGCATCGTACTTACCCGGCCGGAAAACGTCTCCATTGCGCGGTGCGAATCGTGTCCGAGCGAGTCGGTCGGAGCGGTACGATCCGGGTACGAGTCGGTCGGAGCGGTCGGGTCGCCCGGACGAGTCGGTCGGCGAATTCGATCGTACTCGCTCGGCCGGACCCGCGTACGGTTCGGTCGGGAAACAGGGCTCCGAATCGGATCCGGTAAAGCCGAATCCTATTCGGAGCCCTACCGGCCGAGATCGGAATCGGCCCCTAGATGTTAACTCTCTGTATACAAGCATTCCATTAGAAAAAGGTTTAATGACACTGGCATCTACTCTATCAACAAGGGACGCGACACTGTACGAACATACTATGATGATTCTGGACCTGATGAGATTGGTTCTCGAAAATAACAATTTTTTGCATGGCAAAGACTGGTACAAACAAGCACAAGGGGTTGTCATGGGGTCAAAATTCTCGCCTTCATATGCGAATCTGTACATGGGACATTTCGAAGAGGAAAACCTCTGGTCGAAATGTCCAGCGGAAATTACAGAACACATTCTATATTGGGGCAGGTATATAGATCTCATATTTGTCATCTGGACAGGAGACATAGAACATCTACATACACTATTTGACCACCTAAATGACAACACATATAATCTTTCCTTTACACATAATAGGAACTCCAGACAGATAGAATTCCTGGACGTCACCTTGTTGTAATTTGGCAGCACTTAAGTTAAGCATTAGCCAAAGACATCCTGTATTCAGAGACTAAATTGTCCGCTTTGTGGAATCCATTTTATATTTCTGGCAGCCATTTTGGTTGCCATGTGCTCGTCATGTGCTCTGTCCTACCTTCCTGTTAACTGCTCTTGAAATCTGCCTAGAGACGAGTTATATTTAGTTTTTTTGCTTTACACATGCTCAGTTGAGCTCGCAGCTGTCCATGCAGCTGTTCCGAGTTTATAAATGTCAGCATGTGTCTGCTAGAAGTAGAAACTGTTAGCTCCACCCACTTGTCGACTGTGCATTTTTTGTATGACCTTATATGTACCTAAAACCAGCATTTTGTGTTTGTACCGCCTTCATTTGAGCCCCTGTGTGGGTATAAAAGGACCAAGGTCCTTCCATTCGGTGTGCTACTTCATGCATTGCCGAAGGGTGCTGTGTGAATGTAGTTCCACCTCATGAGGTTTAATAAACTCTGTCTTTTCTATTCCAGTTTCTGTGCCAACTTCTTCCTATTGGTCTGAGGACTCTGTGCAGAGAGGGAGAACCCCTAAGCACTGGTAGGCCTTGTTGAGGCTCACCACCACAAATTGGCGCTACCAACGTGGGGCTCATCGGCGACTCGGATGCCCGAAGGATTGGTCGAGACGAAGGATTGGAATCTCGCTTCTGGACGCGATCGCTGCCTGAGGAGACCCGAGTCTTGGCACCCACGGCGTTTTTCCTTTCTTTCTGATCTGACCATCCCGGCGGCGCCGGTCCTCGACTGAGATCTCTTCTGTTGATTCGCTGTGCAGTGACCATTTGGTCGATTTTGAGACCTTGGCAGTTGGAACCTGGACACCATTTGATTGGTAAGAGCCGTTTTGCGGCACTTGCTGTTGGTTTGATGCCTTTGATTGGTAAGGTAGTTTAGTAACACTTACTGCGGCTTTGTTTGTATGATTGGCCAATTTTGGAATCTGTTTTGTAATTATATATGTATTGCAATACATATAGGCAGGTAATGAGGAGAATTTTCTCTATTTAAAATTGTTTGAACAGCGCAACGTACGAAGAGTACCTTAAGCTTAAGCGCTACTTTGATTATAATACTGCATATTCTGCACAATTTTTTTTTTTTGGGCATGCCTGTTTTCAGCACACTTCGTAGGATGTGTTGCTTTTGTAGTGGTACCAATTTGAGACTTGACGAAGCACAACCAGCCCCCCGGAGGGACGCCTAATAGGGATATGTATATTAAGTATGGTATTTCTTCTATAACGTACTGCACGGTATGGAATAAATATACTAGTAAAGATCCTGAGTTGCGTTGGCCGATGTATGGGTCATTTGATTTGCGAAAGATTCAGTATGTGGAACAATGTATGTTTAAACGAAAGACTAGGCAAGATATGTTTGATTGTGTGCGAATGTGGGAGAAAGAAGTGTGTGAGCGAATGAAGCGTGAGCAAGCCTTGATTGACAAAGAACAGCGAAAGACCATTTATGCGAAAGCATTAGAGTTAAAAAACAAGGAGATGAAAGATATTAAAGAGAGGGAAGATAGGGAACGCCATTTACAGGTAACTGGCCAATACGCTGTTAGGCAGCCCCTTTATTCTATCCTTAATAAACCGCAAGATGATTTCTTGTTATTAGATCGTTCTCCACCTCCGTATATTTTTTCTTCCGCTCCTCATGAGTCAGATGAGGACTCTTTTTCAGACCAGGACAAAGCTCGAGAAACTCGCTCAATGTTATCTACTGGGCGTGCATCTGACATTAGATTTGCTGCGCGTAAAGCTGTTCGTAGTACTACCACTGCTTCTGAACTTTTAGATAGTATAAAAGGATGGCAGGAAAGGGAGCAAATATATTTTACCGATACATTTGCTGCAGAGGTTATTGAACGATTTAGGAAGCATTCGGTAGAAATGGAGCCCGATGATGTAGCAGCTGATTGTCAACAATTACGAGACGGTCTTTTTGTCTTCTCCCAGGTGGCTGACACGATCAGACGCTTGGTTAAACTGCGTGTTTAAGCAGCCCGTTTGCGAGAGGAGAAAAAGGCAGCAGAAGCAGCTGCACTAGCATCTCAGATCAGCATGGCACAAACTTCTACTCCTGAAACAGACAAGAATGTTCTAATTAATGTGAAACTCATGCGGGAAGCCGCGCCTTTATATGTTCCTCCTAAAGGAACGGGTGCAGATGATAATAAGACTTCTATTAATGCGAAAGGGTACTTTATTTATAATTGGGTTTACACTCCTTGGAATAGAGCAGATGTTATGGCCCTTAAAAATGCATTGCCTGACCCGCGAAAGAATCCAGCAGCCTTTTATGAGGAAGTTGAGGGTGCAATTAGCTCTTGTACTATGACTTTGTCTGATATTGATTTGTTTTTTGGATTAATATTACCCCCTGATATGTGGAGAACTGTGCGTAAAATTGATGATGATGCGACATTTGGAGCATTGTGGAAAGATTTAGAGCGGTTAGATGAAGATAGAGAACCTGCACAGAAACCGTGTCAGTTAATTTTAAATCTTCCGGCAGCTATATTAGTTAAGTTAAAGATGATCATTCCCCCTAAAAAGATAGATTGGACAGTGTTAGCGTCTTGCAAGCAAAAGGTAGATGAATCAGTTTCTGACTTTTTCACACGCTTTGAAGAGGCATTCCACGATTTTAGTGGCCAGTCATTGATAGATGACACGGGTAGGCATCTGTTTGTTGATAAATATGTCGCAAACCTTTTGCCAGGGATAGCTAGTCGCTTAAAGGCCAGTGAGAGTTCATGGACTACCTCTTCTCCGGTTTCTCTTTTAACTATGGCTCAGTATTATGAGCGACAAGAATGAGAAACTAAAGGTAATGAGGACAAAAAGTCTAAAGAGTTGAAAACAAAGGTTATGTTGGCTCAAGCTTATAGTCCGCCTTCTAGAGGTCATGATAGAGGTGGACGTGGATCTTATGGTTCGTCCTTTCCTTCTTATACTCGTTCGAATTTGTCTGTTGATCAGTGTGCGTACTGCAAAAATTTGGACATTGGCTTTCTGATTGTCCAGTACTGCGTGCTCAGCAGAATCTACGTGGTCGGGGACAAATGAGAAATCGTTCAGGATATCCAGGGCCTAGAGGAAGCGCGAATGATCGTGCTCGGTTTGATGCTAATACACGTGGGCAGGATGGGTTTAACACTTTTGATAGAAGGAACCAATATCAAATGTCTGACTATGTGCCCTCTGATTTTCAAGATTCTGCTTATGCATAGGATTGCCTAGGATGGGGTAAGGAATCGGTTGAAGTTCCAGTAGATCAGAGGGGTCCCTATGTTACAGCACATGTTTTGGGCTCTACTGATCAGTTTCTGGTTGATACAGGAGCTACTCGTAGCGCCTTGTCTAAACAATTGGTTCCAAGGGCTCCCCTGTCTGGCTTAACCATCACATCGATAGGTTTCGATGGAACACCCTCCCTTAGCCCGTTGTCACAACCACTTGCATTCGATTTTGATAAGTTTACTGCTCCATGTCCGTTTTTGCTTTCTCCAAACACACCAGACAATATTGTGGGTCTTGATATGCTTAAATATTTCAGGGCTACGATACGGTGTTCTCCGGAAGGAGTACGGGTTATTTTGAATGACAACTACACTGTGATTGAGAGATCTTGTATTGTTAAAGAGGACATTGCACTAGCCTCACTCCCTAGTACTTTGTGGGCTACTTCGGACACTGATGTAGGACAAATGGTTATTCCACCAGTACATATTAGTGTCAAGGAGGGCGCTTTATTGCCAAGACTGCCTCAGTATAAAATTTCTCGAGAAGGAGAAGAAGCACTCACACGTATTGTACATGATTTAATTAAGGTGGGGGTTGTGGAAGAAGTTCCTTACAATGTTTGCAATAGTCCGATTCTTCCCATTTTGAAAAAGATACTGACACTAGGATCTATAGATTTATCATCGATTTGAGAGAAGTTAACAAGATTGTAGTACCACAGTACCCTGTAGTATCTGACATAACGACATTGCTTACCCTGGTCCCTCCAACAGCAACTACATTTTCTGTAATTGATCTGAAGAATGCTTTCTTCTCGATTCTTATTCATCCTGATAGCCGATATTTCTTCGGTTTCACTTTGAATAATAGATCATACAGATTTTGTAGAGTTCCTCAAGGCTATACTGAGAGTCCTAGTATTTACAGTCAAGCATTGAAGAGACAGCTTGATTCCTTTACCTTGCCTAAAGGAGTGGCTCTCATACAATATGTCGATGACATCTTGTTGGCAGCTGATACACCTGAGCAGTGTGAGAAATGCACTTTGTTCTTGCTTTCTTTTCTTGCTACACACCACCATAAAGTATCACGGAAGAAATTGCAATATTGTAGACCGAAGGTGACCTATTTAGGACACCTTCTGTCTAAGGAGGGCCGTGCACTAACACCAGATCGCATTCAAGCAATTTTAGACACCCCAGTACCTTCCAGGCAGAAAGATGTCCGTGCATTCATTGGTCTGACTTCGTTTTGCAGGCAATGGATATTGGGTTTTTCACACATTGTTAAACCCTTGCTAGCACTTTTGACTAAAAACACTCCGATCCCCCTTCCATGGACAGATGAATGTCAAAATGCTTTTTGTCAGTTGAGACAAGCTCTTTGCTCTGCACCAGTGTTAGGCACACCAGATTACACGAAGGCTTTTACACTCTATGTACATGAGAAAGAAGGATGTGCATTGTCAGTTTTAGTACAGACACATGGGGACAAACAGCGTCCTTGCGCATACCTTTCTGCAGTTCTTGATCCTGTTGCTCGTGCATTACCTGGGTGCTTCCGTTGTGTTGCAGCGACGGCTGTGTCCATACGTCAGAGTGAAGGGATAGTTTTGTCACACAAACTGTTGGTGCTAGTACCCCATGCAGTAGATGCCCTTTTGAATCAGACTAAGACTCAGCAGTTAACTAGTGCTCGTTTGACAGGATACGAATTGACACTGCTAGCACCTCATATTACCTTGAAGAGATGTGCGACACTGAACCCAGCCACTTTGTTGCCATATCCTGCGACTCAGTCTCAGTCAAAGGAGCCTCACGATTGCATATTCCTTACTGAGGAGCAGACAAAGGGTCGCATCGATTTGCAAGATACGCCCCTTCCAGATGTAGATGGGGAACTGTGGGTTGATGGGTCCTGTCTGAAGTTACCAGATGGCACGACTTCAGCTGCTTATGCAATTACCACGCTTGAGACAGTAGTGGAAACAGCTCGCATACCTCAGAAGTTAACTCAAGCAGCTGAACTAATAGCTTTGACACGAGCGTGTGAGCTTAGCACTGACTTGTGTGTGAACATTTACACGGATAGCCGCTATGCTTTTGGAGTGGTTCATGATTTTGGCCTACTCTGGAAGGAAAGAGGCTTTCTTACATCCCATGGGATGCAGATAATGCACGGAGAGTTAGTGCATAATCTCTTGACTGCACTTACATACCCAAAGAGAGTTGCTATTATGAAGTGTAGCGCACACAAGAAAGTGACTGACAAAATAGGACAAGGCAATGCCTTTGCAGACCGCGTAGCCGTTGAAACTGCGATGCAGCGAAGCACTACATCCATGTACGTAGTTAAATCACAAGCTGAGCGTTGGCATGATGCTAGAGAGGAAGTATTGGATATACAGAGATCTGCTTCTGTGGAAGAGTTTGAGCAATGGTCTAAAGAAGGAATGTTAGATGATGAGGGTTGTTGGCGTAACAAAGAAATGAATAAGTGGAAATTGCCTGCAGCCTATTTACAACCTATGGTTCAAATGGCACATGGGCTGGCACATGTTGGAGCTCTAGCAATAACTAAATTGCTTACACAAGTTTGGGAGCATCCTGAAATTGCTAGCACAGCCAAAAGAGTAGTACATTCCTGTTTGATCTGTTGGCAGTATAATCCTGGAAAAGGGACACAAACTCCTACAGGAGGGTTTGCTACACCAACCGCACCTTTTGAAGTTTTGCAGATGGATTACATCCAACTCGAACGCTGCAATAATCTGAAATATGTCCTAGTGGTGGTATGTGCCTTCAGTAAGTGGATAGAGGCATACCCTACAAAGGATAATACTGCTCTCACCACAGCAAAGGTGCTTCTAAAGGAGTTTTTCCCTAGATACGGTGTTTGCAAACTTTTGTGGAGTGACAATGGACCTCATTTTATTGGGCAAGTTGTTGAGCATGTACTGAAAGGATTAGGGATCAAACAGAAATTCCATACAGTTTTCCACCCGCAATCAGCAGGATTGGTGGAAAGGTATAACGCTACTTTAAAATCAAAATTGGCGAAAATACTGGCTTCCACGTCTTTAAAGTGGCGAGATGCACTACCCTTGGCATTGTTGTCCATAAGATCAGTGCCACATTCACGATCAGGTCTTACCCCCTATGAGGTGGTGTTTGGGAGACCGATGAACATTTGGGGAATTCCTAAGCCACGCCCCATACATGATGTTCCTTGTGTTCTGATGAATGATTATTTGGCACAGTTAACCGACAGTTTGATTTCTATTCATCAACAGGTTCGAGAAGCTCTTCCTGACACATCTACAGGTGAGGCCCACGAACTCCGTCCTGGTGATCACGTAATGGTCAAGGTCTTCGACAGATCAAACAGCTTGGAGCCAAGGTGGCAAGGACCAGAGCAGGTGCTCCTTGCGACAAGGACAGCAGTTCGAGTGACAAACAGAAAGAATTGGATCCACAGCACACACTGCAAACGCGTGTCACCTGCCTTGGTGGAACCTGCTGTGTTGACCGACCATCGAGAGATTCTGGAGACGGAGAAAGGCCAAGCTATCTCACCTGACGAATCTGCGGAAGTCTTCCCGGACCACACGATCACTGGAGTATCCAGATATCAATTGAGACCGAGGAAAGAATCTGCAGTTTTGAAAAAGACTGGTTGAGCTACAGCCCTGGGTTAGTGAAACGGAGAGCCGATGTGGCAAGGGGAGGGGGATCAGCCCTGCATTAGTGTAGTGACACCCGCCTTGGCCCATGGTGAAGAAATCAACGGCTGCCCAGGGAGAAGAGCTCCAACGATTGTTTTCAACAAGTTTTTAGAAAGATCAATCATTACTGTTGCTGAAATGAATAACAAAATAATCATTTGTGCTGTAGGGTTTGTTGTTGCTATGGTGGCTATGGCAGCAATTACGTGGTACATCGAGAAGGTGGCTCCTGTTCGACAGCTTTTTGTTGCCACTACGCCAGTACCAGTGAAACACTACTACTTCACTCT